>CP054667.1:16525231-17125231 GCA_013348765.1 Carpinus viminea
TTGTACATGTTGTGGAAACTTTAGAAAATGAAAATTGGAAAAGTTCTTAAGGATCCCACTTGAATTATACTGTACACTTTCGTTTTCTGTGGTTTTACTTTTGGAAATTGTCCTGGTCCCAATTGGGGTAACATTGTTAATTCGATAGAAGATATTCCATTGTCTGATGCATTCTGGGATTGGTCCAATTTTAATCAGAAGATATTCTGGTGTATATGAGTTCCTTTCGTAGGAAAACTATTTGACCTTAGCCTCATCATTAGAGGGACCTATTGTTTTAACAGTTTATAAACAAAGTTTAACTTAGCTCCAAGGCATGATTTTTGCTTATGTTCTATCAGAATTTCTTGAATTAGGCCTACATATGTTGTGCAATTTAATCACTTGTTTTTTGTCTTGTCTTGTTTTGTTTTGTTTCGTTTCGTTAGTGAAATGACTGATCAACTATGCAATTAAGCAAGACGGAGTGAACATTTGATTGTTCTTTTAGATGTGTGTTATAGTGCTTCAGTTAATTGTACTTGTATTGCTTTCAATGATTCTGGTCATGGTAGCTTCCAAAAGTTTGCCAAAGTCTGTAACCATTCTCAGATTTCTTTATATTCCCCTCCTTGTATTTAATAAAGGTTTCAAAAAGGTGTTGGCCATCTATTTTAACCTTCTCAACTTGTTTGAGCTGAATTTTTTTGAACATTTAATTGCATTCTTTGGTTTTGAATTAATTGATATCTCACCAATCATAAAATAATAGTTTTTATTTTGATCATTCTGTGTATTTATAGTTGTCTAAAAGAAAGAAGTGTATCCTTGCAATTCTTCGTAATATTTTATCTAATGGACTTTATTTGATTGGTCTATTATGTCATTCTTATATCATTTTTTCCTTCTTAAACTACCATCTATCACATTCAAGGTCGACTCAATAGGTAGGCCACTTAGGCCATTGCCTAAGGCCCCAGTTAGTAGAGAAAAAATAGGCCTCAAGAAGAAGAAGAAGGCCCTAAATATTAGCTAGTGAAATTGTTAGTGCATTTTGTCTCTTCTCGTGTAGGAGTTTTAACACTCTGTAGCCTATGTTTTCTCTCTCTGTGACAGTTTTGTGTTTTGGCCATTCATTTCTACATCTGTGGGAGATCTAGAGTCTATAACAGTAAAACCAAATAAAAACCTAGATTTGCAAAATGAGAAGAATGAATTTTAAAGAAAAAAAAATTATATTATAGAAATTTAAATAAATATTATTTAATTAATACTTATATAAGAAAAGGTCTTGCTTAAAATTATCGCTTTAGACCACAAAATTTATTGAGCTGGTCCTGATTACATTAAGATCGTGGTTGCTTTTATTGATCTTGAAATAGCGACTTTATGCTTTCATCTAGCTTCATTTGTTGGAATATCAAAAAGTTAGCCATGAAGAGCCAGGTTCAGGCAATATCAAAATCCAAGGATTTGAGGACTCATCTGGATATCAAAATAATGTTGTACGCTGCAATTTCTTGGAAATTTTTTTAGATTATATAAAGTTTGATGGGCTTAGTAATATTTTGCTGTTTACTTTCCAAGTTTATGTACATCAATATGCATTGTGCATACCCTGCTGTAGGTCACTATAATAGCTATTAGAGGAAGGAATTTTAGAAGAATTTCCCGGATCCATGCAGTGTTGGCGTAATCATGTGATACTTATTTTTGGCAGTAGAATCTGCCTAGAAGAGTTCATGAAACAGAGAGTTCAGCAAAGAAAGCATGACTTGTAACTTCCATCAAGAAAAGCCATTTATTTTGATACCAATAACAGTATGCTGACACTTTGAATCAAGCTTTTGTTGCAATATGCTACGACCTCTTTTAAGAAAGCATTTTGAGCTCTTGCTCTCTTCCATAGGAAAGAATAAATATTGATGTAGTATCTCTTTCAAGTAAAGTACTATATCGACTTGAATTCCACTTTATCAAACTAAAGTAAGTTAGCAAAGTCTAAATGCAAGATAGCCAATTGGTGAACCAACACTTTCTGGGGAAAGAAATTAATTACAATCTTGGTATCCATCTAAAGCATTGTGCTAAGTATTGGAAATGTGTCTACAGTGTTAATCATATTCTTAGAGTTTAAGTTCATAATTTGAGTTGTACCTCCAAGAAAGCTATGTTTGGTCATGAGAAAATAATTTTTTTTGTTCCTGTTTCTCCTCTTAATTTCTATGCTAGTAAAAGAAGGCCAAGCAATTTCAAAGTACTGTGTTGCAATCAGTAAAGAAGTCTTACATGTGTATGAGTGTGTGTATTTTAAATATAAGCTGCCAATTCAAAATTATTTCCTTTTCCTGTTTTCCATTTCTGTGTCAATGCCTCTAATCTTTTTCTTTTCTTATCCTAACCGCATGCAGATGAAGCCTGCACCACATAATGGTTGCTTCTGAGTATATGATGGGCTTTTGCTGAACATATTGCCCTTAGAAAAAGCTGAATAAGCATTACGATCTGAGTGGGGATCCGTAATTCCTGTTGTCTATGAGCAGAGATGAAGGGAGGAAATACTTTTAGATTGAGGGGGAGAAGTCTTTCTCTCACTCTGGTTGTTCTCATTGTTACAACTATAGCAATTTGGGCTTGGGAAAAAAATCCTTTTGCTAATAGTCTACTATCGGCCCAAGAGCTGTATACAATCGCTACTTCAGGTTTGTGTGTCAATGCATTCATGTATAAACAAACGTACTTGTATTTTACTTCTTTTATTTTTAGTAAAATTCTTATTTGGATCCAAAGAGTCAAAATAATACTACATATTACTGATTAACAACATAAGGGCATATGGAGTGTACCAATAAACCTATATACAAGGCTCTGATAAGAGAACAGAAGTTTATGCTCTGACAATGGGAACTAAGAAATTATTAATGGTGCTTGCACTTAGATATGCATGCTGCTTATGTATGTAGTCTTGGTATTGCATCGAATAGTAATCATCCATCAAGAGGAGGAGGGGGAGGGTGGATAGGGAATTTTCCAGAAAAGTGAAGATGGATTGACCCATGTACTTTTGACTTGTTGAGTTTATTTTTGAAACAGGCTTATACTAAAAGGACTATTACTGATACCTAGATGAGTTTTGTCTGCTCTAGTACTTTAGATTTTTCATGGTGCCAGCATTGGTTAAAAATTCGCATTTAGATCAAATGGATAGACTTACAGTTTCTACCTAAAAACAAGCTCCAATTTTATTTTTTTAGGGGCTTCAGATATTTGAAGAAAAAATTTGGTGGTTCCATTTCTGTATGAACTCTAACACACACACACAAACATGAATGGAGCTAGAAAAGTGTAATAAATCTCTAAGTACTCCATTTGTTAACGGATCAAGGCTTTCTTGACTTTATTTAAGTAATATTGAACAGTCACCTTTTCTTATATGAATAAACTTCTAATATATGTTGTAGAATTAACTTTAAACATTGTTTCTGGAAAGTTGCAGTTGCATAATTTTCATATTCTGATACATGAATCAGGTTGAATGTAAGCCCAGTGTAAAATTTTCCATCTCATACCTTTTGTACGACCTATGTGTCGCTGAGCCCATTTAAGAATTGAAATCCCAGCCCAAGCATATGCATGCCAAAATATCACATCAATTGGATATTCATACCCATGAATTATTGTTACCCATCTAATGCACATACTCTATATTTTCTTTTCTGTTCTTTAAAAAGAATCATGCTAATCTAGGAGTGACAAATGGATAGCTCCAATTAATTTGATATTTGTAGAGTATGTTGACCATGGATTAGGAGCTTGCTTAGTGAAACTTGCCCACTAAGTTATTGAGTGGTGTAAACTCAGCTATGCCACCATTTTAAACTTGATTTGGTTCTGAGTGGTAACATTTTTAAGATGTGATCTTATTATCCTCAGCATGCTTTTAGCTTGCTTTTAGGTTTGACAGCCTACTGATGAATTATCTTTATTGTGGCTTAGAGTTTCATGTGGGTTCCCAAAATGATTCTGTAGTATCCATGAAGCCAACGGAGAAAATTGAGGAAAATATATCACACTCAATCATAACAGAAGAAATCAAAGGAGAAACAAAGTTTGGTACTGCACCAGTTGATGCTATATCTGCATTCTCTCCTGAAATGATAGACAGTGATGCGCATGTGATATCCTCCTCCAAATCTAAAGGTGCATTTATTTTCATATCTGAATGGTGCTTCTTCAACATCTTGCACAAACTTTTGTTTTACCGTTATTGTTTTCTCATTTAAATATTTAATAGTTGGGGCGGCACTAATAATTAGATTAGCTTTATCAACTTCATGACTCAGCTCAACTAGAACGACAAATATTAATGAATAACCATAAAACAGAGGTGCATTTAGGAGCCTTTTAAAGGGTCATTACCCAGAGGTGTTAGTAGTTGTTTCATAGTATCAACTCTCAATTGTTTTGATGGCTTCTGTTTAGGAAAGTTGTGTAAGGGGTGGATATTCATCAGCCTCACAATCAATTTCATTTAATTGATTGTAACGTTTTAAATGGCATAATTTCTTTTGTCTTGTATTTGACAAAATTAGCCTATAAAACTTTAGGAAGGCAATCAGAAGAATTAGTCAGTCCATGCAACTACGTCTTCTTATCATTTTACTGTGTCATTTTCATGTATTATTTTCAACTGTTTTACATTCAATTTTATGGCTTTTAAGAAAAAATGAAGCTTATGTTGCGCCTTCTAGCTTGCTTAGTCACTGTACTTGCAGGTAGAATTTTTGCCTATGACCATCCTACATAAACATCGACAATTGGCTTTGTATCTCTTTGGCTGAAATCCCAGAAACATGTTACCTATCCCTAGCAATGGGTTTATCCATTTAAAGAAACTTATGATTTTTGATACCTGGAATTGTGATTTCTTTAGTACTTCTGCTATGGAGATGAGGCTAGGAAGTTGGAACATATATTTAAGTGACAAGAATTAAGTTTGTGGGCTCTATTACACATTCATAGTCATGAAAATAACCAGAGATCAATTTCTCTTATAAAAAAGATGCTGGGTGTAGGAAAACTAAAGATTTTGCAGCCATTCTGAAGGCTGATTTTGATGTTTTTCATCTGATTCACTGTATGCACTCTTCAAATCTAATCTAAGGTTGTCCAGTTTTTCACCTCTGCAGTCTGCAATTATGCCAAGGGTAGATGGGTTGCAGATAGCCGGAGGCCATTGTATTCAGGATTTGGGTGTAAGCAGTGGTTATCAAAAATGTGGGCATGTAGACTAACACAGCGAAAAGATTTTTCTTATGAAGGATATCGGTGGCAGCCAGAAAATTGTGACATGCCAAAGTTTGAGAAGTCCGCATTCTTACAAAGGTTGGTCCCTTTTTATCCCCTTCTTGACCTTGTGTGGCTTTATAATTGAATTCAAAGAATTGTCCATGGCCTTGGTAAAAGTTTATATCTGAGTATCTTGTAAAAAAAAATTTCTGTTGTTCCTAGTTTGACGAAGTATCCTGATTTGATTACTGCATTTAGTTGACTTTAATCAAGTTTGTATAACATAGTTAACTTCAATTTTCAGATTGCATTTTAAAAAAGGTATTATCAAATTTTGC
Source organism: Carpinus viminea (assembly GCA_013348765.1). Lineage (NCBI taxonomy): Eukaryota > Viridiplantae > Streptophyta > Magnoliopsida > Fagales > Betulaceae > Carpinus > Carpinus viminea. Next base: position 16,530,838 of record CP054667.1, read on the forward strand.
TTACTGAATCAAAATCTTGAATTTGTTTAAATAGATTATCATTGATGTCGTATCGTTTTCATTGGCATCAGGTTTTTGTTTGAATTTTCAGCTAGATTTTCTGAACTTTTTTTTTAATTTTTTTTCCAAGTTATTAATGATCATTTACACTATAGTTCACTGACCCCAAATATGCATATTGACATGAATTTGTCGTAATTTTGAAATTTGGTGCTATATAGACAAAGTGAGGTTTTTAGTTATGTTCATGATCTGAAGTGACTGTACATTCCAGAATGCAGGACAAAACAATTGCATTTATAGGAGATTCATTGGGCAGGCAGCAGTTCCAGTCTTTAATGTGCATGGCAACTGGTGGGGAAGAGAGCCCAGAAGTTGAAAATGTGGGAAAAAAATATGGTCTTGTCAAAGCTCGTGGAGCCATTCGTCCTGATGGCTGGGCTTATAGATTCACAAAAACAAATACCACCATTTTGTATTACTGGTCAGCAAGTCTGAGTGACCTAGTGCCCCTTAACATTTCAGACCCATCAACCGATGTGGCTATGCATTTGGATCGTCCCCCAGCATTCATGAGACGGTTCCTCCTTCATTTTGATGTGTTGGTTCTAAATACAGGACACCACTGGAATAGGGGTAAGCTTAATGCAAATCGTTGGGTGATGCATGTAGATGGAAAGCCGAATGAAGATAAAAAACGTGCCGAAATTGGACATGCCAAGAATTTTACAGTGTATAGCATCGTCAGATGGCTTGATTCACAGCTTCCCTCACATCCTCGCCTTAAAGCTTTTTTTCGGACGATCTCGCCTCGGCATTTTGCTAACGGGGACTGGAACACCGGGGGTAGCTGCAACAATACCACTCCATTGGCTGGAGGAAGTGAAGTTGTGCAAGATGGATCAAGTGATCCTCTTGTTGAGGGTGCTGTAAAGGGCACAGCAGTAAAGATTTTGGATATAACTGCAGTATCTCAACTGAGGGATGAGGGTCACATATCCCATTACAGTCTTAGAGGGAATCTGAATGTTAGCGATTGCTTACATTGGTGCCTACCTGGCATTCCGGACGCATGGAACGAGCTCCTTATTGCACAAATATAGGTTCTGCCACGCTAAGTATGCATTGACTAAAGACTGATTCAATGTCCTATTCTTTATGGTCTAAAGAAGACCATTTTTTTTCTCATATACTGTGACTCAGGTTTTTGACTGATTATAGAGAAGGTAAGTAGCAAGAGCCAATCCAATTCTCATGTTTACATGGAAAATGTATTCCTGAGTGTTGTAGTTCTCATATTTACAGGTAGTTTATGGACAATGAGGCTGCCAAAAGAAGGAAGAATACCAGAGGGCTTCAGCTCCATTGTGAGAAGAATAGAATCTCTGTCGTTACAGGTTTAAACGGTGTTGTATGTATCATTATACATTATCACAAGAATATCTCCTAGAGGTCTCTCTCTCTCTCTCTCTCTCTCTAGGGTTTATTTATTTCATATATGTTATTTTTCTGTTTAATGAAAATAGCTTCAGTGAAGGAAACAAGGAGGAGGATAAAAGTCTTATTCAAAATCAATAGAAAATGAATTTATATTCATTGAACTTGGAAGTCTTCATTTATGAATAATTTCATTTCCTTGTGGATCCCTGCGATTCTCCTTTTCCCTCTTCTTTCATTCTGTAGAAAAAGTAGTTCTTCTATCACATTTTCTACCGGAAATTAAAGCTATTACAATTATGTAAAACTTGGTCAACAGAAATCGAAGTATAGCTCCAAGGATCAGGATCTAGAAATTGCCGAATAGACTGTTTTTTTTTTTTTCCTCTTTTATATATATATATATATATATATATATATATATATATATATATATCTACGGCCAGGAATGTTCCACGGCTACCTATATTTTTTTAGTCATATTTAACTCACCCATTTTTCAAATTTTTCCTTGCCATAAGTTGTTTTGAAATGTCTATTGTTGCAGTCTTCTAACAATTTTCCTTGATAATAAAAAATTAAACATTCTGCTCAAAACTAAATCTCAAACTAGTAAAGGAACAAAAGTTAGGATTGTTAACTACATGAAGCCCATCACAAACATAAAAAAGAAAGAAGAAACAGAGTCAGGGAAAAAAAAAAAAAAAGAAAGAAAGAAAAAGAAAAAGAAAAAGAAAAAGACGAGAGAGGAAGAGAAGAGAAAATGAAGAGTTCGACATTTGTGTTCAACTTTTTTGTAGAGTACTTTCACAGCAATTCAGATCGTAGAGTTTTTCTTTGATTCAGGTTAGGGGTGTACAAGCGAAGTGGTTATAACCGTCCAATAACAACTAACAACTTATAACCACTAACTGCATAACCACTTTTGTTGGCAGTTATAAAAAATCGTTAACCACCTAAGGCGAAACAGTTAGTAGTTTTAGGAGTAGATAATTGCGAACCGCCTACCCTTATATATAATAATATATATTTAATATAATGTTTTGGTGTTTTTTGGATTGATTAGATTTGTAATGTTTTGGATTTGCATTTGGATTTGCTAATGTTGATGTTTATTTTGATTTGGCTTTATGCAAGTTAGCTTTGAAATGTTGGCGTTTTAAGCAAATCACCCCTCATACATACTGTGCACACAACTATTTAATTTCTTACTACAATTTTCTTTATTTTATTATACTTGTTTGCTAGAATACTTCACTCATTCCTAGTTGATCACTTCGCCAAAATAAGGAAAAATATGCTAGAGCAAATGAAAGAAGGCTTGTTCTTGATGCATGTTGTATATATATTATACACAAACTCTAGTCTTAGGAGTTACATTAAATCAAGTGTTTAATTTCTACTGCTATTTTCTTTCAATATTTCTTCATCTTCTTATACTTGTTTGTTAAAACACTTCACCTATTCCTAGTTGATTACTTTGCCGAAGTAAGGAAAAGCAAGCTAGAACAAATAAAAGAAGGCCTAACTTTGATGCATGTTGTATATATTTTATACACAACCTTTAGTCTTATGAGTAACGTTAAATCAAATGTTTAACAAGTGTATGTTACGATCATAGTATCTTACATGGGTTAAGTCTAATCTTGATTATATGTATATAAGCTTTTAGGCTCCCTTCCCTTACAAGTCGATTTTCAAGGGTGAGTTTTATCCAAAGTTTGTATTATTTGATATTAGAACTAACCACCACGTCGAGTATAAGATTAGATGCAATTCGTCAAGTATCGAATTGAATGAGTTGCGGCTTTGTAGTCGAGTCACGGAAGAGGCGACCTATAGGTTCAGATTAAAATGTCTTGGTACTATGTATGGTCATAATATTAAGTCATTGGATACTGATAAATGAGTGAAGCTGCAAAAAGATAAATGACTATTATCAGGTAAGTGTCGATAGACTGGACAACCGTGGACGTCAATTGTGGAGCGTGGTGGTATGTTACGATCCTAGTATCTTACATGAGTTAAGTCTAATCTTGACCATGTGTATATAAGCCATTGGCCATCATTCCCCTTCAAGCTTATTTTCAAGGGTGAGTTATACCCAAGATTATATATATATATATATATATATATATATATTTATTATGCACAACCTTATTATTCCTTTTTTTAAAAAAAAAAACCCTAAATTATTTAAAATAAGCTGAAAAAGTGACACAAAGAATACCCAAGACACTATCAAAAGCCTATATGTTAAAAAACGGTTATCAACATGTGGTTATTAGTTTTATTGACAGCTAACAACTGATTATAAAATAACAGCTAACTATCCAAAATTTTAAACCCTAAACCTTGTTATAAAAATCTAATAACCGGCTTAGACAGTTGTGCCAATAATCACTAACCGCGACTGCATATCCATTGCTAATTCAGACCATAAAGCTTTCTTTTAGTTCTCCTATGTTGAAGAAAAAGGCTTCGGAGGAAAATGTGAACTTTGGGTTGACACGATACATATGCCTTAGAAAATGCTATCCTAGCTCCAAAGGTTGTTTACTTGGTCCATCCATCACAAGAAACATTTATTGTATTGGGAAATTGTTTCAAATCACGTCAATCAATTTTTGTTATTTAAAAAAACAAAGAAAACATACCTACCAAATTCTCGGTTGGAGCTCCCCCAGGTCCACTTGGGAGACTCGGACGCCCCCTGAAACCCTCTGCTCCCTCAAGTACAAACCAAAATAAAAAAATAAATAAAAAAATAAAAAATAAAAAAAGAAGAAAAGAAAAGAGAAATAAAAACTGCCACCCAGTCTCCAACGTACAAATCATAATCAAAATTGACATTAAAATCATAGACTTTTGTACAACTTTTTGTTTGTTTGTTCATACGACTTTTAAATGAAAAACTGCCAAATTTTTTTTTTTTACATTAATAGTTTATACCAAAAATAAAAAAATAAAAAGTCAAGAACCTCACCAAGTTTTTTATTTTAATTTAAATCTTGTTATATCCAATTAAGATAATATTATCACCATGCATGTGGAGTTGCTACAATCAATCAATTTATTACAATCCTTGCAAATTAAAATTCGTCAAAAAATCCAGTCATATATATATATATGATTAGTCGACCTCACACTTTAGTACATGAAAGTTGTAAATTAAAAATAAATAAATAAAACTAAAATTGAAAGATGTCAACGGTTGGAAGATTACGGGAAAAAAAAAAAAAAAAAACTTTTTGTTGCCAATATTTGGTTGTAGAATATAATAATCTGTTTTTCAAGAAAGGGAAAAATAGGCATACACTGAACTTGCAAACCTAATTATAATTTTCTTTTCCTCCCATTCTGGGGTACCAAACTAACGACTCATGAGCCAAGTCAATGGTAAATGACAAAATATTGCATACATTTTCTTTTCCTCCCTTTCTGGGGTACCAAACTAACGACTGATGATCCAAGTGAATGGTAATGATCCAAGTCAATGGTAATGAGCCAAGTCAATGGTAAATGACAAATATTCCATACATTTAACTTGATCCCTTTGTTGGCCATACATTATTACATCACATGTTTTTTTTAACAAGAATTAATCAAAGAGACAGCGTCAACATTCATGCAATCTGTCTCCCAGATTTGTGGTAGAGGGTCCATGAACTTGTAGCGTTGTGACAGAAAGTCTTTTTTCTTTCTTCCTTTTTTATTATTTATTTTTATTGCAATCTAGAATAGTTTCCTTCCATTAAATGGATGAGGGCAGGAGAGGTCAATTTGTTCATCTGGCAGAAAATCCAAATCCTCCTGTTTGAATTTCGGCATGCATTGACTGATTAAAGTACCCTCTTCTTTTTTTTTTTTTCTAAGATTTTTCATTTTTTCTAGCTTCATAAATCAACCTTCTGACTGCTATCGACCAAACATCTTTGATTCTTTATTATATTTAATTGTGCTTACATTTAAGTAACATGCTGTTTTTATAGAGACATTATATTATGGTCGGTGAGATTTATTTATTTATTTATTATTATTTTAATGGAAAATCATTTCAATCTTATTAATTAATGAAAGATCACGAAGTATGAAGACAACCGACATCAATGGAGGTGAAGCAACAACCGCGCTTGTGGAGCACGCACAGGAGACTGAAGGTCCCACATTGGCGTGTGTAGGGCCACGCACTTGTGCGTGGTGGCAGTGTTGCGATGAGGAGGGTGGTGATAGGTAGTGGAGAGGCTGGAGAAGGCAGGGGAAAGGTGTGTTGTTTGCTTGGAAAGCCTGAAAAGAAAAAATCTAACTTAAATCAGATCGGATCTAAAACTCCCAAAGCTACCAAAATAAAACAAAAGGTGACAACCGGATGAGACGACGAGGCAACAAAGTGGAAGGGATGGCATGGTGACCACTGAAACTAGTAATGGGGACTAAAAACAGAAGACAAAACAAAAAAAATAAATGCATAAAAGTAAAAGAAGGGGGGGAGGGATGGTAGGTGAGATATGTGGACAAGAAAAGGGAAGGAATTGATAACAAATCTATCTACAAGGAAATTAAATTAAGGATTAACATAAAAATTATTTTAACATTTTTCCTCAAACTCAAGGTAGAAATTTGAATTTGAAAAGTGTTTTTTTTTTTTTAAAACCATTTACCAGGTGTGGCAAACATTAATATTTGAGTGTCAGGTTTGTGTAGGATGCTGGTGGCGCGTGAAAGTGAATGAGACATGTGGCAAAATTTTCAAAAGATGTGTGTGGGGTGTGACACCATTGTTTGGGTTGATTATGGTGGCGTTATGTAGATCGGCCTTTTAGCGTTTGATTGATATGTTCACAAACATTATAGGATGCCTGGAAGGTAGTGGTTCAAAGCAAACAATGGTTGAATGTTGGTGAGGAATGCTAAGAGGAAGGTACCCCGAGATTCAAGAAAAGGAAGGAAAAAGTTGAAGTTAATAAGAAATTGACTTTAATATCATGTTAAATCACTCTAATACCATGTGATTTGTTATGGAATAAGATAATTTATTTCTCAAAAAATTACCACTTATCACTAAAGTTTAAGTTAATAAATATTATAAATTTAGTAATTTAATTATTATTTTAAACCACAAAAGCTCACGTTCAATTATTGGTTTTTGCCTTACTTGAGCAACATCAAAGAAAAAAAATTGTCTTAAAAAAGAAAACTTAATTCTTTTCTTTTAAAACTAAAGCTTTCACCTTGACTTTGAGGATATATGTTAGAATATAGGGCTACCATATTTAGCTTACATTGTTTTCCTTATTGAACCATTTACCAGAGTTGTTTGATCTAATAAAATCAGTCGCTTTTGATTATCTTCATTGCAAACGTTTAAGATAATAAGAACACAATGTACGCATAAATGGACGTAGGATTCTAAAATCAAACTATCATAAAATCTTTTCACATCTGTTTCCGCTACGTTTCTCCCATTTTATAAATTCATCACAAATTTCTACGTTTCCCATTGGTACCTAAACTGTCATCACTTGCATCAGCAGACGCGTGGGCCTTGTTTTATGAGAAAATATCAACTTTTAAGGGCTTTTTTGGAAAATTCCATTTTAGCTTTTAGCAGGTTCCTCCCCCATAAATTAACGTGCGGGGGCTCCTCCTTTTACTTCTACTTATTTCTGTGGAAAAAAGAGAGCTGATGTGAAAGGATATTCCTTTTCCAGGCCCAAAGAATTAATTATTTTTAATTATATTCATTTTCCGGGTTAAAGAATTAATTATTTTTACTTCCTTTTTTTTTTTTTTTTTAACTTTTAACTTTTAGCTTTTAGCTTTTAACTTTTACTTCCCTTCTTTATGTATCAATCATTGTGGGAACTGGATCCTCTCAAAATATTATTGATTTACATAACTTCTTAAGGTATTATAATGTACATCTATGACAGCATTCACATATGTTATTTTATTTGATATTCAAACATGTAATTTAGTGATTTTTATCAAAAATGTCACTATTTGTTGTAAGGACCTATTCATATAAGGCTAACCCAATCACGTACATCTACACCCGTATTCACACAGGTCGTTTCTTCTAATATTCAAACACTTATTCTAAGACAAGGATATAAAAACTTAATTTTTATTGTCACACTCACATCATTAATTACATGTATCCTTTTATATTCCAACAATAGCCCCCTCTTTCCCTTTCTCCAATATGAATTAAAAGTAAGAGAAATGTTAGTTGTTTTTTCCCACATATGCTCTTCCATGCAATTTCCCCGGACGTATTTCATGCTTTTCTTATTTCTCATGATCCTTCAACAAAAAAAAAAGAAAAAGGAAAGAATGAAAGAAATTCTTATGAATGAAAATTGTCAAACACATTCCCTATAAGGGTGACATTTTGTTAGTCTAAATGAGTATTGACGTACTTTTGATGCCCTACTTTCCCCATATATACACATATATATAGAGAGAGAGAGACATAGGAAGTAATGTGCTCTTCTACCACCATCTTCCAGCTCTCTCTCTCTCTCTCTCTCTCTCTCTGTGTTTCTCTCTTTTAAGGAGGATCAAAGGAGAGTGATGATGATGAGCAATATAGAGCTTAAAAAGAAAACAAAAAAGTGCAAAGCAAAAGGTGTCCTCTTGCCCCCCAAGAGAGGATCTATCAAGCATCGGATTTTCTCATGCTTTCTCCAAAAGTTGAAGAAGAAGATCATTCAAAAGCGTGAGAGTACTCTTTGATGGAAAAAGCATATTCATCATCTTTAGCTTATTAGCTTCTTCTTCTTCTTCTTCTTCAAAAGCATATTCATCATCTTTAGCTTATTAGCTTCATCTTCTTCCTCCTCCTCCTCCTCCTCAAAAGCATATTCATCATCTTTAGCTTATTAGCTCTTCTTCCTCAAAAGCATATTCATCATCTTTAGCTTATTAGCTTCTTCTTCTTCTTCTTCTTCTTCTTCCTCCTCCTCCTCAAAAGCATATTCATCATCTTTATCTTATTAGCTCTTTTTCCTCAAAAGCATATTCATCATCTTTAGCTTATTAGCTGCTGCTGCTTCTTCTTCTTCTTCTTCATCTATCAAGCGTCGGATTTTCTCATGCTTTCTCCAAAAGTTGATGAAGAAGATCATTCAAAAGCGTGAGAGTACTCTTTGATGGAAAAAGCATATTCATCATCTTTAGCTTATTTAGCTGCTTCTTCTTCTTCTTCTTCTTCTTCTTTTTTGTTGCTGCCAGTACTAGCTAGCCATGATTGTTGTATTGAAGTTTCTGTATTTTATTCATCCTAGTTTTAACCTTTGTTTTGTTTTGTTTTGGTTTTTGTTGTACTGAATAAAAAAGGAATGGAAAAAGCATATTCATCATCTTCAGCTTATTAGCTTTGTTTTGTTTTGGTTTGGTTTTTGTTGTACTGAATAAAAAAGGAATGGAAAAAGCATATTCATCATCTTTAGCTTATTAGCTGTTGCCGCTGCTGCTTCTTCTTCTTTTTCGTTGCTGCTAGTACTTCTTCTTCTTTTTTGTTGCTGCCAGTACTAGCTAGCCATGGTTGTTGTATTGAAGTTTCTGTATTTTATTCATCCTAGTTTTAACCTTTGTTTTGTTTTGTTTTGGTTTTTGTTGTACTGAATAAAAAAGGAATTAACATAAATAAGGATAGAAGCTTTTTTGGATGAAAAGGAAGATAAAGAAGCAATCACAAAGGAAACGCCATGGTAGCATTTTACAAAGGATGGTGAAAACAGAAACAAAAAAAAGATACATTATTATGTACTTACGTGTAGGGGTGTCAATGCGGACGGTTATTAACCGCCCGCTAACCGCTAACCGCTAACCGTTATAACTGCCAACTGCTTAACCGCCTAACCGCATAACCGCTATAACCGCCTAACGGTTAGTGTTTATAGGGTTTAAGTTTGTTTTTATATGGTTTTTATTAATAAAGTGAAGAAAAAAAATTCCATTCAAATATATATTTGTACCGATCACTTGCGCTAACTGCTATGATAATCCTAAATTAACGCTGACAGAAATGGTAGATTCTCAACCATCCGGCCGATCTAATTCTTTCATGCCTCCGCCTAGCGAAAGATGCCCCCTGCACCACAAATCAGAGATTTTATTTTATTTTATTTATTTATTTTCATTTCCCCCCTTTTCATTACTAATTGCACAATGTGGCAGAAACTGGGGTTTGCATCATGTGAGCCGCGAGTGGAGCTACAGAAGGATGTAATGTTCTAATTGAGAAGAAAAATCTGATGGAAGTTGGGCCTATGGGTTGTCATGCATTGAGTACACAGAGTTTGACAAATATGGAATCACAAACGGACCTCTTTCTCCCAAACGGTAAACACTTATGTATTGATCTGGATTAATTAGGGTTTCTGGAACCTTTTTCCTTAGTGTTTTAACCACTGATTTCTCTGTGATTCTCGAGAACTATGAGCTTATGGTGATGCTCTGCTTGGGAGTTCAGGACAATCCAACGGAATTGAGGAATGGTTTTAGCAGCTGTTAATCTCTTATGCTAGGGTTTCTGGAAACATTTTGGGCGTTTTATTGATCCTTTGGCTACCAAAAATTGTGCTTCATTGTATTTCCCGTTTGGTTGCCAAGAAAGTTTGAGAAAAAGAACTTTTTCTAGAATTAGAAAACCTTGCCCGATAAAAACTTGTCTGATTAGGAGCTTTGGATAGAGATTGTGATTTTGGCCTGAGAGAAATGGACAATCTTTAAAAATATTGTATCTATGGTGCTTCAGTTGACTGCTAAAGCTATCTTGTGTGTTGCAGAGAAATTCATTGCTTTGTGTCGACTTGTGTTATTGTAATTTTGTATATGGGCTTTCGATTTCTTCTACTCCTAGCCTTTTGACTCATCAAGTTGCCTGCTACGTTAGAAATAATCCTTGGATTTTTTCCTTTGTATTCGAGAATGAATGAGCATTTTTGTTAGAATCAAAACATGCATGTTGATAAATAAACTAAGGGTCCGTTTGGGAGTGAGTTTTTAAAAAAATAATCTGCGTTTTTAAACCAAATTGCAATTTTGGAGTGTTTGAGATTGCGATTTTGAAAACGTAAATTTTAAAATTATGAAAAAATCTGCGATTTCAATAAACTAACTAGGTGATGCTTATTTGAAAAAGTGCGAATTTAAATCAAAATCACGATTTCACTTAAAATATAATATTTACCTATTTGGTCTGAAATCGCAATTATATGCTAATTTTACCCAAACACTCGATTGATAAATAAAATCTTTTTTTGTTTACAAACGCCTACGCGATTTTAAAGTACGATTTAAAACGATTTTAAAATCGTCTTTATCAAATCGTCTCTAAATCTAAACCTGGCGTCTTTTCACATCTCCATGTTTGCATGCTGGAGCCATCCACCTTGTCATCAACCTCTGGAGCTCTATATGAATTGCTTGGAGCAATGCTCTCTGTGCTTATTAGGAACGGGAAAATTTACACCCATAAGGTCCTTCACCTGCTTCTTTTCTCAGTTCCCTGTTATCGCTTTATTAATTATTATGATTAAACTGGTCTAATAATTGCTTTTTTCTTTGATTGCAGTTTGCAGACCATGGTGAGCGATGCGCAGTTGACATTGACCTGCATGAGTAATGGAAACTTCGGGGTTTTCCCTTTTACTAACATTTCGCAAGCAAGGGCAAACGATTTGTGCAATCTGATATGCAGGTAAAAACTTGTGAGTTCTGTTGATTACTAGTGATGAAATCTTTAGTATTCTGAAGTTGTCTATGTCCCAAATTATCAAAATTGTACAATCGAATGGAAGATGAATACAAATTACAATTACAATGAAATTGGGTATCTGGGTATTGTAGTTGGATTTTGATGGTGACTGGAATTGAACTTAGATTTTTGGGTGTATTTTGCTTGTTTCGTTTGAGTTTAGTTGGTTTTGTTGTAATTTGTAGTATTGGGATCAAGCTCTTCAACTGAATTTGCTTTTTATTGGATTGTTATGCTTGTTTTCTTTGGTTTCAGTTGTTTTTGTTTGATTTTGGAGTATTGGGCATCTGGGTGTTGTAGTTGAATTGAAATGGTGTCTGGAATTGAACATGATGGCACTTCTTTGTAAAATCCCAGCCAACCCAGTATTTTGTGAATATGTGGAACTTGTAGGAGTTTTATTTTGTTTGTGCTCTCTCTGTTATTAGCCGGTTGGCAGTGAGATCTGTTAAGGCTGATATCTGGCACCTAATGGATAAAAGTCATGGTCTTCCTGGTTAAATGAGACAAGTTCTTTTCATAATGTTATATTGGACATGTTGTGCCCTTGTCAGACCCCATATATATATATATATATATATATATATATATATATGTTTGTATTTATACTTTTAATTTAATGTAAATCATATTTTACTCGGTGCTATCACCTCTTTTGGTATCAATCATGATTTCACTGCAATGTGTTATCCACTTCTCATCAGTTCTATGGGCATTCTTGTTTGTTTTATCACAACCCTCTTTGCAACTAATACAAATGCATGTTATTATCAATATTCATGTTATATATACTGGTGGGTGATCATCTTGGTGGTGAAAATAACATGGGTGATCATATTGAAATGTTATGTCCTAGATTGTATTGTAAAAACTACATTCTTTTTCGTCTATTTGGCCTATACTGATGTGCATTTATTAGAATTAAGCAAAAAATTGAATTGAATTGTGTAGACCTGCAAATATGTTTTTGTGCAATATTGCTCATGCTGCCCAAATTTTTTTTTTTTTAATAATTTTGCAAATTTAGTGACGTTTTAAAATTTGAAAGGTCAGAATATTCTCTGACCTTGTAATTTTTGCAAGGTCAGAAATTTATGATGTTGCACACATTAAAAAGTCTGATTTTCTTTTTTTTCTTTTGACTATCATTTTTCCGACTTTTGACCCATGACAGAAATGGTGCGTCAGAAGAGTTTTCTGACATGTCAGATAAGGTGACACGTCAGAAAACTCCAATGAGAAAAAAAATGAAATTTTTGTAGTGATCAGGATCTAGAAATTGCCGGATAAACTTTTTTTTTTTTTTTTAATATCTACGGCCAGGTATGTTCCACGTCTACCTATATTTTTTTAGTTATATTTAACTCACCCATTTTTCAAATTTTTCCTTGCCATAAGTTGTTTTGAAATGTCTATTGTTGCAGTCTTCTAACAATTTTCCTTGATAATAAAAAATTAGACATTCTGCTCAAAACTAAATCTCAAACTAGTAAAGGAAAGTTTTCAAGAGGTTGTTCAATAGGTTGGATCACACCTAATTAAGTGGAGGTTACTAGTTTGAATTTTCTTGCTCCCTATTATGTGGACATGTAAAAAAAAAAAAACTAGTAAAGGAAAAAAAGTTAGGCTTGTTAACTAAATGAAGCCCATCACAAATATAAAAAAGAAAGAAGAAACAGAGTCAGAAAAAATAAAGGAAAAAAAGTTAGGCTTGTTAACTAAATGAAGCCCATCACAAACATAAAAAAGAAAGAAGAAACAGAGTAAAAAAAAAAAAAAAAAGACAAGAGAGGAAGAGAAGAGAAAATGAAGAGTTTTGCATTTGTGTTCCAACTTTTTTTTGGAGTACTTCCACGGCAATTCAGACTGTAGAGTTTTTCTTTGATTGAGGTTAGGGGTGGACATGCGGAGTGGTTAGAGCACTCACTGTAGCCTCTTCAAATCCATTTTTTTTGTTAGTTTGAAGAGCCAATTTAACAAAAAGAGCTAAAAACCTCACTTTTTAGCCTCTTCATTTTAACAAAAAAGTTAACATTGTGAATAGTATTTATTCAAAGTTAACAATTACTATTCACTCTTTACTCTTTAAACAATTTTATTTTCTCTCTCCTCCTGTTTCCTTTTTCTTTTTCTCTCTCCTTTTAATGAAAAATAAAGTAAAGAAGAAAAGAGAAAATTAATATTTTAATCAAATAGTAAGAGTGAATTGTTAAAGTAGAGAGGCTGAAAAGTGTGTTCTAAAAAGGTGGGCTGTTAAAATAAGAAAAAGTGTACTTTTGATTATTTTGAAGAGTTAAATTTGAAGAAGCTGCTGTGGATGCTCTTAATAACTACAAATTGCATAACCACTTTTGTAGGCAGTTATAAAAAATTACTAACCACCTAAGGCGGAACAGTTGGTGGTTTTAGGAGTAGGAGTAGGTGGTTAATAATCACGAACCATCTACCCTTATATATAATAATATATATTTAATATAATGTTTTGGTGTTTTTTGGATTGATTAGATTTGTAATGTTTTGGATTTGTATTTGGATTTGCTAATGTTGATGTTTATTTTGATTTGGCTTTATGCAAGTTAGCTTTGAAATGTCGGTGTTTTAAGCAAATCACCCCTCATACATACTGTGCATATAACTATTTAATTTCCTGCTACAATTTTCTTTATTTTATTATACTTGTTTGCTAGAATACTTCACTCATTCCTAGTTGATCACTTCGCCAAAATAAGGAAAAATATGCTAGAGCAAATGAAAGAAGGCTTGTTCTTGATGCATGTTGTATATATATTATACACAACCTCTAGTCTTAGGAGTTACATTAAATCAAGTGTTTAATTTCTACTGCTATTTTCTTTCAATATTTCTTCATCTTCTTATGCTTGTTTGTTAGAACACTTCACCTATTCCTAGTTGATTACTTCGCCGAAGTAAGGAAAAACAAGCTAGAACAAATAAAAAGAAGGCCTAACTTTGATGCATGTTATATATATTTTATACACAATCTCTAGTCTTAGGAGTAACATTAAAATCAAATGTTTAACAGGTGTATGTTATGATCATAGTATTTCTCATGGGTTAAGTCTAATCTTGATTATATGTATATAATCTTTTAGGCTCTCTTCCCTTGCAAGTCGGTTTTCAAGGGTGAGTTTTACCCAAAGTTTGTATTATTTGGTATTAGAACTAACCACCACGTCGAGTATAAGATTAAGCGCAATTCATCGAGTATTGGATCGAATGAGTTGTGACTTTGTAGTCGAGTCATGGAAGAGGCGGCCTATAGGTCTAGATTAAAATGTCTTGGTATTATGTATGGTCATAATATTAAGTCATTGAATACTCAGAGATAGAGCCACAAAAAGATAAATGGCTACCATTAGGTAAGTGTTGATAGACTGGGCAGTTGTGGACGTCAGTTTTGGAGCGTAGTGGTATGTTATGATCCTAGTATCTTATATGAGTTAAGTCTAATCTTAACCATGTGTATATAAGTTATTGGCCACCATTTCCCTTCAAGCTAATTTTCAAGGGTGAGTTCTACTCAAGGTTTATATAAATATTATGCACAATCTTATTATTATTATTATTATTTTAAAAAAAACCCAAAATTATTTAAAATAAGCTCAAAAAGAGACACAAAAAATGCCCAAAACACTATCAAAAGCCTATATATTAAAGAAGGGTTATCAACATGCGGTTATTAGTTTTAATGACGGCTAACCACCGGTTATAAAATAACAGCTAACCACCCAAAATTCTAAATCCTAAACTTTGTTATTAAAATCTAATAACCGGTTTAAACAATTGCGTCAATAAACACTAACCATAACTGTGTATACATTGCTAATTCAGACCATAAAGCTTTCTTTTAGTTCTTCAGCGTTGAAGAAAAAGGCTTTGGAGGAAAATGTGAACTTTGGGTTGACACGCTACATATGCCTTAGAAAATGCTATCCCAGCTCCTAAGGTTGTTTACTTGGTCCATCCATCACTATTGTATTGGGACATTATTTCAAATCACATCAATCAATTTTTAATTATTTAAAAAAACAAAGAAAACATACCTAGCAAATTCTCGGTTGGAGCTCCCCCCCCAGGTCCACTCTGGGACGCCCCCTAACGGGCCTAACCCTCTACTCCCTCAAGTACAAACAAAACAAAACAAAAGAAAAAAAAAAAAAAAAACTGCCACCCTGTCTCCAACGTACAAATCGTAATCAGAATTGACATTAAAATCATAAACTTTTGTACAACTTTTTGTTTGTTTGTTCATACGACTTTTAAATGAAAAACTGCCAATTTTTTTTTTTTTTTTTTTTTTGCATTAATAGTTTATACCAAAAATAAAAAAATAAAAAGTCAAGAACCTCACCAAGTTTTTATTTTATTTTAATTTAAATCTTGTTATATCCAATTAAGATAATATTATCACCATGCATGTGGAGTTGCTACAATCAATCAATTTATTACAATCCTTGCAAATTAAAATTCGTCAAAAAATCCAGTCATATATATATATATGATTGGCCGATCTTGCATTCTAGTACATGAAAGTTGTAAATAAAAAAAAAATAAATAAAACTAAAATTGAAAGATGTCAACTTTTGGAAGATTATGGAAAAAATAAAATACTTGTTGGAGTCAATATTTGGTTGTAGAATATAATAATCTGTTTTTCAAGAGAGGGAAAAATAGTCATACGCTGAACTTGCAAACCTAATTATAATTTTCTCTTCCTCCCATTCTGGGGTACCAAACTAACGACTCATGAGCCAAGTCAATGGTAAATGGCAAATATTCCATACATTTAACTTGATCCCTTTGTTGGCCATACATTATTACATCACATGTTTTCTGAATTCAACCGAAAAAATGTCAGAAATCGCCCTTCTTCTTTTTTTGTCAACTGTCTTACAATACAAACGTGACAATTTCAATCGATCTTTAGAATTTTTATTTTTTATTTTAAAAAAATAACTGATCCAAAGAGTTGCATGCAATATATAAGTAGCGCTATAAAGTATAAACCACATTTTTATTTTACAACTATTTGTTTTACATGTTAACGTAATGGTATAAAATAGCTCTTGAATTTTTTATTTTATTTTATTTTTTTTAATTTTAACAAGAATTAATTAAAGAGACGACGTCAACATTCATGCAATTTGTCACCCAGATTTGTGGTAGAGGGCCCATGAACTTGAAGCATTGTGACAGAAAGTCTTTTTTCTTTCTTCCTTTTTTATTATTTATTTTTATTGCAATCTAGAAGAGTTTCCTTCCATAAAGTGGATGAGGGCAGGAGAGGTCAATTTCTTCATCTGGCAGAAAATCCAAATCCTCCTGTATGAATTTTGGCATGCATTGAATAATTAAAGTGACTTTTCTTTCTTTTTTTTCCTGAGATTTTTCTTTTTTTTCTAGCTTCATAAATTAACCTTCTGGATGCTATCGACCAAACATAAAGTGGAGCATCTTTGATTCTTTATTATATTTAATTGTACATTTAAGTAATATGCTGTTTTTATAGAGACATTATATTATGGTCGGTGATATTTTTTTTTTTTATTATTATTTTAAGGAAAAATCATTTTAGTCTCATTAATTAATGAAAGATCATGAGGTATGAAGACAACCGACATCGGTGGGGAATAGGATCCTCTCCATTTCAAATGAAATGGAGAATATCCATTTAGTGTAAAATGAGGGATAATATTGTAAATTTAATCCTTCATTTTTAATGTTAAGACAATACTACCTCTCATTTTACATTAAATGAATATTCTCCATTTGAGTTGAAATGGAGAGGATCTTGTTCCCATCGGTGGAGGTGAAGCAACAACCGCATTTGTGGAGCACGCTCAGGAGAGTGAGGCTCCCACATTAGAGTGTGTAGGGCCACACACTGGTGCGTGGTGGCGGTGTTGCGATGAGGAGGGTGGTGACACGTGGTGGAGAGGCTGGAGAAGGCAGGGGAGAGGTGTGTCGTTGGCTTGGAAAGCCTGAAAAGAATAGATTTAGCTTAGATCAGACCGGATCTAAAACTCCCAAAGCGACCAAAATAAAAGAAAAGGTCACAACCAGATGAGGCGACGAGGCAACAAAGTGGAAGGGATGGCGTGGTGACCACTGAAACTAGTAATGGGGGCCAAAAACATAAGACAAAACAGAAAAAATAAATGTATAAAAGCAAAAGAAAGGGGGGACGGGGAGGAATGGTAGGTGAGATATGTGGACTAGAAAAGGGAAGGAATTGATAACAAATCTATCTACAAGGAAATTAAATTAAGGCTTAACATAAAAATTATTTTAACATTTTTCCTCAAACTTAAGGTTGAAATTTGAATTTGGAAAGTGTTTTTCTTTTTTGTTTTAACCATTTACCAGGTGTGGCAAACATTAATATTTGAGTGTCAGGTTTGTGTAGGACGCTGGGGGCGCGTGAAAGTGAATGAGACACGTGGCAAAATTTTCAAAAGATGTGTGTGGGGTGTGACACCATTGTTTGGGTTGATTATAGTGGCATTATGTAGATCGGCATTTTAACTTTTGATTGATATGTTCACAAACATTATAGGATGCCTAAAAGGTAGTGGTTCAAAGCAAACAATGGTTGAACGTTGGTGAGGAATGCCGAGAGGAAGGTACCCTGGGATTTGGGAAAAGGAAGGGAAAAGTTGGAGTTTATAAGAAACTGACTCTGATACCCTGTTAAATGATCACCATTTATCACAAAAGTTTAAGTTAATAAAAAATTATAAATTTATTAATTTAATTAATATTTTAAACCACAAAAGCTCACGCTCAATTATTGGTTTTTGCCACACTCGAGCAACATCAAAGAAAAAAAATTGTCTTAAAAAAGAAAAGTTAATTTCTTTTCTTTTAAAACTAAAGCTTTCACCATGACTTTGAGGGTATATGTTAGAATATAGGGCAACCATATTTAGCTTTCATTGTTTTCCTTATTGAACCATTTACCAGAGTTGTTTGATCTAATAAAATCAATCGGGTTTGATTATCTTCATTGCAAATGTTTAAGATAATAAGAACACAATGTACGCATAAATGGACATAGGATTCTAAAATCGAACTATCATAAAATCTTTTCCCATCTATTTCCGCTACATTTCTCCCATTTTATAATTCATCACAAATTTCTACAACTTTATGGTTTGGAACCACGATAAAGTTTATTAATAGTTTTAAAAGATTAAAGAGAAAGTTTAGAAAGAAAAAGAAAATAAAAAATTGCATGTTAAAATTACTTTTTTTTTTAATAGATCGAATTAAAGAAAATTATTGGGATATGACTTTGAGAAAAACTTATATGCTTAAGGAAAACGTTTCCTTCATCTCCGGTATCTAAACCGTCATCACTTGCATCAGCAAACGCGTGGGGCCTTGTTTTATGAGAAAATATCAACTTTTAAGGGCTTTTTTACAAAATTTCATTTTAGCTTTTAGCTTCCTCCTTTCCCTTCTACTTATTTCTGTGGAAAAAAGAGTGCTGATTCGAAAGGATAATCCTTTTCCGGGCCCAAAGAATTATTTATTTTTACTTCTCTTCTTTAAATTTTCTTTAAATTAACTCTAATATTCTTATTTTTTACATCAAATCAATCATTTTTTTATCACTATTTAAATAAAAAAATTACTACAAAACAAAAAATTTCACTTTTTTTATATAAAACATTCTTACTTTTTTTTTTTCATATCAATCAAATTTGCTACAATACCGTTTCACTTTTAAATTTCATTCCATTGCCAAACATAGCTGTATGAACTGGATCCTCTCAAAAAGTGAGGAGGATCCTTTCCATCTTGTATAGAGTGAAGAGAAATAAAAAGCAAAGTCAAAATTGTGATAACCTATGCAGAAATTGCTAGAAAGCATAATATAGTTAATACTTGTCTCAACCGATTTTTTTTTTTTTTTTTTTTTTTGATAAGTTAAATTTTTAGAGATATGATAGAAATCTAAGACCTAACTTTTACTTATGTGGTACAAAGCTACATAAGAGTTGTATCAGGTTCAAAGTTGAAATTTTAATAAAGAAACAAAAACCAAAACATATGTCCACAAAAGTTGAGTCTTAGATTGAACTCAGCTGAGCCTCTATCATATCTCTTATTTTTTTAATAATAATTGATCAAAAAGTTAGGTACAATGGCTACATCAGCATTGTAAAATAATTGTGAGATAAAAATATAATTTCAAAAATTACTTAATCTAAATATTGACGGAAACTTCACAAACCCTAGCCTGAACTTTTACTTGTTTTGATACTATCTTTTTTAAAGTTTAAAAACTTTCAATTATTTATTTTTCTTAGGATTTTCTGTTACTTTTTGTCAAAATTTTAAAAACACCTTTTTTTTTTTTTAAAGAAAAAAACAAAAAAATTGGTGTAAGTTTCCCTTGAAATTCAATAATTATATAATTTTCATTTTTCCTTTCCTAATAGAAATTCTAGTTATAATAAAAGGTAAATTGAATTCGTTGGAGTTGTCTAGACTAATTAAGTCCTGGTTCTAGATGATTAGAGCATGATTTACTGCAAAAGAAAGATTCCTTAGAATTATTGGAATTTAAAGCAATTAATAGTATTTTGGATATGTGGATCAATTGTTTGACAATCAACATGTAAATTTTTGTTTTACCTAACCCATTTCAATGTTTTTGACATAATTAGCTGCACGGCCACTGACTCTGATGATTCAATGGAGTCAACGACAGCATTTGCAAAATACGACAAGAGATCGATGAACATTGCCACATTGGCTCCTTTCACCGAACAAAACATGTCTTTTAATTTGTTCTCTATTTTCGGAACAAATATATATATTACCAAATTCAAAATACAAAACATTGTTTAAAACAAATATATGTTTTCACCTATGTGGCGAGAACACTTTTTCAAGCTAAAAATTAAAAAAAAAAAAAAAAAAAAACACCCTGCAAAATACATTAACAACCCTACCAAATTTCTATTCCATTTTACATACTAGTAGAAGAGCACCACAAATTTTTTATTTTTTATTTTTATTTTTTTCCATCATAAATCCAAACTCTTCATTTTATGGGACAATGTATCCATTTTATGGTTAGAACTTAAAGTTAGTGCATCTAACAATATACATAATTTCTCATTCAAAGGTCCTATAATGTACATCTATGACCACATTCACACATGTCATTTTCTCTGATATTCAAACACGCAATTTAGTGATTTTCGTAAAAAATGTCACTATTTTTTTTAAGGACCTATTTCATATAAGGCTGATCTGATCACATACATCTATAATCGCATTCACACAGGTCATTTCTTCTAATATTCAAACACACAATTTAGTGCTTATTCTAAGACAGATATAACAACTTAATTCTTATTGTCCTCAAGAGGTAGTTCAATCTATTGGGACCACGCCTAATGAAACGGATGTCACTAATTCAAATCCCCCTCCAACCTCTTGTGTGAACATGTCCAAAAAAAAAAAAAAAAAAAACCTTAATTTTTATTGCCACACCCACATCATTAATTACATGTATCCTTTTATAATCCAACAATAGATGTTCTCCCAACTGAATGCCCCACATATACTCTTCCATGCAATTTCCCCGGACGTATTTCATGCTTTTCTTATTTCTTATGATCCTTCAAAAAAAAAAAAAAAAAACAAAAAAACGAAAGTAAGAAGAAATTCTTATGAATGAAAATTGTCAAACACGTCCCTTATAAGGTTGACATTTTGTTAGTCTAAGTCAGTATTGACTTTTGATGCTCTACTTTCCCATATATATATAGAGAGAGAGACATAGGAAGTAATGTGCTCTTCTACCACCATCTTCCATCTCTCTCTCTCTCTCTCTCTCTTTCTCTCCGTGTGTGTTTCTCTCTTTTAAGGTGGATCAAAGGAGAGTGATGATGATGGGCAATATAGAGCTTAAAAAGAAAACAAAAAAATGCAAAGCAAAAGGTGTCCTCCTGCCCCCCAAGAGAGGATCTATCAAGCGTGGGATTTTCTCATGCTTTCTCCAAAAGTTGAAGAAGAAGATCATTCAAAAGCGTGTGAGTACTCTTTGATGGAAAAAAGCATATTCATCATCTTTTGCTTATTAGCTTCTTCTTCTTCTTCTTCTTCTTCTTCTTCTTTCTTGCTGCCAGTACTAGCTATAGCCATGATTGTTGTATTGAAGTTTCTGTATTTTATTCATCCTAGTTTTAACCTTTGTTTTGTTTTGGTTTTTGTTGTACTGAATAAAAAAGGAATTAACATCAATAAGGATAGAAGCTGTTTTTGGATGAAAAGGAAAATAAAGAAGCAATCACAAAGGAAACGCCATGTTAGCATTTTACGAAGGATGGTGAAAACAGAAACAAAGAAAGATAAGTTATTATGTACTTACTTATGCATAAAATAAGCAAAAAAAAAACGCGTGAAAAAACTTTTAGGAGAATCCATATATAATTATATGCGATCAATGTTCTTTTTGACTTTAAACTCGTAAGAGGATAAGTCCACTGCAAGCCACTTGTGTCACCTCTCTCCATCTGTCTCTATTTCCCATTATTTCCTAACGCGCACCCATTGTTGCCGTTGACGAAATATGAATGCTTTGGAAAAACTAGTTTTTGTTATTGTAATTGACTTTATTCATTTCCTCAATATATATATATATATATATATATATATATATATATAGTTTGTGCTTGCTTGTACTTTACTCTTAACTCTTCATCCTTAAAACTTGTCTAGAATTGTGCTAAAAGCAAAAATAAAATTGGTCAGTTTAGTAAAAAACGACAAGAAGTTGAGTAAAAACAACAAATACATGAATGAGCACCCGGTTTTATTTTTTATTTTTAATATATTGGTAAAGGGTAATTCTTCTAGTTATGTAATCTACATGCCTTTTAGTCTTCTTTTTCCTTAAAAAAAAAAAAAAAAAAAAAAAGAAAAGAAAAGAAAAGAAGAGAGCGAAGGGAGTTGAGATATAAGAGAAATGAAAAAAGCAATCAAACACTGGATGAAAAAAGGTGCACATAAGATTCATCTAACGGGAGAAGCAACACAACAGAAGCTTGTAAACCCGAGAGAAATTGAAGCGATGAGGGTGAAAAAAGTGTGCAGGTTAATTGAAAAGGGCAAGAAATTCAATACCGCATGCAATTATTGGATCCATGAGTTTTAAAAGATGGGTCCAACCGTCCAAGGATAGAGGAGACTTGCAATTTAAGACAACTATGGTTTGAATCATTCTCTATAGACAAGGAGAAGATTCTATATTTAGCTTCAACATCATTCTTTGTTTACAAAGAGGTAACCACCGGATTAAGCAAAAAATGGAAAACCTAGAATATAGGGTACTTGATGATACAAATCATTTCAACCTTAAAGAAGACTGACACCACATTATAGGAGGAAAACAAAATCTACAACAATTTCTGTTTCTCAATAAATAACAGTTGCACTCGACACCAAACTAACATCTTTTCCATCTCTCTTTTCTTGGTGTGTTTTAATAAGAAAAAAACAGTAGAGAATAATGAGAATCAGAGAAGAGTACCTACCAAAGCGCCCGGTTACCACTCAATTCATTACTTGAGCAACAACAGTAAGTTCAATTGACGATTTCATCAATTCCTGAGAACAGTAAAAACTCATCAGTCGTCCAACTTTGTGATGACCTGCTTGGAATTGGTACTCATATCTGCTGTTTCAGTTTGTTTCTCATTAGAATCACCATCAAGGAAAGCCTCAGCCTTCAACACATTTGGCATTTGGTCAGTGCTATCACCAGCCGAATTCAGCATGCCCCCTTCGGCACCAGAGACCTGCATGGCATCCCCGTTGGCACAGCCATTGTTGTCATCCGTTTCTGGGACACAATCTTCTTCCTTGTTGATGACACAATCTAGGTTTGTGACTTCCAGTACATTTTGTTGATCCTCAAAATCTGGATTCACCTTGGTAACCTCAGGTGTTATATCAGTGGCACCAGCAGCCTCATCAACCGACTCAATAACCATCTTATTTTCCTCCCCAACAACTATTTCTGGAACTCCATTAGGGTTATCTCTATCTGAATGGGAGAGCTGAATATCAGTAGTACCTTCAGAACTATAACCTTGAGCTGGAGTTGTCTTCTCTCCCCCCACAGCATCCGGCATATTAGTAGACAAACTTTGAACCATGCACAGTGAAGCATGCTCATTCTGGGCGTCAATATCCATATCGAGTTTTGGACTGGCATAAGCATGTTCTTGCTCAGCATGCATTTGCTGGCCTGCATTTTCATCTTCTGCGGCCTTAGCCAACTCAAGAGCATGATTCTCGGCTGCAATCTCCTCTTGCTTTTGTGCTTGTATTCTGTATTCATCCATGAGGTGTTGTATCCTATCTAGCTCTGCCACAAGATCCCCATACCGCCTCTGCAAAGTTCGTTCCAGCTCCTTTTGCTTCTGAACTTCCTCCCATAAACTATTTATCCGGTGTGAAGCTGCTAATTGCTCTTGCTTTTGTAAAGCTTTGAAGCACTCAAGTTCCGTTGCAGCAGTGTCCATCAGCTTGAGGGTTGCTTCAACCTTTGGCCAGAGAGTTGTTTTAGCCCGTGTCTGAACAATCATAACATCCAATAGTTTAGTAAATGATGAGTTTGATATTAAGTACCATTGCTGAAAAGCAATGACCTATGAGTTAATTTACATATTATTAATGGGAGAAAATCCCATGAATTTGATTAAAATATTATTTAGTAGTTATGGCACAATATTGTAATAAATTGTGCTCACCTTTTTCCCTGTTGGCAAATTATTCTCAGAGAATCATATTACATACGTTAAGCATTTCTGCCCCAGAAAGTGATATATTGACAGGAATTTTTTTTTTTTTTATTGAAAGAGGACTTCACCGCAAATATATAATACGCATTGTGCATCTACATTTACATAAATGACAATGATTCCAAGGTTTTCAGGGAACAATTTGAAACATATTCCGGCCACAAGTTCATGGCATACAACTACTACAACTTAAACCCTATTTTGCCTTTGATGCAAAAGCTGCAATAGATTATTTTTTCCACTCTTCTGATAAAAAGTGAGCATGAGTAAGAATGGGAAAATACGAAATTAGCAACTAGTTATATAAAGAAAATACATTCATTAAGAATTGGCGCTAGTATAAAATTAAAAAAGATTTTTAGTGGGTATCTTATAGGAAACAGCATACCTCGTAACCATGTGTGAGAACTTTAACCTTATTCTCAAGGCTTTCTGCCTTAGCTTTATCACCATCCATCTTCTTTTTCACATTTTCAAATTCCTTCTGCAAGGCTGCAAGTTTCTCCATGTTTCCAGCAACACTTGAGAGACCATAAGCATTGCGGGTAGGGAAGTACATCAGATCATTTAGGCAAGTTTTGTGTGCTTCAACAAATTCATCAAGGGATTCATTTTCGTGCCCCATTGCCAGACGAAGATACTGAGTCTCTTCCTCTATCAAATAATCAGCCTGCCAACAACAATGTTTCTTAGAAGGTTGTGGCTTGGTAATCACTACATATGTTAATAAAAGGTGAGGAGCCAAGATAAACTAGAAAGAGTCACCAGGTAAACATTTCACAAACTCAAACTGAATAGCATAAGAAGAATCTGAAACTGATGCAACAGGAATATACTCATCTACCTATCTAACTGACAGTTATCAGTACTTTTCTACCCAAACTGCCAAAGTGTGATCAATACATGTTTTGGAGACACCAAAAAGAATATCAAATACAGGCTGTAACGCCCCCAAAAAGGCTTATTTCATCAAATACACATCTTAATCATATAAGAGAAAAATGTCCAATATATTTCCATACAGCTCCTTTGTAGAAGCATCTGTGCTAGACGTTTTTACTAATCCAAACATAAATGATGTTGGTTTCAATTCTAAATCTCTGAAGATGGGGATAGTACCACTGACTTAAACAATGTGCTTCAGTTAAAACCAAATATATAAAAACAATGAGACCAAAAAAAAAACATGACCAGAGAAGCAGTGATGAAAACAAGAATGTACAATAATACAGCTGAGCTTAAATCATACCTCTTTCACCTCATCTTCTTCAAAATCATCTATCTCAGGGACATAATCAGAACCATTTGCAGAGCGCTTGACACTTTTCTTTTTCTCCTTGTTCATTTTTTTGTCCAGTGGATACTTTGCATTATCATGCTCTAGTAAGGTTAAAAGCTCCTTTCTTATCATTTCATCAGCCTGCTCAATGGAAGTAGGAGGAACAAAGGAGCTCTTATCTTCATCTGCTCTAATAAGAGAATTTCTAATTAGATCCAATGAAGCAGTTGGAGGTCTAGGGAGCTCCCTCTGCAGTACTTTTGATCTCTTCCTAAGTAATGCCTGCTGTCTTGCCTCTTCCTCGGCCTTTTCTCTGGCTATCCTATCAGACATATCTTCTTCAATCTTCTCCTCTGGTTCTTCATTATCTTCTGGAACTGGTTGCATAACTATCCGGTACTCATTCTTCGCCTGTGGAAGATTGCCTAGGCCTGAGCGCAAATTCCTTCTCAAATCAGCTTGTCTTCTTTGATCAAGTTTTGCACTATCATGCATATCCATATCTTCATTAATATGGAGCTCATCCCTGATAGGGGTTCCCTTAGGCGTCATATTAAAAGAATAGCCATCTCTTGATGGTGTTGTGCCAAATCTAGGCGTATGACCAACAGCTCCAGGAGTTGCTGAAGGAGTCAACATAGGATTTGGTGTTTGGATCTCCCTTTTCTTAGGAGTGACCCCTGAAAAATCAGAAGGGTGCAACTCTGGATTTTCTCCCCCTAATAATGGTGTTTGAGACTCCCTCAACCTGGCCAGATTTTCTGCTTCCATCATAATAGCATCGCCCTTACCAGCAGGCGTTCTTTGTGGAGTTCGTAATGGTGTCATTCCTTGCTGTGGTGTCTGGGCATAATTTGTAAGAAGAGCGCGTGTCGCACCACTCCCTTCAGCAAGTTCCTCACTCCCAGCAAGAAGATCACTAGCATAACCCATTTTTGCAATTTCCTCCAATTCATGGTCGGAAATCTGGGGTGCAGGAAGCATAAGTTTTGACCTCTTCCTAACTGTTTCTGGATCATTCATCTTGTTGGCTTGCAGTATGGCCGATGGAGCATCCTGCCTTTGTGCAATTTTATTCTTTGCGACATCTTGCTTTCTTAATTGTGCTTCCACATCCATTCTTCTTTTCCCTTCAAGTTCTTCAATTGTGGTTGGGAACTTGGGCTGCTCCACTGGTCTATCCTCATCAGCAACATCAAAAAAGCCTGAAGGAGGCTTCTTCTCAAAGGGAATCTCCGCATTGTAGTCTATTCCCTTCCTCTTCCTCTTGCGTTGCCTGTTGTCAATTCCAGCAGCCTTCAGCTCTCTCCTTTTCTGTAAAGAAGCAAGCCTCCTGGCCTCCTCGAGCTGTTTCTCCCTGGCTTTCCTCTTTGCCTTCTTACCTTTGGTGTTGGCTAACCGAGCTCGTGCCTCAGAAAGCATTTCTTTCTCATCCTCATCCATATCCACAGGATCTGGACGTGCAGGCTTTGACTCAGGGTTCGGGTCAATCTCTCCAGGACGCAATTTCCGAGGGTCATCACCTGGTTCATAGTTCTCATCCTTAGCACAGGCTGCATCAAGGAGTTTCTCATACCGCTCAAGGCACTGGGATGGAGTACGACCAACAATTGGGGCAATTGTTCTCCACTGTGTGGGCATGAGTTTAGCAAGATGGAGTAGTTTCTCATCCTCCTCTCTGGTCCACTCAGTCTACAATAATATTGGAGATCAAAATATCAGTTCCTATATGTTCCAAAAAGGATTCCACAGTGAGAAAATTAAAATAAAATCGAGAAAGTAAAAAATGCTCTAAGATCACAAAATAATCAAACGAGCAGCTACCACAAATGCACAATGAAGAAATACACAGGTACATTTCTCATGTTAGAAATTTTGATGTAGTTAGAAAAGATAAGTTCATCACATTCCCTTGCTTTTAGTGACAAGTGCCGTTTCTTTAGATGCAAGCTGATGGAGTCATTGTAGCCATACCCACAGGAAATACTGCTTACTGCACAGTTGCGGGAGGTTCCATGGTAACCAGTGCTTTGTATACAAGTCATAGTTGTATAATTTTGGTACCTGGATGTTATTTGATTCTTGAGCATGGTTTTTTAGTTTCCAGTAGACTTGAGCTCTGGTAGATATTAGTTCTTAATATTTTAATTTTTTTGATGGGGTAGTCAAGTAGGTTATGCATGGAAGCTAAATCCTTTTGAGTTCATAGTTGAGGTTGGTGTTTCAGTTCTGTGGGCTTTTGAGAGTAGGGGATCTGTTCGTTCAGTATTTCTCAGCAAAGTTAGAGTGAGCTGGCTGGTGGACACCATAGAGTCTGTTTCAAGCAAAGGGTGCTAAGTCCATTAGGGTGGGGAGCAAAGCTTTTATCATTCAATGTTGTGCAACCAAATTTGATTGCTTCTTGGCAATCATGGAGTATGGGGGGGGACAAAGAGGCTTGATGGTCATCCTAGAAGGTAAAGGTGGTAGTGGGTGGTCTGGGCTTTGCTCAAGAATTGCTGAAGTTTCCAAGATTTTTTCCAGCTGCCCCACAATGTTGGAAACAGAGCTGTGCAAGCCAGGGAAGCTTTTCGTGGGTGGTACCCAGCGCATTTCATACAAGGAGGCGCTGGTTGGACTGGGGAAGAGTATGACAAGCTCCACTTCTTTAAGCAGAGAATGCAAAATAGTTCTTGAAGTTCTCTAGGGTGTGGAGCAAAGCTTTTATCGTTCAACGTTGTGCAGACAAATTTGATTGCTTCTTGCCCATCATGGAGTATGGAGGAGGGGGGACGGGACAAGAAGTTCGGAATGGTCTCTAAAGTGTTAAATGCCCTAAACTCTAATTAGTTTAATAAGATATTTTGTTTAAATAGAATAAAGTTGTTATTGAATAATATATTTATTGAGCATTGAGCATATAACATATTTACATGCTTTTACTTTATGATCATTATTTATCATATGCATGTAAACGGTCCTTAGATTACATTGAATATGGTCTATGGTGGAAGTAATAAGATTATCACATAGAAGATTTTAAACCATAAACCTTGTAGTCTAAAACCTTGTGTTTACAGCTATTAATGGGATTAGGCATTTCATTGGATAAAACTAACGCATCAATCATGATGATTTGTCTTAATCATGTTAATATGTTGACTTCGAATTAATGTGGTGGTGAGGGTTCAATGCACCCAATGGACCACAGTAGTTGCCATTCCTTTTAAACATTGTCTAAATGAATTATGTGAAACTCTCCTTTCAAACATTGTCTAAATGAATTATGTGAAACTCTATAAAGACTCGTATCAACTCTAAATCCTGAGAGAATTGCAAACTCAAATGTCAAATATAAGTCGCTTTGATGCATTTAGGAGTGAGACCCTTTTGTGGTCAAAATTCTCAATCGTTGGGTGATCGCATGTAGTATTGTGGAAACATCTTCAAGAAGAAATCAAAGTCCTTTGATTAATTCAAAGAGATATGAAATTTTCCCTTTGAGTTTAAGTCTAATGAATTAATAATTATTCTTAGTCCTTGGCCAAGGCAGTTTCCCTTTGAGTTTAAGTTTAATGAATTAATAATTATTCTTAGTCCTTGGCCAAGGCATTTTAGTATGAGATTACTAAAATAATTATTAGTTGATGAAATATTATTTCTCAAGAGAATAATTATGTGATTAAGCGGAGTACTCAAGGATTGACTTTAATTCGACTTCGACTACACAATATTTCATGGAGGAATCAAATATTAGAATAAGAATTGTCTAAGGGATTAGTTGATTAAATAAAAAATATTCTATAGAGTTCAACTACAATTATTTAGTATAATTTATTGTAATTTTTTTTTGATAAACAATGTATATTAACAAAATAAGTAGAGATGTGCAACCCATGTACACAGGAAGTATACAAGAAAACTTCAACAAAGAAGAGAAAGAAGCACATAACAATAAAATTTCAAGAGCAAGACAATTACCCAGTTGTCCCCTCCAACTTCACAAACAATCACTCACCCTACGCGGCATAAATGAACACCAAAGAGCTGAAAAAACGTGTTCCATATCTCGGTTGCAACCTCACAATACAAGAAAAAATGGTCGATTGACTCTCTACAATGCTTACACGTGCAACACTACTCCACCATAATATTCATCTTCTGTAAATTGTCCAAAGTTAAGATTTTTCCTAGAGTCATTGTCCACACAAAGAAAGCCACTCTCATTAACTTTCCAAATACTCTTCGAAGGACAAATTGCCTGCAGCAGAGCAGACAGTACCTAGTAGTAAGACTTCACTTCAAATGTCTTCCTTTTTTATGGAACCCAACAAATTTTATCCTCACCTCTGTATCTAACTTTTTGGGAATACAACATTCAAAAAATCACGAGACTACATCTACTTCCTAATCATGCACTGGGCAAATAAACAAAACATTCTAATGAATGATACCACTCGGAACCTCCATATTCTCCTCTAGGCATGCATCCATATCACAAGTAATTCCCCACGCTACACATAAAACCTTAGCCATTATGTGTATGCCACCAAAGTCCAAGGCCTTCACTACTTGAGCCAACCCTTAGGGTAACTTTAGGAAAGATTCTCACAATGGATAACCTAGAGAGAAAGAAATTATCCTAGTTTTGAAGATCATGAGAGGACAATGGTGGACTTAAAGGTGTTTTTTTCTCAATATTGTCTACCATTGATTGCTTTTAGTTTTCTAGCTTTCATGATTTTCTAGATATTTTTTATTTTTCTGGTTAGTTGTTTCTCTTGTATAATTTACTGTGTGCCTGAGTTTTGCGCCTTTGTATTTTTTTATTGAATTC
Organism: Carpinus viminea; assembly: GCA_013348765.1. Taxonomy (NCBI): domain Eukaryota; kingdom Viridiplantae; phylum Streptophyta; class Magnoliopsida; order Fagales; family Betulaceae; genus Carpinus; species Carpinus viminea. The sequence continues at coordinate 16,560,984 of CP054667.1, forward strand.
CATTTACTTATCAAAAAAGTGATAACACACAAATACAAAATTAAAACCAATTCCAAATCTCATGCATTGACAGGCAGCTAAATGATCCTGGAAAAGCAAGTTTAAAGACCAACATGGTCTAAAATTGATGCAAGGCCAAATCAATACCCTCAGTAGGCCAGTTCTGTTGCTACTTAAATCTTAGTTTTGTGTTTCTTTATGTTGGAAAGATGGTGGATTCAAATCACTTATGCTTCCTGTAATTTTAAGAGCCAAGGGTATTATTATAAATTTTAAAATTATAGATATGGCTGTACTTTTGAGCCATAGGGTCTTATTTCAATTTCATAATGCTATTATTATTATTATTATTATTTTATAAGTAATAACCAGTCTTATTAAAAGCGTAAGCCCCAAAGTACACATGGAGTATACAAAAAGAATCACCTAACTAAAAAGGGAAAAAGAGAACAAGGAAATTAACATAACTAATCAACAATAAGGACACAAACGCTACAGTCCAAAGATACAATGTATGAAAACAAGAAGATAATATGTCCTCTAAGGACCTCTCCAAGTTCTCAAAGCACCTATCGTTCCTTTCCCTACATAAACACAAGAGGCAAGTAGGAACCATCTTCCAAACCACAGCACTCATCTGCCTTCCAAAAGACCACCAACAAGCAAACAAATTGAAAACCCGTCTAGGCATAACCCAAAACAAGAAGCTACCTCACAATGAAGAAGAAGATAGTCCACCGTCTTTTCACTTCCCTTACACATGCAAAATCTATTGATCACAATAACATACCGCTTCTTGAGATTATTAAGGTCCTGATTTTACCCAAAGCCGCTGACCACGCAAAAAAACCGCCCTCATAATGTTATTGACTTATTATTTGTGAGTTTTACAAGTTATGTAGTTTAGGCTTAGTGGCCAAAACCCAAGAAGTGCAGCCAAGGATTGCGTGTAACTTTATGAGAATTTTTGCAAAGATAGTCTTGATTATTGTGTGATGCAACCCTGCCAAATATGCAATGCCAAGGCTGGATTAGGAGGGTGTTTATTAAACACCAGCACACTCTCCCAAGTTTCTTTTACAATGCACTGTTCATGGCAGTTCAGCAAATGTCAGGGTGCAGGAGGCATGACACATCCACAGGTTTGAAATGTTGTTTTATCATTTTCCATTTTTATCCCTTTACCCACAGTTCATGTCATTCATGGCAGTTCAGCAAATGAGAGGACATTATGGTCATTTGACAAAAAAGCATGAAATGTTGTTTTATCATTTTCCATTTTTACCCCTTTACCCACAGTTCATGTTGTTCATGGCAGTTCAGCAAATGAGAGGACATTATGGTCATTTGACAAAAAAGCATGGCCTGACGCCCTTTATTGATCAGGCAGCCACGTGTTGATTCATAGAGCTTTGCTACAGTTCATTGTTAAGTTGGGGAGTGTGCTGTTAGTTGACAAACAAGGCCTAGAATTTGGACCTATTCTTACCCTGAATTCCTCTAATCTTTAAAATTCTAAACCACCTATCCTTCAAAAACCTCCCAAACAACAATAACAAATCAAATCCGCATTCCCCGGTTACTGTTACAACCAGCTAAACCCCAAGAATTCCTCTTGGTTTTATCTCCAAATTCTACCCATCATTTACACCCTTAGAAACCCTATATTCTCTAAGATTTTCCAGACTTTTCCCAGAAAACCCTAGCCCTAGCTATCCCAAAACCCTAAAAAACTGCCAAATAAACCCTATATAGCCTAAAGGTCCTAGTATTGCTGCTGTCCTATGTTAGATTTTGATATCATATCCGGAAAATGCTATCTCAAATTTTTGATGAATTGAGATGAAGAGCCAAATCATCATGTAATGAGGATAAAGAGGTATTATTTGATTATGGGGCTGTCAAATTAGATGATTTTGAAAAGTCTTTGGTTGGTGTGGAGTTGGCGCAATTTGTTGAGGAAGAGGTGTTAGAGGTTGAACCTCTTGAAGCTCATCCAGAATGTCCGAAAGGAAAGGTTTGTAAATGGGTGATTGAGAGAGTGAAAGGCTTGTGCCATGTGTGGGGTATGTCGTATGAGGGGTATGAGGATGAGATGGAGAAGCTGTTTCGTAAAATTAATGGAAATAAAGGTATGGAGTATAGTCCTGCAGCAACTGACTTATCAAAAAAAAGTATAGTCCTGCAGCAACTCCTACCAAAACAAGCTTCAAAAGTAACCGGGAATTACGGGGACTAAAATGTACCATCAACTATGATGGGAAACAGGGGATAGCAACCAAAGGTAAGGGGAAGAGGATGGGGCTGTCTTTTGTTAAATGAAGCCTAAGATACTATCATGGAACGTGCGGGGGTTGAACTTGGTAGAGAAGAGAATGAAGATCAAAAGCTTGCTAAGGGAATGGAAGGTAGATGTGTGTTTACAGGAAACCAAAGTGCAGAATGTGACAAGGGAGCTGGTGCAGAGTTTGTGGGGCTGTGTGCAAGTGGATTGCTGTTCTCTTCGGTCGCAAGGTGCTTCCAGAGGTATCTTGCTTATGTGGGATAAAAGGGTAGTGAAAAAGGTGGTGTTTTGTGTGGGTTGCTATACTATTGCATGTTCTTTTCGAAGTATTAGTGATGACTTTAAGTGGGCTTTTGCTGGTGTGTATGAGCCAAACGTTGATAATGATAGATTTTTGCTTTGGGAAGAGTTAAACAGCCTTATGGACAGGTGGGAGGTGCCTTGATGCATTGGAGGAGATTTTAATGTTATCAGATTTTCGAGTGAGAGACTTGGAAACTATAGATATGCCCCATCTATGGAGGCGTTCTCCTGTTTCATTTTTTACCATGAGCTTATGGACATTCCTTTGATAGGTGGACAATATACATGGTCTAATAGTCAATCTTGATCCAAAATTGATATGTTTCTTCTTTCCTCAGGGTAGGAAGAAAGATTTCATGATGTGGCTCAAAGGAGACTAACTCGTGTTTTGTCTGATCATTTCCCCATCATTTTAGAGAGTGGAGAGTCAAATAAAGGGGGAGGCTACTTCAAGTTTATGAATATGAGGGGTTCATGGATCAAGTGAAACATTGGTGGCAATCATGTCAGTTTGATGGCAACCCTAGTCATGTTTTGGCCCGTAAATTGAAAACTCTTAAAGGTGACCTCCGCAGGTGGAATAAGGAAGTTTTTGGGCATGTAGGGAAGAGGAAAAAGGCTTTACTAGAAGAAATCAGGGAGTTGGATAGCTATGTGGAGGTTTGGGGTTTGGAGGAGGAAAAGAGGAAGAAAGAATTGCTGTCCACAGAGCTGGAAAGATTACTTCTGTGTGAAGAAATTAGCTGGCATCAAAAGTCTCGTGCCCTTTGGTTAAAGGAGGGGGACGAGAGAACACAAAATTCTTTCATAGGGTGGCAAACTCTAACTGAGGAAATAATACTACTGACTCCCTTAAGGTTAAGGGCTCTTTATCCTCTAATCCTATAGAGATCAAGGAGTATATGGTCCAATTTTATACCAATTTATTCACCAAGAGTTGTGGATGTAGGCCTCTTCTAGAGGGTTTATCAATACAATCTATTAAAGAGGAGGATAGTAGGTGGCTGGAAAGGGATTTTGAGATTGAGGTGTTCGAGGTTGTTAGGCATATGAAGGGCGACAAGTCTCCAAGTCCTAATGGCTTCTCTATGGGTTTTATTAAGGCATGCTCGGGGGTGATAAAAGAAGACTTTATCGCTGTTTTTTTAAGAGTTTCACAGCAAAGCAAGTTTTCAAAAAAGCCTACAAGCATCATTTATTGCTCTCATTCCTAAGAAAGTGGGGGTTGTGGATCTTAAGGACTTTCGCCCGATAAATCTTGTGGGGGTGGTGTACAAACTTATCGCTAACGTTTTAGAGAATAGTTGAAAAATGTGTTGTCTAAGACAACATCGAAGTCCCAAAATGCTTTTGTCAAGGGGAGGCAAATTATGGATTCAGTCCTTACAGGGAATGAATGCATCGATAGTCGCATTCTATCCGGGATTCCTGGTTTGTTATGCAAGCCGAAGCTGGACCTTGAGAAGGCATATGATCATGTGAATTGGGATTTCTTACTGCATCTTCAATAGAAATGTGGTTTTAGGGAGACATGGAGAGAATGGATTGCATTTTGTATCTCTACGGTTCGCTACTCAGTTTTAATTAATGGAGAACCAGCATGCTTTTTTAGTCGTACTCAGGGATTCGACAAGGAGATCCTCTCTCTCCTTTGTTATTTGTTATTATCATGGAGCTGTTGAGTAGAATGATGGTGGAAACTGAAGCTAGGGGGCTGTTTGCATGTTTTTCTGTAGGTCCTGCGCACAATCCTGGTATTAGCGTTTCGCACTTCTTGTTCACAAATGATACACTGATTTTCTGTGATGCGAATGATACATTGATTTTTTGTGAAGCGGATGAGGACCAGCTTCGCAATTTACACTGTCTTTTCCTATATTTTGAAGTTGTTTCAGGTCTAAGAGTCTGTTTGGGATTGCGTTTGAGAGACCTAAAAATGCTTTTACCACTAAAAAAGCCCGCTTGAAAAAAAAAAAAAAACTCGTTTGGTAAAAAAATTAAAAGCGCTTTTAAGGGTCCAAAAAGCCAAAAAATGGCCGAAAAGCGCTTTTGGCAAAAGCCTTAAAATGAAACTTTTGCCCAAAAACTCTTTTTGACTTAAAAACTATATTTCTCAAACACAATCCCAAACAGGCTCTAAAAATAAATTTGCAAAAGTCAGAAATTGTTCCTATTATTGGGGTGGTGCAGGATATTAATCTGTTGGCTAGTACTTTTGGTTGTCGGGTGGTGGGCTGACATATGAAGTATTTGGAGCTTCCTTTGGGGGTGCATTACAAGGCTTCCACAATCTGGAACAGTATACTTGAGACCATGGAAAGGAGGTTGGCAGGGTGGAAAATGGGTCTTTTATCAAAAGGGGGGAGGTTTACATTGATTAAGAGCACTCTATCTAGCATACCAACCTATTTGTTATCTCTTTTCCCCATTGCATTGAGTGTGGCAAACAGGGTAGAGAAGATGCAAAGGAATTTTTTATGGGGTGGTACCAATGAGGAGACAAAGTATCACTTAGTTAAATGGTCTCTAGTTAGTTCTCCTTTGCAAAGTGGTGACTTGGGGATTAGAAATCTGCATAGTTTTAATCAAGCTATATTGTAGAAATGGTTATGGCGGTATGCTAAGGAGAGGGAAGCTTATTGGAGGAAGGTAGTTGAAGCAAAATATGGGAGTATGGAAGGAGGTTGGTGTACTAAACAGGTTGAGGGGTCTTTTGGTGTTGGGGTTTGGAAGCATATTAAGAGAGGGTGGGAGTCTTTCTAAGTTCATCATATTTGAAGTTGGCGATGGATCCTAAATTAGGTTTTGGCATGATATTTGGTGTGGAAATCAACCAGCAAAAGGAGGCTTTCCATGAATTGTTTTGTATTGCAAGAAACAAAGACGCTTGGTTGAGTGATAATATGCAGATTTTGTACGAGGAAGTTCATTGGGATGTCCTTTTTTACGAGCGGCTCAGGACTGGGAAGTGGAGGTGGTGATGGCTTTCTATGGAAAATTGTATGAGACCCAGCACCATTTGGGGAGTGTGGACCGCATTTGGTGGATTCCTTCCAAGAGAAAGCTTTTTCAGATTCGATCACTTTTGGAGTGCTTTCTTCTTCGGAGAGGCACAAGGTGGGGAGCTCTTCTTTCCTGTGGAAGAGCATATGGAAGGTTAAAGTTTCGCTTAAGTTAGTTTTTTGTGTGGACGGCTACTCTTGGAAGGATCCTCACTTTGGATAATCTTCGCAAGAGAGGTTTGATCATGGGTGGACTGGTCGAGTATGTGAAAGAGGAGTGGTGAGTCTATCAATCATCTCCTCCTCCATAGTGATGTAGCACATGCTCTTTGGAATACTCTTTTTTCCCTTTTTGATGTGAACTAGGTCATGCATGGTAGGGTTATTGACCTCCTAAATTGCTGGAAAGGCCAAAGAGGTAATAAAATGATGATGGAGGTGTGGAGAATGGCTCCTTTGTGCCTTATGTGGACTATTTGGAGGGAGAGGAATGCTCGATATTTTGAAGATAAGGATATGATAACAGCGGAGCTTAGCAATAGGTTTCTCAAATTATTTTTCCTTTGGGCAGGAGCCTTGAACATTCCTCAAGTTTCTACTATGCATCAATTTGTGGAATTGTGTTCTTCTTTTTATCTTTAAAAGGGCGTGTGTCTTTGTTTACTTCCTGTGTACAAGGGTTACGCCCCTCTGCGCTTTTTAATGAATACTTATCTATCCAAAAAAAAAAAATCTCCCTTCTTTTGGCTCTAAGGTGTATTCTTGCTACAGCTAAATAAGAGGATGGTGATAGTAGGAATAGCTCTATACTCCACACTTAGGTTTGTTATGTGGATCAAGCTAAAAAACTTATTATTGATAGTGGAAGATGTTCGGAAGTCATGTCGACATACACAGTTAAACACCTCAAGCTTCCAGCCAAACCACATTCACAACCATTCATTGTGGCTTCGATACAAGTATTTATCAACTGGTAACTGAGTTTCACTCCTATTAGATGTGGTGCAGTTTGTTTTTCATAGACTATACACACATGTAAGGAAATTGGTCTAAAGTCCATGAGAGTGTAGAGAGGATGAACAATTATCTAGAACTACCAAAGACTGCAGCTGAAAAGATGCTAAATGTTGTAGCTGAAAACTAGATCAGCAAGAACAGAAAGAGGGAATATGTAAGCTGAGGGCTGAAATACAAATCAAGCAATCTGAAAGTCCAAGACAGGACTTAAACTTGCTTGACAAAGAGAAATTTCAACAAGGGAGAAAAGAATTAAAGGTTAAACATGTTTGGAATTACTAATGAATTTGATGAATCAGCTACGGACTAGCCTCATATAGTGCATATGGTGGAGAAGCCTAACTCCCTAGTGCTTCCTATGGATTGAACTAACGCTATATCACAGATTTTTTTCTCTCTCTTACAGGCTAAGTCGCATTTAAGTCCCAAAACCTTTGTGGTTGTGGGTTCTAGGGTGAAGCCCGCACTCATGTTGGGTATGGGTGCAAATGGGGCATCTAGCCTTCTCATCCAGCCTGTTGATCTACTGAGGAAGGCACCTGAAGTGGTCCTGCGCATGACATCGTTGGAGGCAACAACGGCAACTAGGTTGGTCATGGCGAGTCCGGTTGGGGTATACTAACCTGGTGGGTTTGTCCCAACAAGTTCTGGTGTCGCTGATGACCTTTTTTTCTTCTGGCCTTTGACGGAAGCCTCGTCAATTTCTAACTAGATCTTGTCGGAAGCAAAGGCTAGTCTCCAATCTTCACTATTTACAACTATGATGGCTCAGCCAAGTGACGAAGGTTCCCTTTTCCAAAGGCCGCTTCCTTCTTGAGACCCTTTCTCTGTAGTGAAGGAGGTTGTTACAGTGAGGAGTCCTCTCTAGTGAGGCTTTCTTAACCCTCAACTCCCACCAGCAGCTTTGGACTTGCATAAGGAATGTGACTTCATTCCGACAGTGGTGGCAACTAGGGCTACAACAACAATGTCTAATGTAGATCGTAATGTTGGGTTGTCTCCGGTTAAATTTTGTTATGGACAGTCTTTGGCGCTGGTAGCAAGGGATCATGGAGGTGGGTTTTGTGTGGAGGAGGATTTGGGTGAGGGGATCGAAGACTCTGCAGTGCTTCTCCCTCAAACAATAAAGGGTAGAAGGGAGCTTCTGAATTTAGAGTGCTCCATCAAATATGATTCTAAGGGAGCGTCATCTAGGTGTGGGAAAGGTATTGTTCACGCTTTGTAGCGTTGGGTGCTTTGTGTGGGCTTCATGTGGGTTTCGGGCTTTTGGTGTTTTGAGGGTTTTGGGTTTGAGGGCTTTTCGGGTTGTGCGGGTTTATGGGTTTTCTTTGCTGTTACGTTTTTTTTTTTTCTTTTCTTTTGTTGTTTCAGTTAGGAGCTTCCTGTGTATACTGCTTGTGTACATAGGGGCGCCTTACACTTTTTTTAATAATATTTTCCATTACTTAGCAAAAACAGAAAGAAAAAGAATTTACTACTACATTTGCAAAGAAGGATGTTACTTTATCACCATGGTTGCCTCCAAGAAAGAAGAGCAAACTTGAACTTCAGACTTATGATATGGCAAAGATGCAATTCATGATATGTGAAAATCTAATTGCCAAATGGATGTAACGGTTTCTAATCAATGAAAATTTTCAGTACACACTATTCTTGAGTATTGTGCAATGTTAACTCATTCCAAAGTGTGATGCCGAGAAACCATAGATGTGATGCTTAGGTTTACCTTTGAATTCTTAAGCAATTTCCCAACAAATTCCAGCCAAGACCAGATCTGAATTTGAACCCACCTTTTCCCTAAAATATTTATTTTTAAAACCCTCAAACAGCTCCCTCAAACAACCACAAAAGGCAAAACATCCCCAGATATTACTCACATCCCAGGATCAGCCACCCAAATCTAAGTTTTCCCCTTCGTTTCATCTCCAAATCCTACCCTTCCTTACACCACTAGAAACCCTATATTCTCTAGAATTTTGCAGCATTTTCCCACCAAAACACTATCCTAGCTATCCCAAAAACCTACCAACCTCTGCTGCTAAATAAAACCTCACTACATTAAAGTTTTGCATGTTTAATATAATTTTGATAAGTAATCGAAATATCATTAACAAGCAAAGGGTGCAACCCAAATACACAGGAAGCATACAAGAGAAATGCTTAGCAAGGAGAAAAAAGAACAAGAAAGTTATGAAAACTAAGTAAACAAGGATAGGCATACACAACTGTCTAAAGATAAAGAGTACCAAAGAAAAAAGACTTAAGTTCCACTACCATCCTCTTGCGGTCTTCAAAACTTCTATCATTTATTTTCCTCCAAAGACACCACAAGAGACAAGAAGGCACCATCATCCACACTACTGCAAACTGAATGCTAGCAAAAGTTCCCCTCCAACAAGCAACCAAGTCTACTACTTGTCTAGGCATAATCTAAAACAGCTCAATATAACTGAAAATACCATTCCTCCTCACAATGGAGCAGGAGATGGTTCACAAACTCCCCATTCCGCATGTTTAATATTTTGTTAACCAAAAACATACACAGATCGAATACACAGCACCAAGAAAATTAGATAACTTATCACAATATACTCATTTCCAGATGGAGTTACAGCTCAAGAAACAAGAACCCGTGCAAAGCAAACAATCATAATCCTATTCTCTCACTCACTCTTGTCAACAACCAAACTGACTCTGACATTTCTACAATAACATCACTTTGAACATAAATCAACATAACCCAAAAAACAAACATATGCGGGATTTGAAATTTTCTCGAACGTGTTCACTGAATTTTCTGAGCAAACAAACAGAAGAAAAAGAAGAAGATAGTAAATACCTTTTTAATGGAGGGGTCGAGCCACTCGTACCAGCGAGCCTTGCACTGCTTGGCGGACTTGCGAACAAGGAGAGAGGAGATTCGCGCCCACTGGTTCTTCCCATATTTCATCACCGCCGCCTTAAGGATCTCATCCTCCGTGTTCTTCCACACGCCTCCCTTTATCATTATCCTCATCTTGATGCCTTTTTTTTTATTGCTCCTCTCCTTCTCTAGTGTTCTAGGGTTTTGAAGAAGAAAAAGAAGATGGAAATGGCAAAAGAGGAGGAAAGGATAAGAGAAGCAGTGATCGTATTATACGAAACTCTGTTTCAGAATGGGAGACAGACCGGAGTACCAAACAAACCCTACACTCGAAAGCACGAAGAAAAGCGCGAGGCTCTGCTCCTATAGCGAATGAGCAATCAAGGCCCAGAAGATCAGATCGAAAACCCTAGCTCTTGTTTCCGCTTTCGGTTTGAGCTGCCAGGCGTAGCCGTCAGTCTCTCTGTTTTCATTCTGTGTTTGGTTGCTGGGAAAGCGTAGAAAATGTAAGAAAAAAATCCGAAGAGTCGCTATCAATTCCAGCCCAATCGTAGCTTTTCTTCGGCGCTCCGATTTCTCTAAAGTCCCATTTTAAATCAAATCTTTAGAAAATGCATGGTTTGGTTTGATTTTTAAAATCTCAAATTTTTTTTTTTTTTTATAGAAAATCTCATAATTTTTATATACAAAAAAACATAAAGTTTTAAATACTTGTTTGCCCTTGTAGTTTTATAATTTCATTTTTCTCCTCTTCGATTTTGTTTCATTTTTCTACAACATACATGCTGTTATAAATTAAATGGTAAAGATTTTATTAAAGTAATTGAAGGGTTATTGAATGGTGACGATCTATCATAATAAATACTAATAAATAGATGAAGTAATAGATGAAAGAAAAAAATTTCGAATCTTCTCCATTTCAAATGAAATAGAGGAGATTCATTTAAGTTTCAAACATAGGAACTTCAAATATATGAATCTTTCTAGGTGAGTCAATTTGGTGATCACACATTTAGCGGCTTCGAGCTTCGAAGAACCTAATTGGGATAATAGTTGATGCAACCTTTGTGGTGGTGCTTACTATGTGCATGTAATCTATTAAGGAGAAGTTGGAAGAGGAATAGTTTTTTTGCCCACGATTTTTTTTCTCCTCTCTAGCTTTAATCTAGGGGAGAAGTACAACTTTTGCGATTGTGGAGGATTTCATTGATACGTTTCTTTTTCTTATCTGAGTACAACGATGACAGACGACCTAACACAAATGTGGGAGAAGTTCTCCCTGATCGAAGAAGAGGATGATGAGGTTCACGTCCAGGCCAATGATTTCTAGGCTGTGACATCTCAGGGCAGATTTTGTGTCGTGGGGAAACTTGTGGAAAGTCAATATGTGAGTAAGGAGATACTCAAGAATACCTGCAACGATGGTGGAAAGTAGTAGGCACTATGATCTTCAAAGTCTCGGGGGAGAATTTGTTTATCATCGAGTTTGATAATGAGAATGACAAAAATAGTGTATTAAAGGGCCGCTTGTGGGTTTTCGACGGGACCCTTTTTCTTGTGGAAAATTACAATTATTGAACTCCACTGATGAAACTAACGTTTGATAAGGTAGCCTTTTGGGTTAAGATGCACTACCTACCATTGGGCTGTATGGGACGTGAGGTGGGGCAAAAGATTGGTTTGTCGGTTGGAGTAGTCGAGGGAGTTGATACGTGATGAGTGTTGTTTAGTGCTTAATCGAACCCCTTTATTTATGTTTGTTAAGCCTTTGGCCATGTTATTATCTAACATTTGTGTTGTTTTAGTGTCTTGTTGATGTTGCAGGTCCTTACGGTCAAACCTCAGCAGAAAGGGGTGAAAAACGGCAAAAGAAGAGAAGTATGCTCCATGCCCCTGCACTCGAGTGCATAAGGAGTGATCGAGCGCATTGCGGTCGATCACAAAGCCTACTATCGAGTGCAGGCCTAGTCAGTCCGTGTCTCACGCGGTTGCCCTAGCCGGCCCTATGTTCCATCACTTTCCCCTTGTGCCGTGGAAGTTTCAAAAGCAGTTATTTACATTCGAGCACAGCCTCCATGATCAATCGCATACATGACTGCACTCGAGCACACCGCCTGCAATCGAGCGCAGCCCTCCAACCTGGCAGCATTTCAGTTTTGCATAAATATGACCCTTAGTGTAAATTTTATGGGCTACGTTTTTTGGAGCGCAGTTTGAGAGCAGAAACCCTCTGTTTGGGTTTGCCCCTGCCCCCTTTAAGCCTCAAACATTGATTCCTTTCTATATTTAATGTTTACCTTTACATTATTGTCATTTACTCTTATGGGTAGCTAAATCTTCAACTAAGGTTGAAGATGAAGCCTCACCCTTAGCATTTATTTATTGCTTTTATGTTAAACGCATTACATTCTGTCATTTAATTATCATATTCGTTTCATTTTCAATTTAAATGACATAAGTTGTGAGTGATTGCGGTTTGTGATACATCTAAAGTTCAACCCTTGTTGTATTCCAAGCCGGGTGCACAACGGATGATTGAAACTCAATTAAATATCCACTGTGATCCATGAATACAATGGATGATTCTATTGAGAATTAATATCCATTGTGGCTCCTTAACAGTAAACACACCAAGTCGGTTTGACTAGTGTCGCAAGGGCAATAAAGTATATGATTAAGGGTTAACTCGATAAACGGAAGTGTGAGTTTTACGTTTAAGCAAGCATTTTAATATTGGGTGAGCTTGAGTCTTTAACCTTAGTTACTTTTCTTTATTTGGTCAAGCTTTTTAAAGTAGTTTACATTTTTGCAAGTTTTATGTTCGATCAAACGACCAAATTTGGAACTAGGTTAAAATAGGGTTAGTCTAGATATAATATTAGTTTTCGAACAAATGGATTGCATTTCTTGCATACGCTATACGAACCATGGTTTGTTCTCTTGTGAGTACTTAATTTGGTACGATCAAATTTTGGCGCCGTTGCCGAGGATAGGTTGTTTTTGTTTAAATTAATATTATTTTTAGATTAGTTTTATTTTTCTACTAGTATTTATTTTCTGCAATTTCAATTATGTTCTTAGTTTATTTTTGTGTTTTTATTAATTTTTGTTAATTTTTAGAATAGTGTTTAGCTAGTTTATTAGTTAATTTTGGGTTCTAGAAAATTAGGCACTGATAGTGCGATCGATCGTAGTCTATTGCGATCGAGCGCACTTGAGCCTATTCCTCAGTATCGCGTACCTGTGCTCGCCTGATACGCTACTGCGTGCGAGCGCACGCCTTTGATAGAACGACAGTGTAGTGTTACGTTCGATCGCACCTCTGTTGCGATCGAACGCACTTGCAGATCCTGCTACATATACGTGTATGCGATCGATCGTACTGCCCTGCGCTCGAGCACACCTCTACTTCTTGCATCAACATACCTAAGGCAGTATGTTCATTTTCTGTTTCTAGTAGTTTTGATTAATTGTTAGCTTAGTTTTAATTGGTTTATTTGTCTGTTTTTAACATGTTCTTTGTTGTTGTTGGTTGTGCCTAGTTTATTTTTGTTTTTAATTGATTAATTAGTTTTATTTGTTAAATAGTAGTTTAGTTAACTTTATAGTTAGTATTTAATTGCTGATGTGTGTCAAATATTGCATATTTGGACCCCTTAATTTGCTATTATTAATCTTTTAGCTGTGTTATTATCTGATGTTTTAGTGTAGTTTTGTGTTTTTAGTGTTTTTAGTGTTTTATAGGTTGTTAAAGAGAAATTGCGTCTTAAAATGAGAAAATAGCAAAGTCTTGGAATAAAGCATCCTTTGAAAAGACCTATAAGATGTGGTTAAATTTAACCAAATCAAAGAAAGAAAAAAATCGGAATTTCCCTAAATAGAGATAATTTTGGATTAGATTCAAATTCAGATTTTGCACATGTTTCAGTGTTTTGATCATAACTTTCTGTGAAAATATTGGATTGAGGTGATTCTAATGGCATTGGAAAGCTAACACAACAGGCTACAAATCATTGTAAAATAGAATTTTCCTATTTCGGACTGACGCAATGCCAAAATCACCCCGCAAGATAGGAACACGATTCTGGAAGAATCCTAACCCGATTTGGATAAGGATTATCTCTTAAATTGACTAGGAGATAGAATTCCGAATTTTCTAGGTTTGCTAGGGTTTCTATGACTCTCTTAAAGACTATAAATAGACCTCTTTGCATTGAAGAAGTGGAGGCTACGAATTACGAAATTTCATAGGAGAAAGAAGAGAGTTCTAGGATTTCCTTGCTTTTGGATCTCAACTTTGTAATTCATTATTTGTAAGTACTCAATTTCCATTATGAATTCTATCAAGAACATTTTGTCTTTCAATAACATGAGAGGCTAAACCTTCAACTAAGGTTGAAAATAAAGCCTCACTTATGATTAGCAATTTAGTTTCATGTATTCCAGATTTCCCAATTTAATGGTTTAATTGCTTATTGTTTTACTTTTCTATTAATTGGATTGAATGTATCTTAGATATCTTTTGTGATTTAAGAATACATTAGATGATTTATGATAATTCAATACAATTAATTGTTTGGTTTTCTTGATTAAAAGATTGGATCTTTCTTGTGATTTATTTTCTGGATACAATAGATGTTTCAATATAGATTGGATATTTGTCTGTGATTTACGGATACAACTAATGATTTAATTGATTATTGGATTTCTATTGTGATTTGGGTAAAGAATGAATACAAGGAATGTTTTGATTAATTTGTGAAGCAAAAAGTGAAACATACCTAAGATTGATATGTGATAACTTTGAGGAATATCTGAGATCATGGAACTAGGTTGTTAAGAATGAGTGAGTGTGGATTCTGAAACCCTAGTGTTTCGTCAACATATTACTTTCATTTAATTAGTTTTACGCTTTTGGTTCATTCAAACAATCACCATTCAAAAATCTGTAAACTAGATTAGAATAGAATTATTTTATATTTAAATTTGCTTTCAAGAACACAACTTCTTGTGGGTTCGACCTTGCACTTGCACACCACCATATTGCACATGACTTGTGCGCTTACGAGTACAATAAATTTGTACATCAATTGCTATGCCATGTTAGTTTTTATTTGTCTTAGCTAGGTTGTGAATATTTTTCTTTTTCTGTAATTTCTGCTTGTGTTCATATTTGTTTAAAATTATTTAGTTTCAATTCATTAATTGCTTATAGGTTGCTGTTTTTTGTAGTTGAATTTTAATTAAGTGTTTTAACTTCATTAGTATATTGTTGTTGATTTTCATTTGCTGTTTTGTGTCCCTGTTTTCATTGTTTTTGTTAATACATGTCTACTTAGCTTGTTGTTTTTCTTAGTTGTTTAAATTAAATTCTTGTTAGTTTATGCATGGTTGGCTATCCTTGAACTTAGAGTTAACACCTTTAGATCCCGACTTAGAGAGAAACATTAGGAGAGCGCGTAGAGCTCACGTTGAGATGGGGGATAATCAAAGGAATGCAAATGACCAGGAGCATGAGGAATACCAAGATGCAAGAGTTAGGAACAAGGAGCACATACAAGCATATAACGTGGATTTCACTATGTCACTACGGAAACTGTTTGCACCAGTTGCGATTAGGTCCCATTTGTGCATAGTATTGCCATTGACGAATGCAACCCACTATGATCTAAAGCCACACGTAATCCAGATGTTACCATTTTTTTATGGCTTAGAACATGAAAACCCATATTCCCATGTGAAGAAATTCAAAAAATCTGTGCCACCACCAAATTTCAAAATTTTTATGAGGAAGCTGTCCACCTAAGACTTTTTCCATTCTCCCTTCATGACAAAGCCATGGAGTGGTTGGATTCCAATGCTCCTAGATCTATTACATCCTGGGAAGAATTGTTGAAGCAATTCTACAACAAGTTTTTCCCAATGTCCATCCTTTACTCAGGACGAGGACGAGAAATTCTCTGAGTGTTGGGCGAGGTTCAAGGATTTGCTCATCAAATGCCCCCCTCATGGTTATGAAAAATGGCAACTCATGCAATTCTTCTATCAAGAGCTGTCTCAGCCCAACCGTAGCATAATAGAGTCGATGAATGGAGGGGCATTTTTGAATTTAACGGGAGATTTAGCCTACAAGGCTTTGGACAAATTGGTCGACAACTCACAACAGTGGGATTTCACGAGTTGTGATAAATCAACCCGAATCCCCAAGAAATGGGGCATCCTTAAGTTAAAAGGCAAATCAGAGTTGACCCAAAGGATGAATGCCATTGTCAGGAGATTGGATGCTCTACATGTAGAAAAACCCGTTAATGCTGCAAACACATTTCCAGTTGAGAGTTGTTCTGTCTGTGCTAGTCCCATGCACCAAGCACAGAATTGTCCATTGATGACAGTTTTTGCTGAGATGGAACAAGTGAACACTTTCAACGATTTTCAAAAGCAGTCAAGTGGGCCATATTCTGAGACATATAATCTAGGGTGGAGGAACCACCCAAATTTCTCTTGAAAGCAGAATCAACCCACCACAAATCAAGGAGGAGCTCCACATGCTCAAAATCAATATCCTCCAGGATTTTCTCCTTCTTATCAAAATCATGGACGCTCGGCTCCACCAATATCATCATCTTATCAAGCCCCCACTCAAACCCCAGCGTCATCGATATAGTCATTGGAAGATACCATGAGGGACTTTATGAAAATGATTGGTCAATCAATCAGTGATGTGTGGCATTCCACCATGGTAAACACCCAGGCAATCTCTAAGTTGGAGATGCAGATGGGATAGTTGGCAAATCACCTTGGTGAGAGAGATAAGGGAAAGCTCCCCAACCAAGTCGTGAACAACCCTAAGGCATGCAGTATCAGAAATTCTTCAAATCAGAAGCATGTACATGCAATTGTCACTTTGAGGTCTGAGAAAAGAGTGGACAATCAAGTGGTGGACCCAGAAGCAGACCATGCTGAGGAAGAAAAACCAAAAAGTGAAAAGGGTGACAACCAGAAGGAAGGAGATGCTGAGCCATCTATAGTCACCCCTATTGTTGAGGAACCTACTAGGGTGCTTATGCCAAAAGCACCTTACCCTGAAAGATTACAAGTGCCCAAGAATGGTGGGAAGTTAGAGGACATTTTGGAGGTATTCAAACAAGTCCAAAATAATATTCCATTTTTGGATGCCATCCAGCAAATCCCTTCGTATGCCAAGTTCTTGAAGGACTTAGTCACAGTGAAGAGGAATACGAATGTCCCGAAGAAGGCATTTATGACCGAGCAAGTTAGTGTTATCCTACAATGCAAGTTACCTTTCAAGTATAAGGACCCTAGATGTCCTACAATTACGTGCATGATAGAAGTTAGTCAGATTGAGAGGGCATTATTAGATTTGGGAGCAAGTGTGAATTTGTTGCCCTACTCTGTCTATTTGCAGTTAGGGCTAGGAGAGCTGAAGCCCACATCCATGACACTGCAACTTGCTGATTGGTCTATGAAGATTCCATGGGGAATAGTTGAGGATGTACTAATTAAAATGGACAAATTTTATTTTTCCATGGATTTTATTGTGCTGGACACGGAGCCAGTTCAGGTGATAGGGAGTGAGATCCCTGTGATTTTAGGGCGACCATTTTTAGCTACGGCTAACGCCCTAATTAATTGTAGGTCGGGGGTGATGAAGATTTCTTTTGGAAATATGACAGTGGAGTTGAACATTTTTCACATTAGAAAATAACCACTTGATTATGACCAAATGAACCAAGTATGCTTGATTGAGGAGATCATTGATGAAGTCATTGAAGTATCAAGCATAGAGGATCCCCTAAAAGCATGCCTTGCTCAATTTGGTGAAGATCTAGATTTGGAGAAACTTATGGAGCAAGCTGATGCACTTTTAAAGATTGCTCCTCTTGTGAGTAAAGAGAAGGAGGAGACAGCAGTGCCTGATTCCCCGAAGAAGGAACTTAAGCCTTTACCTGATAGTCTTAAGTACAAGTTCCTAGATCCAGCTGATTCTTTGCCTGTAATTATAGCTTCTGACTTGATGGATGCTCAAGAGGAGGAATTGTTGGATGTCTTGAGAGAGCATAAGGAAGCTATTGGCTGGACAATTGATGATATCAAGGGAATTAGCCCTCGTTGGTTATGCATAAGATATATCTTGAGGAGAATTCCAAACCATCGAGGGAACCACAAAGAAGGCTCAACCCAGCAATGCAGGAGGTTGTGAGAACAGAAATGATAAAATTGTTAGATACTAGGATCATCTATCCAATCTCTGATAGCAAGTGGGTGAGCCCAATACATGTTGTGCCCAAGAGAGCTGGATTGACGATAGTGAAGAACAAGGATAACGAGTTGGTGCCAACTCATATTCAGTTTGGTTGGAGAGTTTGTATAGACTACCGTAGATTGAACGTGGCCATCAGGAAAGATCATTTTCCACTTCCATTTATTGATCAAATGGTGGAGCGTTTGGCTGGGCACGAATATTATTGTTTTTTGGATGGTTATTCTTGATATAAGTGGACCCCGAAGACCATGAGAAGACTACATTTACATGTCCCTTTGGGACATTTGCCTACCGTCGCATGCCTTTTGGGCTGTGCAATGCATCAGCTACTTTTCAGCGGTGCATGATCAGCATATTCTCTGATATAGTAGAGCAATTTATGGAGATCTTCATGGATGACTTCTTTGTCTTTGATTCATCTTTTTAGGAGTGTCTGCACCGTCTCACTTTGGTTTTAGTGAGGTGTAAAGAGAAGAACTTTGTGCTTAACTGGGAGAAATGCCATTTTATGGTTAAGCAAGGGATTGTACTGGGGCATGTCATATCTCATCGGGGTATTGAGGTTGACAAAGCGAAGGTAGATTTGATCTCTAACCTTCCACCCCCACGTACTGTGAAGGAAATTCGTTCCTTCTTGGGCCATGCAGGGTTCTACAGGCGATTCATCAAGGATTTTAGCAAGATCGCCAGGCCCTTATGCAAGTTGTTGGCCAAAGAGATCTCGTTTGAATTTGTTGAAGAATGTTCAAGCATTTGGGGCTTTGAAGGAGATTTTGACGTCCACACCTATTATTCGACCACCCAATTGGAGTGAACCATTTGAGATAATGTGTAACGCGTCAAACTATGTAGTTGGAGCTGTTTTGGGGCAATGCATTGATAAACTTTTCCATGTCATTTACTATGCGAGTAGGACTCTGAACAACGCATAACTCAATTATTCCACCACAGAAAAGGAGTTGTTGACGGTCGTTTTTGCGTTGGACAAGTTTAGATCCTATTTGTTATGATCTAAAATCATCATCTATTCGGATCATGCAGCATTGAAGTATCTTTTCTTAAAGAAAGATGCTAAATCTCACCTGATCCGATGGATTTTGTTACTACAGGAGTTTGACATAGAGATAAGGGACAAGAAGGGGACCGAAAATGTGGTGGTAGATCATTTGTCCAGGTTGACCATGGATTTCACCGAGGACACCACCCCTATTTCTGAAACCTTTCTTGATGAGCAATTGATGCACATTGCTCACAATCCCGCACCTTGGTTCACTGACATAGTGAATTATCTTGTTACCGGCCAAATGCCTTTGCATTGGGGGCAACAAGATAAGATCAAATTTTTGTCCAAGGTGAAAACATTTCTTTGGGATGATCCTTATCTGTTCAAGTATTACCCCGATCAAATCATTAGGAGATGTATACCTAAGTTTGACCAATCCAATGTCATCTCCTTTTGTCATGATCATGCATGTGGAGGCCATTTCAATGCAAATAAGACTGCTGCAAAGATTTTACAGTGTGGATTTTATTGGCCCACCATGTTTGGAGACGCTCGTGCTTATTGCACGTCTTGTGAGCGCTGTCATAAACTCGGGAGTATTTCAAAGAGGAACATGATGCCCCCTCAATCCTATTTTGGTAGTTAAGATTTTCGATGTGTGGGGCATCAATTTCATGAGACCTTTCCCAAACTCCTTCGAGGTTTCTGTATATTTTAGTTGCTGTGGACTATGTGTCCAAGTGGGTGGATGCAGTTGCGTGCAAGACCAATGACCACAGAGTTGTGGTCAAATTTTTTAAGAACACTATTTTTGCTCGGTTTGGTACACTTAGAGCAATTATCAGTGCTAGAGGTACGCAATTCTGCAATTGGATTTTTGAACAGCTGATGAAGAAGCACTCCATCACACATAAGGTTGCCACCCCTTATCACCCATAGACGAGTGGGCACTGGGCAGGTTGAAGTGTCAAATCGTGAGATCAAACACATTTTGGAGAAAACTATGAACCCCAACATAAAAGATTGGTCTCTACAATTGAATGATGCTTTATGGGTATATATGACATCATTCAAAACTCCGATTGGGATGTCACCACATCGTCTTGTGTACGGGAAGGCATGTCATCTTCCCGTCGAGTTGGAGCATTGAGCATATTGGGCCATCAAGCAGCTGAACTTCAATTTTTTGAAGGTTGGCTCTCAAAGAAAGTTCCAACTCACTGAATTAGATAAGCTAAAGAATGATGCTTATGATTGTTCGAAAAAGTACAAAGAACATATGAAAAGGGTTCATGACCAGAGCATTCTGAGGAGATCTTTTGAGCTAGGTCAAAAAGTCTTTCTCTACAATTCTCGGCTGCATCTATTCCCTGGCAAGTTGAAATCTCGATGGACTGGCTCATTTATCATTAGGACAATGTTTGCTCATGGGGCCATCGAGACAAAGGATCCCAAGAATGGTAACACCTTTAAGGTGAATGGACAAAGAGTAAAACCATTCTTGGAGTTGAGTTGTTTAGAGGTTGAGGCTACTCTGTTGGAGGATCCGATTTATTCGGAATGATTATAGTCTCATATTACAAGTCTGGTTGAAGACGTTAAACTTAGCGCTTGTGAGAGGCACCCCTCATTATGTTACTTGTTTTATTTGTATTCCTAGTTTTATGTCTACCATTCAAATTTGGGGGAGCATTCTTTTATGCTATACTTAAATTGACCCGTTCCCTAGGTTTTGTAAATTTGGTCACTTTGTGGGTAATGTGACATATTAAGTTTGGGGGTGGGGTAGATGTGTGTGTTTGTAAATATTTTGGTTTGTGTGTGTGAATATGTTTGTAAAAAAAAAAAAATCTTTTGCACTGTGCAATCAATCGTATTACTGTACGTTCAATCGCATACACGGGCCTGCGATCGAACTTACTCACATATGTTCGAGCACAGAAGCCCACATCACACACACACACACACACTTAGCACGAATGCGATCGATCGCACTTGTTCTGAACCCTCACGTGACCTTTTTAGGTCATTTTCTCCCCTTCTCTCCTTCATTTCTCTTGCGCCGAACAGCCCTTCCTCCACTTTTCCCTCATCTCCCACATACCCCAACCTCTCAAGTCACCAAAACCCACCACCAAATCCTCCACCGCACCGCCACATTACCTCTGCACCGCCACCGCGCCGCCACCGCCGTCCATTTCACTCCCATTTTTTTTATCCATTTTCTTTTTCTCTCATAAAACCCAACTATCCCCAAACTTCACATTGTCCCCGTTTTTTAGTATTCAAAAGGCATAAATCCATCCACGAATTGTGCCTTTTGCCTTCTGTGTTGGATTATTCGTTTTTTGCAAGGGGTTTGGTTAGGTTGTAAAGGGTTCTTAAACCCTTAATTTTAGAGGTGCCGACCAAGTGCTCGACAATATTCCCCAACGATGTTCCAGCATGCCTAGAGGGCAAGGTTCGACTTTTCAATCCTCTAGGACCCAGGCCATGATAGCCAGGCCCCTTTTTGAGAGTCGGAAGCTCATTTTGGAGACCACATTTGCCTTCAAAGAGGACTTCTCCAATAATGATGCTACAAGATTGGCGGTTTAAGAATTGAAACATCGGGGTTTGAAGTGGCTATTCAAACCGGTTGCCTCCACCGCATATGAATGTTTGGTCTGGTCCTTTTATAAGAATCTAAAGTATGACTGCAGTCAGCCAAACGTCCTTGTCTCTTTCATTGATGATAGGGACGTTGAGGTGACCATAGCCGACATAGCGGCTGTTTTGAAATGCCCCCACAAGCCACCTGAAGTGAACGAGCCATGGATTGATTGCCCCTCCATACTCACTTTAGAGGACATTGATCGGTGTCAAATATTGTATATTTAACTCCCCTTAAATTGTGTTTGTTAAGCTCTTAGCTTTGTTAATTTCTAATGTTTTGGTTAGTTTTGGTGTTTTAGTGTTTTGCAGGTTGTTAAATTGCATTTGGGGTTAATGCCATCAAATCTAGGGCTTAAAACAGTTCAGGGAGCTTTGGCGGCAAAATTGAGTCGAGCGATGATTCGCACCCGACGACTTCCACCAAAACGGCCATATCTTGAGTTGTATAACTCCGATTAGGGTGATCTCGGTGTCTTTGGAAAGCTATCTCGAAGATCTACAAAATCACATTTCACAAGTTTTGGCCAATTCTGAAGCATTTGCGCTCGAACGCACATTTTGCGTTCGAACGCAGCTATGCCCATCTGATGCATAATTTGTTGCACGAGTGCGTTCGAACGCACCTAGTGCAATCGAATGCACTTAACTGACCTAGCAGCGCTGAAACCCTAAAAATTAGCCTATAAATACCCTTTTTTCTTTTGTAAACGAACCAAGACGCTTGGGAGATGATTTGAGGCCCCCTTAGTGGCCCAAAACCTCATTGTTCTTCATTGTAAATACTCCTAACGTCATTTCTTTAGTTTAATGTTTTATTTTACTTTTAATTAGTCTCTTATTCCCTTCACTATAGATTTATTTATATATATTCATGTTTAGTTCGTATTATTCTGTCATTTAATTTATGTCTATTCGTTTCAATACATTTTAGTGACAAAAGTGTATTGATTGTTGTTTGCCAATCGTTGAACGTTGACTATCATTGCAACCGGAGATACATCGAATATTCGTCTTCGGACCATTATTCGTTGTGACCTCTTGTAACATTATTTACCTCGGGTAGATCGGCAAGATTGTGTAGCAACAATAGGATATACATATGTGCTTATCGATAGACGGAAATATGAACAATGCGTTAGCGTTCAGAGTATGTCTTGTAGCATAAATGTTTAATAAATATGAGCTACGCATGTTTATATGTTAATTAATTTGTTGTGAGGTGGATTAGGGACTTTAGTTGTTTTTATTTATTTATTTTATTACATTTAATTTAGTCTTTATTTTCTGCACACCACGTGTTTGATATTGGGAGTAAGTTAAGATAGGATTAGTTTAGGCACTTTAAAAGTTAATTTTCACAAAGCCGATTCTCTGTGAGTTCGACCTCGCACTTGCACACCCGCTACACTGCTTAACGACTCGTGCAATTGACGAGTACAATTAAATTTGTGCAACAAATTTTGGCACCGTTGTCGGGGAATCGGTGCTTTGTTGGAATTGATTTTATGCTTAGATTAATTTTATCTTTCTACTAGTTATTTTAAATTGTGCAATTATTTTATTTTGTTTTGTGCTTTTGTATAGAAAAAAAAATCCAAAAAAAAAAAAAATTAGATTAGTATTTATTTAAGCATTTTTACATTTTTAGATTGGAAATTAGTGATAGTGCGATCGATCGTCCTTTGTGCGATCGAACTCACTTGAATCTATTCATCGCATACTGCGCTACGCCTAATGCTATTGCGTGCGGCGCTCATCCCAACAGAACCGGATGCCTGTGCGATCGATCACACCTGCATTGCGTCGAGTACATACCTGTTGCTACATTTTGCGATATCGTATTATGCCGATCGATCACAAAGTCCTGCGCTCGAGCGCACCTTAGTTGGCTGCCCCAACAGACCCAAGGCAGTGTATGTGTCGGTTTTAATTTTTAAATTTTTTGTTTGTTTAATTATTAGTTTTTATTTAATTATTTATTCTTTTTTGCCTGTTTTTATTTATTTACTTGTTATTTTTAGTTTTTGTTAGTCATTTTTATTTTTAGTTGTTTAATTAGTTTATTGTTTTGTTAGTTTATTTGTTTATTAATTTTTTGTGTTTAGTCTCTTTTTATTAGTTATTTGTTTAGTTTATTTTTGTTAGTTTTTGTTTATTTTATTTTTATTGTTAATTGTTTCATGTGAGATATATTGAACTGTTTAGGTGAAGCATGAGTCTTCCGTTTGATATTTATGATGTTTCCCCTACCAATTTTCACCCACATGAACCGTGTTCACACTGCTCTAGCCCTTACCATAGTTTAAGTGATTGTCCACATTGGGGACAATTTTCTAATTTTCAAATGAGCAGCTTGAACACTCCAATCTCGGGTTTGAATGAAATTCAAATTTTATAACCTGCATCGAGCAACCATTCTGATTTTTCGTGGCATGATCATACTATGGAAAATTTTGCTCCCCAGGTTGACGAACTGCACCACCCTGAATATCCGCAGTTCGACAACCATTTTTCTTCCCATTCATCATATGACTATCCTTCTGAGAAATCTTCCTTGGAAGACACTTTTAAGGAATTCATGGAACTAGTCGGCCAACCCACCATTCCTATATTGCATGAACCATCATTAGAAGACACAATCTATGCATTCAGGCAAATAGTCAACCAACCTTGTCAAAAAATCATGGATGCCCATGTGGCAAACACTGAAGGAGTTGCAAGGTTGGAATGACAGTTTGGTCAATTAGTTGCTGAGTTTAACTTAATGGAAGTGGAGGAGTTTCAAAGTCATGAGATAGCTCATCCTCCCCAAGAGTCATTAGAGCAACATTTTCCAACCGCTCATGTCGATGACTTCGAGGGGAGGGCGAACCAACTCATGGCAGCCAGACATGCCCATACCCAGTGTTCTCACACTCACACACCTCATCAGTCATGTGAATATTGTTATCATCCTTCTCACCAGTTTGATGATTGCCCTTTCATTAATCATTACATGACTGAAGTTAACAAGTTTGCACTTGACAATGCCCAAACCACCACCGTACTTGTTAGTGAGGAAATTGGAGATGAAGTTTCTAGTGAGTGTAGCTCAGAGGACCCTAAGATAAAATGCTTCATCCCAAATGACTGTGACCTAGACCTTGATAGGCTAGCGATGCAAGATGGTGTGTTGCATGATTTAAGTTTAGAGGATCCTGAGATGGAACACTTTGCTCCAGATAGAGATGACCTAGACTTGGATAGGCTACTTAATCATGCTGATACTTTTAGTGAGCCTAGTCTTGATGATCCATTGGGAGAGTGTTTTGATCAAATTGAAAATGATCTGGATCTGGACAAGTTCCTCAAGCAAGTTGTGAGGTTTAGTGAGCCTAGTCTGGAGGATCCTTTGGAAGAGGGCTTTGCTCAATTTGAGTTTGATTTGGACCTTGACATGGTACATGAGCAAGCTAAGGCCTTATTAGATCCCACTCCTGAGATGCAAACTGAAAATGGGGAAGAAGAAAAGAAGGAGCAGATTGAGCCCCCGCCAATTTCAAATTGGCCCAATGACAAGAAAGTGAGTACTGAAGCTCACTCCTTCGTCACAATCCCTCTCGAGACATATCATTCACATCAAGTTCCATCTTTCCAATGTCTCGAAGAGCCATCTTATGTAGAAATCTTTGAGGAATCGCACACACAAAATCACAAATCTAAGAATCGTGTTCCTAAGTGGATTCCTCGAAATAAGGTCAACTACATAAGATGGCGGAACATTCTTCCAGAGGGGTATCTCATTTTAAAGAGGAAAGGATGGAACGGATTGGTTGGACACCTTTATGAGCGGGGAAGGTGCGGTATTTTTCCTTTTTTATTTTCCGCACCGCATTTTTGATTTATTATCTTTTTGTTATTTTATTTCTTGTCATTTTATTTCTTTTTGTTTTGTTTAAGTTTCTAACAACAATTAACATTTTGATGTTTGATCTTTAAGAAAAAAAGATTGCTCTTAGTTTTTGACAGGTGTTCTGATGTTCAAGTTTGGGGGACGCCTTGGACTTTGCTCATCCCGGTTCCTCATCCCACTGTAATGTATTTCTTGTCACATTGGGGACAATGTGTCATTTAAGTTTGGGGGTGTGGACAAACACTTTGTCTGTTTTGTTCATTTACTTGTTTTGTTTTGTTTTTGTCTGTATATATATGTTTTTGTCTGTATATAAAATTTTTTTTCTTTTTGTTTGTTGCTATGTTGTTATTTGGGCACAACTTACATTGTAACTGTGGATTGCATGTCGTTGGTGTGTTTAACGTTCTTGAACATTGCCTATCATTAGAAATCCCAGTTTTTGATTCATGTGTTGGATTAGAGAGACTCCACTTGTTTGATTATTATTTCACATACACACTAGCATAGGGGTCTATGAGGTATGAGATTGGACTTTGAAATGTGTTTCTTGAGATTTTTAGGTTTTTGCGATGTGATGATGAAAACCTCGGCTTTAATAAAAAAAAAAATCAGAAAATCATAATAAAGTGAGTTTTTCATTGAGTAACCGGACTTCGTGCCTCATCAAGCATTGAGTGTTCGCGTAAAAAGATGAGAAAATCCAGCTAAAAATTGTATGGCTAGTTTAGGCTCCGTAGTTCTTTTTGACTTGAGTAATTAAGCCCTTAGGGATGTCTCTACATCTAGTGCCCTAAAACCGCCTGGTTTGGGAGTCACTAGCCCAACACTCGTTACATAGGTCATTTAGAAGCTCAAGGGAGTCAAGCATTGCACAGCCTACACAAAAAATTACATCTTTCAATTCAAGCCTTGGTTGATTTATCACATTGTTTTCCTTTGAATTTTGGGATACACGTCTTTGAAGAATAATTGAAACCCCATGATCGTATTGTTAGTACACTTTGCACTTTATGAAGCATGTGTTGTCTCAATTTCCCAATCCTGAGTGAAATGATGTTTGGATGCCTGGATGATGTGGTTTGTATGTTTAACATGTTAAATTTGCTAATGATGTGTGAACCATGTGTTTGTGTGAAGGGCTTTGTCCATTAATAACATAGTACAAAATAATTGTTTGTGGGTGTCATTCCTGGAAAACCCTCACGAGACTTCACTCGTCCACTAGGGAATGCCTAAGGGTTTAAAAGGCTTGTAGTATATGCTAAATGCAATCGTTTCTTCCACGAAAGCGGATTTATGTTTATTGTTTTCATTGTGTTTTCATTTTTGTTTTGCTAAGGAACTAGCAAAATGTAAGTTTGGGGGTATTTGATCGGTGTCAAATATTGTATATTTAACTCCCCTTAACTTGTGTTTGTTAAGCTCTTAGCTTTGTTAATTTCTAATGTTTTGGTTAGTTTTGGTGTTTTAGTATTTTGCAGGTTGTTAAGTTGCATTTGGGATTAATACCATCAAATCTAGGGCTTAAAACAGTTCGGGGAGCTTTGGCGGCAAAATTGAGTCGAGCGATGATTCGCACGACGACTTCCACCAAAATGGCCATATCTTGAGTTGTATAACTCCGATTATGGTGATCTTGGTGTCTTTGGAAAGCTATCTCGAAGATCTACAAAATCACATTTCACAAGTTTTGGCCAATTCTGAAGCATTTGCGCTCAAACTCACATTTTGCGTTCAAACGCAGCTATGCCCATCTGATGCATAATTTGTTGCACGAGTGCGTTCGAACGCACTAGACTTGGCAGCGCTGAAACCCTAAAAATTAGCCTATAAATACCCTTTTTTCTTTTGTAAACGAACCAAGACGCTTGGGAGACGATTTGAGGCGCCCTTAATGGCCCAAAACCTCATTGTTCTTCATTGTAAATACTCCTAACGTCATTTTTTTAATTTAATGTTTTATTTTACTTTTAATTAGTCTCTTATTCCCTTCACTATAGATTTATTTATATATATTCATGTTTAGTTCGTATTATTCTGTCATTTAATTTATGTCTATTCGTTTCAATACATTTTAGTGACAAAAGTGTGTTGATTGTTGTTTGCCAATCGTTGAACGTTGACTATCGCTGTAACTGGGAGATACATCGGATATTAGTCTTGGACCATTATCCGTTGTGACCTCTTGTAACGTTGTTTGCCTCGGGTAGATCGACAAGATTGTGTAGCAACAATAGGATATACATATGTGCTTATCGATAGACGGAAATATGAACGATGCGTTAGCGTTCAGAGTATGCCTTGTAGCATAAATGTTTAATAAATATGAGCTAAGCATATTTATATGTTAATTAATTTGTTGTGAGGTGGATTAGGGACTTTAGTTGTTTTATTTATTTATTTTATTACATTTAATTTAGTCTTTATTTTCTGCACACCACGTGTTTGATATTGGGAGTAGGTTAAGATAGGATTAGTTTAGGCACTTTAAAAGTTAATTTTCACAAAGCCGATTCTCGGGTTCGACTCGCGCACACCCGCTACACTGCTACTCGTGCAATTGGCGAATACAATTAAAGTTGTGCAACAGACATCGTCTCTGATATGTGTGAGGGGCAATTTGCAGACAGGCACAAGAACGCCGCCAGTAAGGCAAAGATACCTCCCCAGCTCTGGTTTGTGGATGTTGTGCTACAAAAGAATGTGTGTCCTTTGGGACACAAGACACAGAGGTGGGACATGTTTCTCAGCACCATATATTTGTTCCACAGAGGATTTTGGTGTTCCATTCCTGAGATCATTTGGCGGCAGTTATATAAATTCTGGGAGGGAATGCACCACCGAGTTGCTGAGCCTGCCAGAAGTTGGGGATTGCCATTCCCATTTCTCATCACGCACATACTCCAAAAGAAGGGCATTAAAGGCAATGTGGCTGATGGGCCAATCACTGAGAACCCATGTTTCAGCCAAATCCAGTGGAACCAGAGTTGTTCCTACATGCCTAGAGTCACAGCAACACCAGAGCGAAAGCCAGAGCTAGCGCCAGAGCCTATGGACATACATGAGACGGTAGCTAAGCCAGAGATAGCAGCTGCACTAGAGATGGCGGAAAGGCAAGAAGAAGAGGCAAATGAGCAGCCAGATGAAGAAGAATATGAAGAGACGACCACCCTCAGAGCTACAGATTTTTATGCTTTGCAGGATACCCTGGATGACATGCGATTTCAAATCGCCGAGATACAGAGAGATGCACGCCAGGACAGGCTTGAGACCCAGGACATGCTGTGGGACATTTTAGACAGGCTGTCACCAACTCCATGACATGTCAGTTTTATTTTTTACACCCCTTGCATTACTTTTGTATTTTCTATATCCGCACACTGTGGACAGTGCGAATTTTGAGTTTAGGGGTATTATTTGTGCACATTTTTTTTTAATTATGCATTTTATATTAATTATGGTTTATTTTCTTTTGTGAGCTTAATTTTATGAACATATGATCATTTTGATTAAGGGAATTCAATTATGTTACTTTCTTTGGCAACATGAGACATTACAATTCAATTTGATTTTCACAAGCACATTTGGTATATAGTTGTAGGATAAAATTCTGAGTTTAGTCATGTCAGTTTTGTAAGTTTAAATGCAGTTGGGTAACCTATTGGGAAATAACCTTGGTTTTAAAAAAAATGATAATCATTTTGAAGCTTTCCACCGAGTAACTGGATCTCTTGCCTCATTAAGCATTAAGCATTCGCATAAAAAATTGAGAAGTTAAACTTGGTGAGCGAAGCTTCGTAGCCTTTTTTACTCAAGTTAGTAGGTCCGTAGGGGTGTCTTTACACCTAATGCCCTAAAACCTTTTGGTTTGGGAGTCATTGACTTAACACTTGATACATGGGTCAACTAGATAGCTTAAGGGAGCTAAGCAATAAAAAAAAAAATTGAAATAGACCTTGGTTATTGTGTCCAATGGGTAGTCTAACGAATTTTGAGTGTTGAAGCATGCATGACTAAGATTAGTTTTGAAATCTCATAATTATGTGTTGAATTCACTTTCATTAGAATTGATTAGTGTGATGTCTCATATTGCCATATTTATAGCTTGATTGATAATTCCCTGAAAAATTGTGAAGATGATGTTTGTTTGGTAAAGCTTGCTCATGAATAAGAACCATGATTTTTATATTGTTGCATTGTTGAGAATAAAATGATTGTACAATGTTTATGGATATCATTCCTGAAAAATCCTCACGAGACTCCACTCGTCCTTTAGGGAATCCCTAGAGGTTTAAAAGACTTGTTGCATATGCTAAATGCAACTGTTCTCCCATAAAAGCGGACCTATATTTAATTGTGTTTTTCATTTTGTTTTGCTAAAGGACTAGCAAAATATAAGTTTGGGGGTATTTGATGACTGTTGTTTAGTACTTAATCGAACCCCTTTATTTATGTTTGTTAAGCCTTTGGCCATGTTATTATCTAACATTTGTGTTGTTTTAGTATCTTGTTGATGTTACAGGTCCTTACGGTCAAACCTCGGCAGAAATGGGTGAAAAACAGCAAAAAAAGAGAAGTATGCTCCTTGCCCCTACGTTCGAGCACACAAGGAGCGATCGAGCGCATTGCGATCGATCGCAAAGCCTACGATCGAGCGCAGGCCTAGTCAGCCCGCATCTCACGTGGTTGCCCTAGCTAGCCCTATGTTCCATCACTTTCCCTTTTGCGCCATGGAAGTTTCAGAAGCAGTTATTTGCGTTTGAGTGCAGCCTCCACGATCAATCGCATACATGACTGCGCTCGAGTGCATCGCCTGCGATCGAGCGCAACCCTCCGACCTGGTAGCATTTCAGTTTTGCATAAATAGGACCCTTAGTGTAAATTTTATGGGCTACATTTTTTGGAGCGCAATTTGAGAGCAGAAACCCTCTGTTTGGGTCTGCTCCTGCCCCCTTTAAACCTTAAACCTTGATTCCTTTCTATATTTAATGTTTACCTTTACATTATTGTCATTTACTCTTATGGGTAGCTAAATCTTCAACTAAGGTTGAAGATGAAGCCTCACCCTTAGCATTTATTTATTGCTTTTACGTTAAACGCATTACATTCCGTCATTTAATTATCGAATTCGTTTCATTTTCAATTTAAGTGACATAAGTTGTGAGTGATTGCGGTTTGTGATACATCAAAAGTTCAACCCTTGTTGTGTTCCAAGCCAGGTGCACAACAAATGATTGAAACTCAATTAAATATCCACTGTGATCCATGGATACAGTGGATGATTCTATTGAGAATTAATATCTGTTGTGGTTCCTTAATGGTAAACACACCAAGTCGGTTTGACTAGTGTCACAAGGGCAATAGAGTATGATTAAGGGTTAACTCGATAGACGGAAGTGTGAGTTTTACGTTTAAGCAAGCATTTTAATATTGGGTGAGGTTGAGTCTTTAACCTTAGTTACTTTTCTTTATCCGGTTAAGCTTTTTAGAGTAGTTTACATTTTTGTAAGTTTTATGTTCGATCAAACAACCAAATTCCGAATTAGGTTAAAATAGGGTTAGTCTAGATATAATATTAGTTTTCGAACAAATGCCTATCTCTGTGGATACGATCTTGTACTTGCGTAAACGTTATACGAATCACGGTTCGTTCTCTTGCGAGTATTTAATTTGGTACAATCAATACGGATGCAGATGGTGTTAGGTGAGGGGAGTTCTTACGAGTGAAGATCCATATTGACCTGACCAACCTCTTTCTAGAGGTCGAAAGATGAAACTCGATGGGAACTCAAGCTGGATTGCCTTTCAATATGAAAGGCTTCCTAAATTTTGTTTTCACTATGGTGTCATCTACCATGGTCCTGAGGGTTGCATGAAAATGAGTGACCTTCGTAATCAATCGGACACAACCCAATACGGTCTGTGGTTGCGAGCCCCATCGTTGACAAGAAGAGCTGATCGAATCCAAAGAAGTTTTGCGTGCAAACAAGGGTGACCCTTTGTAGAACCTCCAATGACGAACAGAGGATTAAGATGGGTTGCCA
The DNA here is from genome assembly GCA_013348765.1 of Carpinus viminea. NCBI lineage: Eukaryota > Viridiplantae > Streptophyta > Magnoliopsida > Fagales > Betulaceae > Carpinus > Carpinus viminea. The sequence continues at coordinate 16,592,334 of CP054667.1, forward strand.
ATGAGTCAAGGCGGGGAGATGAACGAAGCAGGGATCGAGCTCCCATCAGCGACAATGAGCCAAAGTTTCAGGGAATTTTCCAGTCGTCACCAAAAGAGGATGGAAGTAGATTCTCAGGTAGAAATCAATGAGGAATTAGTGAGAATTTCAAATTTGTGCCCCAGACTGGGATGAAAAATATCTTTGAAACGGCTAGCTATCTCGTGGGCTTTAATTGGGCTAATAATGATTAAGATACGGCTGTTAAGATGGGAGAGGAGGAAGCATGTAAAGGTGGAAAAAATCTTTTTGCATTTAATGTTGCCACATAGACAGAAACTAATATCCCTGATTGGCGCCAGGATCGTGGAAGGAGCAGGAGGAATACGGGTCAGAGAGGTATGAGTGAAAGCCCAAAAAATAATTGGGTTTGGAAAAAGAAGGAGGTAAAAGGCATGGTTATGGAGGAGCATACAACGGCCTGAGCCTGACGGATATTGAGGAAAACATGAGGAAGGGCTTGGCTAGCAGTACTGACTCCAAGGAAGCAAAAAATGACGGTGCAGAAAAGGCAATGTTAACATGGAAAAGAAAGGAGAGGGAATGGATGGAAGGTGTAGAGGAAGGGCTTGCTGGGACACAAAGGAAAAATAAAAAGAAAGAGGTTACTGGAAGTACCTATGAGTAGGATAATGCAGGGTAGGGAGGTGATGCAATTACGGACAATAAGGTCAATGATGGATCGGGGGTGGCGGTAGGTTCCAGCCCTGCCAACCGCAATGATTTGCTTGAGTTGGAACTACCTAGAGCTTGGGAACCTCTGGACAGTTTAAGACCTTTATCGGATGGTGAGGGACAAGAGACCTGAAGTGGTTTTCCTTATGGAAACCAAAATGAGCCGAAGGATGATGGAAAATATCATACTCAAACTGGGCTTCCCAAACATGTTCGTGAAGGATTGTGTAAGGAGGAGTGGTGGTTTGAGTTTGTTTTGGGGAGATGGTACAAAGGTAGAGGTACAAAATTATAGCCATAGGCACGTTAATGCCATCATAAACGGACCTAAGGCTGGAGTAAACTGGAAATTTACCGGATTCTACGGTCACCCTAACCCTTCAAGGAGACATGAGGCGTGGACTTTGTTAAAATTCTTAGCTCGATATGACCCCCTTCCTTGGGTATGCATTGGTGACTTCAATGAGGTGGCTAATGGGACGAAAAAATGGGGGGGAAGCATGAAGTAACAGAGTGGTATGTTGGAATTTTAGCAAACGTTGGATGAGTGCAATCTCACTAATTTCAGTTTTTGAGGACCTAAATACACCTGGAGTAACTGTAGAGAAGGGAAGGCAATTATAAATAAGCGATTGGATAGAGGAGTTGCAAATGAGAATTGGAGAACATGCTTTCCTGAAGTTATGGTGTTTTGTGGAAGCTGCGGTATCTTCAGACCATGCCCCTTTATTTTTGCATCTTCTCAAACCCAAGCAGGGAATAAAAAGACATCATGGATTGTGGTATGAAGAGGGTTGGGCTTTGGATGATGGATGCCATGAGATGCTAGCAAAGGCCTGGAGACAACTCGGATTGCAATGCTCGGGATTAGGGGTGTTAACTGAGCAAAGCGCTTCGCGAGCAAGCTCGGGCTCGACTCGAATATTAAATGAAGCACTTCGTGAACACAAATCTTGGCTCGGATATTAAACAAAGCAAGCTCGGCTCGACTCGGCTAAGCTCGTGAATCAACTCGTATAAGCTTGTATATATATATATTAAAAATTGTAATAATTACTTATAAGTTAAATAAGTATATATATATATATTAAAATAAGTATATATATATTAAAATTAAAATAAGTATTTTGATATATGACGAGAAATGTTAGATTTTGATATATATATTAAAATAAGTATTTTCAATATGGTCTGCTACAACTCCGGCGACGAGTCTCACAGCAACCACAACCTCTACTCTCCCACCTCTGTGCTTCGGTGTCCCTCGCCTTCCAATGAAGAGGCTGAGCTGCAGAGCCCGAAAAGTACCAAAGGAGTCGTCGAAATCGGAGACACACAAGACGAGTCCTGCGTGTTCGAGAACTTTTCAGACTTTCGGAGTACTCAGCCTTCAACTCTTTCATACCCAACGACATATTCGACTTCCCAAGTTCAATACCGGATTCTCTTGTTGGATTTTTTGTTTTGAAATCTAAAGCAAATTCTTGATATTTGAAGTGGATATGGTTTACAAAAATCAAAAAAATGGAGAAATGAAAACAAAAACAAAAATTAGCATATCCAAACCAGGCCTTGAAATGATGGTGAGAAAGTTGAGGAGAGTGAGTTTTGGAAGTGTTTGTTTGATGAAGGTATGTGAGCAAACAGTGAGAATGGTGGTGAACTGGTGAGAAAATGAGAGTGGGGTCGAGTGGGGATCAGAGGGTGAAGAGGAAAAAGACTAGAAGAGGGCCATTCTCAGAAGAAAAAAAAACCCAACCTTGCTTAATCCCACATTGCTAAGGAAAGGGGAACCCTCACCCTTCCTTTTCTATAAAAGGATCCACATCCTCCCATTTAAAACCCAACCATCAAAGCTTCCCCAAAGCATGGGGCTAGCCGAGCTAGGTGCATAGCCAAGCTTAAGCTAGATTAAAGAGCCGGTTGAGAAAGTAACTAGCTAGTTAAAAATTTGGGTTTGAGTGTTGAGCCGAGCTTGGGCTTGAGAGCTTGGCTTGCTTAATAAGCGAGCTGGAGCCGAGCTTGGGTTTTTCTTTGTCAAGCTCGAGCTTGGGTTCTTCTTTGTCGAGCTTAAGCCGAGCACAATATTTAGGCTCGTGTTAAAGCTCGGCTCGAGCTCGGGCTCGATTAAATATTAAACGAGCCGAGCTTGGACAGGCAAAGCTCACCCAAGCTCAGCTTGTTTACACCCCTACTTGGGATGGGTTAAACTGGAATGTAAGTTAACCTCATGCATGTAGAATCTTAAAGCTTGGCAGGGTCACCGACAAGGTTCGAATGCTGGGCAATTGTCACATATTCGTTAATCTCTAGCTGAGCTGTAGGGGCAGGAAGATAGGATGAATACTGATGAAATTTCATGGCTCCAACATGAGATACAGCTCCAGCTAGACAGTGAAGATTTATGGTGGTGCCAAAGGGCTAAAATGGATTGGATCAAGCATGGGGATAGAAACACTAAGTTCTTTCATGCTTGTGCAAATTCCAAAAGTAGGAAAAATAGAATTAAAAGAATAAAAGATGAAAATGGGAAATGGTGGGATAATGATGTGGCTGTGGGTCAGGCATTTGTGGATTATTTCTCCTTGCTTTTCTCAGCCAATGAGGAAGTTGATATGGGCCCCTGTTTACAGAGCCTAGAAGCTCACGTGATTGAGAGCATGAATGCCGAGCTTGTGGGAGAATTTCGTGAGGAGGAAATCAGCCGAGCATTATTTCAAATGGCGCCCTTAAAAGCCCCGAGACCAGATGGAATGAATGCATGTTTCTTTTAAAAGAATTGGGATTGATGGGAGAAGAGGTCTGTAAAGTTATACTTGATATACTCAATTCGGGTATTATGCCGTATAGTTTGAATATGACTCATATTGCATGTACCCCAAAATCAAATAGCCCAGAAAATGTGAGTGATTTTCGACCTATAAGCCTATGCAACATGTTGTATAAGATCATCTCAAAGGTATTAGCAAATAAGCTAAAAAAAGTACTTCCTCATGTTATCTCTTCATCTCAGAGTGCCTTTATTCCGGGTAGACTAATTGCTGATAATGTCTTGGTGGCCTATGAAACCCTTCACACAATGCATACTGGTATGGGGGGAAAAAAAAGGTTTCATGGCGATTAAGCTTCATATGAGTAAGGCATACTATAGAGTAGAATGGAGGTTTCTAGAAGTGGTGATGATGTGTATCTCTTTGGTCCACTATGCGATTGTGATCAATGGGCTTCATATGGACATATTACACCAACTAGAGGCATCCGCCAAGGTGACCCTATCTCTCCTTACCTTTTCATTCTTTGTGCAGAGGTATTGAGCTCCTTGGTGACTAAGGCGAATGAGGAGGGACTTTTAACTGAAGTGCCTACCTCCAAGAGGGGACCCCGAATTAGTCATCTCTTTTTCGCAGATGATAGTCTTCTTTTTTGCGAGACCACACTGGCTCAATGGAGTAATTTGTCGACTATTCTAAAGCAATATGAGGAGGCATCGAGTCAAAAAATGAAAAATAACAACACCTCAATTTTTTCAGCAAAAACTCCCTAGTGGCTGAGAATGAAATTATTTTAGAATTTGCCGGTATTCCAGCTACGCAAAGATATGATAAATATATGGGCTTACCCGCCTTGGTGGGTCATTTTCGGATGAAGGCATTTCAGGGTATCTTGGAACGGGTGAGGAAACGACTCCAAGATTAGAAGATTAAATTTCTTTCCCAATCTGGAAAGGAAATATTGTAAAAGGTGGTCATTCAAGCCATTCCCTTATATTGTATAAGCGTTTTCCTTCTTCCAAAAACTATGTGTGAAGAGATTAATTCCCTTATCTCAAAGTTTTGGTGGGGCACAAGGAAAAGGATAAAAAGATAGCTTGTATGAGTTGGAGTAAGATGGGGATCTCAAAAGGCAACGGGGGTTTGGGCTTTCGGGACTTGTTTTGTTTCAACAAAGCCCTTTTAGCTAAACAAGCTTGGAGATTATGGATGACACTGAACAGCTTGGTAGCACAAATAAAAAAGGCCAAATATTACCCTGATTGTTCAATTTTGGAGGCACCGCCACGAAAAAGGTTTCCTCTGCTTTGAGGAGCATACATGGCTCTTGTGATTTTTTGAGGGAGGGGCTAGTGTGGAGGATTTGGAATGGAAGGAGGGTTCGTATTTGGGAAGACCGATGGTTACCTAATCCACCCACATTCCGAATACAGTCCCCCCCAACAGAACTTAATCCAACAGCTATGGTGAACAATTTGATTGATGCGTCTAAGCATATCTAGAGGCATGATGTATTGTACTGACTCTTCTCTACTGAGGAGAGTACATTGATTCAAACCATTCCTTTAAGTTCAACAGATCAGAAGGATATGCTAATTTGGCAAGGCTCTGCGAAGGGACAATTTTCAGTCAAAAGCGCATACTTTATACAAAAAGAGATGGAAGACTTGAAGTTGGCAGGATGTTCTTCACATAAGGGGGTTAGCTTAATTTGGAAGGCGTTGTGGAAGATGCAGATTCCGAATGCGAAGAAGGTATGGTTTTGGCGGGCATGCCATAATGCTTTACCTACTCGTGCCAATCTTCATTGTAGGAAGGTGATTGAAGACTCAAGCTGCCCCTGTTGTGGACGCAAAGCTGAAACCATGTTCCATATATTATGGAAATGCCCCTATGTGCAGGATGTATGGGGAGGGGGCTGCAGAAAGTTCCAAAAAAGTTTTTTTTCTATCCCTGATTTTCTGGAGGTTGCTGAGGATATGCTTTGGAAATGCGATGCTGAGGAGTTCCAACTATTTATTGTTATTGCTCGAAGAATATGGCTATGTAGGAATGCTTTTTTGCATGAAGCTTCGTTCAACCACCTTAATGTTGTTATGGCCAATGCCCAAGCTGCCTTACAGGATTATCCAAATGCACAAAAGCAGGTTGTACCCTCCCAGATTGAAGGAGTGGAGGGCATGGAAGGCCAAGGAAAATGGACGAAGCCTCCTCTAGGCTGGTTCAAAGCGAATTGGGATGCAGCTATAGTGAAACACACAGGGCAAGTCAAAATGGGAGTCATTATTCAAAATCATAACGGTGACTTGTTGGCTGCTCAGAATTATACTCATCTGGGATGTGTGGAACCTACATCTACTGAAGCTATGGCAACAATGGTGGCCATACAACTGGCTCGTGATATGGGACTCATGCAGGTTCAGCTAGAAGGGGATGCTAAGGTGGTGATTGATGTAGTGCTATCCAACACCCCTGATTGGAGTAGATGGGGTCATTTAACTGAAGATATTCGCACATCCCTCAAAAGCTTCTATGCATGGAAGATGACCTTTGTGAGTAGACTCTCAAACCAGGCTGCACATGCTCTGGCACACTTTGCTACTGCGCAGGATGTGGACAAAGTGTGGTTTCATGATTTACCTATTTGGATTTGGGAGATTATTGATTCAGAGAATTCTTCTCTAACTGTATGACTCTTTTGATCATGAAAGGATAGCAACTACCTTTTATTAAAAAAAAAAAAAGATGAAAGAGAAAATTGATATTTATTATGACACATTTGAACCATTCAATTACTTTAATGAAATCCTTACTATTCAATTTTTTAATAGCATGTATGCTGTAGTTTTAACTACAGTATACAAACTGGATCCCATCCATTTAACTTTCTTCCAATAATGGTTAAAAACGAAAATGGTACATTCATTTAACTTTCTTCCGAATTTGACAAAAGTCCAAGTCAGCACTCCTAAAAAATTGACACATGGCCCTATAACTTAAAAACTAAAATAATTAAACCATTAAAAAAATTAAATTTAAAAAAAAAAATTGAAAAATTTGGTGGCCGACCACCTCCATGGGGGTGGCTGGAGCCATCCCTAGCCGGTTTGGGGGTAGTTCGGCCACCCCCATTTTGCAACTTGAGGGTGGCCAAAACCACTACCAAGGATGTTAGGGTGGCTCAGCCACCCCTGACCTAAGGGTGTTAAGTGAGTGAAGCCTTCGCGGGCGAGCTTGGACTCGACTTGTATAAGCTCGGCTCGTGCTTGACTAGATTATTAAACGAGGTGTTTCGTAAACAAAAATACTTACTCGAATATTAAATGAAACAGCCTCAGCTCAACTTGGTTAGGCTCGTGAACAGCTCATATAAATCTCAAATTGGTAGTTGTTCACATAGTTGCTCATATTAATATTAAAAAATTGATGATTTTTTTTTTTCCCCAAATAGCATCCTTTTATTATAAAATGATGCATATCATTTTTCTTCGAAACCAAGTGTCTTGTTATATTGACCCAGGCTTCATACTCGGTTAGCCAAGTTAAGTAAATGCTCATATGCAAGCTGACATTTTGAGCCGTTTAAGAGTACTTAAAGTTTAAATTTATAATAAAAATAAATTAAATTAAATATAAGAGCCACTGGCTCGGCTCAACTTGACTTATTATGAGCTCAAGCTAGGGTTCGATTTTTTGACTCGTCCTTGAGCTTGGCTTGAGTTTGAGATCAAGTAAGCTCGCTCATGCTCAATTCGTTTACACCCCTACCTTGATTGGTTGATCTGGGGTGGCCGACCACTCCAAAAGGACAATTAAAAGAAGAAGAAAAAAAAAATTATGGTTGGCCCTTGGGGGTGGCCAAACCAGCCCCAAACCTGCCAAGTATGGCTCTAGTCACCCTTTTTTCCAATTTTTTTTTCTTTTTTAATGATTTTTATTTTTTATTTTTATTAGGTATAGCGACACATGTCAATTTTTTATAGGTGTTGGCATGGATTTCTATAAAATTTTGGATAGAAGTTAGACTGAGGTACCATCTCTAATTTTAGCAATTATTGAGGTACCATATGTGATACGAGATAAAACAAAGGGAGTATAAAATAAGGTTGTTAAATCATATGGGGCAAAAATGTATTTATTCCTTTTTTTAAATCACATATTTTAAAATTATTATTTTTGGATAACTTCACTTACCCCTAAAATTTCACGCATTTTCCAAACACCCCCAAAGTTTAAAAACTCTAACTTTGGTGTATCGGTTTTTTGATTTTTTTCAATTACCCACATTCCGTTAGAGATTTGGGTTAATTTAGACAGTAGAATGGATAAAAAGACCTTTATACCCTTAAAATTTTAAAAAAGTTTCCATTATTTACAAATAAAAAATACTACTATCATTAATATATTAATAAAAAAAATTAAACTGGGTCCTTTTTTAAATAATAATAATATGACCCATGGGTCATAAGGCGGGTGGGGTTAGATGCATGAGTGAACCCATAGGTCAGAATTGTTTTTTTTTTTAAATGATCTTTTAATTGAAAATAATGGCATTTTAGAAATTTCATACTCATCCATTACGATTTAATAGAAAATCCTAATAGATGGAGTAATTAGAAGAAATTAAAAGATTAAGTTATCTCATTATTTTAATATCACACTTGTTAAAGTTGCAAAATATGACTCTTGGTATCCATGAGGCGCATTTGTTTTGTTAAGATTTTTTGTGTATAGCTTGAGTTGTGGTTTCTACTTTTATTTTTATTTAAAAAATAATAATCAAATTTAATTCTTAGGTTTTCATGTTATAACAATTTGAAAACAACTTAAGATGGTGTTAAGGAACTTAAAAAGTACTTTTAATATATAAAACGTAATGCCTATTATATCTGATAAGAATCTAAATAGAGAAAGAAAAGGCAAGAAACACAGAAATTTTAAATAAATGATGAGAACAAAGAAGAAAGACTTAGAGAATTAAGGTAGCTCGGCCTATGGTCTACACCCACACGGTAGAGCCTTATAGGCTACATTTTTCATAATATTTAATTGTGTACAATACTCTATTTATAAAGAGAGAGTAAGAACGTTACAAGCATTTTATACTTCTACATTAACAACAATAAATTTAATTTATCATTTGTAACTCTTGTCTCTTAAGTTCTTGTAACACTTGATTCTTGAGTTGTAACTCTTGTCTAAATAGTGCCAAGTAAGAAGTTAGTTGGTTTGGTAAATGTTGATGTCGAAAATCAACATGTAATCACCAACCTAGTTCTTGATTCTAAGATCCCTACAAGACAATTGAATGTCAGAATGATGTGCCACAAAGAGGGGGTGGCTGCGCCACCTCCAATGCTTAAGTTAGTAAAGTATAGATGTGAAAATAAAATAGATAGATAGAGATTAAGGCATGAGAGCATACATAGGTCTAGCCTCCTATTGACCTTATACAGGCTAAATATCATTTATATTGTGTGCTTTCATAAGCCAATTGTCATGAATTATGTTACCCTTTAGTGAGTTATCTTTCCCTAATTTTCATTATACATTGTTTTCCACAGTGGATCGTTACTTGATAATGGAATTTCCATTATGCATTGTTTTCCATATAAAATCCTTATGGACGTGTGCTTTTCAAGTAAATCGTGTTTGTGCCGGATCTCCACTAAGCTGGTGGGAGTGTGGGCTTCCATTTCAGTATTCCCCATTCTCATAGATAGACTATAAAAAGGTGTTTTTGTGGCTTTTTTAAACGCCATGAATCATATAATAAATGTCAAGAAATATGATACTGGCATTTATTGTCTAGCTTATTATTTATGCCTACAACCTAGTGTCAAGAAATTTTTGCTAGCATATTTTGTTTTCACCATAAAGTTCTTCCTAGTGCATGCCCATGTGCTAGAAAAATTTCAAATTTGCTGGTGCATGCTGATGCACTCTTCTTGGCATATGCCCTGTGTGCCAGGAAAATGCACTCTTCCTGGTGCATGCTCTTGCGCAAGGAGGAAGAGTCCATCTTCTTGGCACAAAGGGCATGCGCCAAAAAATTATATTTCACAACACTTTGCCTATAGGCTAGTCCATCTTCCTAGTACAAGGGGCATGCACCAAGAAATTATATTTCCCAACACTTTGCCCATACATGAGTAATTTATTGAGATTTTTTTTTTTAAATGGTTATACTGGATTATGAATCCCGAATAACTATATTTTTATCAAAATTACCAAAATTCTGATAAATAAATTAAACATCATTCACAAATCATGATAAACAAATTATGATCCACATAAACTAATTAAATATCATTCACATAACATATCTTCCTGATAAACAAAATAAACATCATTCACAATAAACATCATTAGCGATAAATAAATTAAGGGGAAAATTTACTTTTAACCCATGAAATTTCAGTACTTTTTCAATTTTAACCCCAAAGTTTAAAAATTTGCAATCCACCCCCATAAAGTTTCAAAAACTTGCAATGTTAACCCCAAGTTCAATTTGGCTATCAAATTGGATGGATTCTGTCCCACATGCGCTTCACGTGACTCTTTAGGGTTCAACCTTCCCATTTTACCTTCAGTTCAAACTAAAGGTTTTTTTTTTTCAAACATGCATACAGTCATCCCACACACACCCTTTTCATTCTCGAACACACGACACACTGCCCATCTCACTCGAACAACTCATGCTCCACACACCTGAACGAAGATGAGAGGAACCTTCCAAAAGTGGTCCCCTAGTTGATTCAAGCATCAAATCGCAAGTACCCAAAGTGGGATTGTTGGTCTCCTTGTGTTGCTACCCCACCCACACGACACAATACACGCACGACAACATCAAGCCAACAATTTCGATGAAGAAAATTCATGGTCCCCTCGTTCATGGATGTATTGCATGGAGAAAGGGACAACGCTTAAAAGTAAAGTTCGCTTTCTTACAAGGTATAACCCAATTTTCATTTTAATTTTTTATCACGCACTTTAGGGTTTTTTGTAAAATTGTGGGTTTTGGGGGAATATTGGGTTTGTGGTTATTGGCAATTGTTTATTGAATATTTTGTAGGGTTCTTGTCCATTTGTCCCACATAACTCATTATTGATGTTTGTCAGTAGCATGCACCCACTAGGTTGATAAGCATGTTGGAACAATGTTAGGGTTTCTGTGTTCTGTCATTTAATAGCCTTTTTTCCTTCAACTGGTAGTTTGGGCTTGCTTTATGATGAAATTCATTCTAAGATTAAGGTTTAGGGTTAAAGGTATATTTAGGGTTTGTTGGCTTTGAAATTCATATGAATTTTTTATTTTGTCACATCAATTTGTAAATTGGATTTAAAGTTTGTTTGGTTGTAGGATTTCATAGGCCAAAAGTGAGATTTTTAATAAAAAATCACAGAATTAAAAATTGCAGGTTGAAAATGTAATTGCAGATTTGATAAAAAATTGCAGATTTTTATCAAATGCTTTACTGCATCTTTTAAAAATCACATTTTGTAATTGCTGGTTTTTAAATTCACATGTATTGAAATCACAAATCCAAACGGACCTTTAGTAAAAATCATAGTTCCTATTGGCACTGGCTACTAAATTCACCAAATCATGCCACATCAGAAGTTGACATTTGAGTGTTAATAACGAAATGTGTGAAAACCTATCATTATGGTCCAATGGTATTTCTTCCTCTTTATAAATGAACACCTATCCAATGGTCCAATTTTTGCAGCCAGCTCATTCTTTCTGTTTAGCTGTGCTTTGTTGGTTTAAGCTTTCAATGAGTCACTGTAAAAACACTGGATTAGTAGGGGGAAAAAAAACTAATAGGTTTTATTGGGTTCCCCAAAAAAAGTAATAGCTTTTATTGTGCTTGGAGTTTAGGATACTCACCACCTTCAATAACAATATTTATTCCTTTTTGTAGGATGGCCAATTCAAGATTAGTGTTCGAGGTCCACTATGGTGGTAGATTCGATAGGACAGTTGGATGTCAATATATGGGGGGTGAGGTGGTAGTCCATACAGAGAGTGTTGACCCTGATGAATTGTCCTACTTTGAATTGGAAGCCATATGCCAACCTTATGGGTACAAGTCAGGGGATTTAATATTTTTTCTAGATCTTGGTCAAAGTCTCTCCAATGGTTTGCATTTGATTACATTTGACCATAATGTACTATTTATGGTTGAACAACATAAAACTCATAACATTGTTCACTTATACATTGTTTCTTTCGAGGAGGGTATAGTTGATGTTTTTTAGGAAGACGATGAAGATGAGGATGGAGGGAGGGTTGACCTTAATGACCCTTGGTGGCATGATAAGATTAGTGATGAGGAAGATCTATTTGATGTAGATGTTGATGACATTGGTGGTGGGGCTAGACCATCCAGTGTAGTACCAAATAGGTCTGAGTGTCAGGAAGGGGAACAAGATAGGAATGAAAAAGGTGAGGGAAAGGGTAATAAAGCTAATGATGAGGGAGAGGGTAATGAAGATAATGATGGGGGAGAGGCTATTGTTGATGAAGATGAAGGGGGTAACAATAGCTTTGATTTGAAGAAGTCTTTTCATGATGATGGTAGTGGTGGTGATGCTGATGATGACAATTCCGAGATGGGTAGGAATGATATACTTGAGTCACCAGTACCCAGTGATGACGATTGTGAAACACCATCTACTACATGCACAATAGATTTTCATGTTTTGGATCTACAAGATCCATCCATTACAATTAGGATGAAATTCCCAAACATTGAAATGTTTAGGGAAGCAATTAGGGTATACAATGTGATGAAGGGGAAAGACATTAAATTCAAAAGAAGTGAAAGAATGAGGTGTGTAAGTGAATGCAGAGATGCCAAATGAAAGTATAGGGTGTATGGAAGAAAGATGCCTGATGAAGAGTCATTTCATGTTAGATCTATGCAGCTTAGACACATTTGTGGTAGGAAATACAGAAACACCATTGTAAACTCCACTTGGATTGCACGCAAACTACTTGACAAGTTTAGGGTTCAGCTGAACATGCCTTTGAATGTTATCCAAAACGAAGTGAATGATAAATGACGTGTGGATGTCAATCCAAGTATGATGTACAAAGCTAGGAGGAAGGACAAAGTAAAATTGTATGGGAAGCTTGAGAATCAGTATGAGAGGCATGGAGAGAGGACTCCTGGTGACAGACTTCGATTAGCGCGCTCCGCGCATTTGGGCAGTATTAGAGGCCAAGGGCTGGGCTGAAATGGTGGAGGATCATCGTCCAGCCATAACAGAGTTGGTGAGAGAGTTCTATGCCAACATCCACCGGGGAGTCGACAATTCCTTCCTCACTTGAGTTAGAGGGACGGAGATCCATGTGACCCCCGGTCTCATCAACGCCATTACTGGAGCGCCATGGGTGCACAACTCGAAGTACCCTTGGCCAGTTGACCACCTCCCTACCCGAGCAAAGATGATCGCATGCTTTGCGGAAGGACGCCCTCACCAGATGGAGACAAAGGGTGAAAGCAGTTTTCAAATCCATGACTTCAATAATAAGGTCTGATGCATATACCGCGTAGTGATGAGCCGAGTACTCCCTGTACTAAGCCTCACATTGATCACCATGGACAGGGCTCGATGCCTCTATGCTCTTTTGATCAAGGCCGCCATCAATTATGGCTCCGTAGTCACAGTCACAATGATGTTTGTTTGGCACGCTGATTCATGCACTGTGCTACCTTATGGGGCATTGGTCACTCGGATCATTCAACATGCCAGGGTGATTATGGACGGCATGGTCAAGCTGGTGCCTGAGAATAGCAGCTATCATAGCACAATACCTCAACGCTAGCAATGCTCACCTTCAAGATGTTGCACCAACACCAAGGCCACGACGGCAAAGGACAGCGAGAGTGGATGGAGCATCCACCTTTGCTAGCCAAGATGAGTGGCTAGACAAGATAGAGGCCACACTTCAGACATGTGGGTAGTGATCGTACCAAAAATAGTACTCGCCAATTGCACGAGTCGATCGTAATAGAGTGGATGTGCAAGTGCGAGTGTCGAACCCACAAAGAATCGGCTTTGTAAAAAATTAACTTTTAAATGCCTAAACTAAAAATACCTTAACCTAGTCCCAACATCAAACACATGGCGTGCATAAAAATAAACTAGATTAAAATGCAATAAAATAAATAAATAAAAACACTAAGGTCCCTAATCCACCTTACTACAAATTAATTAACATATAAACATGCTTAGCTCATACTCAATAACAACTATGCTACAAGGCATATTCTGAGCGCTAACACAATGTTCATATTTCCGTCTGTCGATAAAGCACATATGTATATCCTATTGTTATTACAAAATCTTGTCGAACTAATCGATGCAAACACTGTTTTAAGAGGTCACAACGGATATTGGTCTAAAGACGAATCATCCGATGTATCTCCGGTTGCAACGAATGTTGACATTTAATGATTTATAAACAACAATTAACACACTTTTGTCACTAAAATGTATTGAAACGAAAATACATAAATTAAATGACAGAATAATACGAACTAAACATGAATATATATAAACAAATCCATAGTGAAGGGAATAAGAGACTAAATAAAAGCAAAATAAAACATTAAATTAAAGAAATGACCTTAGGAGTGTTTACAATGAAGAACAATGAGGTTTTGGGCACTAAGGGCGCCTCAAATCGTCTCCCACGCGTCTTGGTTCGTTTACAAAAGAAAAGAGGTATTTTTAGGCTAATTTTTAGGGTTTCAGTGCTGCCAGGTCAGTTAAGTGCGTTCGAACGCACTAGGTGCGTTCGAACGCACTCGTGCAAGAATTTCTGCATCAGATGGGCATAAGTGCGTTCGAACACAAAAATGTGCGTTCGAGTGTACTGCTTTCAGAATTAGCCCTCACATGTGAAATATAAAGTTGTATATCTTTGAGTTAGCTTTCCAAAGACACCAAGATCACCTCAATCGGAGTTCTACAACTCTAGATATGGCCATTTTGGTGGGAGTCGTTGGGTGCGAATCATAGCTCGACTCAATTTTGCCGCCAAAACTCCTCGAACTGTTTAAAGTCCCAGAGTTGATGGCGTTAGCCCCAAATGCAACTTAACAACCTGCAAAACACTAAAACACCAAAACTAACCAAAACATTAGAAATTAACAAAACTAAGAGCTTAACAAACATAAGTTAAGGAGGGTTAAATATACAATATTTGACACTGATCAAATACCCCCAAACTTACATTTTGCTAGTCCCTTAGCAAAACAAAAATGACAACACAAAGAAAACAAGAAACATAAATCCACTTTCGTGGGAGAAACGATTGTATTTAGCGTATGCAACAAGCCTTTTAAACCCCTAGAAATTCCCTAGTGGACGAGTGAAGTCTCGTGAGGGTTTTCTAGGAATGACACCTACAAACAATTATTTGGTACTATGTTATTAATGGACAAAGCCCTTCACACAAACACATGGTTCACACATCATTAGCAAATTTAACATGTTGAACATACAAACCACATCATCCAGGCATCCAAACATCATTTCACTCAAGGTTGAAAAATTGAGACAACACATGCTCCATAAAGTGCAAAGTATACTAACAACGAGATCATGGGGTTTCAATTATTCTCAAGACGTATATCCCCAAAAATCATAGGAAATGCAATGTGATTAAAATAACCGAGGCTTGAATTGAAAAATGCAATTTTTTGTGTAGGTCATAATGCTGACAATTTTAAGCTTCTAAATGACTGCGTTGGGCTGACTCCCTAAACCAAAGCGGTTTTAGGGCACTAGATGTAGAGACATCCTTAGGGGCTTAATTACTCAAGTCAAAAAGAGCTACGGCCTAACTAGCCATACAATATTTTAGTTGAACTTCATCTTTTGACGCTAACACTCATTGCTTGGCAGCAAGAGGTCCGTTACTCAAAGAGAAACTCAACTTATGATTTTTTTTTTTTTTTTTATTTACAGCCAAGGTTTATCATCACACATCACATCAACCAATGAATCTCAAGAAAAACACTCCTCAAATCTAATTTCATACCCCATAGACCCTATGCTAGTGTGCATGTGAAATATCGATCAAACAAGTGGGGTCTCTCTAATCCAACACATGAATCAAAAACTGGGATTTCTAATGATAGGCAATGTTTAAAAACGTTAAACACACCAATGACATGCATTCCACAGTTACGATATAAGTTGTGCCCAATCAAAAACATAGCAACAAACAAAAAGAAAAAAAATTTATATATAGGCAAAAACAAGTATATACAGACAAAAACAACCAAAAAAAACAGACAAAATGTTTGTCCACACCCCCAAACTTAAATGACACATTGTCCCCAATGTGGCAAGAAATACATTACAGTGGGATGAGAAACCGAAACATGCCAAGGCCAAGGCGTCCCCTGAACTTGAATATCAAAACACCTGTCAAAGACTAATAGCAATCTTTTTCTCAAAGATCAGACATTAAAGGTTAATTGCTGTTAGAAACAAAATAAAACAAAAAGACAAGAAATAAACAAAAAGAAAATGACTAAAAAAAAAAAAAAGAAAGAAGAAAGAGAAGAGAAAGACAGAAAATGACTAAAAAAAAAAAAGTGCGGAAAATAAAAAGTAACAAAACCGCGCCTACCCCGCTCATATGGGTGTCCAACCAATCCCTTGCATCCTTTTTTCTTTAAAATATGATACCCTTCTGGAAGAATGTTCCGCCATCTTATGCAGCCTAAAAACTTGCTTCTAAAATTTCTCTTAGGACCACGATTTCTAGATTTGTGATCGTGTGTGCAGGAATCCTCAAAGATTGCTATATAAGATGGTTCTTCAAGACATTGAAAAGATGAAACTTGTGATGAATGATATGTCTCGAGAGGGATTGTGACAAAGGAGTGAGCTTCAATACTCACTTCCTTGTCATTAGACGGGTTTGAATTTTGCGGGGGCTCAAATTGCTCAACTTGCTCCTCTTTCTCTTCCTCTTTATGATTATCAGCTCTTTCCTCACTAACAAGTGTGGTGGTGGCTTGGACATGCTCATGATGAGGATCGTTGGGGCAATCCTCATCAATCATGTACTGCCCTATCGCTATCTCCTAACTTTGAAGTTCCTCTTTCTCAATTCTATTGAATTCAGCAACTAGATGACCAAATTGTCCTTCCAACCTTACAACTGCTTTAGTGTTTGCCACAGTGGCATCTATGATTTCTTGACAAAGTTGGTTGACTGTTTTCCTAAACTCCTCGAGTGTTTCTTCCAAAGATAGTTCATGGGAAGCAGGAATGGTGGGTTGGCTGACTAGTCCCATGAATTCCTTAAGCGTTTCTTCCAAAGAAGATTGCTTAGGAGGATAGTCATATAATGGATGGGAAAAAAATTGGTTGTCGAATCATGGATAATCGTGGATGGTGCAGTTCGTCAACTTGGGGAGCATAATTTTCCGTAGCATGAGCTTGCCACGAAAAATCAGGATGGTTACTCTAGTCTGGGTTATAAAAATTTGAATTCGATTCAAACCCAGGACTAGAGAAATTGGTGTTCATATGCTCATGTGAAAAATTAGAAAATTGTCCCCAATGTGGACAATCACCTAAACTATGGTAAGGGCTAGAGCAGTGTGAACACGGTTCATGTGGGTGCAAAGTGGTAGGGGAAACATTAAAATAATCGAACGGAAGACTCATGCTTCACTCAAACAGTTCAATGTAACTCACATGAAACAATTAACAATATACAAAAATAAAATAAACAAAAACTAATAAACTTAAACAAATAACCAATAAAACAACAAACTAATTAAACAATTAAAAATAAACTAACTAACAAAAACTAAAAACAGCAAGTAAATAAATAAACATAGGCAGAATAAAAATAAATAAATAAAATAAGAAAAAAATAGAAAACAGAACACATACGCTATAAGTTCTGCTGCGCTGAGGTGTGCTCGGCGAGAACGATGATCAAATGCAGCCACGTAAATATGTAGCAGAGTCTGCAAGTGCGTTCGAACTCAAAGGATGTGCGTTCGAACGTAACCCGCTTGTTTGAACAGGGCGACGCCGCACATGAGGCGTGTCGGTGAGCGATGCATAACTATCTTTGGAAAGGTGAAGTGCGTTCGACCGCCAAGAAGCTGCGTTATGCCTGCATGCTGGGCCGAAATTCGAGGACTCGACAGAATCAAAAACAGTAAGCAAAAACACTAATCTAATTTTTTTGAATTTTATCTATACAAAAGCACGAAATAAATAAAATAAATGCATAAATTAAAATAACTAGTAGAAAGATAAAATTAATCTAAGCACAAAAATTAATTTTAACAAAACACCGAATTCTCCAGCAACGGTGCCAAAATTTGATCGTACCAAAAATAGTACTCGCCAATTGCACGAGTCGATCGTAATAGAGTGGATGTACAAGTGTGAGTGTCGAACCCACAAAGAATCGGCTTTGTAAAAAATTAACTTTTAAATGCCTAAACTAAAAATACCTTAACCTAGTCCCAACATCAAACACATGGCGTGCATAAAAATAAACTAGATTAAAATGCAATAAAATAAATAAATAAAAACGCTAAGGTCCCTAATCCACCTCACTACAAATTAATTAACATATAAACATGCTTAGCTTATACTCAATAACAACTATGCTACAAGGCATATTCTGAGCGCTAACACAATGTTCATATTTCCGTCTGTCGATAAAGCACATATGTATATCCTATTGTTATTACAAAATCTTGTCGAACTAATCGATGCAAACACTGTTTTAAGAGGTCACAACGGATATTGGTCCGAAGACGAATCATCCGATGTATCTCCGGTTGCAACGAATGTTGACATTTAATGATTTGTAAACAACAATCAACACACTTTTGTCACTAAAATGTATTGAAACGAAAATACATAAATTAAATGATAGAATAATACGAACTAAACATGAATATATATAAACAAATCCATAGTGAAGGGAATAAGAGACTAAATAAAAGCAAAATAAAACATTAAATTAAAGAAATGACGTTAGGAGTGTTTACAATGAAGAACAATGAGGTTTTGGGCTACTAAGGGCCTCAAATCTCCCAAGCCGCCTTGGTTCGTTTACAAAAGAAATGGGGGTATTTATAGGCTAATTTTTAGGGTTTCAGTGCTGCCAGGTCAGTTAAGTGCGTTCGAACGCACTCGTGCAATAATTTTTGCATCAGATGGGCATAAGTGCGTTTGAACACAAAAATGTGCGTTCGAGCGCACTACTTTCATAATTAGCCTTCATATGTGAAATACAAAGTTGTAAATCTTTGAGTTAGCTTTCCAAAGACACCAAGATCACCCCAATCGGAGTTCTACAACTCTAGATATGGACGTTTTGGTGGGAGTCGTCGGGTGCGAATCATAGCTCAACTCAATTTTGCCGCCAAAGCTCCTCGAACTGTTTTAAGCCCCAGAGTTGATGGCGTTAGCCTCAAATGCAACTTAACAACCTGCAAAACACTAAAACACCAAAACTAACCAAAACATTAGAAATTAACAAAACTAAGAGCTTAACAAACATAAGTTAAGGGGGGTTAAATATACAATATTTGACACTGATCAGGTAGGCCATGCAGAGCCTCATGCAGACCGTTCAGGAGCTGCGAGATCATTTGATGGGACCCATCGACATTCGGGACTACTACATCTATAGTTCCAACTTCAGCCGAGGTAGAGGGAGCCCTAGTGTGAGAGGGAGTTCTAATGCCTGAGGGAGCCTTGGAGGGAGAGTGAGCCCGAGTGCGAGAAGGATGCCGAGACGAGCTTCTGCAGAGCTAGCTCCGAGGAGGCGATCCCGCTCCTAGTTGTGGTTGCTTTGATGTGCTTATCTTTTAGGATGTTGCTGTAGACGTTTGTTTTTCTTTTCTTGTTTCGGTTAAGTCAACCACGGTAGTGGCAATTTTCGATGAATCTTGCTACTGCTTAAGTCCACCACTTTTGGGGTGGCAATTTTGTCTTGTGTATATCTATGACTATTTGCGTTTGTTAATATGGTGTGACTACAAAACTTTTTAGCCTATTTTACTCTTTCCTTCAAAATTGGAAAAATTTTATAGCACGTTTTATTATTGTAAATTATTTAGCACGTTTTCTTATTCTTTTCAAATTGCAAAACCTTTTAACATGTTTAATGACATCTTCTCATTTTTCAAACCTTGAATTGTAAAACCCTTTTCGAAAACGGGTGTTTTCTCCTATGCGTTGACTACAATGGGAAAAGGACTCAGATTAAACCTAGGCCCAGGACCACTAGAGTGGATGCATGGACCATGGAAATAATTTCCTAGCCAATGCGTTGGAAGCAAAGGAGGTGGAACCCTAGCCTCCCCCACATGTCCTAGTGAAGCTAGGATTAACTTCTTATAATCTTATGTAGATCAAATCTATTATTCGTCCCACATTGATTATTTCTCAACATCTACTAGCATCCGAAGCCTATAAATAGAGAAGAGACTAAGCTCTCGAATCACTCATTAGATTTTCTTAACACTCTCTTGGTTATTATTAGTTATCAATGAGAGGATCTAAATATCTCATTATCCCTGAAATCTGTCGTGCTCTTGGAGAATGAGCAAAAGACTTTTTTCCAAAAGCAGGTGTGACCGTTGAAATCCAAGTAAGTATTTTTTGTTCTTGCAATTTAATTTTAAATACAATTATTATTTACATGTTCTTAAACATGAGAATTTTAATTTTTCGCAATGCAATTTCTTATTTTGCGTACCTATTCCCATTAGTAAGTTGCTGAGCAACTTTGTCCCGGTGGGTATTTTTGCTAGAAAGACTATTTGTTGTGCGAAATGAAATTATCTCAAAAAAAAAAAAAAAATGTTAGAAAATGAAAGTAGGAATATTTTACAAAAAGGAGAGAGAGTTTAGGATTTTGCACTTTCCTTTTCTTTTTTTTTTTTTTTGATAATGATTTTGCACTTTCTGATGGTCCCACAAATGTCTGCTGGACAGTTGTGGTGTTGTGAACATTATGGCTGTGTTTGGGGAAGGGCACGATCAAAGTCCAATTTTTTTTTAAAAAAAATAATTTAAATATTATATTAATTGCTTGTTATTATTTAAATAAAAAATTGGTACAAAACAATTTTTTAGGAAACTACCTTTTGCCGCTATGAACTACAACGTCTTGACACTTTCTCTCTATAAACTACCAACTATGTTACTTTACCTTCATAAACTACCATTTTGTACTCAAAAACCCATTCTGACAGTCAAAGTCATTAACTCAAACAGTTAAAATAACAATATGTTGTAGTTTATTGGGGCAAAATGACAATTTGTTGTAATTTATAAGAGCAAAGTGATAATGCGTTATAATTCATGAGGGTAAATTGGTACAAAGTGATAGATTGACCATTTGAGTTAACAGTTTTGGCTAATGAAAAGGATTTTTAGACACAAAAGGATAATTTATATGGGCAAAATAACACGCTTGGCCATTTATAAAAGGAAAATACCAACGTGTTATATTTCATTAAGGACAAAAGGTAGTTTCTCAAATTTTTTTCACTTTTTAAGCAAAAGAGTAAAAGACACATGTGACGAGCCAAGCAAGCTGTGCCGGGTCCAGTTGAGCATCTCTTTGTTTCTTCCTCCCAAAAAAATTCATTTATTTGATTTTATAATCCCTTTTCCTCTTTTATTTTGAATATAGTGATTTTGAAAATGTTTTTCGGTGATGATAATTAGTAACTAGTTACCCTTCTTAAACCACCAATACAGTCCGATTTATAAGAATATTTTTGCATTATTATTATTTTTTTAGAAAATTCATTTTACTTTTAAAGTTTGAGGTGTTTTTCAATTTAAAACTTCAATGTCAAAAAATTTGCAATGTACCCCTCTAATGCTTCAAAAATTTGCAATTAACATCCTCTGTTACTAATTGTCGTCTTTGGGATTATGTTTGAGGGATCTAAATATACTTTTAATATTCAAAAAGTTTGTCTGACAGAAAAAAGTACTCATTCGATAAAAATATTAAAAGTCTTTTTAGGGTCCAAAAAGGTTAAAAATAATCAAAAAAATACTTTTGACAAAAGCTTAAAAATGAAGCTTTTGTCAAAAAACTATTTTTAACTTAAGCTTTGCCAAAAGTGCATTTTTTTTTTGGGGGGGGTCATTTTTAAGCTTTTCGAACCCCTAAAAACGCTTTTAATTTTTTTATAAAATGAGTACTTTTTTCTTCGAATGGTCTTTTTGAATGTTAAAAGCAATTTAAGGCCCTTAAAACGCAATCCCAAATAAGCTCTAAGTAAATGGAAATGACATCACATGCATCTCACGTGAAATTTTTATATTGTGTCTTCCAATTTTGCACCCAACTTACCTAGTGAAATGATGTAATTGCCTCTCATTAAAACCCAACGCCTGTTTTGATTTTCTTTTTCTTTTTCTTCAACCCCTTTTGAACCCCTTTTGGGTGTTGTGTGGGTGTTAGAGTGAAAAAGAAAAGAAGCAAATGTCTCTCACCTACTCCTATGCCAGTAATTTATGTGTACTCAGATGGCAATTAGTAACGAATAGTGTTAATTACAAAATTTTTAAATATTAGGGAGTACATTGAAAATTTTTAAACGTTATGATTTAAATTGAAAAACATCTTAAACTTCATAGAACAAAGTGAAATTTTTTTTTTATTGCTGGCCTTGTAAGGACATTTTTATTTTTTTAATAAGTTTTAAGACATTGTTTTAATTAAAAGTTTGAGAAACATTGTTAATTATGTGATAATTTAAAAATATCCGTGAATTTAAAAAAAAAAAAGAAAAAAAAATAATAAAAGATTTTTATGAGATGAATAGACACAGCCGTAACCCGATAGGTGAAATCTAAAAGAGCTAGTTGGGACCGACGATGACGTCTGTGTTATTGACAACTCTGTGGTGGCCCCGACGTTCCAACCGTGTTACCGTGCATGGCACGTGTTATATGACCAATTTCATGCCCAGGTGGTGGGCCCAAATGGGGCAATCAGAGGTTGACGGAGGCATGTAGACAAAAAGTGTGAGATGCTTTGTATGATTCACATGTCTTTATAGCGTACAAAAATACCTCATCACGCCCACGTGAACACCCTCTTCTCTCTTCTCTCTTTCTCTTTCTCTTTCAGTACTTTCTCTCTTTTGTTTGAAATATTATTGAGAGATTTAAACGAGCTTGACATTGTACCAGGTAGAGGACAGTTGGTCCAAGTCTTTTATGGCGTCTTCTTGTGCAGAATTCCGGCACAGTGGCCCCAGTTTTATAGCAAAAATCCATGCTCTTTTACACTTTTTCTTCTGCTCGATCTCAGTTTTCATCTTTCAAGACCTTTCCCGGTGTTGCCAAATCAAAGGAGAAAATCACACACACCACACTTTCACAATCTCAAACTAATTCATAAACATATAATAAATAGGAGTAATGCTACACGTCCATTTTGTATCCATCCAAAAATAATATGATTATCAAAATTATCATTGGACTTGTGATTGATTATTATTAAATTTTGATCAAATGGTGATTTTAATAGGCACATCATTCTTAGACGAACTTAAGATAGATACAAGAAAGACTTCTATAATTACTCGATCAACAAGTATGAGTGAAAAGGAGATTGCGGTTAGTCATTCCAAGAGCATTCACAATAAAAGAACCAAATGTTATTTTTATTTAAAATGGCTCTTCAAATTTGTAAAAAATCTCCTACTTTGGATTAGCCAAAAAAATAAAATAAATATTTGATTGGAAGAGTAAAAAAGAAGAAGCTAAATATAGCATCACTTTTTAAAGAATATATTTTATTTTTTATTGTTTCTCTTACCTGTTTTTTCTTTTTCCAAATTTTTTCCCAATTTTCAAGGGGTGATTGGTTGTTTAATTTGGTGTTTTTTTTTTTCATGGAAATGGTTTTTTGAATTAAAATTAATAAACAATTTAAAATAAAATATTATTTTAATATAATAAATAGAAATATAGCTGATTGGATGTAAAGGCATTTAAAAAATCATTAGCTTAGATAAAAATGAGTTTTGAGAAGTTATTTTGCATAAAAATTTAGCCCATCTATTATAAATGCTCGAAGCCAACAAATGGCTAAAGCAAGCAGACTATTAGCAGCCAAAAAAAATAAAAGTCTAAAAACAGTGTAACAAAATAAAGATTCTGCAAAAGAAATGGCGAAATTTGGTAATAAAATCATAGCTAAAACTAAAATGAGGAAATAAATATTTCCTATAAGATCAAAAAAATAATAAAAAAAAAACCTTGAAATAGTGATTTGGAGGGAAAATAGTGGATTTTAGGCTAAAAACGACGCACCAAAAAGGTGTTTCGGATTGGCTGTACGATTATGATAGTTGTAGCCAAAGATATGCTCAATGTACTACTTATTGGGAGATATTAATTAACTCAATAATAGTTCTTAAGAGATAGTTCAATTGCGTTGGAATTATGTCTAATAAAACAGAAGTTATTAGTTCGAATTTTCTTCTCCCTCTTATGTGGATATGCTTGATTAAAATTACTAAGCAGAAGGACTATTAACAACAATAACAAAAAAAAAAAAAAGGGCGGGGGGAGGGGGAAAGTAATTAATTATTGCATAAAAACAAACAGTGGAATAAAATAAAGATTTTCCTAAAATATATATAATAAAAAAAGAACTTAAATAATAATTTGGAAGGGAATAGTAAATATTAGGCTAGAAAACGACTCATGTTTCGGACTGGCTGTACGATTAGGATAGTTGTAGCCAAAGATATGCTTCATCTGGCATCTACTGCCTAATGGAAGATATTAACTCAATAATAGATGCTTGATTCTATGGATATTTTTCATTTATCTTTTATTCTTTATTAAAATATTCTAAAGCCATTAATTCAAAATCTGACAACTCAACATTTGCCCTTCCTTTTTTTTTTTTTTTTTTTTGAAAAAATCATTCTGATTTAATTAATTATGATCAAGAGCATAAAAACTCTTATAATCACAAAACATATAGTTCTGCAAGATCATAGTTAAAGCTAAAAAATTACACGTCATAAAAATCGAAAACATACAAATCTTACAATGAAAATCAATCTATGACGTCAAGCATCCGCTATCCCAACCCGATATTCAGTTTATAGAAGAGATCTACTAACACAGACTCCTTCCAGTGACATAGGAAGCCATTTCCCAGGCATGAGCAAAAAAAGCACACCCAAAACATTCCCCTTTCAATTCGAAAGCTAGAAGCATTATTCACGTCCTTAGTCCAACGACTAGGACCATAAAATAAAAATAAAAAACAAAAACAAAAACCTACAAACAGCAGAGGAGGAGCACGATATTGTATATATCCATTCGGAAGACACGCTTTGGTTGAAAAAGACGATCAGATCTAAAGTTGAAGAGAGTAGATCTGGATCTAAATCTAAATCTAAATCTAGATCTACAAACTAGATCTAAAGCAACCCGCCAGAAACGAAGACCGGTGAAACCTACAGAGAAGACACCGCACTACTATCATGAAATGAAAAGAGGGAAACCCCCCACCAAGAAGAACTTAAAGAGGAGGGAAGATCTAGATCTAGATCTTCCCTCCTCTTTAAGTTCTTCTTGGTGGGGGCTAAGGTTTTTTGGGAGAGAAAAGAATAGTTTGGATCTTCCCTCCTCTTGAAGTTCTTCTTGGTGGGGGCTAGAGTTTTTTGGGAGAGAAAAGAATAGTTTGATAAGAAGAATAGTTTGAGAAAAGAATAGTTTTCAACATTTGCCGATCTGTTGATATATATATGTTTGCTCAAATTATTATTATTATTGTTGTTTTTTGTGAGTGCTCAAAAATATTCTTAACTTGTGCGTCCTCAAGTAATGTGCTATTCCACGATTGGCAGCTTGCACGCATGACGTACGCAAGTAAAGTCGTGCTGTTTTTCGTATTTTCAATTAATATATATTTTATAATGTCACATTTCATGACGACTATAATATTTAATTTTTTTGAGTATATATTAATGCCGATTATAATATTAATGCAGGAAACAACTAACTACTGACTCATGTCACAATCTTATCGATACATCCCACGCATCTCTTACAGCGACAAGCTATTTCAATAATCCCATCCATTATTATTATTATTATAAATCAATATATGTTAAAACACATCAAAGAAGAAAAAGAAAAAAAAAAAAAAAAAAATCCTATGATCTAATCAGAGTCCTCTTGACCATACAAAATTTCTTTCCCTCTTTAAAGAGGAAGTCTAAGGCTTAGCCTATGCTTGAGAATGGTAATTGTAGAAGCAGAAGGAAAAAATCTAGCTATTGCAAAAGCAAAATGAACAAATTTAATGTTTAATGAATGCTGATACATTAGCTGGTTGTATAAAAGTGAAATGACAATTATATTTATATATATATATATATGTGTGTGTGTGTGTGTGGAGGGGGGGAATGCTATGTGTTCTTCAGGGTTGTTTTTTTTTTAGAAAAATCTTTCATACTCATTTATTGAAAAAATATTAAGAGTATAAAGCTCTGATAAATCATAACCAAAACTATGAGGTTACAATGTCATAAAGACAAATATAAAAATCTTATAATCAAGTCATGTCTATGACTTCAACATTTGCTAATCATTGTCCAAACTTTAGTTATAGAATATATATGCTCTAAGCTGACTCAATCAAATATATAGATAGCCCATATTCTCAACTTTTATTTTCTCAGTAATGGGAGTAAAACCCTTACACTAAAACTAATTATCCTCGACTCAAAGGTTAGGATAAAAACTTTTACCTCAAAGATCGCTCATAAAAGTAGATCTAAGGAGACAGAGATGGAGTCGTTTTGCGCCATTGGGCAACTGAGGAGACGAGAAGCACAATGAGCCGACGTGTGGTAATCTTATAATCAAGTCATATCTATAAGCACTATGAGTAACCATAGCATTTCTCGTAACATTCCTTATATATATATATATATATATATATATATATATATATATATATTCCAATATTTGTCCATGTTACAAGAAGACATGCATATAAGAATCTTATGTTTCGAGGTTATCCAAAGAAGAAAATGACCTCAACTAGCCAACAACAACTCTTAGACTAAAACTTCTCAATTTTTATACCTTTGATCTATTTATTTCGATGTAAAATGATTTCTAAAAATATTTTTCGTATTTTTTGGTGTTTTCTACCATGAAAAATAATAATCAATGAAAAATATTGTTCGGTTTGATTGAAAAACTTCTTTAATTTCCATAAAATAGTTTTTTTTTTTAAATCGGAAACCATTTTTTAAATTTGAACTTCGCATCTTTAAATCGACAGACCTAGTTGAGATTGTAATGACCCTAATGGAAAAATCAATTAACTGGTAATTAACCCTTACGATTCGTCTTCCAGCCCTATCCCTCACAGGACAAGACTCAGGGATCTTAACCTTTCCTAGCGAGAGAATTTAGCAAAAGACTTTAAATAACTATAGGAATAGAAAGCAATAACTACATTCCACACATCCAATCACCTAAATAAAGATAAACCTCATAGCATACATAGATCATCAAATATATTGGTCAAAGACCAATAATCAGAATATAGATTACAACTCAAAAGATAATCATTGTCTGGAACTAAGGCAACAAAACAGATTGATTTATAATCTTAAGCAATGCGAGGGAGATAAGAATCTCGATCATGTTTACCCGTGTGGTTCCTCCATCATCCTATATAGTCTTCAACCACACCGGGTCTTTGTCCTTAAAAATAACTATAATCAAATCTTGAGCTATCACCCAAATCTGATCTGTAGGCATCTTCTATGCTAGCTAACCGCACAATTATTCATAGTGGAGGGAGAAATAAAAACAAAGGGAGTGAGTATAAGGACTTAGTGAAAATTAATGCACATAATACCTATGTCATTATTTGTGATGAACTCTATTTGGTAAAGAATGCAATAGTTTAATCATGATAGTTATCTATGGATGCGATATAAATATAGTACATACTTATAATCATGAATAGCAGTGATAGTTCAACAATATGGTCTACCTGAGATATTATTTATTCTTAGTAGGGTTGACATTGTTCCGAGAGACTTGTAATACAATGTCGGTACCTCAACCATTGTACGCTGTCATTCATAACACTAGTAGCCCAACCGAGTCGACCACGGGTGGCCCACCCTACTAATGATGTCCGTCCTATAGTAATCGTCCATTAAGGTTGTGTCGATTACGAAATAACCATTGGATTCAAGCACCTTATATCACACACACATTTGACCATAAAGTTAATATGTATAGTAAGTCTATGATCGTTATCCCACACGTACTAATGTACCATGTCAATGATGCAATTAATCTTGTTCGTATTTTACAGGCATGCTTTTATAAGTCTCAATGTCATTATCTTGTTAAGTAACATATTTTCACAAAAAGTTAGAGTTCATGTGCAACAAGGAGTATATCATGGGAGTTGTTAATATGCATGTTTTGGCACATAAAATAATCATGTATAACAGAAAAATAAATGGTAAGCATTATGTGAGTTAAAACTCACTTGAGTCCAAAAGATTCTCCGAGTATCCCTCAAAATGTCCTGGGTCCTCCAAATCTGTAGAAAACCTTCTATTAGACCTAAGTCCAACTAAAACGAACCTAGAACATGAAAATAGAAGCTATCAGATGACTGGTCAAAATGGCATTCCCTAGAACGCTTCTGGTCATACGTTTGGTCTCGAGGCCGTACGTCCGTTCAGAGAGTTTCAAGCAGAACTTCATTTGTCCAAGCATCCTCCTATCCTCCTAAACTGTTTCTAAATCTATCTAAATGAGTTCCTAAGACCTTCTATCTCAAAATAAGGCCTCCATGCATAAGAAAGTACGTTGATCATAATGAAATGCTAACCCAAATTAAACAAAGGTCAAATGGCACACCCTAGCTAAAACTCAAATCAATAACTAAGATAGTCTAGAAAGCATTAAAAGAGTACAACGACTTTAGAAACAAGCAAGGCCTATAAGGTTACCTCATAAAGCCAAAAGCTCCTAGGAATCACTTCTTTTTCACAAACCACACCCACTCACTCACAAAGACACTCACACAAGGGGTTTCAGAGAGTCTGGGGGTGTAAAACGGGTGTGAGTGAAGAAAAAGATAAAGGCGTTGCAAGTGATTCTGAAAAGTAGCGTACGTCAGGTACTATAAGGGGGTATGTCCGATACCATTTACTCAGCGGTCTAAAAGTTGCATTGTACATACATGTATTATCCAAGGGTTATTCAAAAAGTAGCGCACGTATTGTCGTCCCGCTACATATGTCTGGGTATTATTTTCAAGCATACATACGATGGTCCCCTTACGTACACTTGTACTAAGAAAAAGAGCTTACGTACTGTACTATAGGGCATACGTATGGTCAAAAAGTTTGAAATCCCCAAAATGCCCTTTTCAAATGTCCCTAGTGACACAAAACCCAATTTAACCCTCTAACTAAGCTACCTAAGCTTAGTTAATTATCTAGGTCACTACAGAGACCCCGCCTGAACATCACTGGGACCTGGTTAGGATCCTTTAAGGACTCGATTGAAACATCGTCAAGACACCGTCGGGATCCGCGGAGACATTTTTAAGACCTAGTCAGGACATTGCTGGGACCCGCTAAGGTACCCAACCAGGACCCATCAAGACCCAATTGTGACCCCATTGAGAGCCAGTTGGGACCTGGTCGAGACATAATCGTAATTTAAAGTTTAATATGATTGAGTAAATATATATATTTTCTGTTGAACATATTTTACTTCAAAATAATTTTTTGTTGTATGAATATGAATTTATTGAAGAAACTTAATGAGTACCAAAAAGATTCATAAACAATTCCTTAAAAAGAAGACAACTTTAAACCTAGGTAACATGAGCAAGCAAAACTAAAAATTTATATATATATTGATAGATGCAAGAATTCTTGTGGAAATTGGGCTTAAAAGACCATTTGAAAGCATGGCAGCCCTAGGATCGAGCTCACTAGCCAAGCGCTCGAGAGCCCCACCACAATCATGGCCTGCGCTTGAGCGCAACTCCCTTGGGATAGAGCACACTCGAGCGTACAGCACACGACAATAGTCCTTTTTCACATTGAACTGGGAGACTGATCTACAGTTTTCCTAGGGTTTTTAGGGTTCTCCTAATTCTTATAAATATGCCTCTAAACATAGAAGAAAGACATCACTGCCTAGAGAAAAAAATTCAACAAATAGTTCTTAAAGCTTAGCGGAGTCATGAGTGGTTAAACCCCATAGTGGGGTATTGATGTAACTCTATCAAAGTACAATGGTTTGATTATATCTTAATTTATAGATTTTCAATTTATACATGTTGGTTGTATAATTATAAGAATTGCTACACTTTTATTTTGTGCTTAATGTTTAAATGCAATTGTTCTTAAATTCCAAAATCAATATTTGTGAAATTTTTGACTTGTCTTAAAAAGTCTTTTACTTTTATTGAACTCAAATCATTCTTATTTTTGTGATTATGGAGATGATGATGATTATACAATGGTTTTATTTGACATATAATCAAGAAAGTTAAATATGCCATACCTAGGGAAGACGAGTCATACTGCATTTTAGTGGTTAGGTGGACGATCTGTGCCAACCAAAGATGGGTTATACCTATTCTATTGATTATATGTATCCTATTAAAGAATGAGATAATACATACCTAAAGAAGACGGGTCGTACCACATCTTAATGGTTAGGTGGACGGTTTGTGCCAACCAAACATGTATTATACTTATTCTTTAATAAAGTATTTTCTAGTTTATTTATGACATGCATATAATGAATTTATTAATTAAATATGGTTAACCATTTTTGTGCAGATAGAAGTAAAGTCACTACCATACACTCTCTCTTATATTTAAATTCTCTTTTATTTTCATGCACTTTAATTACAAAACAACTCATTCATCTTTTAAATTAAGTTACTTTTGATCTTAAAATTTTGATAACACTTACGCAATCCTTGAGGTTCGAAACCCTCAATATAGCCTATCTTACATGGATTTGTATATTGTGAGTGGCATTTTATTATTGATATTATTTGAAAACACCACATCAATTATGATGATAAATGCAATCGTTTCTCCGACGAAAGATGATTTATATTTCTTATTTTCAAGTTATTTTTAGTTTTGTATTACTAAGGAACTAACAATATGTAAGTTTGAAGATATTTGATGAGTGTCAAATATGTAATATTGCATATTTGAACCCCCTAATTTATATTTGTTAATCCTTTAAATGTGTTCTAATCTGATTTCTTGTGCTAGTTCAGTGGTTTTAATGTTTTTGATGTGAAAAATGCAAAATTTGGAAAAAAGAGCACAAGTGGAAGTGGGATCGATCTCGCACTTGCAACCCTTTATTGTAAACGATTCGTGCACTTGCGAGTACATTAAAATTTGCACAACACCACATACAACGGAGATAAAAGGATTTACCTCATAATTGTGGGAGGTCATCCATGCATCAAATAAACCCTTTAGTAGTTCCTACTATACGAGTCCAAATGATATATAATCTTTTTCAAAGATTGCACCAAATTATAGCTGATTATGAAAACGAACATCAAACAAAAAGATTATAAATATTCTACTCCCAAAATTCCTAGTAATTAAACTCATTTCATCTCTTGAAGAAAGCAAATAACAACGTACCCCTCATATCCAAAATAAAATTAATATAAGGTGGAAATGTTTTATTGTGTCGTAGCTAGCTAGTAAGATGAATAGTTTGAAGACAGATATATATGTCTTATTCATGGGGTCCAATTGGAATTAATTATAATCAGCAAGTTTTATCCAGTAGAGCAAAAACGACAATATATAGAAGGGAGATGGAAAGAAATATGGTGCATGGTGATTTTAATTATTAATTGGAGAAAGTGACCAAAGGGATTAAACGACGTCCACCACTCGTCTCAGTTGTTGTCACCTTAACACCCATCCAAACCTTCATTTCTTCCTCGACCTTTCCAATGGACGGCCTTGGCCTTTCCCTTCTCTTCTCTTCTCACCGTCTTTTTACTTACTCTCCCTCTTTTACCCCTCATTTTTGTCCTCTATAAATACCCTCCTCTGCATCTGTTTCCACCCACACCCTTCAAAAATATGTCTCTCCTACTGGACTCTACAGCCACCTCATCACCTGTTCTTCTCTACCCTCCATCCTTGGAGCTTAAACATGATAATGCGGGCGGGGCTTTGGTTTTCGACCCGGTTTTCCTTCAAACGCAACCAAACTTGCCCACCAAGTTTTTCTGGCCTCAGGGAGACTTGGTTCACGCTCAGGAGGAGCTTCAAGAGCCCCTCGTGGACCTGGGCGGGGTCTTGAGAGGTGACGGCGTGGCAACTGCTCGAGCCGTTGAGCTTGTGCGGGCTGCCTGCTTGAGCCACGGATTCTTCCAGGTCACCAACCATGGCGTTGATGCGAGTCTCATTCGCGCCGCGCATGATGAAATCGACTCCATTTTCAAGATGCCCCTCAACCGGAAGCTCAGACTTTGCAGGAAACCCGGGTGCGTTTCCGGGTATTCGGGCGCCCATGCGGATCGCTACTCCTCTAAGTTGCCATGGAAGGAGACGTTTTCCTTTGCGTACCGTGGGAATGAGTCCCAACCAATCGTATTTAACTATTTCAAGTCTGTCCTAGGACAAGATTTTGAACAAACTGGGTGAGTAATCGCTAATAAACCGTTAAATTTATTTTTTGTTAAGCGATATCAAAGGATTTGAGTTTAAATCCCGACACTTTAAATTAAATTTTGAAGAAACTTTAATTAGCTCTACTGAATTCTCGTCGCTCTTACGTTGTTCCTTCTAAAGTTCAATTTCTCTCAATTTAGTGTATCCATCTTTCAATTATTTACAATTTCATTCTCTCGTTTAACTTTTTCCAAAATACACTCATTTGTTTTAAGGGAAAAAAAAAAATTACAAAGATTAAGGTGTGGGTCCGAATCTAAAGATATTTGCAAAAATATTCATGCTTCAATCTTTGCAAAAAATATAAATATATTTTCTATAAAAAAGGAAAAGAAAAGTATTTAGTTGGGATTTAGCGGAAAATACTAGCAGACAAATGGCACTGAAAATAAAACAAAAATACACTAAATTAAGAAGTTCTAAACTTTAAGAAGGAACATTACAAAAAATGACTCTAATTCAAGGAAGGATAAGTAAAATTTTCTCTTAAATATTTAAAATAAATAGTGATTTAACACTGACTAATTTTTTGAAAATCTATTTTTATGACGCATTAATTAAAGAATTTGGTTGTGTATAGATGGGTGTACCAAAGATACTGTGAAGCAATGAAGGAAGTGTCCCTAGTGTTAATGGAGCTGTTGGCAATGAGCTTGGGAGTGGATCGCCTACATTACCGGAAATATTTTGAAGATGGAAGCTCGATAATGAGGTGCAATTACTATCCCCCTTGCAAAAATTCGGGGCTCACTCTCGGAACGGGTCCTCATTGCGACCCGACTTCGTTGACCATACTTCATCAAGACCAAGTTGGAGGGCTTGAAGTGTTTGCAAATGACAAATGGCAAGCTATCCGACCCAGACCCGATGCCTTTGTCATCAACATTGGTGATACGTTTATGGTATGTTCTTTGCCATATTGATTATTACCACTTTTTTTGCTTATTTCTTCCTATTAATATTGCATACAATTTAATGATTTGATAGTAAAAGTTAATTTTTTTAGTCTCCAAGAGGTAGTTCAATTGGCTGTGAACCACGCTTTATGAAGTAGAGGTCATAAGTTCGAATCCTCCCTCCCCCTACCCTTGCGTGGACATGTCAAAAAAAAAAAAAAAGTTAATTTTTAGATAACAAAAAATTTTAAAAGTAATTATTTTTTGAGGTCATATCATCCAATTCTATTGCACTAAATAGTATTATTTGTCAAAAAAATGCTAAGTATTTTTTTCATATTCATTCTCTTGATTCTAAGTAAGTATTACTTTTAAAAATTCAGGTCAAATAAATAAGCGTTAGATAGTTTTTTTTTTTAAAAAAGAATATCCACTAAGTAAGGGTGAAATAGTAGTTACGGTTAGCAATTAGTGGTTAAAACCGCTAACCGCAATCGCTTAGGCGATTAGTAGAAATCTACTAACCACCTCCGCTAACCGTATAGCAGTTAATCACCCGGTTAGCTGTTAACCAAATGCGGTTAACTGCTTTTCTATTAACCGCTTTTTATTGGGTTTTTTTTTTTTTTTGCCGATTTTAGGCTAACTTTAAATCTTTTTTTGCTTACTTAAAACATTTTTTTTCCTCTTTCATGGCTATTTTAGCATTAAAAATTATTGGTTTAAAGTAAGCATTATATGTTAAACCTTTATACCAAAATCTTGTTGGTCACCTTTTATAATATATAACATACGAATAAAATTACAACAAAATTATCACTTCACTTGTAGTCTTGTACACAACATAAAAATAAAATACAAAATAGTTCATAAACTCACATGAATAAACACAAAATAACACTAGGCTACAATAACTCATTATTACTTATTATATAAAATATATATAATATAAATATATATTATATTTTTAAAAAAAGGGTTAGCGGTTAGACAGTTTTTTAAAACTCACTAACCGCTAACCTATGCGATTAGTAGTTTTTACTAATCGTTTTCAAAGCGGTTAATAATTAGTGGTTAGTGTGATTAACGATTAGTGGATGCAGTTAATTGATTTTAAATTTTATCCCAACGGATAAGATTAAGGAGATATTTTTTAAAAGAAAAACATAAACATTTTCTTTATAAAATGAATTAATTTTAAATGGCGCAATCAAGCAAAAGACTCTGATTAATGCAGGTTTTACGTACGGTATGAGGCGAAAAGATAGAAATGGAGACAAGTAGACTTAGCATTAATAACTAATTTCTGTCGTGATTAAGACAATTACTTAACTTTCTGAGATGACCAGTGAAAGGCAATTATGGAGTAGCACTCCACATAAAGTTGTTCACTTTTAGCGGCTTGGACGTTGCTAGTGGGCCATGAATCATGATCAGCATAAATAATCAATAATTTTTGTGATTATTTAGGGTCAATACAACTGAACCAAGCAAGTCAAACAGTCTCGAACCCAAACTTGAAAGTTGAAACGAAGCTCAGCGAGCCGGGCTATAATCCAAAGCGAATAATATCGTACCACATGAAGCGGACAGTTACATTATTATTTATGTGATATCCTCAACAAAAATTCCGAAGATAAAATTAGATAATGTTCGAGACGAAATGTTTCACGTACAGGTTTTAATTAAATTTTGTTTGATGGGTAGGCGTTATGCAATGGCAGATACAAGAGTTGTCTGCACAGGGCAGTGGTGAACAGGGACAAGGAGAGGAGATCGTTGGTTTTCTTTGTGTGCCCAAAAGAGGACAAAGTGGTGAGACCCCCACAAGATTTGGTCTGCAGAGAAGGGCCAAGGAAGTACCCGGATTTCACATGGTCCGACTTGTTGGAGTATACACAAACCCACTACAGGGCTGACATTGCTACCCTCCAAAGCTTCATCCAGTGGCTTCCCTCTGCCAAACCATGATCCAAATTCTAGTTCCTTTTGCCTCATTATTCTCATCCTCCTTTGCTAAGTACAGTGAACGGGTGAATTTATCACTTACACATGAGTTCATAAATCTAATAATGACTTTGCAAAAGCGACAATTAAAAGAACGTTAAGAGAATAATGAGTAGCATGTCTTTTTATATATATTATCTCTCAAAACCCGCACTATTTGTATATGTATATTCCCTCGTGGCTATAACATGTTATGTAAACCAGCCTACATATATATGTTTGCTTTTTCTGTACTTTTCTGCAGTATATATGTACACAAATTTCTGTACTCTTTACTGTACTTTATATGGATGGGCAGTATTACGTGCATTCGGAAGGAAGTTTTTATCGGAACAATTTGGATGAAAACTGGTCATATCATATAACATAATTAATACTATATAAAATTATTAAACTGACTGAATTTTTAAATAAATCACTATTTAACAAAGATAAAAGAAAATATGCTTAAATTATAATTATTAAACGTTAACCACAAAACTCAATATATTAAAAAATCAAAATAAAATAGACGTGAGTGTACATGTATATTCCATGAAGAATAGCCACGTGTCTGTTTATCAAAAGAAGAAATGATAAAAATATATAAAAACAAATAAACCTCGTTGATGTGAAGTGGAAGAAGAGGCCTTAATTGGATCCTCTTCATTTCATTCCTCTTCATTTCAAATGAAATGGAGAGGAACAAGTTAGTTGTTTTAAGGGAAATAATTTTGTCACTTTACTTTCTTTCTTTTATTTTATTTTATTTTTGTTGACAAAAATGCCCTCTTAAAACAATTAAATGGATCAAGAGGAACAAGTTAGTTATTTATAGGGGAATAATTTTGTCATTTTACTTTCTTTTTTCTTTTTTTTTGGATAAAAATGCCCTTTTAAAACAACTAAATAGACTCCCTTCATTTCAAATGAAACAGAGAGGATCCTTCTTCGTCTTTTTATGTATCTCACTTTACTCGATGCATTCTTTACTAAGTAAACATGTGAGACTTTGAGGAAAGGCTCGCATATGCACAATGCATGTTTGTGAGTCACATTTACACTACAAAAGATAATTTTCCATACCCCATTGCGAATTTAATGCGAAATTAACAATTGAGGTTAAGGAACTAACTTATTTACTTTAATTTGTTGAGTTAAAACTTATTTATATAATCTTGTACACATACTTCGATACGAGTTGACCTCAACACATCTCATATAGAAATGTTAATTTTTTTTTTAGGGCTCAAGTAGAAACTAACAAGGAGTAAATCTCCATTTATTTGCTGTCTTTATTTTATAGTCTAGTAAGGAATATATTTTCCAAGTCCAATCAGGAGAGTAAATCTCACAATCCTAGGTTGATTCTAATTCTATACAAATCAGAATTCAATGTGGAAAGGTCTTAGTATGAAATCAAATAGACTCCTAATCCTAGTCAAATTAGGTATTCTATTGCTTTATGCAACTAATCGTCTATTTAAGGAGAAACTATCAATTTAGTTTACTGTATTTTGAAGGTCAAAGCTCCCTCAAAGTAGCTATTGAAGATTACAGCTCTTTTGAAGTTGCCGATTTAACCTTTCCTATGCTTTGTTATTAGTTGGTTATTCGCATCAAGGCTGCTGTTCATGTGCAGGCCGGCTGTTGTTGAGGCAACATATCGTGAACTTGCTCTTCATTTCCAAAAGCCAGTTTAGTGTTTCTTACATCGTACGTAATCATTAATTTCCACAACCTCAGTAGGTAACTGAGAAAGAAGCAGCACTGGTGACAACACTTCAATCGCAACTGATTCAACTATTTAATGGTCAAAATATTTAGCAAAAAAACTAAATATGTGCATTAATTTGTTTTTCCTGCCACTAGCCATATCTTTTAGTATGTTGATGATGTACTAGTCAGTAAGTCCGCGTATGTTTTCATTGCTCACATTGTCATACTTGTAGTCCAAAGTAGGAAGCTCCTTGTACTCATACCCCAAATACAATTCTAATATGTTGGTAATATCCCAAAACTATAAGCGGTCTGCATCTAAACGTTCTACAATCAGCACATCCCTTCTTAGAGCATTCCTATTGGACTCTTTAAATAAAAAGATAAATTTGAAGAGAAAAACTCAATTTTTTTTATTAATATTATTTTTAAAATTTGGAGAGCCACTTTTACAATAAACTAGATATCAAATTGTAATACCCTGATAAAAATAACAATTTATATTATTCAAAAACATTTTTCACAAAAGCAGTTAACAAGGTTTTCAATAAAATTGTTTTAACAAATACCCAAGCCCTTAATGTTAACCCAACGAGACCTTAATATCTTAGAAAATAGAAGTCAAATACTAATCCGCTGGGAGCAAACGAATGCTAGGTCAAGCAGACATACGCCATTGTTTTTAGTGTAGACATACGCGTGAAGACCACCGAATGTACGCTCTGCAAATAATACAGCGAACGTATGCGAGACCACCAGAAGTACGCTACTTTTTGAAATACCTCCTGGTTAATACCTGAACGTACGAGACATCCTTTGGACCGTTAGACAAATAATACCGGATGTACACTAAGGTTGACGGACGTCTACAGCTTTTTCAGAGAGTTGGTGGAGATCTTCCCCAATAAATACCCCTTCCCTCCTCTTCTTCTTCACGCCTATTAAGAGCTCTGGCACGCTCCTAGGCTGCCAAAATTGACAGAGCCTTATAATCTTGGGAGAGTAGTGAGTTTAGAGGAGTTTTGTGAGGAAGAGCCCATGTCTTTGCTTAACTTCGGGGTAAGCTGTCTCTTTTTACATTTCAGCACTGTTTTACCTTCTAGCTTATATCTTGATAAGTTTTCCAAAGTGTTTACTAAGCATTCCTTAAAAGTGTTAATGTTTTCAAAAGATTTTTAAAGTTTCATTGTATTGTGATTTCTTACGTTGCATGTATTCTTTTGTTAGCTTAGAAGCGGCTTAGAAGTCTAAAAATGTTAGAGAGCAGAGCACTAGTTTAAGCTTCGATTGTGCATAGTTTAATTTAGCCACCTTATTGTTAAACAAGACTTAGTATAACAGTGTGTTATAATCTGTTATAGCAGGATTTAACTTGGTTGGAGGATTCACTCGAGTGCACGAGGTAAGTGAACTTTTACAATTTTTTTACTTAAAAACGTAGGATATGTCAGCTGACTGACTATGAGCATGATATGAGCATGTCTATTTTACAAATACTTGGTAAATTGTGTTATGAATTGGTTGATAAGATGCATCGTATGACATGGTACGTGCGGTATAAATGGCCATGAGTTTATTATATAGACTTCATACTATGGTTATATGTATGTGTTATATAGGAGCTTTGGATCCAGTGGTTTAGTGATCAAGGTACAGTCATTTCCAGTGGTTAGTCACTATAGGATGGACATCATTAGCTGTGTGTGTGACACCCCGCTCGATGGACAAATTAATTAACTAGTAATTGATCCTACGGTGCGTCATCCCAGCCATGTCCCTCTGAGACACAACTTTCAAAAAAAACATTTTCCTCGTTGTAACGAGAAAACTGCAATGAAAGACTTTACCAAGACTATAAGATTAAGAGACAATAATAGAAACATCACATAGCAATACCAGAGATAAAGTACTACATCCATATTATGATAAATAGTCATCAAATGTACCTGTCATCAGACCATCAATAGGAAATTAAATACATCCCCAAAATAAGATACAATAACATTGTTCACAAAAGATTAACAAATCAAAGCCTAGACTTAAGCTTAAGCAGAACTAGTGAAATCAAAATCTCTATTATGTCTGCATAGGCAGATCCTCCATCTTTCCATATCGTCCTAAGCCAAACGGGATCCATATCCTTAAAGATCACCTGTATCAGGTCCTAAGTAATCACCCAAGTAGTCTCCGATGGCATCTCCGTCTAGGGCAACTAAATCGCACAATTATTCGTAATGATGAGAAAAGACATAAATAAAATGGAGTAAGTCTAAAACTTAGTAATTTTTAACGCAGATAATACTCATGCCAGTTTTAGTAATGAACTCAGGTATTTAATAAGTAAAAGCAATTTCATCATGACAGTTTATTTACGTGTGATATATATATAGTAATGTATATGCATATGGTGTAAACAGTAATCATAGTTCAAAAGTATGGTCTACCCGAGATATTACCCATTCTTAACAGGGTTGATGCTGTCCCGAATGACCTATAATACAATGTCAGTGCCCCAACCATTGCATAACATACTGTACGTAACATTAGTGGCACGATTGAATCTGACTTCAAGTGGCCCACACCAACTAATGACGTCCGTCCTTAGTGACCGAACCATTGTGAATGGTTGCTTCAAGGTCACGAAACCAATGGATCCAAAGCCCTCACATAACGCACACATTTAACCATAAAGCTAACATGTATAGTAAGTCCATGGCCATTGCTACCACACGTATTGGTGTATCATGTCATACGATGTAGATTATCTTGTCTGTATTTTACATGCATGTCTTTTTACAAGTCTCACTTGGTTAATATGTTCAGCACAACCTTTTTCTCAAAATGATAGAGTTCATGTGCAATAAGTATAAACTGTGAAAATTGTAAAATATATATGTTTAATCGGTACATAAATAGACGTGCAATGCATGAAAAATAACAATGCGCATTAAATGAGTTAAAACTCACCTGAATCGATAAGCGTTTTCGAAAACTCCAAAAGATATGGGTTCTCCAAATCTGTGAAAAACCTTATATTAGTCATAATTCCACTAAAACAACTTTAAAACAAGAACAACATGAGCTATGGGACATTTGGTGAAAATAGGGTTTTTCTACCACATAATGACCGTACATCCGGGCTCGGGAGCGTATATCCGTCATGTCATGACAAGCCATACGTCCGGCACAACACCGTACGTCTACTATGTGAGTTTTCAAGGAGAACCTCATTTTCTCTATACTGTTTGCCTATTCTTCGACTCTTAGGGCTAATAGGAACATCCTAAAGCCTTCTAGTCTAGTTTGCAATCTCCATGCAATGTAACAACGCTAAGCTAATAAGAATACTAATCCAAACAGGTTTTAAAGTGTAACTAAGCTAACAACTATAGCTTAACATAAAACAAGCAACATAACGATGTATTTAAAAACTAAGGATCAAATGTTACTTCCTTGAAACAAAATTGCAAGAGTTTTGTCTCACGAACGTTCTGAAACTCACCAACGCCTCACACACACGCTCACAACACACTCAAAACACTTTGGAAACACTCTGGGGATACTTTGGGAACACTCTGACAGCTTATGGGTGTCTGAAATTGTGTAAAACACGAAGGGGATAGAGGTCTATTTATAGGTCCAGAAAAGTAGCGGACGTCTGGCAAAACAGCGTACGTCCGGTGGTTCTTGCCCAATGGTTTAATGGCTGCTTCGTACGTCCAGGTATTATCCAGAGGGTATTCAAAAAGTAGCGTACGTCTGGTGGTCTCATGGGCATCCACCTGTACAGTTTACAAAGCGTACGTCCGATGGTCCCTCCACATACGTTCGCACTACAGACATCAGCGTACGTCCACCAGACCTAGCGAATGTCCGCCCAAAAGTCTAAATTATCCCTCTAGTGTCCTTAGTAACCCAAAGCCCAAATTAACTCCCCCAACTAAGCTACTTACGCCTAGTTAATAATTTGGGTCACTATAGTGTGGGCCACTCGAGGTCGGACTTGGTCGTGTCGCTAGTGTTATGTACGGTAGCGTGCAATGGCTAAAGCACTAGCATTGTATTATAGGTCCCTTGGGATAGTGCCAACCCTACTGAGAATTGGTAATATCTTGGGTAAACTATATATGAGAGTTAGGACCTATAAAACATTAACTTTTCTTGCATTAAAAATATTTAGGTAATTATCACCGGTAATACATCATGATCTTTGAAAACCCGAAAACCTACCAAATTGTGTATTAACGGAGGTAATGTCCATTTTTTATTATTACTCAAACTGGACGTTTACTTTCATTAATTGGGCTCATGTCAAACCTATATTGTAAGGTTTACTTATTAAATCATTAGACTTGCACTGTTATTATTCTTTAGGTAATTTGACTCAACACTCTGGGAGTGGCATGACTGCTGTTACCCGTGTGGTTTAGGACTTGCCAATTACTATAGGTTTGTCATTATTATTGCTTAGTTGCTTCATGTTTATACTTGATGAATTATAGTAACTAAAATTTATTCATCTTCCATTGCATTTACTCTAATGATACTAGAGGGATGATTTCCCATTTAGTCACAAGTTGACATAAATGGGGTAATTGCCAGTGACTTCACCAAATTAACCAAGGTTAATTTTGAGAGCATTACACAAACTCAATATATCTTCTTCTAGTTTAGTTACAAATTATTATTTTCTTATTTTTTTAATTCTTTTTTTGTTCTTGGTAGATGAGAGAGAGAGAAGTAAAATGAATATATAAGGTTAAAAAACTAAATAACTTTAACTTTTTTGACATTTGGTATTTAGAGAGTCTTGTTGGTCAAAGTTAAATTTGAAATAGAGTAGAAAGCTTGTTTTTGAACAGAAATGTTTCAGAATTCAATGATAAAATATCAATAGCATAAAAGGTCTTACATCACAAACCATAAAGCTCTGATAAAACATAGCAAAATGCAATGAAATTACAAAGTTATAGATATAATTAAAAAATTCTTTCAATCAAATCCTATCTATGACTTTGATTTCCGTTAATTCATGTGCAACTTTAGTTATGAAACAGATCTACTCTGAGCAAATTTCAGACATGAGTAGCCCAAATTCTCAAAATTTATTTTTCTGGCCTTGAGAGATAATCCCTCACACCGGTTTAATCCTCATCGACTCAAAAGTTAGGAGTCAACCCACGTCCTCAACCTAGAAGCCAGGACAAAAAGAACAAAAAATAAATCAGAGCAAAAAACTAAATACAACAAAACCCTATTAGAGGTCCAAAAGTAATAGCAGAAGAGCACATTATCGTAGACATTTCCAAGAAGAAATGACTTCGTGCGTGAGAAACACGCTTTGGCACGCGAGACTCCATTAATTGATTGGCATAGAAGCAATGGCTGCTAACAAGGAGAGGAAGGGAGAATGGATAAGGAATGGGGGATGACTTCCCTCCTTTGTGTTTTTTTTTCTCTTGGCGGCTTAAGCTCCATAGAACATTGATAACATATAATAATTCAATGAGTATAGAGTTTATTAAATTACTATTTTTATGAATTTTTTAAAATTAAAAAAAAAATCAAATTTAAAAAGCTCAATAAAAATATTCTTATATATTCCGGTCGTGGTACACTCAAGTATCGTTGATGGTAATTGAAGATCGTGAATAGAAGATTGTCCCACTTTTTTTTTTTTTTTTTTGTGAAAATGAAGATTGTCCCACTTGTATCGGGCAGATTGCAATTGCTGAGCGAGTTGATTTTAAGAAGTGCATGCTCCTATTAATATTTTATTGCAGGAATGCATATCCGTGAAGTTTCTCTTGCGTGCACGTGTGATCGCAGCCCATGTGGTCGGTCGTACCGGATTCTTTAGCTGTCCATTTGTTATTTTTAATGTTTTTGAGCATTCACTATACAAAATTTAATTAAATTTAACTTTTAAAATATATTTTTTTAGGTATAATTAATCACTTTTAAAGATTATTAAATATTAAGTTCTTTAAATATTTTGTTAATTTTATCAAAAAAAAAAATTTATTGTGAAATCAAATTATTTTAACTATCATTAAACTCACTTTTATGCTCACATATATGAAATTATTTTTGTACCCAATTGTATCTTTAATTCAAAAGATTTCATTAATAAATATATTTAATTTATTAATTGATGAATGTCAATTAATGCAGTTGTGTATTTGAAAAAATAGGAGTGATAAAAAGAAAAATAGAGGGGAGAAAAAGTAAAAAGGGAGGGAATAAAATTCAAGAGGGAAAGAAATAGAAAATGAGAGGGAAAAAAAGAAAAGAAAAGTGGTGTTAGAATGTAATAAAATAATATAATAATATGATAATATTTTAATATCTTCTTTTGATATCTTTAAATTTAAAGAGGAGATTTGACAAATATTATATTTAATATTTGATAAAAATTTTGATGTAAAAGACATTTTGTATTGTTTGTTAAAATTTTTTTTAAAAAAAAAAAATGTTAGAAATAAAGGTTTGATGTGATGCTCTTGGCTGTCAATGTTGAAT
Source organism: Carpinus viminea (assembly GCA_013348765.1). NCBI lineage: Eukaryota > Viridiplantae > Streptophyta > Magnoliopsida > Fagales > Betulaceae > Carpinus > Carpinus viminea. The sequence goes on from CP054667.1 coordinate 16,635,753, forward strand.
ACTTGAATTCAACGTTTGCACGCCAGATGGCTGTTGGAAAAGCCAACCCAATGAATAAAAGCAAGACAACTATGGATAAGAAGGAAAGCGAGCGGGCGTTTCTTCTTCAAGACCAAAACGTTAACTACCTCAAAAGTCACCTTTGGAAAAGAAGAAGTAAAGCTACGTGTACAAAGCTGTAGAATCGCTTTGAATCTCTTTTGTTCTTGCTCTTTCTCTCTAAAAATCTTACGGGTAAGGCGCTTTCTCTCTGATTCTCCTTAACATTTTTTGCTCTGGAATTTCATTTTTTTTTGTTTCCTTTCTTAGCATTCGTAGTCTGATTACATTGGGTTGCAATGAGAACTCGATAATCTGGACTGTCTCTAGCATTTGCACCCTCTAGAAGTTGCGGACTTCTTGATATTGATGTTTCAGTTTGATTAGTGTGTGTATATATTTTCTGGGAAATCGACAAACTTTTGATATCATGTTTCAGTTTGGTGATTTCAATTGCGAGTTAAATGTGTGGAAAAAATCGTACATCGATAATGGTATAAAGAAAGAATTTAATGGAATATGTGTCTGCTGGGCAAATTCTATCAACATCATGCTCCTTATTATTCAGAAAAATTCGGTCAAAAAGATAGAACTTATATTTTATTTTATTTTTTATGGGTATGCGCTTGTATGATAGTAGAAGTATGCTGATTTAAGAACCTAATTTTGTCGAAGTAACGAAAATGAACCAAGTTGCATATTATGCAGGCTGTTTAAGATTTTAAAGGTTTGTTTCTCTGAGTATAAATTATCCATGTCTCTCTCGTGTTCTGAATACTGCCAAGGTTATATAACCTGAGTAGCGCAGGTTCGGTTCTTTTTGGTTTGGTTCATGTGTTCCTGATTTGGGCCACAATATCGATTTATGTATGGCGTCTAGGTAAGTCTCACCTTATTGCAATAGGAATTAGGAAGTCCAGATGAGATAAGCAGTAAATTTTTTTGTGGCCATTTTATTAACTCCTACTGCTATCGAGGTTACTTTTATTCATAATTTTGAGGAGCTCCCAATATCAGCTAGGAATCTAAATATTGATCAGGAGTAGTAGAGGTTAGAAAAGAATGCGACACTGTTATCTTTGAGGCCACACATATAATTATATATAGCTCACGCGGAAAGGTTTTGCTGCAGACATTGCATAACTTATTGAAATGTGTTGCCTGCTGCACTTTGTTTTGTTATGTTCTTTGTTCTAAAGTATTTTTAATGTATTTCCTAATGTATGGAAGTTTTAAAAGCGGATTTATGTTAATAAGAAGTAAGCCGTCTGATTCATGCACTGTATTGAAGTATATTTTTTTCTTGGCATGTGTAGGTGATAACCAGTTATGGGAAATGGGGAATCGACATATGATGATTCGCAGAGTCATCCTCCTTATGCAGGAAGTTCAACAGATACTCCCTATCAACACATGCATCAAACTACATCCATAGCTGATGATTCCCATGACGATATGCAGATTCATCCACCTTCTTATGCAGGAAGTTCAACAGATACTCACTATCGACATAAGCAGAAAAGTACATGCATAGCTGATCATTTTACCTCCTTGGATCAGGTTTTCACTGTTCCTTTGACTTGATAGGATTTGTGGAGACATTGAATGTTAATGGTTGGTTGATGTAAGTTCATCATTATTGGCATAATGCTTTTCTTTTTTAATTATAAATAAACATATAAGGAGTTTCTAAAGTAATTGAATGGCATCGGGCATCATAAGATGGCATCATCTATTTTGAATAAGTTGACAGGGATCATTCTGAAAGCTGCTCAATCATCTGAAACATAGGTGTACAACTCATTGTGATCATCAAATGAGAAAATATTTTGGCATGTATTGGTCCTTATTTCGTTCTTTTCTCTATTGCTAATAAATAATAATTATAAAAAAGCTCTGAGGATTTTACAGCATAAGTATTTCACTAGAATATCTTGAAAAATCTTACTTCTTTGTTAAAAAAGTCAAGCACCTAAAAAAGAATAAACAAATCTGTAATTTGGGTATAAAACAGCAAGTGCATAAACTCTTTCTTAGCTGATCCTACCCCACTTCTCCATTTTTTCTCTCCTCTCTTTGTTTTCTCTTTCTCTGCTCTCAATTTCTTCACTTTTTCTCTCATTTATCCAGCCATATTTTCTTTCACAAAATCTTTAAGACACATGTAGGTGTGTGCCAAGAGGCTATTGCCAAACTAAGCTTTAGCATTTCCATAAAAGCATCAAATGAGTCCACATTAGCAAATTAGATGAAGTCCTTTTAATTGCTCTTGTGATTAACAGAATGCAACTTGTTTCAGGTTGGAATGGTTTAACCAAACCCAGTTTGTTCCCTGTTTCTTGATGTTTTGAACCTGACCAACCTAAGCCTTAAACTCGTTAGTTCAACTAGACCTAGCTAGTTTGTTACCCAGGTCGAGTTCACCATATTGGGATAATCTCTTAAATTGTACAAAGCAATTCAGCTGGTCTGAGGGGATGTAGTCCATATGTCTAAACTACTAGCATTTACAAATCATATTGTTGATGCAGTTGGAGTTGCTCTTTTTTTATCTTCTTTTAACCAATAATAATAGAGGAACTTGATCAGGAAAGGTATGGCATTGCCGAGGTAGAGCAATTTTCAGTCTTATATTCTCATCAAAATGACATAGTGTTGGTTTATTGAATATCCCTCCTTGACCAATTAGGATTGTGCTGCCCAACATTCTTTTTAGAGGATATATTGTTTGAGGAGTAATGTTACACACGCTTCCACTTCCCCACACCCATTTGTACACCCCTTTAGGTGGCTTTTAAAACCACCATTGGATTAAAATTTAATAAAGCTCCATTCCAAATTCAATGGTGGTTTTAAACGCCACCTAAGAGAGTGTGGAAATGGCTGTGAGAAAGTGGAAGTATGTGTAGCATTACTCTTGTTTGAGCATTTTGTGGTAGGAAGAGATTTCATTTGGGGAAGTAAACTTTAGAGCTGGGATATAGAATGACCAATGCAGGTCATTTTCATAAGAATATAACAAAAAACGAAGAATGTGATTTATCATTCAAAAAGAATGTATGCTTCCGGTTAGAGAGGATCTATAACTTTGTTTCCTTAAATCCTTGTTTGAATGGATCTCCTTTCCCCTCTGTGGAGGATTTTCCAGCGGGCTTCCTGAGCAGGGACTGGGAGGATTTATTCTCTTCGACACTTGCTGAACGCTTGGGTGTTTCCCTCAAAGGGGTCTTCACAGTTCCTTGGGAGGTAGATGAGCCGGTGAGCCCTCCCTGCAGGGATAATGAGGTTACTTCGTCTGGGGCGGAGGATAATCAGGTGGATGAGCCGGTGCGCCCTTCTGCACCGGCGAAAAGTTTGATTCAGCGTGGGTTCCTTGGTCCGAGAGCTGCTCCTCCCCCTCCAATGGTGTTGAAGGAGGTATTGCCGGTGTGCATGGGGAAGGATCCTATTCCGGAGGTTGGGTCTAGTTCTGTTGCTGCTGTCCGGCCCTCGTCGCAGGCCAGCTCGTCTTCCAATGGGGCTGCAGTGAAGGAGACTAGGAGGGAAAGTGGTACTCCCACTAATTCCTCCGTCTCCTTGTCACAATTGTGGTACACCCGGAGGGTGAAGGAAAAGATTGCTAAACAGATGAATAAAAATAAGGATTTGATTGCGGAGGTTGTGGGTGTTATTCCTATGGTCGGGGAGGATCGGTTGGCTAATGCTTTGAACCTCGCTCCTGTTTTGGGGTTGTCTTGGGGAGGTGAAGGCAAGAAACTTCAGGATCTTGTCGAAGCTACTGTTCCTAAGGTTAAGGGGATGAGAGAGCTCAAAAATTTGGATTACACCATCTCTCCAGTGAAGGGCAAGCGGTGACGGAGCTGGTCGGGATCAAAGATTGCGTTTTCATTCCCTCCGGAGGTGCACTAGGGCTGCTGTTAGGGTGTTATTTAGGTCCTTTGCTGCTTTTGGGTTGTTTCGGGTTTTCTTTTTGGGTTCCTTTGTATATTTTTTGTGTACTTAGAGGTGCGTTCATGCGTTCCTTGGGTTGTTGGTTTGGGTTTCCTTTGTATACTTGAAGCACTCTGCGTTCTCGTTCTTGTGTACTTAGAGGTGCTTTGCGCTTCTTTTTTTTTTTTTATATATAATACTCTGACTTATAAAAAAAATATATATATATATTTAATTAATATTCTAACACTTCCCTTGTGTAGGCTAAACCCTTCCCCTCTCTCAACAAGTGGGGCTCATCACCCAAAGCTAAAATGAGAGGTAAATTTTAGAGTCAATGTTCAAACTCAAAAGCATTGCTCTAATGCTATTTTAAATCATCTATTGTCCCAAAACTTTTAGCTGATTGAAAATGGTGAATTCAGATATTTGATTAATATTCTAAGATAAAGCATTTTTGGAGAAAAAACCATCAAACTGAATTCTAGAATTTTGTTTTGAAAGTGCCTGTAAAGTAAATGACGTGTCCCGTAACAATGAGGATTATGCCCCCAAAAAATCAATTCTCAAATTTTTAAGTGCTTTATACATGGCACTATAGTAGGCAATCCATTCGATTGAAGCAATGGGAGAATGATTATTATGCCCCTAACTACATAAAGATATATACAGGGTTGTAAATGAGGTGAGCCAAGCTTAGTAGTTGCTGTCCTAGCTTGGCTTGTTCAAGCTTTAAACCCTCTGGGCTTGACTTGGCTCGACAAGACCAAAAACTTGTGCAAGCTTGAGTTCCCATTAGCCAAGCTGAGTGCCTTATCTAGTACTTGGCTCAGTAAGGCACTTCTGACATTGTCCTCACCACCCAAGACTGCCAAGAGTGTGGGGGGGCTGCAACCTAGGGCATGATTAAGGAGTACTGCCCCAAGGCAAAAGAGGTTGTGATTTGGTGCAAATAGTGCATCTTACGCTACTCAAAAGCCAGACTGATTGTTCTTACCCAACATGAACGTGGATGCTGGTATTTACTCAATGAATAGACACTATTTCTGATCCAGATCACTATAACCAGTTATTGATGGAGTGTTATGGATCTGGTAGGGAAGAAGATGGAGTTGTGAAGGTGAAAGATTTGAAGAAGTAAACTTTGAAGATTTTGGGTTGTCTGGAAGTGGAAGAGGCATGATAGTGTAGTTGTTGAAAGGAAGACCTGTGAGCACATGGGGAAGCGAAGCGTCAGAGTGTGGAGCCCGAGATAGTAATGTCTTGAGAAAATATGACAGGTGTAAGGTGGGAGTTGGATCTGGTTTGGTTAATTGATTTTATATGTTTCAAGAACCTTCGCTTGGTATCTGTGGTTTTGGTTAAGAGTGAGGATAGACTAGGACACATGAGAATGGCCCACATTAGAGCATCTTTAATGAGCCCTCCAAAATTCACTTTTAGCTAAAATTTGGTTAAATTCTACAAAAAGTAAGTTCAATCAAGCTCTCTATTCCCCTCTCCATTTTAGGGCTTGTCAAACCTCTCCCCACATTTGGAGAACAAAATCATTTCTCTACTCTATGTTTTATGTTTTTATATTTCGCCTTGCACTTTCTCTCTCCCTCACCTTTATGGGTTTGTAATTTTGTAGGGTGCTTTTGAGAATAAAAAATGAATAAAGATAGAATAAAAATTATATTTAAATATAATAGAGTAAAATTTAAATAGTTTATTATTTGGTACTTTTGCATAGCTGCTAGTTAAACTAGAAAAAGTGAGTTTTTTAGCCAAATTTTAGCTAAAAAATAAAGAGTTCATTAAGAATGCTCTTAGACATTAGTCTATTAGAAAGAAGTCTATTATAAATCTATAGCGGACAACATGGAGCGCTCTAATGGTATTATCCAATGGAATATCCAGTTCTTTACGTTGTTTCATGACTGGGAGGTGGAGGTGGTGGCTTCGTTTTATAAGTGCTTATATGATTGTAAACTGAGAGGAGTCGGGGTTGACAAGTTGTGGTGGCTGCATTCACGCAAGGGCTTGTTCGAGGTTAAGACCTTCTATCGAGCTCTTTCGCCCTCAGGGTCTTCTTCATTCCCTTGGAAGAGCATTTGGAGATCTAAGGCTCCCCCTAAAGTGGCGTTTTTCACTTGGACAGCTGCGTGAGATAAGATTCTTACTGTGGATAACCTTAGGAGGAGGGGTATGGTGGTTGTGAATAGATGTTGGCTTTGCGAATTGGATGGGGAGTCGGTTGATCATCTTCTTCTCCATTGTGGGGTAGCAAGAGCCTTGTGGAATGCCTTCTTCGATCGGTTTGGTCTTTGTTGGGTTATGCCTTGCTCGGTTAAGGAGTTATTAGCTAGCTGGTGGTCGAATGGTCATTCCAGGAGCGCCTTTGTGTGGAAAATGGTCCTTCTTTGTATTATGTGGTGTATTTGGAGTGAGCAAAACAATAGATGTTTCGAGAACTCCTCGAGGTCTATTGAGGAACTTCTCCATTTTTTTCTTTTTACCCTTTTCTCCTGGACAGCGGGCTGGTTGGCCCCGCGGGTGATTAGTTTTTCTGATTTTCTCTCTTTTCCTTCTCCCCCTAGTGTAATAAGGGTTGCACCCCTCTGCGCTTTTTTAATATACTATTTTGACTTATCAAAAAAAATTTTATAGGTATGTGAGAATGATTTGGCTTCCCTCCAGCTATTAATTATTGGAAATTTTTGTTGTTCAAGTAAATGGTAAAGTTGTAAGATTTACAGAAAATTTACTAACAATGATAAAGACAAAGTTCTTGCAATTTTCACATTTGAATAATAAGAGATTTTCAGTGATTAAATAACTTTAGGTAAGGTAAATCCATTTGAGAATAGTTTCCAAGGACTTCTTTTGGCCCATCTTAGCTTGGAAGAGCAATGAAAGAAAAATCTCACCTAGTCATGAATGATGGGTGCAGGAGATTAGGTGTCACTCTAGTGACATTTAATAGGACCTCCTATTTGCATTCTCAAGGAAAATAGCCTCTAATACTGAGTTATCTCTCTCAAAGCTATCTTAGTTTCTGTTCATTCTAACACTAAGAGAATGAAAGAATGCGAGATGGTTAAAAGGATGAATATGTGAGGGAGTGATGGTTTGTTTTGAAATTTTATTGGGTAATTAGAGAGAAACGTGTATGTGAAAGGTGTGGCAGTTTTATTCTCTTAAAACGTGGTAGCAGTTTTGGAGAGAAATATGATACCTTAAGAGTTGTGATAGTTTTAGAAAAGTGGCAATTTGAAAGTAAACATGCTCCAATTATTCACGTGGTAGCAACTTTTTTTTTTTATTGGGTCTATCAGGTGCTACAGAAACTGTCATGAAACTATAGTTTATTATACTATATGTACATTGTGAGACTCTCTCCAGTTGTATTATATTAGTAATGTTAGCAATTTGAGTATCTTCGAAGAAAAATAATGATACATATCTTGAGCAGCAGTCATTCAACTTCAGAAAAGAAATGTAACAAAATAGAAGGAAAAGTCAAGAGTTTTGCCAATTATCTTTTTAACTAACACTTGCTTGTGTTTTTTCAAATGGATAGTCCTGGGGAGTGGGTTTTATATATACTAGCTCATAACCTGCGCTATGCACAGGATTTTTCATTATAATTTAATTTTAAAATTTAAACGCATCTTCATTGTACTTTTTATTATGCGTTAAAAAAGACGTATAAATAAGAAAATAAGAGAGATTGAGTAGAAAAATTTAAATCTTAAACCCACTCTAAAAAATAATAATATAGTAGACAAAAAAGTAGTTTCACTTATCAAAAAAAAAAAATTGTATACTTTTTTGAGCACCAAATCCACCACTTTTGTAAGAATTGAACCACAACAATTATCACATAAACAATTTTTTTTTTTAAAAAAAAATCCAATATATGGTTTTTTTCTATATATATAGCTCATGAGTATGTATATATATGTGGTTTTTGATTTTTTTTAAAATCGCATATACTGGATTTTTATTATGGTTTTTTAAGTAAGGTATTTAATTCATATATTAAAGGACTGTTTCACTACTTAATAAATATGAAAACGTGGAGAGAGGCTCATGATAATGTCAATCAAGTTAATGCAAGGGTTCGTGATATATTGCGGTATAGCCATGCCACTGTGACAATCCGCTTGTTGTGGGTTATTGTTTTTATAAATAAAAAAAATATATATATATAGTCATCTTTTATTTAAGCGGGTCGTCACAGAAAATGGTATCAGGGCAAATGGTACCAAGTTCTTTAGGGAACTTGCTACCATTGCAACTATTATATCATGAGCAGCTAGGTTCATAGAGTTAAGTCTAGCATTAGGTTAGGGATAACACCAGAGCTATAGGAATCTTAAAAGCTTCAAGAAGATCTAATAAGACAAAGCTTAGTGATACCATGATTGTTTTGTTGAGTGGGTGTATCATAGATTTGCTTTATGTGCTTATTTGCAATATGTTTCCTTGCGATATGTGCTTATTTGTGATACCATGATTGTTTACTTATCCAAAAAAAAAAATGAAAACGTGGAGAGAGGAAAAAATATGATTTGTATTATTTGTTTCCTTATTGGATTTGGACATTAATAATACTTAATTTATCGAATAATTTATATATGAAAAACTCTTGAAATATAATTAAATGTCCTTAATTACTCAAATTTAATGACTGGTTTTTAAAATAAAAACCGGTTCACTATTAAAAAATTGGTTTTGTCTTTTTAAAAAAAGGGTTCACGCCACATGTCATAATATTAAAGCACTTTTAAAAGTGATTCAGCTATTATATATATATATATATATATATATATAGATGATGTGGTATTAATTTTACTTTTCTTTTTCTCCTAATGGAACTAGCATAGTAACTAGGAGTGGCACCCAAATTTTCAGGTTATCTCTGCATTAAGGGAAGCTGGCCTTGAATCATCAAATTTGATACTTGGCATTGACTTCACAAAGAGCAATGAGTGGACAGGTGATTCTTTTTTCTTTTTATTTTATTGAAAAGATAAAATAGTTATCAATAATGCGGGTTTTCTAAGTGAATGAAAATCACATTCAATGATTGTAGGCAAGTATTCATTCAAGAGGAAAAGCCTTCATGCAATTGGTAGCACACCTAATCCATATGAGCAAGCAATATCTATTATTGGTCGCACTTTGTCTCCTTTTGATGAAGATAATTTGATACCGTGTTTTGGGTTTGGCGATGGTTAGTATCTATTATTCTGTACATTTGGTAGAAGATGCAACGAAATTTTGCCATGGTGAGTTATCTAATAATTTCAGTTTTGTTTTTTTTAACAGCAACAACACATGATCAACATGTGTTCAGTTTTTATCCCGATCACCGATATTGTAATGGTTTTGAGGAAGCTCTTGAACGTTATAGAACAATTGTTCCGTACTTAAATCTGTCAGGTTCTTTTACGAGTTTTCCCTTATTCCTTATTTACATGAATGTAAATCTTTTATTTGAAATGTTTGATATACCTTGCAACCCTAAAAAAGCAAGGGTTTAGCAGGTGGCCGAACCTCGCCTGTGGCTGCATGGGTGGTTTGGCCACCCCCAGAGTCATTTTTCGACCACCCCCTCAACCATCTCTCTCCCTTCTCCCTTTTAGTTTCATTTTAAAATTGTTGTTGTTGTTGTTGTTGTTGTTTTTTTTTAATATAAATAATTTGGAGTTCAAATGTGAAATTCTAACACCTAAAATTGTGTTATGTTAAATAAAAAAATTTGCAAGACCGGGTCACTTATGTAATGTCAAATGTAAACTACAAGAAAATGATAGCTGAATTGGGTCAAGTGTCATAAATGGTATGTTGGTGGTAACTGCAAATGAGTTGTCAGTTCAAAGGGAGTGAGTGTATTTTCTCCTTCATTTTTTGTGATAGTCTTTCGTGAGTGATATGTTGTTACTCATCACTGTTTTATTTATTTCTTTCTTTTTTCTGTCTCTGCGTGCATGTGCTTGTTTGTCCTGCCTTTGTCTTTTAGTTTGTAATCTTGAGTCCAACATTTTGAATACTGGGTTTGATGCGGGACAAAAGCAATTTAAGAATAAAGCTTAGAAAAAGAAGAGAATAAAGCCAAAAGAGGGGAAGAAGCCTAGAGAAAAGCTTTAGAAAAGGGGGGAGAAATAGAAGAAATTAGGGGAGGGGGAAGACAAATCCATCTCTCACAAATTTTCATTCATAATCAACTGTGGATTACATCAGAAAAAGATGCATAAATAGACTAAGACTTAAACCCTAACACTAACCCTAACCCTAGGGCAATGCCCATTTAATACACAACCGTAATTAAAAAAAAAAAAAATCATAAAAGTAAAAAAGAGACCAAATTACCCCTTTAAAACCTAAATAAAATCAAATATCTTAAACTCTTGCCAAACCATAATTAAAGGATCCTCTAATTTATTGCTTACCGCATCAAGGTTACTAACAACTCAATGCTCTATTAAGCCTTATTCTCAATTTATAAGAGTTATCTTCATTGATCCTTTGCATGATTAATTGGAGTTAGCTACAAATACCTCTTTATCTCCCCAGTCTTTGGCCATCTCTTTTGTTGCTTTGTGTATCATATCTTTCTCCACTATGCATGTTATATTTATCTGGCAATGTCATCATTTTTCAATCCAGTGTTTGATAAGCTTGTCATGAAAACTTGTATTTAACTTTTCTGCATTGCTATTCATATCTGAAGCCTTTGATATGATCTTTATGATGGAAGCTATATGTAGCTGACCTCTTTATGGTGGTCACATTGGCATTTGGGACATATACTTGTGAATGACATTTTGGGTTTAAATGAAATTGATATAGTTCAGACCCAATAGAAAAGAGAGTGTTGGAGGAAGAGAGGGGGGCAGATGCATATATTTGGTTATGATAATTTTTCCTACCCTCATTTGTAGGTCCAACCTCATTTGCCCCAATAATTAATGCGGCAATTGACATTGTGGAGAGAAGCAATGGGCAATATCATGTTCTTGTCATTATTGCAGATGGACAGGTTCATGGAACATGTTTTATCCAATGCTTTATTTATTCATATTTGGGTTTCATTTTTTCTTCTCTTAATCTTTTCCTTGTGGTATTCTATATAGGTTACCAGAAGTCCCGATACCCCACCGGGAAGACTCAGTCCACAAGAACAATTAACTGTAGGCTCCATAGTTGATGCTAGGTAAGGCGACTCCATTTGTATTCATGATTTGTTACATTGAGTTGTTTGTGTTTTGTTTACGGTAGCATTCTCATAAACAGCCATTATCCTCTCTCAATCATTTTGGTTGGAGTGGGGGATGGACCGTGGGATGCAATGAAGCAATTTGATGATAACATTCCTCATCGCTCATTTGACAATTTCCAGGTACTTGGTAGATGTTTGACTACATATTGATTTTTCTCTTTTTCTTTTTGCATCTGTACTCATGGTCTATATGAAGTTTTGTAATTCCATATCTAGGTCAGTTCCCACCAAAAGGTTGAAATGTGGTGAACAAACCGTGATTTGGAAACGGTTTTTGGTTCTCTCTCCTCATCGCTCTGTTCTCTCTCCTCAGTCTTTTTTCAAATTTCAAATTTTTCAACAAGCCTCTGCTTCTCACTGTATCCGGCATCGATGTCTTCAACCCTAGCGGTGGCGTAGCAGGCGACTCGCGCTAGGACTCGGCGGTTCTCGTCATGGAACGTAGCTTCACTGTGGAGGCTAAAACCTTTTGCCTCTCGGCAAAGGTAGGGTATCCTAATTTGCGGTTAGAGGAAAGGAGGAAAGGATTCTTGGGTTATATATTCGCGAGCGCCCAGTGCTCGTCGTGGTTGGCGAATATGGTGGAAACGGCGATCCAATCTCAGGCTAAGGAGGAGTTTGCCAAATCCTTCCGTGAGGGAGATAAGGCTACAATGGTTCATGGGGGAGGCAACAAGGCTGGTAGGTTTCTGGAGGTTTCAGTTCTGACCGAGGGTGGTCGTAAGGGAGTCATTTGGCTCCCGGAGGGTCGATTTGGGAGGGGATGGAAGCGTTTTGCGGGAGAACTCCGAAAGTTTTTGGAGGCTCAGTTCAAGACGCCTGGGTTGGAGAAAGATGGGGGTTCTGCTCCGGTGAGGTTTCTCTCGGGTGCTCCTTGTTCGGGTGGTACGATCGGAAGGTCGTTCGTGGATGTCCTTAGATCCTCTCCGAGTGTTGAGGCGAGGTCGTCATGCTTTGAGGCGGAAGCTGTTGATGTGGGTCCGAGGGCTCTCGACTTATTTCCGGTGTCGTCGTGCTTTGAGGCGGAAGCCGATGATGTGGGTTCCCGTTCTGCCGTGGATTGCTCGGCGTTGGAGTGGCTGCCTAGGCTCACGGAGGCGGCGACTGGTTCTGTGAGGTTGAAGAAGAAGCAGAGGGATATTTTCGGCAATGATGGGTTGATGAGGGTGTTAGGGTTTTTTAATGCTAAGATGGACCGGATTCTCTCTGGGCTTCACATGAAGCCCAATAGAAGGAGGAAAAGGGTCCTCATTTTTTCGAAGCCCATTCGAAGGAGGAAAAAGGTTGGCTATCTGGACAAAGCTGCGGAATGGGCAGTTTCTGAAGCGGGCTCGGGTCTACTTTCGGATCTGGGTTCGGAGTTGGGCCAGAATATGAATCCGGATTCGATAGAAAAGCTGGGCTCTCCTTCTGTCATCCCGACGCATCAGTCTTCTCCTTCGGATAGGTCTCTTGCGATTGTGCGATCGTGTTCTACGCTGGAGGATGTGCTGAACTCCGCCCCGGCGGAGCTCTCTCTCATTCCGGTGCGACCTGTAGACGAGATTAATGGGTCTGTCGATGACGGTTTGTCACCGGGAGTGCTGTTACCGGGTTATGGTCTTTCTTCGGCAACACCAGTGGCTGATGTTGGGCCTGTGTCGGTGAGTTTTTCTGGTTTTCCTGCTTCTCAATTGGTGTTGGAGGAGGTCACTGCTAAGTTAGACCGGAACCCTCCTCCGGTGTCGGCTACTCAACTTCGTCTGGGGGCTACTAAGTTGTCGGACCCGAGACTTGCCAGTAATCCGGCCATTCTAGACGCTTTCCGTCTCCCTTGGGAGGATGACACTCCAAACTCAGAAGGGGAGGCTTCTGATTCTGGTGGGTAGACTCTGTAATCGAGCCGGTATCGGAGGATTTATTAGCCAAGGATGCTCGTGTTCTCCCACAGACTAAGTCTGCTCTGAATCCTTCTCCGGCGTTGGGTTTGATTAAACGGGGTTTTTTGGGTCCGAGAGCTGCTCCTGCTCCGGGTAAGGCTGTTGAGAAACCTGCTCGGGCGTGCTCCGATCCTCCTGCTCTGCCGGTGGTGGAGGGGTCTTGTGATAGGGCGGCTGAATTGGGAAGGGGTCTTAGCCAATCTTTTCTTACCACCTCCCCTGTATCCAAGTCTCAACGGGGGTACGCTAAGAGGGTGAAGGAAAAGGTTGCCAAGCAGTTGAATAAGAATAAGGAGCTGCTGGCCGAGAGTCTTGTTGATGTTCCGGTGGTCGGGGAAGAGGGCTACTCCAATAAGGTGCTCGGTGCAATGAATCTTGCCCCCGTGGTGGGGATGACCTGGGGAGGGGATGACAAAAAGCTGTTGGACTTGTTTTCTGCCATGGAAAATAAGGATTCTAAGGTTAAGGGGTTGAGGGAACTTAAGAGCTTAGACTGTACCATTTCCCCGGTGAAGTGCCAACGTAGGAGGGGGGTTGTTGGGTCTAAAAATGCGCTTTCATTTCCCCCAGAAATCCATTAGGGGATGTAGGGTTGGTTTTTGGGTTATTGGGTTTTTGGTTGGATTTCTTTGTATGCTCTTTTGGTTCTTAGGTTTATTGTGGGGTTTTTGTGGGTTCTCTTGGTTTAGTTTTTTGGGTTTTGTTGGGGTGTTTTGTGTTTGGGTTTTGTTTGGGTCCTATGTATACTTTTTGTGTACTTAGAGGCGCTCCGCGCTTTTTTTGATATACAACTTTACTTATCAAAAAAAAAAAAGGTTGAAATGTGGTGGCTGGTAGATACTTAGATATATTGTGATTATTTTTCAACTAATAATGCATGAGCTTTTTTTGGATAAGACTAATAATGCATGAGCTTTCTGTCCATAATAATGAGTTATCTCTTTATCTTGTGATTGGTGTGCTAAACTGCATGCCTCTTTCATTTCTGTGTTCCTTGTCTGCCGTCTTCGCACAATAAAAATATAGTTGAAGCTTATCTTCATCTTGTGTAAGCTTTGATCATGAAATGGTTGAAAACTTGCATACCAAAAAGTATAAATTTGTCAAAGACGAAATGCATACTTAGAAGTTAACTGTAAAATTGGTAACTGGTCGATGGAATTGTTTCTAAATCCTTCTATGGACTCATTGGATGGTATTGCTGCATGTTGTAGTCCTTCCTCAGTGCAGTTCAAAATTCGGTGTGAATAGTCCAATGGTTGCTCACAAGGATGTCATTTGTTGGATACTCCGTTAGAGTAAGGAGTTTAAGGTAAGATCTTTTTGTTAGTCGTTTTGAGCAGCCTCACAGATGGTATTTTCCCTTGGAAGAGTAATTTGCCTGCTGGTGCTCCTTCCAAGGTGTCTTGAGTAATACTGTCAAATGTTTCACTAAAGAAAACTATCTTCCATGGTAAATAATTCTTGGGGAAATCATTTCTCAATGTTTGCATTCTGTAATGCTGTATTCTCTTTCCTTTATCTAAGTCAGGTCTAAAATATTGAACCAAGGCAACTTGTGTAAGTATCGAGTTATTGTAATTTAGGCAGTGAATGCTTTTTGAATGACTTTGGCTACTACCTGAGCCACAAAATTCTTTTTGAAGGAGCCTGGCTTTTGCTATCAAGTTGATAGTTATTATCTATGGAAGTTTTTTTCTCCATCCATGTCTTCACTACTTAAGGTCCTTGCATTTGGGTTATTAACCTTGCTTTGATCTAGGAAACATGACTTACGCACAGTCATGACCAATGAAGGATTTGGTTTGAGATGGTCTCCTTTGGGGTTGAGAGGATGACTGACTCAATTGTGGTTTTGGAAGATAAATCGGTTCATTGACATGTTGGTTTGTACTAGTTCAAAAACTCGTCTGTCATAATCCCACCTAGTATGAACCTAACACCATGAAAGATCTTTCTATGCAGAGTACTCCATTTTGGATAGTTGAAATTTTGATCGTCACTTTTGATGAATGGATGATAATATGATACCTTTTTTTTTTTCTTCACTTTTTTACTCCCTCCTGCAGTTTGTCAACTTCACAAAAATCATGTCTGAGGACACCGAAGCATCAAAGAAGGAAACAGCCTTTGCACTTGCTGCCCTCATGGAAATACCATTTCAGTACAGGGCAACACAAAATTTTGTCATGTAAGGCCAGGAGTTGCAATTTTCAGTAAATATGTAATTTCAGTTCAGGGAATTCTGAAAACATCCAAAACTTCCACTTTGCAGTAGAGAATCCATAGATAGCCGTCTACGTACAACACCACGTCCGCCTCCACAACAGGTGATCGATCATGATAATGCAGTGAAATCAGTCCCACATATGATGAACGTTACAACAACTGAGCCAACAGCTCCAGTGGATCTAGTAATTTCCATTCCCCCTAATTCTCTCCTTCACATTTATGTTCAAATGGTCTAAGACGTATGTTCTCTTATTCAAGGTCTGCCCAATTTGCCTGGAGAATCGCAAGGACATGGCTTTTGGATGCGGTCATACAGTAAGTTGAAGCAAATCTGGTTTTCTTAAGTGATGTATGTTACTATAAACGAATGTGCTGAAAACAAAACGGGGAAAAATGAATCTTTAACATGGTTAATCATAATATTATCAACTATAGTTGCGATTTATTTGTCTTCACAACGCCAGTTTTTTTTTCCCCCATGAGATAGATTGCTTTGTAGAACAAACTCCAGTATACAAACAAATTGCAGATATGTCTGATAAGTAAATGATGTGCAGTTGAGCGATTACAAATTTAATGAAACATTAGAAATGCCAATTCAAGAAATGTTGTGAATGTTCCATTATCCTTTTTTCATGGCTGTAAATCTTTTTTCTTTTTTTTTCCTGGTTTTTCGCATTAATGGTGGCACGTCTTAGTGTTTAACGCTAGGGTTCAGTTGTTAGGGTCAATCTTTTCTTCTTGTATCCATGTCGCAGAGCTCGTGGATGGTAGTCCGTTGGGGCCCAAATGGAAAGACGCTTCTTGGTGGAAGCAAAAGCCTTCCGCCTTTCGGCGAAGGAGGGGCCTTCAGATTTTTGTCTGGAAGAAAGAAGGAAAGGATTCATTGGGGTCATTTTCGCGGGTTATGAAGGTTCTGCCTGGTTGGTAGATAGGGTGGACGAGGTGATTAAGTCTCCAATGAAGGAAGATTTTGTCAAGTCTTATCGCAAGGAAGCGAAGGTGCTGATGATCCGTGGGGGTGCAAACAAGGCTGGTAGGTTTCTGGAGGTGGCCATCTAAGCTAAGGGTGGAAGGAAAGGGATGGTCTGGGTTAGTAAGGCAAGGCTGGCGTTGGTTTGCGGGGGATCTGTGGCTGCTGTTAGTAAGGCAAGGAAGTTTGGGTCTCTAGATTCTGAGGTACACTCTGACGGCGAAGCAGATCCAGCCTGAGTTGAAAGCTTCTTCATTGGGAAATATTTTTGGGTGCTCCTTTGTGGATGTGTTATGATCGAAACCTGGAGTAGCGATGAGATCTGATGGGTTTAAGCTCCTATCTTCGCGACTTTTGGATTTATTTCTGGTGACGACATGTTTTGAAACGGGGAAGGAAGAAGTTTAGCCGAGAATAGCAGTTGACTACTATGAGTTGGAGAGATCTTTGTAGAAGAGTTCTCTTGCAGCGGCAGCGGATTCAACGATGATGAGGAAGAAGACGGAGGGTATTTTTGGTAATCGATGGGTGAAGAAGATGTTAGGGCAGGTTAGTTCTCAGCTGGATCAGGTCCTGGTGGGGCTGGTTTTGAAGCCCAAACGTAAGCGATATAGGGCTGGACCAAGGGCCCCGGGTTTGGCTCCCGGTTGGGATACAGGTTCAGGTTTAGTTTCAGATTCTGGTTCAGATCACCCTCCGAAACCCGGTTCAGAATCGAGCTCAAATCCAGTTTCTGCTTTGCCTCATGCTTCTGGACTCTGGTTCTCAGTCCGATTTTGGAGGTTTCAACAACTACTGGGATTTAACAGGTGCTTGTAGCGGAAATTTCTGTCTCTTCACATTCTTTTCCTTTGCTAAACTCTGGGCCGGATTCTTTTCTGCCTGACGTTGTGGCTGCCCATTCGTCAGAGGCGTTAACCTTGGGTAGATTACGCTCGCTTTCTGGGTTATCAGAAAATGGGACTCCAATAGTTCTTAACAAGCAGATGTTAAGATACTACTGGAGAGCAAAGAACGAACAAGGAAGCCGGGTGAAAGATTCTCTTCTTCTTGAGGCGATGGAATCCCTTAGTGCTCCGCTGGTACAATATCAATCCAACCCAGTCGCTGGGTTTGCTGCTCAAGTGAAGTCTGTTCCTAAGAACACTAATCCGATGAGGCACATTTTATGGAGAGGGTTTGTTAATCCAAGTTTGATGGAGAAAGGGAATTCTCATCTTTCGTCTTCTTTGGTTGTTAAGGATGATGAAGTAGAAGAAGCCTGGGTAAGTTGTTATGCAATTCTAGATGATGCTTTCAGGTTTGGGTGGGATCAGGAAGATGAAGTTTGGGATGGGGAAGGAAGGGCAAGACAATTGTGTTGTAAACGGTTCGTGTGGGTTTTGAGGGCTGTTGGGTTTCTCTGGGTGTTTGTTTTTGAGGGATAGTGGGTGGGTTTGTTGGGGTTCTTAAGTGGGTGAGCTGCGGTTCTTTCTTTTTCTAGTTAGGTGTTTCTGCTTGTATACTTCTAGTGTACGTAGAGGTGCCTTACGCTTTTAATAAAACTTGACTATTACTTATCAATTTTTTTTTCATGGTTGTAACCTAGAGTGCCCCTTGGAAGACCACTTAAATTTTGTTTTGAGGAGACATTTCATATTGATCCAGTTGTAAAAATTGTTGGAAATTATCATTTGGTTATCACATGAAAGTTAATCTGAAAACAGTGTTTACTGTGGTTTTTTAGCATTTGGTTATCACATTAAAAAAAGAAATTTAAAAGAGAAAATGGAGAAGAAGCTAATATATACGATGACTTTGCACATGGAAGATAGTTTTTATGCATGCAAAATCCTGTAAAAAATCACAAAATTTTAGCCTTACATATATATATGTATAGGTTTGAGTTTCCTTCCTCTATGTGGCTCTCATATTTATCCTTGTGTTTTCTTGTCCTAGACTTGCATGGATTGCGGTCGGAACCTCTCATTATGCCCCATCTGCCGGGAGCCTATAACAACCCGCCTGAGACTCTTTACTTGATTACTTCCTCAATATATAAATGCTTCAGTGTTTATGAGAAAGAATATTGATGGATCTCAGGCAACATTACCATTATTCCACTGCTTGTAAATGTTTAATATATATATAGAGAGAGAGAAACTGTTTGAAACATTCTCTGTTTCCTTTGTGTATGTAAGAATTTCATTAAATTGTTTTTTGTTGGTATCAGCACACGTCCTGTAGCATTGCCTAGACAAATTGGTTGATGTGTTTGGGCTGCTCTTTTCCCCTATTTTTTATTTTTCTTTTTATTTCTTTCAATTGTCTCCCTGATGGATTTGAAGTTTAAACCTGAAATCTTCACCTTGTAAAGTGAAGAAGTCTCAGTGATGCACAAATTTTATTAGTGAGTAATGATAGCAATATTGTTAGCATCTCTGATAATTACAAAAGCACTTTGTTTCATATATTGGCCAGTAATAATCCTTCTGTAGTGCTTAATCTTTACTTCATCACAATCTTAAATTTTGCTGAAAAACAAACATATTTTGATAATGGTCGTTGCATGCACAACCTTTACAAAAACAAAACTTCAATATCATGAGTAAATTTCTGGACAAAACTTTCTAACCTTTGTTGCTCAAGGAGGGCTGCATGCTTTAATTTTGAGAAAGTTGTCTAAACTTGATGGTTAACCACTTCTTAAATCCGACAAAATTCAGAGATATAGCCAATGAGGCACCCGCCGCTGCCTATGACAAAAGGAGACCTTCCTCTCCCGGAGGGAAAACAAACAGGGACGAAAGAAAGAAAGAAGCCTGTTCAAAGTTGGAATAGGGGTAGTTCCTCTGTTGACTCAGGAAAGCTAGACATAGCATATTCTGTGAACCATACTTCAGCAAAAAGGCTGGGGGCCAACAATAAATCTAGATTATCGATATTGTTACATAAATTTTGGCTTTTGCTATTTAAGTTTAGAGAATGTTTGAGATTGTATTTGAGAAGTATAGATTTTATGTAAAAAAGCATTTTTTGGCAAAAGCTTCTTTTTGAAGATTTTGCTAAGAGTGCGTTTTGGACATTTTTAGGCTTTTTAAATCCTTAAAAACGTCTTCAATGTTTTTACCGAATTGATACCTTCTCTCTTTTTTTTTTCTTTTTTTTTTTCAAATGATTTTTTTAGTATTAAAGGCACTTTTAGACTTCTCAAGCATACACCCAAACATGCCCTTAGCTTTGGAAGATAAATCACTTCATTAGCATGTCTATTTCTACTAGTTAAAAAACTCAACTATCATAATCCTAACTAGTATGAACCTAACACCATGCAACGGTTGAAAACCAAACTTTTTGATGTGGCGGGAAAAATTATAAAAATGTTACTTCTTTTTTTGTTTTTTTGTTTTTTTTTAAGGGGGAAGTACTTAACTTTTCGGGTATATTTTATAAAAAAAATATATAAATTTTAAGAAAAATTTTAAAATTTTGGAGGGTTAAAGCCCCAGCTCACACCTAGGTCCGCCCTTGGGGGACATGAAAGAAATTCTCTTGGAACTTTCTTCTTTTTTACAATCCCTCTATCAAAGTTCAAAAACATTTAATTTAGCATAACGAAATATCACCCATTTATTAGGAAGTTAAAATTTTGAGGTTAAATCATATGGAAAAATGGTGAAATATCAGTTATACACCAATAAAACATATATATATATATATATATATATATATCCTCAATTAAATAATTTAAAAATAGAAAAATCCATCACCATTCACTATCTTCGCCTCATACTTCTCCGAGTAATGCTACAAGTTATTCTTGTGTCCCTCTAAAAATGATGTGACTCTTAAAATCACCATTAAGCTTGTGATTGATCATTATTGAATTTTAATCAAATAGTGATTTTAAAAGCTACCTTATTTTGTTTGGGACACAAGAGTGACACACAAAGGACTTCTAGAATTACTCTACTTCCCCCTCATCGTTATGTCAGCCGCCTTACCCACCTTTCCCTATGTGTACAGCTTCCATGATCGGCCATATCCATTGGTGAAGCTTGAGGGAGTAATCAACATGCCTGAGACTCTACTTTATTACTTCTTCAACTTAAATGCTTGAATGTTTATGGGGACATGAATGAGTCTCACAGCAACATTGTTTGAAATTGTAAGGGATGAATATATGCAACATAGGATGATTAATATGGATAAAAGTTATTTCAAATATTTATTTCCTCCAAAAGAGATCCTCAGCATCAATGATGAATTTGTTCTCACAAAAAAATATTATAAATATTAAAGCTTCAATTATTTTGGTATAAAATGATTTTTAAAAAATATTTTTCGTATTTTTTAGTGTTTAATGCAACATAAAATAATAATCAACAAAAAATACTTTTGATTTGATAAAAAAAGCTTCTTTAATTTCCCTAAAATGATTTCCGTTTTTTAAAATCGTAAACCATTTTTCAAATTTAAGTTTCTCATTCTCAAATAGACAAATTCAGTTGAAACCTCTGCCTGTAGTAATCCAAATAATTAACTAACCTTATATAGCTTAGTTAAATGGTTAATTTGGGATTTGGGTCACTAGGAACAATTGGAGGGGCATTTTGGGAATTTTGAACTTTCTAACTGTTCATACACCCAATAGTACCAAACGTACATTGTTGTCTTTAGTAAAGGACGTACACAGGGAGACCATCGTAGGTACATCTACAAATAGTGCAAGGATGTATGCCTAGGAACCACTTAAAAGTACTCTGCTTTTTGGAAAACTCTTGGATAATACTTGGATGTACGCTACAACATTTGGACTGCTAGATAAATAGTATCAAAAGTATGTCAAAATAGTACTGGACATACGCTACTTTTCAAAACAACTTGTAGCACTCTCAACTTTTTCTCACCTATAAATACCCTCTACCCCTCACCCTTTCACGTTCATTTTCGCCCCTAGGCTCTCTGAAACTCGTGTGTGAGTGCTTTGTGAGTCTTGGAGAATGGGGTGATTCTTTGAGGTTTTGGCTTCAAGGAGGTAACCTTCTAAGCCTTATTTAGTAGTATGCTCTTTACATACCTTCTGTAGATTAGCTTAGATAATAGCTTTAAGCTTCTAGTTGTGTCGTTTCTCCTTAACTTTTATTTATGATTAGTTAGCATTTCGCTCTCATTCAAAGGATTTTCTTATGTGCAATGGTATCGCCTTGAGATAGGAGGTTTTAGAAACCCGTTAGATGGACTTAGAACCAGTTTAGGAGAGTATGAGGACGTTTCAACAAAATGAGGTTCTACTTGAACTTTTTGGGCGGACGTATAGCCTCGAGCTTGGATGTACGGCCAGAAGCATTCTAGGGAACGCCATTTTGGTCAGTCATCCGATAGTTTCTATTTTTCTGTTCTAGGTTTGATGTAGTAAGACTTAAGACTAATAGAAGGTTTTCCACAGATTTGGAGAACCCAGGACACTTGGAGGAATGCTCGGAGACTTTATTCGACACAGGTAAGTTTTAACTCACATAATGCTTGACATTATTTTTTCACATTTGCACAACTATTTTGTATACCAAAATATGCACATTTCCAACTCTCATTTTTTAAGATATGGACTCAATTTAGTTGAAGTCAATGTAAGATGATGAAGGAACCACCTAAATAGAGATGGTGAAAATTATTATCTCTTTAGCATTGCTTTAGTTTAAGATTTGAAAGATTTGATCTGTTGATATTTTGTAAAGACAATTATATTATGGGATGTAATCTTTTATTATGATGATGGTTTGATGACTAATATATTTGGTGACTATCTTTATATTACGAGGTATTATATTTACTCTGATGTATAAATGTATGGTTGCTTTGTTATTATTTTCTATTCCTATAGTTGGTTGTTTTGTTATTACTTTCTATTCTTATAGTTTAGAAGTCTTTCACCGAGGCTTATCACTTATGAGAGGTGATCCCTGAGTCTTGTCCCGTAAAAGATAGAGCTTAGAGATGAACCATGAAGTCAATTACTATTTAATTGATTTGCCCATTGAAATCGTTACACTACTAGGCCCTTGTTGGGACTCACTAAGACCTGGTTAGGACTCATAGAACCTGGCCGAGCAACCGTTGGGACTTCGCTAGGACCTCGTTGGGATTCGGTCGGAGCTCGCCAAAACCCAATCGAGACATTATAGTAATTTAAAGTTTAATACAATATAAATACATTTGTGATTATCCATACGTGAATGTTTTCAAGAAAATGTTCTCCCTTGAAAACATTTTTTGATGAAAAACATTTTACGTCAAGACAGACAAATCCTAAGATTTCATATTACTTTCGAATCATGGCCAGCTTAACAAAGATGGTACTATAGAACTCTTGACCTTGGACAAAATGGCAAGAAAGCTATTATGTTACAAAACTTAGCTATTCATTCAATTAGGACCGGAAGATTGCAGTTTTTGCAAGTCTACAAATTAGTTAGTCTTCCATCTACCCTTCAGTTTTTCTCAGGCAAAACACACCTAGGTTCAACTCATGGGCACAAAACTCCAACCTTGGAAATAATCTTAGAAGCTCCACCGGTCTAATTGCAGCTTGGCTTCAGCCATGTCTTTCTGTGCCTTCTTTCTCCGATAAAATATTGGACAATCTCGACTGTAAACAAAATGTAACATCAGTCATTCTCAAAACACAAAAAGCATGCTAAGAACCGTAGGCAATGAGTAGAATATATGGACAATGCGGAAATCAAAGCTTACAGACATGCAGGGCACAGTCATGCTTTTTCACAAATTGCATACTCCTATTTTGAGAGTTATTTCTTGCAAACGGCCAACTCACATGCAAAATATTTCAGGAAATCCCTATTGGGAAGAAATTAAGAGCTTACTACCCCATACAAGTGACAATATAGCAATACCTTGTGCAGAGCACATCCTGATGTAGAGAGCCTTGGCACTCTTGACACTGTGTCCACAGCCTTCCAAAAAGCATCTCTAGCTCAGATACTGCAATTGCTCATAATTGATTGTTTCCAATTGTAAGTCCCTTGGTCATTTAAGTATACACAAAATCATTTTAAACAATGGAACATTATAGAAAAAATTAAAGTGCCTACCATTGGCCACTGTTTTGCAGTAAAGTTCAGCTTCTCTTCCTTTACAGTGTGAGCAGAGAATTCGATCTTTATCACTGATCCAAAACACATCAAAAACATAGTATTAGGCTCTTTATGCTCAGAAAATAGAAAAATAGTATTAGGCTCTTTATAGAAGAAAACCATAGAAATCATACCAGGTACTTCTGAGACATTAAAGGCCATCTGTTTCCCTTATATATAATAACCACTTCAAACCCGATGCCTTACTTACTTTGTATGGGCCACAACAAATTTCACAGTTGCTAATCTAATTTCTCAATGGTCGATTATTGCCCTTATGTCTGGTCATTATAAATCCATATCAACTGACCATAGCGTTTATTTTTACTAAATTTCTCAATGGCCGATAGTAGCCTTTATGTCTGGTCATCACAAATCCATATCAACTGACCATAGCGTTCATTTTTACTAAATTTCTAAATGGTCGATTATTGCCTTTATGTCTACATTATAAATCCATGGAAAACTGACCCTAGCATTTTTACTGAATTTGAGATATCTTAAATAATCCCACTCAAACATTGCTTTGCTTCAATGGTGCCTTTCATGTTAACAAGTAGTTCAACTTTTGTTTTCCTTATTGTTTGAGTTGCAGTGACTTGCACACCGTTTTTTTTTTTTAATTTTTTTTTATGAAGTATTTGTATTATCCAAAAGGAGAGAAAAAAAAAAAAAAAAAGATATATAACAAAATTCAAAGCACACACAAGGAGACTCCTCACATAGGAGAGGAACCCTAATGCACTAACACAACTTTTCTATAAAAAGACACTGTAAATAAAAATAAGTGTAGTGTTTTCTTAATGACTCCACACACATTGTTATTATTTATAAGAAAAATGCTAAACTTACTACTCTTTTACAATTTGTTGACACATATCAGCATTTGATTGGTGCTATGTCAGCCACTAAAAAGTTTTAACACCCCTCAATCACATCCCATGTCAGCTAGTTGTTTGTAGGTCTAGCATTACTCTATTTATCAAGGAAAGTTACACACTGCAATTCAAATACATCTACTAACAAGATAAACTTAATCATAACTTTTAAATCAAATAACGGATAAAATACAATTAAATATTCTAACACACACAATCATGTTCGTGTCCATAAATCACAACTTTCCTAGCCCTGCCAGCCATCCAAACAATATGCAATTATGCAGTAAGCAGTTGCAGCAGAAATTTTCTATTATTAGCAAAATGTTGGTACACTTCTACCTAAAAGAGGTTTCGAGGATTCCTTTTTGTATCTAATATAATTTTCCCCACAAAACTTGTAGGCTTCCCAATCAACAATTAGTATGTGACGACAGGAAATAACTAGAAAAATCTTTGGTACAACTATCAACAAAAGCAGATCAACGTCAAAATCCGCACATAGTCAGTATATTGAACTCACAAATAAGAGTTTCAAGTTAAGAAAAATAAATAAAAGGAAAACAGTGAAGGAATATAACTATACCTAATTAGAGCTTTGCAGCCAATGCAGCTGAGTTGCTTCTTTGCAAATTTCATTATGCCACTGTTTGAGGGAGTAGAGATAGAAATAGATCTTGTGTGACTTCCATGGAGTAGTTCCCTGCTAGCATTCTTCAAAATGGGCTCAAAAATTCTTAGAAGTGGCTGTAACATGAAATTACTTGCATGTGAGTAAACCAGGACTTTCTGAACTGTAAAGTATATGCAAAGCACAATATAAGAACTAACCTTGCTAATTTGATTTTCAAGGTAGTACTGGGGGTCTATTGGTATGTTATTCTCTAGGACATAGATGGGATCCTCTGACTTCTCATAAGCCTGATTGTCACTTACTGGTTAATTGTTACAAACCATGATAAAGTATAACAAAAAAAGAAGAAGAAAAAGTAGCACCAGAAAGATACCTTGGCACCTTTTGCAGCTTTAACAATGACATAAGGTACTCGATCACCAACATTTGGAGCAGTAGCAGCATCTCGCTATAACAACGCAAAATTAAAATTTTTATGGCCCAGTGGAACATGTTATATATGTCAAGTCAATATAATAATAAGCAGCTACAAAGTAAATGAATTCGCCAATAAGGCACCAAGGACCTTGCGCATGCGCTCAGCAAGTTCAACGTGAGCTGCCTTTACTTCATAATCATCTCCTGTCTTTGTCAGACCCTGCTAATAAAGTACATTAGTAGAGGTACAAAGCAATTATATTTAAAAATAATCCAAAAAAGAACCAAAGGACAGTATGTAATGAACATCTAGAACACTAACTAGCCAAATTCTTTTTCCCAACCTTAGTAATAACCAAAAGTGACAGATCCATGCGGTTCATAAGAAGATCTGAAATGGTATTCTTGACATACTGCACTGCACCAGGAATGTCCTGGTCAATAAGGATTTTGTGCAGGCACTCAGTCACCAGGTTTTTGACCAACAAACAATTGTCTCTACGAACTGTTTCAATGCCTGTCCAAAAAAATAGGTGAAATTGACACTCTTGACAATAATAGAGAAGCAAAAATGGTTGAGGAACTCCTATATATACCTTTAGTGTCCATTTTGTCAAACTTTTCTGGATTTGTCCATAGCAAACCAGCATATCTCTTCTTGCTGATCAGAAGATATGGATAATATACCTTCTCAAACTCGAGTCTGATTGGCTTCACGAACACAAATACCAAACAAAAGACAAAAAAGATTCGTTACAAAAATAATCATACAAAGAAATTGGAACCACAAAAAGCTATTTACAACCTTTGTCCAACAATAAGTGTCTTGCTTTGCAGTTTTCTCCCAAAGAAGTCAAAAAAATATGTGTTTTTCTAATATTCCCACATAGCCCCTTGTTTTCAATGAAATTTGTTTCTTTATTTTTGAAGAGGGCAATTCTGGAAGTTCATAACCAAAATATGAGGCATATATGATATATACATTAATTGCTTTTCTTTAAAACTTGTGCCCTTGTAAGAGAAAACATTTCTTTTTGGATGAAGAGTATACAACTTTCAAATCATAATCTGGTGATTCAATAAACTAAAATAAAACGGTATAGGTAACACCAACGATTAAAAGTTATGATCAAGCTGATCAAAAGATTGGGTCCAAGTAATCTAGACTTAGTAAAATTCATTCAGGTTCAAAACAAAATGCAACACCTAGCATTCCTCTTTATTCAAATATCGTCCAACTTCACTCAACCTTTCCAAGGTGACCTGATCAATACTGTTTCCAATATCCATCTATGCATTAGTAATTCAAAATAAGTAAAGACTGCCCCTCTCAGAGAAGACTTCTTTTTTGGATGGACCATACAACTTTCAAGTCATAATCTGGTGATTCACTAAACTAAAATAACAAAATGGATGCTCCTGAAAGTCGCATCCAAGTAACACCAACATTAAAGCTACGATAAAGCTGATCAAGAATTGGGTCCAAGTAATATCGACAAAGCCAAATTCATTCAAGTTCAAAACAAAAAGCAACACCTGTCATTCCTCTTTATTCAAACGAGCTTATAATCCGCGCATTGCGTAGGATCCTTCATTATAATTTAATTTTAAAATTTAAACACATTATTTTTCATTATAAGTTAAAAAGACATAAAAATATATCTCACCTAATTAAATAAAAATTAAATCTTTGTTCATATAAGTATATATGATTTAAAATAAATAGTATAAAAAAAATAGCAAGAAGAATACATAGATTATAATATAATTAACGCAACTAATGACATATGAATTATATTAAAATATAATTAATTATGTTAAATATAATTAACACAATTAATGACATCATATAGATATATAGATATAATTAACGCAATTAATGACGCTAATTAATGACCTATTTTTTAAGAATATATATATGACGTTTGTTTTGTTTTTAGAATCCTAAACATATTATTACATAATAATTTGATTTATATTATTTATTTCCTTATTTGATTCAAACATTAATAAGATTTGATTTATTGAATGATTTAAATATGGAAAACTCTTGAAATATGATTAACAGAAAAAACCAGTTCACTCTTAAAAAACCGATTAAAAAATTATGTCTTAAAAAATTGGTTTACCTTTTAAAAAAATAGGTTCACGCCACATGTCACAATATTAAGACACTTCTGAGAGTGATTAAGCTTTTATATATATATATATGATATCACCAAACTTAACTTAATTTCTGCAAGGTAACCTTATCAAGACCATTCACTATATTCATGTATCCATTGGTAATTCAATATAATTAGCCACAAGACTACCCTCCTTAAAATCTACATAGCCGTACAAGCAAATACTAATTCCTCAAATTTTTTTTTTTTTTTTTCTAGATTAATTCCTCAAATTAAATTATTCAGCACAAGTACCCCAGTTGTTCCAACTTTAGAAGGACTTGTTAATAATTATTTCAATCCATATATCGAGAATATCTTATTTGGCACAAAACTAAAAGTAAAATAAGGCATATATAAGTGTAAGATAAAAGAACAAGATCTAGTGAAATAATTATAAAGTCTTACTTTAATGAAAGTTCCACTAATATATTCAGCAGCCTCTCTCCCCAAGTTCATGGCTGCTTCCACATTGTCAACACCGAATTGTACCATAACAGAATCTGTATCTCCATATATAACCTGGTACCATATAATTACTATATCAATCATTGTTTGAGGATAATAAGGTATGGAAGAAAACCGAATGCTCAAATCGAACAATAAGATCAAAATCAATGTGCCAATCATGGATATAAAATAATGAACATCTTATAAAATCATTAAGGAAATCATACTAGCAAGTTCAATACACCTTCCATTCATACAGCAAAACTTCAAATCCCAAAATGAAGGAAAATAAATAGTTGTGTGGCAATTACTGGATATTCAACGTGCCCACAAATAAAAGGGCAAACTAAGCGTCTCTGAACTCGTGAATAAAGCCCACACTATTTTCCAACCAAGCCATAGTGTCGACCGTCGAGAGGAGCCAAAAAGCTCCATCTCTCCCCAAAAAGATCGATCGGAGATAGCCTTTCCCACATTCCACTATACATAACCTGAAGGAACTTCCCCCTGGCTTGAGAATGAACTCGAAAGGTTTCAATTCTAAGAAAAAAAATCTCTTCATGGAGCCTTCAAAAAACTAACAGGCTCAAGAAGACAGAATCCTCACAACAACCACCTCAGACAGCATAAAACCCTCTTTGAGGGTTTTGGCACAAGTTGGCAATGACAGTCAACTGAAGCAACTATAAAGCTTTGGTAAGCACATACCAAAATAACAAGAATGGATTACACTCTTGATCATAGCAAAAAGTCAAAGAATGGTACAAACCTTTCATGAATTACAAAATCTAGAAAGAAATTGAACTTAGAGACATAAGAGACATTAGGGATCTGAGCTACATTAAACACCGCCATACCATGTATAGCATTGTTTGGCATGTTATGTACCTTTAGAAAAGTAAAATTCTACACGACATACCTCAACATTGTGTTCATAGCCCCCAATCATTGTAAATTTATCTTCCACAAGTTTTTTGGTGTGCTCAATCATTTGTCGACCTTTACATGGGCAGCCAAGTCAAGCAATCAATCAGACTTCAGAATGAAGTACATTTTAACTCATCTAGAGAAAAATTATCAACATGGATCATAACTGCATTTCAGAACAGTACCATAGCTTGTAACACTTGAAGATATCTCTAAGCATGGTAACTGACCAACAGTAGCTCCTGTAAACCCATAAACAGAATTGGCACTTATCTGAAAAAAGAAAGACATAAGAGAGATTAAAACGGTGAAAAAATAAGGAACCAGCGTATTTGTATTCTTGAATAGCTGGCACTCAAAATTATCTAGAACTTTAATAAATTAATAGTGCAAAGCTTACTTTCAAGGCCAGCTGTCGACCATCTAGCACAGCCTTCTCAAGTGGATCTTTTGCTTCCTAAGGTGGTAATAGAGAAAACATCATTATTTACATGCACAAAAGGTCAACGAGTATCAGAGAGCTGACAGCTTGCTGAAAACTTCATAAAAAGACAGCAAAAATACACATTAAAAGGTAATTACCTTCAAATCTGCTTTTGCTCTCTTACGAGCCGTTATTAGTTCTTCAAGAATTTCAGGAAGTATTCCCTAAGATTATATCATGATACATTCTCATTATTGATTATTATGGCCACGTAATGTATATGGAAACTAATTAATTTCTATAATTCACTCAATTCTTGGCTAAGATCAAGTGTAAAACTAACCTTCTGCAAATTTGATTTAACAAATGTTTCACCAGATGGGGTTTTGTTGATGAATTCTGGGGGCAGGTTGAGTTTTCGAACATCCTCAGGCGTCACCTTCACAAAGACCATTAAGATAAAACTTTTCTCTATAAAAGCATCAACATTAAAACTGGTTTTTTCTTGAATTATAGGATAGTTTCCAAACAAAAAGGACATTGTGGCAAATAGAGATGATGGCCAGAAGAATCACCAGAGTGCAGTAGCATAAATTATATGCCATCATAATAGATGGATACAAGGATGCAAAATCCAATGTTGCAATTGGCTTCTCATAAAATCCTGCCTTTGCCTCCAAAACCTGCATTTGGACATCCAAAATACTTGTTAGAAGAGTTATTAGGGTTAGTATGTCATTAGGGTTTGGGGGTAGTTTGGTCATTGTGATATTTCCCTAATCCTATATATTAGGATGTTGTATTTGTTTTCCAGACTTTGGGTTATGTTACTTTCTTTTGAGCTTTATGCTATTTTTAGTGGGATGTCATCCCAAGTGTAATTAGGGTTAGGTTTTATGTCATAGTCTATTTAAACTAATTTTGTATTATTGTTGCTAGCTTTTGATGAATAAAACAATGAATGCTTGTTTCTTCTTGTCTTCTTCCTCATGACTTTTTCCTCTCTCTTTCCTGCTTCTTCTTTCCTCTTTTTTACATGCTTCATGTTCTCTGTTGATTGTTCTGCATCAATATTATGATCATTTGCGCAACCTCAAATAGGTCAACTTGATTACTACTCTTATTTTTTTGTTAACTATCCAAAATATCATTGAAAAGTGAAAAGTGCAACCCAAGTACATAGAAAATATACAAGAGAAACACCTAACTAGAAGGATAAAAAGAACAAGAAAATCATAAAAACTACGCAAATTATGAAAGACATACAATTGTCCAAAGATAAAGAGTAGTGAAGAACAAAGACTTAAGGTCCACCACCATCCTCTCACAATCCTCAAAGCATTTATCATTTTTTTCCCTCCAAAGACACCACAAAAAGCATAAAGGCGCTATCTTCCACACAGTTGCACTTTGAAGGCTACCAAATAACACCCCCTCCAACAAGCAAATAAGTCTACAACTTGTCTAGGCATGACCCAAGACAGCCTTACACAACTGAAGATAGCATTTCATAAAGTAAAAGCAACCTCACAATAGAAAAGAAGATGATCCACAGACTCCACGTTTTTATTACACATACAGCACCAATCGATCACAATGGCATGTTGCTTCCTAAGGTTATCCATGGTAAGGATCTTTCCTAGAGCAGCCGACCAAGCAAAGAAAGTCACTCTCAAAGGAATCTTAATCTACCAAATACTCTTCCAAGGAAAGGGAGTAGCATCATCATGAACAAGGACATTGTAGAAAGATCTAACATTGAACCCTCTCTTGGAAGGGGCCCAAGAGAGCTTGTTTCACCTTCCCGTCTCACTCTAAATACAACAAATTGAAAAACTAAGAAAAGAAATCCATCTCCCAACCTAATTACTAGTCTAAAGTCCCCTTATAGTATATCCCATTCTACATTCCGAACATTATCAATCAAGTTCATGAAAGATAACTCACATAAATCACTACATAATTGTTGTTTAATATCGCAAGCATGGTGAACTAATATCCCAAACATGATGATGCCATAAACAGCTACTAATAATTACAGTACATAAAACACCTACAACATAAAGGAAATTTGAATGTGAACTTACAGTAGCACCTTCATATGTTCCTTGTTCAGATCCTGCCTGTTTGACATTCGGAATAACAAGGTCCCTTTGTTTTGCCTTCCTAAGAAGTTGAGAAAGTACCTGCAAAAGAATGGGTCAATATTCTAAAACTGCACAACTTTTACCATTCTATGCATTTATTGGAAACTCATTAGCTAAAGAGTTTATCATATTAACCTTGATGCTTTGCCCTCTGGAAAGAAGAAAAGAGATAGGAACACCGGTTACTCGAGCCATCTCCACGTAATTGTAGATGAACATCAGTTTGTCTAAAAGCCGTTGCGGGAGATAAGCATCCTACAATCAAAACAGAGAAGGGAGCCATCCTCGATTAATTCTGTAAACAAATTCATCTTCAAAACAATTCCTGATATTGGAACTACATTGTGTCTAAGAGGTTGAGAAGAGCCATACTGAAAAATGTAATGTTAAAGTCTATTAGAGTATAGAAACGCTATTTATCTTAAAAATAACTATTATCTCATATAAACAAAAGTAAGGATGTACCCTTGAAAGTGGGTAACACTAAAAACTATAAAGGAATATGTTTGCAACAAGGATTCATTGCAATAAGACATTCTTAAATGCTTCAAGTGAATTCGATAGTTAAATAAGGAAAGAAGGGTAGACAATGCAAAAAGTAGGAAGGGAGAGAAATCAAGATATAGAGAAACTAAAATATGCACCTTCAAACAATATACAGCAAGCCGTCTCCTCGTTTCAGCATTCCCATTCTGAAGATCAGATATTATTGAATGGTGTACATCCTCTTTCTGCACAAGGGAAATAGAGTGAGCAATATCAACACTTGACATTAATGTTATATCCAGAGAAGGAAGAGATCAAGAGGAGACAAATAGTGCTGAAAGAGGAGTTAGATAATTTGCTGATTCTAATGACTAAAACAAGGGGTTGGCCCAAGTGGTAGAGGCCTTGGTCTTAAGGTTTGCTCCCTTCAAGGTCCAAAGTTTAACACCTCATGGGTGCAAACAATCTCTTAGGTCCATACCCCCCGGTGAAAAGCCAGTGATTTAACCGATTCCGTATAGGGAAACTTCCAAGGGTGCAGTGCATGGAACTGGGATTTACTCTGCAGAGGTGGGTCCGAAGGGCCCTACCTTGGAGAGGTTCCCTAGCAACAACAAAAAAGAAGTCAAAACGAAAAAAAATAATAATAATAATAAACCTTACCTGCTCAGAGAGGAAGTGTGCTGAGACAGAATTCAAGGAATAAGAACTTAATTTATAATCTCGTTGCATAACCTGCAGTAAACAACAATAACTTGTTTGTCATTATTCTAGATTCTCATAGACCAAGTACACCATCTTAAGCAAGCACACACTATAGACAAAACCTGGAGCAAATCAAATTGAACTCTCCCTTCTACTGTTACTTCTTTACTTTCCCTGGTTCCCATCTGTCTATAAAACCAACAAGTATGAGTAGAATGTTCCCAGAGGTTAACGAGAAATTTGAACAGACTGAATGCAAAGACAAAAGGAATTTCTTACTATAAAATAATTAGATTCATATGGAGATAAATTTGAAATCACCAGAGAAAGGCAATAGAGCAAATATGGCAAAAAGTCTAGCAAAGCATAGCAATCTTTAATTATGTTAAGAATAACAATATTTTCTCATTTTCTTCTACACATTGACAATAAAAACAATCATAATATGTTTACCTTGAAGAAAAAGTTGTATCCTTGACCCGAACTCTGCTATTCTTGACGCGGCCCAGTATTGGAAATTCAGCAATTCCCAATGTCTCAGCCCTCTGTAAGCCACAAAAACAGGAAGAGAAATTAGACATAACGTAGATATGGCCACATACATGAAACCTCAGCATTTAAAAAATGTATACTCATAATGAAAGATCTAAAGGTTGGACTAATAAAACAAAATAGATGAAATTTACTATGACAATATGCATTGACTATGAGAAATTCAATATTGCAATTACCTCAATTAAATATGGCAAATCAAATTTGCATATGTTATATCCAATTATGATATCAGGGTCCACTTCACGGATAAAATCCTGCAAAGAGAACCTACTCATTAGACTATAAACATGCACAAAAGGACCATATATTAAATTCAAATGCTTCTTGAGATTATGCTACGTTTTTACGAACAAAGTTTCAGAAAACACCCAAATAAAATGAAGAAAGGATAATCATGTCTTTTATCCACTATCATAGAAAGAGCTCTGCATACAAAGAATGTACACACGCTAGCATCAGAATATGCAATTCAAACATGGAGCCCTTTTGTCTGGAAAAAATTAAAAAGCATGGAGTATGCTAGTCATTAGGTATCCAAGGAAAAATGTGTTACCATGTGATTTTGTCATTAGGTCTCCATGGAAAAATCAATCTATCAATATATTATGGAATAGATAATCTCTTATCTATAGTAGTTTTTTATTTTGTAAGCTGTTAGGGAAGACTACCATTTTAACAGGTTATATTTATGAGGGTATACTAGACTTTTTGGTATTTCCCTATATAATATATATAGATTTATGGGGAAATAATATACTTGACTATCAATATATACATACATACATACATACATTTTAAGTATGTATATGTGTGCTATATAAGAAGTATGAAGTAAGGTTTGTGTTTAATCCTCTTATCATACACTTCTTCTAAACCCTTGCCTTCCTTTCTTCTTAATTCTATTATTAGTAGAAAAGAAAGACCAAAAGGAGAGGAGAAGCAAAATTCTCGTATTCAGTGATGATTCACTCATATGGTTACATAGGTATAATTGAACAAACCTACAAACTATTATGGAAAGAAATAATGAAATCTTACAATCAGATAAAATCAGAATAATAGTAGGAATAAATCAAGGAGAATCAAATCATAGTATCTCAATAATTTCCATCTCCAACACTCCCCATCAAGCAGAGGCATAAATGTCTCACACGCCCATCTTGCATAAGACTGCTTGAAGGAACACTACTAAACACTCCTTTTGTCAAGATATCCATAAGTTGTTCTTCTGTCTACGGATATGATGTGCAAATAATACATGCTCGGAGTTTCTCTTTAATAAAGTATCGATCAATTTCAACATGCTTGGTTCAATCATGTTAGACTGGATTGTGGGCAATATTCATTGTAACTTTATTGTCACAATACAATTTCATAGGATCCTTGGAATAAAACCCTAGCTCTTTCAAGAGTACCTTCACCATAATATTCCACACACTCCATGAGCCATGGCTCTAAATTCTACTTCTAAACTGGATCTGGCAACCACTGATTGTTTCTTGTCGTGTCCAATGAGTGTCTGTTCTACATTGATTAAAATTAATGCCTGTGAAATACTCTAAAATGGCAACACTATTTTTTGATAGGGACGGACAATACTAAGAGATTGATCATCCATAACAAAGGGAAGATAAAATAGGCATTTCTTCTAGTAGCATGCTTGGAAAAGGTAAAGTTGAGAAACACACTTAAGTGAGCTCAGTCAAATAAAAACAATAATTGCATAGCATTGCTTTAAGCCAAACAATTTGTTACAAAAACTAACTCTTAACAAATTTAGTACAGTAAAAGAGGGACTGTGCAAAGATAAAAACGATACCCTCCACGCTAGCAAGACTTCTCTTTCTGTATCAAAAGACATCACATCGACACCAACTATCGGAGAGCATGACTTAAGGGTCATCACGTTGCGAATAAATGGCTGGTCCTCTCCCTGCAAAGTAACTAGATTTGCCACCTAGAAAGAAATGGCCAATTTCACTTCCAAAAAAAAAAAAATGTAAAACAAAATGATGCTATAAAGCAAGAAAAGTTGTTATTCAAATAAATCAGATTGATGAAATGAAAGTACCTGGATAACAGGATCATGGGTAGGCTCCGGAAAATGACCTTTACGACCAGCACACTCAATGTCAAAACTCAATATGCGAAATGGAGCCATCTTTGAGAATTCCCCTTCTGGGGCATGGCTGATCAGTTCTGAATACCTAAGAGAAGTTGTTAAGAAAGGTTGTTCAAAGAAGACTTTTAAGGATTCATCTCCAAAGAGATACAATGAACTCTCAACTATCACACATGAGGATACAGGCAATCAAATTCTAATTGGCAGTACGACAAATTCTTTGAGGTCTTCTTATATTTTCCAGCCAGTACTTCAATCCAATTGCCACCAACAATGTTGCGGTCGATCATAAAACGAAGAGCAAAGAGAACATTGCTTTCATATGTAATGAAGCTCTTCACACCAAAACCATCCATTTGAATGCCTCTATCAAGAATTCCTGCCGATTTTAGCATATTAACAAGAAATAAAATAACAAATGAATAATTGCTACTAGGAATAATCCCCAATATACAAAAACTAAAAGTACGCACGTATTTTAAAAAAAACAAAACAAAACAAAAACCTGTTGCCTGCTAGAAATTTAAAAAGGAAATATTAACTTTGAGTAAAACCCATATCAATAGCAGATTGAGAAAGAAAAAAACATTATTAGAATATAAAAATGGATGAAAAAATAATTCTCAAAGATCGATTTTGTAATTATACTATAAACACATTTTTCCTGAATGTAGGCCATTCACACAAAGAATGCTTTGGAAATTTCATGTATCTGCATGAATTTTATATTTAAAAATCCGAACTTTTTACCTCTACAGCTGGTTACCATTGTTGGCAATGCAACTACAATTTTGAGAAATGGATGAGAAGTCTGCTGCTGGTAATACATGACACTCCTTTTCTGCACCAATTCAATACGACGGACATATTTGGGTACCTTACCATTCCGATTCACCTCTCTCATCTTTGCCTGAACAATTGCCAAACAACAAAGTATAATGGATTAAGGCTTTTTTCTTTTTCAATAAGTGGATTTACAACAACTATACATATATATTTGACCTGGTAAGTGACAAAAGAGAATACCTCAAGAATTTGATGGAAACGGGAGATATCATCAGGGCCCATTCCTGGAGGGCAGCTTATGTAAAAATATGGCTCAAACCCATGAACATTGCAGCAAACACTATGTCCTAGCATATAGCCAAAAAGCAAGCATTTATTACAATCAGGACAAAAGGTTTAAAAGAAGATACCCGAGATTATGCTTCTTTAACAACACTTGTTCAAACACAAAGCACCTGACACCATCTATAGAAACATGGATAACTGTATGCTTGTTTAAGATGAAAATTACAACACTACTCATATAATGTATTAATATAAAATAATGAACTTGGAGCGACGATGAGTATAAAAACATTACCAAAATTCAAGAAATCACCCTTCTTCTCTATGAGGGAAATCTATCAGTGCATACGAATACTGTTATAACTACCTAAAATATGGCAATTATTAACTTAAACTACTTTACCGATACGGATTTGACACCTAAATGGTTTGACTTTAAATTCAGGTATGATCATTCGGGGAAGATCCAAAAAAGTCAGTTCTTTATGTACTCTTTCCTTCCAATTTGACTTAATTATATACAGTAAAATCATGAGAAATTACTTGAATTTGTGGATATCTACAGTCGTGAACAGACTTGGGAATGCCGCGACTAAATAACCAGTAATTTGCCTCTTTGAGCTAATCTATTCTTCCGTAACCAAATAAATTCACCAAAGTTCAGTTCAAAAGTTTAGTGCAACCAAAATGAAAAGAAACAGTATGAGCTAACCTTCCCTAGTAACCCCGAAAATGCGGATAATGGCGGCGGGCCCAGAAGAATTGGGCAACAATTCTTTGTGACTCTCCCCGATCACATAATCAATCTCCAATTGCTGAAAAACTAAGAGAGCAACAACAAAAAAAAAAAAGAGGCCCAGAATCAAAAGAATTAGAAAAACCCTAGCATAGCAAAATCCAGCGAGTAAAGTAGGCACTGAGCCACTCACGGATGCCCCGAGACTGCGACACGTAGCCTTCGGAGAGTGGAGGGCGAACCCACTTGGCAAGGCGGCACGCGAGGGCCTGGCGATCCTCGATGTCACGGAGGATCTCCTCCTCCAGGATGAGGGTTTCGTCCAGGAAGACGTCCTCATCCACGAACTCGTCTTCTTGAGACGCCGCCTGGTGCTTGGGGGCTTGTGCCGGCGAGGTTTTCTGCGGCGGCGCTGGGCGTTTCCGGGGATTGCCGTTTTTGCTCATGGCTTGGAGTTAGAGAGTCAGACAGACACAGAGATTGGAGGGAAAATGAGATTCCCGCCACTTTTGAGGGAGGCTTGTTTTTTATTTTCTAATCATATAACATTGTAGTATTCCAATGGAGGAGTGGTACTTTTATTTAAAATGATTAATTAAATTTGTTAAAAACTCCTATATTGGATTAGAAAAAAATAAAAGCAAAATTAATATTTTATTAGATTAGCCAAAAAAAAATGCTATATGTTGTAATACTTCTCTCCCGAGCCATTTCATTTTTTTAGTTTTTCTCTCACTTGTTTTTTCTTTTCCCAAAATATTATCTTGCTATTTCTCTTACACATCTCTTTTTTTCCAAAAAAATTTCCCATTATTTCTCTCTCCATATCTCTTTTTTTCTTTGTGTTCCTTTAAAAAAAAATAATAATAAAATTTAAAAAAATAATATTTTAATGAGGTAAAACAATGCGTTTTGACCCAAACTAATGGCTGTTAAAAATTTTTGACGACATGAATTTTATTGTAATTTTGATTGATCCAGAGAATAAATTGTCAATAAAACTTAGAAATTTAAAAAATTTTGTGTGCTTACCCAAAGTATTTAGATATAATTTTCCTTTTATTTTTTTGCAAAAAGACATAATTTTGATTAATGGGCCAGACATAACATGTGGACAATGTATATTTAAGGAAGGACGAACATATCCTTCAAACCGGTTTGGATGAAATTTTGTCCAACCCCACATAAAATTGTACTTGGGATGATAGGGAGAGAGGCCATACATGTTTGGAGTCCACCTATGGAGGGCACTTTAAATGCCAACTGGGATGCTGCATCGAACGTCAAGGGAGGAAAAGTGGGCATGGGAGTGGTTATTCAAAATCATGATGGGGAATTCAAGGTAGCAAAGAGCAACTTCATTAACGGACGTTTTGATCCTACAGTTGCGGAAGCCATGGCTGCAGTTCATGCTATTGGTTTCAGCAAGAAGTTGGGTGTCCTATTAAGCTTTAGTTATATTGTGCTAACAGTCACTGTGATCGTTCGCATATTGGTCGCAGTGATCGTTCGCTTCATCAAAAGGTTCCGGCTTATCTAGCGGAGAAGTGTGAACGATCACTACACCGAGTGCGATCGTTCGCAGTAACAGAATGCGCAACAATACTCACGTGAACAGTAATTTGTTTAGTTAGTTGAGTAATTTCTTCTTCAGTTATTGATGTAAACGGATTATACAATTATTTGTTAATCTGTTAGACTTCTTTTCTTGTATAAATACAGTCATCTACATGTAATCAAACTACTTGAATGAATGCAATATTCTTTCTTGACACACTCTGTTTTTCTCTCTTTGTTCATTGTTCATCATTTCTTTTCACGTTCATCTTCAACCTTTGATATTTGACATGGTATCAGAGCTTTTCTAAAGACTTTATTATGAAGTCTGTTCTTCCTCATCAACCTTCTTCTTCTTCTCCTTCTTCTACAAATTCCCCTGCTATTCATGATGATTTGTCATCAAACCCTCTTTATCTTCATCATGGAGATAATCCTGCCTCACACATGGTTATTCAACCATTGAACAGAGAGAATTACAGTGCATGGAGTAGGTCCATGATCATGGCTCTCACAGCTAAGAACAAGCTGGTTTTCATTGATGGTTCCCTGCATCAACCACCTGCCATTGATCCTACTTTCCAATCTTAGACACGATGCAACAATATGGTTCTTTCATGGATCATGAATTTTGTGTCGAATGACATCTACACCAGTATTCTTTACATCACCAATGCCGAAGTTATGTGGAAAGACTTGAAAGATCGTTTTTCACAAGGTAATGGTGCTCGTATTTTCGAACTCAAGAAGTCTATCTCTGCTTTAATTCAAGGAAATAACTCACAATGCCTATTATACTGCTCTCAAAGGACTTTGGGATGAGTTAGTCAATTTCGAATCAATTCCAGCATGTACTTGTAATTGTAGATGTACTTGTGGAATTATCAAGAAAATCATGGAGAATCGAGATAGGGATTATATTATGCAATTCTTGATGGGTTTAAATGATTCTTATTCTGCAATTTGTGGTCAACTTTTACTCAATGATCCCCTTCCCACAATGAATAAGGTTTTCTCTTTAATCATTCAAGAAGAAAGGCAAAGAATGATTAAATCTGCCTCGGTGAATCAAAATGTTTTTCAAAACAGTGCTGCTCTTGTATCTAGATCACCTGTTTCTTCATACAACTCCTCAAACCTAACCGAAACCCCTCATACAATTCCTCAAACACTAACCGAAACCCCAAGCAATATCTGAAAAAGGCTACCTGCAGTCACTGTGGTGTTATTGGTCACACCATTGAAAAATGCTACAAAATCCATGGTTTTCCTCCTGGTTTCAAGTTTACTAAAGGGAAAACAGTGGGTGACTCTTCAGCTCATCAAGTTTAGGTTTATGATGATGATTCATCTGCAGTGATTCCATCTGTGCCTCAGTTTACTTCGGAACAATGTCAGCAGATTCTTGCTATGCTTAAGCCTCAAACACTTGATGGTGCTTATCCCCATTCAACACATCAAGTGAGCATCACTCATGGTAGTCATGACAAACTATTTTCTAATATGGCAGGTATACCTTCTTCACTTAATCTTAATCCTATAGGTTTTGATTCCAAATTCTCCGTTTTTTCTTCCTTGGTACCTCATGTTTCAATTACTCCTTCAAAATGGATAATTGATACAAGAGCAACCGATCATATGATATGTTCTATATCATTGTTCACTTCAGTCATTGCTAAAATATCTGCCAATGTTAAACTTCCAAATGGAAAATTTGCTGTTGTTACTCATATTGGGACAATGCAGATTTCAGCCAACCTTACCCTCACTAATGTCTTGTGTGTTCCATCTTTTTCCTTCAATTTACTAGCAGTTAGCAAACTCATCAAATCCATCACTTGCTGCTTCATTTTGTTTGCTAACTTCTGTTTTATTCAGAATCTAAACAGTTGGATAACGATTGGATTGGGTGAACTAAAAGATGGCTTATATTACTTGGTGCAAAATCCAGACATACATTCAAGTTCAAGTTTGACAACCAAGTCTATTCATTTTTCTAGTTTTTCTGCTTCTGTTAAGAATGTTGATACAGATCTTTGGCACTTTAGGTTAGGCCATTTACCTTCTTTGCAAATGAAGTTGTTAGCTTCAAACAATTCTGTAATTTCTTGTGATTCTAGTGACAGCATTTGTACAATCTGTCCTCTAGCTAGACAAAAGAGATTACCTTTTCCTGTTAGTGTATCAACTTCTCTTGCAATGTTTGATCTAGTACATTGTGACATTTGGGGCCCTTCATCAATTTCATCAATAAATGGGTCTTCTTATTTTTTGACTATTGTTGATGATTATTCTCGTTTTACACGGATTCACTTAATGCAATCCAAGTCTCAAGCTAGCCTTTTCATTCAAAACTTCTTTAGTCTTGTTGAAACTCAATTTCAATCAAAGATTAAAACTTTGAGGTCTGACAATGGCCTTGAATTTCACATGCCTAAATTCTTTTCTTCCAAAGGAGTAATACATCAACTTAGTTGTGTAGAAACTCCCCAACAAAATGCTGTGGTAGAAAGGAAACACCAACATATTCTCAATATAGCTAGATCACTTCGTTTTCAATCACATCTACCCTTATCTTTTTGGGATGATTGTGTTCTTACAGCTACATACTTAATCAATAGACTTCCATCTCCTATTCTATCTAACAAAACTCCTTATGAATTGTTATACTCAAAATCTCCTAACTACAATCATCTAAGAGTCTTTGGATGTCTATGCTATGCTTCTACTTTAAATAGACATAGAACTAAATTCGATCTTAGAGCTAGACCTTCTGTTTTTCTAGGATATTCTTCAATTCATAAAGACTACAAACTTTATGATCTGTAAACACATTCATACTTTGTATCTAGAGATGTAGTTTTTCATGAACACATCTTTCCTTTTAACAAATCTCATGGTTCTATTGTCATTCCACAAAAATCTGATTTTGATTTTTCTTCTTTTCCCACAACTGATTGAGTTTTTATATTACCTTCTTCTTTTCCTGATATTCCATGCTCCTCAGATTGCACTCCTCATATTCCTCATATACCTTCATCAGTTTCTACTCCCATTATTAGTCCTATCATTAGTCCTACGATCGATCCAATTGTTATTCCTCCCATCACAAACCTAGGAAAGTCATCTAGAACTAAATGTATGCCTGGATATCAAGAATCGATTATTGTCATCTTCGATCACTCTCTTTAATCATCCATCCACATCAGGTACTCCTTTTGCTTTATCTTCAACTCTTGGTTATGATAAACTTTCTTCCACTTATAAATCATTCTGCTTATCTGTTTCCATTAACCCTGAACCTCAATATTTTCACCAAGCTGTTAAGCATCAGCATTGGCGCCAAGCAATGAGTGATGAGATCCAAGCCCTTTAGGAAAACAACACTTGGGTACTCATCGATTTGCCTCCACATAAAACTGCTATTGGTTGTAGATGGGTCTACAAAGTCAAGTTCAAGGCTGATGGGACTATTGAGAGGTATAAGGTAAGATTGGTTGTTAAGGGTTATACACAGTGTGAAGGTCTTGATTATTATGAGACTTTTTCACCAGTAGCCAAGCTTACAACAGTGAGATGTTTACTAGCCATTGCCTCATCAAAGAATTGGTTTCTTCACCAACTTGATGTCAACAATGCATTTCTTCATGGGGAGC
Source organism: Carpinus viminea (assembly GCA_013348765.1). Classification (NCBI taxonomy): domain Eukaryota; kingdom Viridiplantae; phylum Streptophyta; class Magnoliopsida; order Fagales; family Betulaceae; genus Carpinus; species Carpinus viminea. The sequence goes on from CP054667.1 coordinate 16,678,182, forward strand.
TCAATGAAGAAGTTTATATGAGCTTACCATCTGGTTTTGCTAATAAGGGGGAGAAGCGTGTATGCAGGCTTACCAAGTCACTTTATGGACTAAAGCAAGCTTCAAGGCAGTGGTTTGCTAAGTTTTCAACAACCCTTTTGGATAATGGTTTTCAACAATCCAAGGCTGATTATTCCTTGTTTACTAGAGTTAAAGGAAATTCCTTTGTTGCTTTCTTAGTGTATGTTGATGATATCATCATTGCTAGTAATAATGCTTCTGCTGTGTCTCAACTTACCACTTACCTAAACACCAAATTCAAACTCAAAGACCTTGGACCCTTAAAGTTCTTTCTTGGTCTTAAAATTGCTAGAAGTTCCAAAGGCATTTCTGTTTGCCAGAGGAAGTACACTTTGGAAATACTTGAGGATGTTGGTTTGTTAGCTTCAAAACCAGTCAGTTTTCCCATGGAGTCTAATCTGAAACTTAGTCGCATTACTTTTTTTTTTTTACATGTCCACACAAGGGTAGGGGGAGGGGGATTCGAACTTGTGACTTCCTTGAAGGATCCAACTTCTTATAGAAGATTAGTAGGAAGGTTACTATATCTTACTATAACAAGGCTAGATATTTCTTACTCAGTTCAGATTCTTAGTCAATTTATGGACAGTCCTAGACAACCCCATATGGATGCTGCTGTTCGTGTCTTGAGATACTTGAAATCAGCTCTTGCTCAAGGTCTTTTTTACCATGCTATTTCTTTTTTGCATCTAAAGGCCTTTTGTGATAGTGATTGGGCTAGATGTCCAGATACAAGACGCTCTGTTACTGGTTTTTGTGTATTTTTGGGTGATTCATTGATTTCTTGGAAATCAAAGAAGCAAGTGACAGTTTCTAGGTCTTCAGCTGAGGCAAAATACAGATCCATGGCAGCAACTACTTGTGAATTAATTTGATTGTTTAGTCTGCTTAAGGATCTACACATAATTCATCCTCAACCTGCTTTGATGTTTTGTGATAGTCAAGCTGCTATCCACATTGCAGCTAATCCGGTGTATCATGAGAGGACAAAACACATTGAGGTTGATTGTCACATTGTAAGAGATAAGATTCAAGAAGGATTGATTCGGACTCTTCATGTTAGCGCTCAACACCAACTTGCTGATTTATTCACTAAAGCTTTAGGTTTCGCACCTTTTTCTCATTTAATTTCCAAGATGAATGTTGTTAATCTCTTCCCTTCATCTTGAGGGGGAGTATTAAGCTTTAGTTATATTGTGCTAACAGTCACTGCGATCGTTCACATATCGGTCGCAGTGATCGTTCGCTTCATCAGAAGGTTCCGGCTTATCTAGCAGAGAAGTGTGAACGATCACTACACCTAGTGTGATCGTTCGCAGTAACAGAATGCGCAACAATATTGACGTGAACAGTAATTTGTTTAGTTAGTCAAGTAATTTCTTCTTCAATTATTGATGTAAACGGATTATACAATTATTTGTTAATCTGTTAGACTTCTTTTCTTGTATAAATACAGTCATCTACATGCAATGACAGAACTGGGGGGGGCCGGCTGGGGCCATGGCCCCCCCCCAAATATATTTATGCTGTATATATATATATATTTTTTTTTACCCGGTCCCCCCCCCCCATTTTTCATCTCCACAGACTGGTCCCCCCCCCAATTTTTTATCTGCACAAAACTGGTCCCTCCCAATTCCCAAATCTAAAAAAAAAAATTTATGCTGTATTTTTTTTACCCCCCATTTTCTTCTACATACATCGTTCTATGTTTTATCTGCACAAACCGTCCTCCCCATTTTTTTTTGCACATAACCTGATAACTGATCTCCCATTTTTTGCATTGCACAGTAATCCGTCCCCATTTTAAGAAAAATAAGCCGGTCCCTTGCCCTTTATTCTTACCTTACGAGCTCTTTGTCTCTCACTTCTTCAGTTCCTCTTCCTCTGTTTAGACTGTTCCTCAATCCTCACTCAGTGTCTCACAAGTCACGCAGCTGCAAGCCTGCAAGTCTCCTCCATCTCTGCAGTTCAGCCATTCTCTTCCAGGTACCCATTTTTACCTCCGATTTTTGCCTACGATTTTTAACTATTTCTGATTTCAATTTTTATTTTTGTAAATAAATTTGTTCCACTTGTTGCCTATTGGGTATTTTTTTTTTTCATTCTATTTGGTTGCCTGTTGGATATATTTTCTTTCGTTAGTGTTAAAGTGGGTACGCTACTCCTGCTCACTTAGGGAGTTAGGGTTCATATTCATGGATCTTGGCCTCTTGCCTTTGGTGGGGGAAGAATTGAAGCACTGTTGTCTGCTGCATTGTGATAAATTGCTCTGAAAAAAATTTAAAGAGATATACATAAAACAAATACTGCTCTTTTCTCCATTTCTTGTCCAAACCATGCTGAGTAATATACATTTTCTTTCAATTTTTTTTTTCAAAGAGAAGCTTGATAAGAAAAAAAAATAAAAATTGAAGACCTCGTTTGGCCTTATGCTAATCAGGGGCAGATCTAGTGTTTAAAGTTAGGGAGGGGGCAAAATAAAAATTAAAATAGTTGTGTTCTTGCCTTCCTGGGTAAGAGGGGTGAGCTCTACCTTCTCCCCCTCTTCCACCAGGAGGAAATTTTGTCACCCCTATGAGTAGTTTTCGAACCACCTTTTTTTATTTATTTATTATTATTATATTATATATATACTTTATGGAAGAGATTGATACAATTGATAATTTGTGAGAATATTAAAAATGAAGTGGACCAAGTGGTAGATTAAGAAAGTGTGTATACTTTTTCCTTAATAATATCAGTTATTTACCCACAATATATATATATATATATATATGGGGAAAATACGTTTTAGCCCCCTCAACTACCACCCAGTTACGTTTTAGCCCCCTCCGTTAGTTTTTGCCGTCAAAGTGGATGGAAAAGTCGAAACTACGTCGTTTTGATATTTCAAGTTACCAAAATACCCTCAAATGGAAAAAAACAAATATATGAAAGCATTAGCCAAAACGACACTGTTTTGGCTAATGTTTAGGGCTCCACGGCTTTCAAACCCGTCACTGACATTATCTCTCTCTGTTTTTTTCTAGGCAAACTTCAGCAAACCCCCAAAGCCTAAGAATTTGTTTAACTATTTGTTTCCTTGTAATTGGTTCCTACAATTATATATATATATATATATAAAAAGAGAAATTAGTAATAAGATAAGGAGAGCAAACCAAAGCAAAGCAAAAGAGCAACAGAGAATGAAAACCCACCAGGCGAGTCGATCTTAGGGAGAACCCTAACTCCGTGCTCCAAACCAAACTGCACAATCCTAGTGACATCATCGGGAGAGTACTGCATATCACTTGGGTAGATCCCTGCTAGAACGACATAAGGGGGAGAGCTCCAACTCAAATGCAGTCACAGTTTTCTGGAGGAAGGTTTGGCAGGTGAGAGGACCACCAGAAGTTGGTCCTCTGGAAGGCTTGCAACAACATCTTGGCAACAAAGGAAAATCTTTACAAACGAAAAATTACAGGGGATGATCTATGTCCTATATGCGGCTTATTGGAATCTAAAGCCACTGGGCATATTCTCTAGAGGTGTGGATCAAAACTTTGCAGAAGAGCTCTTTGGAGGCTATGGCATTCGCTGAAATTTTTAAGTAGCTCCTGGTTCTGTTGAAGGCAGAGGAGATGCAACTTTTTGTGACTGTTGCACGTCTTTTATGGTTAATTAAGGAGGAATGCTTTTGTCTTTGAGGGTAGACTTTCAACTCCAGCTGAAGTGATCCGTCAGCAAATGATCAGATTGCATCTTTTTGAGGACGTTAACGTGGAAAGGGGCAGAGACAGGTGGTACAAGAACCTACTTCCAGTCTTCCAATTGGCAGAAGCCCCTAGTTGGCTTTCATAAATTGAACTGGGACGCTTCTCTTGATGGGGAGCACAAACGGATGGGAATGCAGAAGCCTTAGTGGCGTGGCATGCAACAGAGTTATCCCTGCGACTTGGATTGGTATGTGTCGTGTTGGAAGGGGATTCTCTGGGGGTCATTAATGTTTTCAATCAAGAAGAGCAATGGATGGGAAGCTACGGGCATGTATTTGTTTGTCATGGTGGAGTGGGGCTGCGAGGTCGGAAATTGCGACGAAAAGGGTCTGCAAGGGGAGATTGACGGAGGAGATGACAAGGGGAGAGTGGTGCTCGGTGTGGATGAGATGGAGGTAGCGTTTGACGGCTGCGGAGAGGTGTGTGTGGTTGGGAGCAGCGATGGTGAAGGCCGGGGAGAGAAGCGTGGCCTGGGGTGTGGGCCATGAAAAGGTACGTGGGTATATATTTGTTTTTATATAGAACCAGCTCAATGTTTTAATGCTTTCATATATTTGTTTTTTTTCACTTGAGGGTATTTTGGTAACTTGAAATATCAAAACGACGTAGTTTCGACTTTTCCATCCACTTTGACGGCAAAAACTAACGGAGGGGGCTAAAACGTAACTGTTTGGTAGTTGGGGGGGCCATTTAACAACTTTTGATAGTTTAGGGGGCTAAATCGTAACTGGGTGGTAGTTGAGGGGGCTAAAACGTATTTTTCCCTATATATATATATCATTCCTCCCCCTAAGTATTCAAAACTCATTGTTTTTTAAGTTAAATTAGTAATGTGCTTGAAGGTTAGGGAAAGGGGAGACTCATGTCAATGTTGTCTCGTATCACTATATTAGAAAAAATAGTGTTTTAGTATTGATTACATTTTATAGAAATGAACATAACAACCCTCAATATTTTAGGGTGTGAAAGCCAATTATCTTTTTGTTTATTTTCAGCATGTGGCTTAAATTATTAACTTTGAAAGATTATAGAGAGTTGAGATCATTGAACGATTGAGACTACTTAATCATTAGCACATAACCAACCCTTAAATATGGGTACTTAAATGCTTAAAAAAGAACCAAAAATATAGTTGAACCAACTACCAAGGATTAAAGATGAAATCTTTTACACTTTGTGGGTGCTTAGAAAAGAACCATAGAAATATGTGGTTTCTTCGATTGTCACTATTGGATTTCTGTGTAGGAATTCAGGGGTAGGGTTATTGGGGTTAAAGTTACATCTGTTGAAACAACTGGAGTTGGAGATTCATTTGTCAGTGACATTCTAAGTAGATTTGCTTCTGACCTAAATCTTATCTGGGTATGTTTAGTTCATAAATAAATTAAATAAATTATTTGATTTTGTCCTTCCCCATTGCTCATTTGAATGATTTGCATTTTATTACTTGCTAGTGAAGTTACTTACCATAAGAATTTTCAAGTAATTGTAGGACAAATTTGTAAGTTTTCTTCTACACAAAGCACAATTAATTTTAATAAATATACATTGATATATAAATACATGTTTGTTGTGTCTACTTGATGTGTGTGAAACTGTGAATAGATATACATATATATATGCATATCATTATCAGCATAATAACATATGTATATATTAAGCTTTTGCTTTGGGGAATTAATATGTATCATATTTTGTCATACATGTGTTGATATGTTTTTTTCTAAAGCATTTTTGTAGAAGTTATTTTTGAAATTTTATGTTTTCTCCTGATTTTGTTTGTAGATGATGAAAAAGTCAAATACAATATTTGACTTTTTCAAACGAAAAAATGCACAAACTTCAAATGCGCAAAATTCAAATGCCCAAACTCCAAATGCGCAAAGTTCAAATGCGCAAAATTCAAATGCCCAAACTTCAAATACCCAAACTTCAAATGCACAAACTTCTAGTGTCAATGTTGGTGATACATCATCATCGTCAGCTTCTGATATCCCAGTTTCTGAAAATTCTTTTAAAAGACTTCGGAGAGTTAATAGTGATGAATTTGATATTAAGTCATTGGAATATGATTCTGGATTGCGTCATCAGATATGGGAATATGATGTAAATCACCGGGATGAAATTCGAAGAGCTTACATTAGAGCTGGTCCGTACCAACCTACGGTCAAAGATTACCTAAAATTTGGAAAAGAAGGTCATCTTCGAAGCTTTCAACCTTCGTGGAACAATTTATTTCCTTCATGACTTGAATATTCACTTAAAAAAGATGCAGCATTTTGTCTACCCTGCTTTTTTTTAATAAGTCATCTGGATATTTTATACAATGTGTATTCACTATAGATGGATTCAGGAATTGGAAGAAAGTTAGAAATGAAAAAGATTGTGCTTTTTTCAATCATATAGGGAAAGATCCTAATTCGTTTCACAGAATTGCTGAGAAAGCATATGAAGATTTGAAGAACCAATCTCGACATATACAAAATGTGTTTGAAAAGCTCATTTCGGAACAAATTTCAAATAATCGACTGCAGTTGAAAGCCTCAATTGATGTTGTTCGAGTGCTTGCATTTCAAGGTATTGCTTTTAGAGGTTGGGATGAAAATGTGAGTTCAACAAATCGTGAAAATTTTCTTGAGATTTTGGATTTGCCAATTTTGTATAATAAAAAGCTTGCTAAAGTGGTTGCTAAAGCTTCAAAAAATGCCACTTACACATCACCAAAGGTACAGAAACAAATTTTACATGTTTTTTCAACCAAAATGAAGGAAATAATTCGTAATGAAATTGGTGATGCAAAGTTTTGCCTAATTGTTGATGAAGCTCGTGATGAGTCAATGAATGAGCAAATGGCTATAGTTTTAAGATTGGCTTTGTGCGAGAACGCTTTTTTGGACTTGTTCATGTCTTTGGTACTACAGCATTAACCTTAAAAAAAAGTATATATTCTGTATTATCTAAACATCAGCTAGACATCCAAAATATTCGAGGGCAAGGATATGATGGCGCAAGTAATATGCGAGGAGGGTGGAATGGGTTGCAAGCTTTGGTTTCAAATGATTGTCCATATGCCTACTACATTCATTGTTTCGCACATCGTTTACAATTGGCATTAGTAGCGGCATCAAAAGAAGTCATTTCTGTTCACCAATTTTTTACCAATTTGAATTCTGTTATCAATTTTGTTTGTACCTCATGCAATCGATATGAAGATTTGCGGGTCGTTCAAGCTGATGAAAATGCTTACCTGATTGAAATTGGTGAGATTGAGAGTGGAAGGGGACTTAATCAAATTAGTACGCTACAATGAGCTGAAAATACGCGTTGGAGTTCTCACTTAAGATCAGTTTGTAATTTGATCAAAATTTTTAGTCCAGCTTGTGAAGTTCTTCTTAAAATCATTGATGTGGGAACTACTTCTTCCCAACAAGCAGAAGCTGATTCAGTTTATCAAGTAATGACTTCATTTGAATTTGTATTCATCTTACATCTCATGAAAAAAAACCATGCAAATCACTGATCATTTATGTCAAGCATTACAATCCAAATATCAAGACATTTTAAGTGTCATGCGTCTTGTTTCATCCACTAAAACATTTATCCAACGATATAGAGATGATAAATGGGAAGTTCTACTTACCAAAGTGAAGTCATTTTGCAATAAACGCAACATAGATGTTCTAGATATGAATGCTCGTTATGTTGAGAGAAGAGGTCGAGCTCGTCATCAACAAGCTGACTTTACAATTGAGCATCATTATTGTGTGGATATTTTTTGTGCTGCAATAGATTCTCAGTTGCAAGAATTAAATCGCCGGTTTAGTGAGCATGCAATGGAGTTGCTTATTCTTGGCTCGACTCTTGATCCTCGAGTTGCACATGAGTCTTTTAAAATTAATGATATTTGTCAATTGGTAAATAAGTTTTCTCCGCAAGACTTCACCAATCTTGAAAAAGAACAGCTGAAAATAGAACTTCACCATTATGAGCAGAATGTAGTTCAAGATTCAAGTTTTTAAGGGTTGTCAAATATTTCCGAATTGTTCCAATGGTTGGCTAGAACCGAAAAATCAGCTATCTACCAGCTTATTTTTCGAGTTGTAGTGCTTCTACTTACTCTTCCCGTTTCTACTGCAACTACAGAATGAGCATTTTCAGCCATGAATATTATCAAAACTAGGCTTCGCAATAAAATTGAAGATGAGTTTCTGACGGATTCTTTGATGTTGTACATCAAAAAAGAAATTGCTGCGACACTTAGTACAGATTCAATCATAAATGATTTTCGGGATATGCAAGCACGACGGGTTATATTTTGATAGGTACTTTATCTAAAATTTGAAATGTATTGTGAAACAACTATTTATATATCTTTTTTCTTTGTATATTTATATTTTTGCTAAAATTAAATTGAAGCTAATTTTTTTTTTTTATACGTTACTTTTATGTATTGAAAATTTATACCATAGCCCCCTATCAAAAGTTCTAGTTCCGTCCCTGTCTACATGTAATCAAACTACTTGAATGAATGCAATATTCTTTCTTGACACACTCTGTTTTTCTCTCTTTGTTCATTGTTCATCATTTCTTTTCACGTTCATCTTCAACCTTTGATATTTGACATGTCCAAAGTTTTGAGCTTGGAAGGGGATGCAAAAAATGTGGTAAGTGCATTAACTTCTAGGGAGGAAAATTGGAGCCACATGGGACATATTGTAGCTGATACCAAGAAGCTGTTGGAGGGGTTCCATTCCTAGGAGGTTAATTTTGTGGGATGCAACGCCAACTTTGTTGCTCATCTTGTTGCTACTCAAGCGGCACAAAAAAGTGTGGCGAGAGAGTGGCTGGGAGAAATCCCTAATTGTATCTTGGAGGTAATCCAACGTGAGCAATCTATAACTTGTGTTTGAATATGAATAAAGGAATACCTAATTATTTCAATATGTGTGTGTGTGTGTGTGCACATTAAATATTAATGGCAGTTTATTAATTAAGGTTAACTTTTTGTTTTTTGTTTTTTGTTTTTTTCCTTTTGGTTAACATTTTGTTTTTTTCATCAAGGTTAAAACAAACTTTAAAAAAGGAAAATATAACATTAGATTTGATTAAAAACCCAAAAAAAAAAAAATCAAATGTTAGATAGCTCTCTATTAATGGAATAACTTAATAGCAATTAAAATTAATCAAAATATTATATAAAACACGAAGACTCAACTGTTAAAATATCAAGAAGAGTACCTTAATATGATAGCAATTTTCACGCATATATATAGCAAAATTAAAATCCTGATCACATATGCCTTCTTCGCCTAAAGCAAAATCTTTTAGCCGCATATGCAAAGAATTGAGAAAAATGTATACTTTTGATATGACTCATCAACTTCACCTTGTTTAGGGTTACTAAAATTTTCTAACCTAGTTTAGATGTGATTTTTTTTGTTTATTCTAAGGCAACGTTAGCTTCATCAACTAGTTATAACCCTTTTTTTAGGGGAGTTTTTTAATCAAATCTGATGTTAGGTCTTCCCTTTTTAAGGTTAGTTTTAACCTTTTTTTTTTAGAAAAGGTTAGTTTTAACCTTGGTGATAAAAAAAAAATTTCTCCCTTAAAAAAAGTTAGTTTTTTTTTTTTTTTGACATGTCCACGCAAGGATAGGGGGAGGGGGGATTCGAACTTGTGACCTCCGCTTCATAAAGCGTGGTTCACAGCCGATTGAGCTACCACTTGGGGACAAAAAAAAAAAAAAAACGTTAATCTTAAACGTTAAAAAAAAAGTTAGTTTTAACCTTGGTGATAAAACAAAACGTTAATCTAACGTTTAGCCAAAAAAAAAGTTAACCTTAATTAGTAAACTGCTATTAATGACATTTAATATTTAATGTGTATATTAAATACTTAGATACTTGGCACCATTTTATGTGACTTGGAGAAAATTTCTGTCCTTTAAGGAATGGAAGAATGTTACGAAATTTGGGTTAGGATTACGTTATATTCTAATTAAATTTAAGGGAAAAGTATATTTTAGCCCCCTAAACTATCAACCTTTTGTAATTTAGCCCCTTAAACTTTCAATTGGTATAAAATAGCCACCTAAACTACCAACTTCTTATAAAATAACCCCCTCTGTTAGTTTAAGCTTTTAAAATGGATGAAAAACATAAAACTACGTTGTTTTGGGTATTAGAGTTACGAAAATACCCCTGATCAATTAAAAAGAGAAGTTGATTTTACATGTATGGATTGTGGGTACCTAGGATCCAATCTGCGACGGTGCAGAAGTCGTCGTCATTCATCATTCATCAAACATGTATCAATATATTTCCATGTCAGTCATCGTTTTCAAATGTCAGGGATGCACTATTGATTATGTATAAAAGAAAATGAATACATCGAGCACACGTCAGTAAACGATTGTTTATTATGTCAATCAATGAGTAAATAGGCATCACATTACTGGTGTTCCAGCCTTTAGGCAGTTGAAAATAGTTTTGATGATCATGTCACGAGATTTTATGCTTGTTGAATCAGCAAATAATAAATATCCGAGGGAATTTTTGGATAAACGTCCCCCGTGCAAAGACAGTTTCAAACAGCGACCCCCATGTGGGTGGCATGAGCTCTCAGGAGATTCTGCTGATGGGGGGAGGGGAATTCAACAGTTTCGATCATCAACGCATTGCCTCTGTTGCTTCCTGGTTTTCAGCTACATTGATCAGAGGTATTTTCGTAACTCTAATACTCAAAACGATGTAGTTTTATGTTTTCCATCCATTTTAACAGTTTAAACTGACGAAGATGACTATTTTATAAGAAGTTGATAGTTTAGAGGGCTATTTTATACTAATTAAAAGTTTATGGGGCTAAATTACAAAAGGCCGGTAGTTTAGGGGACTAAAATATATTTTTCCCTAAATTTAATAAAGATTACGTTAATTTAAGATTAGGATTTGGTTTAATTAGGTTTAATTTTATCAGTATTTAAAACTGGAATTCTTATCGATTTAGGTTTGAAAGACGCTTACTTACCTGGCCTGAACTATTTTATTATGAAAAATGAATGGTCCGAAAAAAAAGAAAGAATGATTTTGTAAAAAACTACTATGATTTTGATTGTAAGTTACGTGTATAAAAATAAAAAAATAAAAAACGAAAGTTACACGTTTTCTATCAAATAAGCGACTGCCACGTATGTCACAAATTATATATTGGCTGTAAAATTTTAAATGAAATTGTTCTATTATTAAGGAATTTCATTTTGGTTTGAGTTAGAAATCTCTCAAAGATTTACACGTAACAAATTGTTGATTTGCCTAATACTACAAGCTAGGTATATAAGTCAACTAGAACACGTTGCAAAATGTATATAAGAAAGGAAAGTGTTTCAACTTCAATTGGTCTTCAAGTAGGAAAATTCGCAGAAACGGTGTAATTATCTTCTCAACGAAGCAAACATATCCTTCCTCATATGGCTTCTGCTCTCTTCCTATATATCGCAGTCTTTCCCATGCTTGCATGTTTTTCCTTCTTTTTGCCAACAATGGCTGTTGGCGACAGCAGGTATGATATAGGAAACCCTTATGCATATCCTCTCTGTGTCCCTCAAGACCGTTTGGAAGACATTGACATGTTTCCATCTTTTTATGATGATCTTATAAATTTAAATGATATGGGAGGTACCCCGCCGGTAGTCGGAAGAACAAAGCAAAGTGTTGCTTTACGAGATTATGATAATAGTGTTGCCAATGATCATAAAATTGTAAGTGATTTGGGAGATTTTCCTTCGGAGAAAGTAGCCGGAGAAACAAAGCAAAAAGTTGTTTTCCACTATTATAATAATAGTGTTGCCAATGATCGAGAAACAAAGCGGGTTGTTTTACAAGATTCTAATAGCAGAGAAAAAAAGCATAGGGTTTCTTTTCGAGATTCTGATAATAGTGTTGCCAATGATCATAAAATTGTAAGTGATTTGGGAGATATTCCTTCGAAGAAAGTAGCCGGAGAAACAAAGCATAGTGTTGTTTTCCACTATTATGATAATAGTGTTGCTAAGGATCGAGAAACAAATCGGGTTGCTTCACAAGATTCTGATATAAATCGAATTGATTTACAAGATTTTGACAGTAGTGTTGCCCATATAAATTGTGGTATTGCTAAAAAGAAACCTAGGACTAGCCGGGGTTGTGGTCGTGAATTGTCGAGTTGGCTGGAATGGTCCAATAGGGCTGAGAGTTGGGAGAAGAATATGAACAAGAGAAGGTGCAGCCACTGCAAGACCGAGAAGACGCCACAATGGCGGGAGGGTCCCTACGGGCCGAAGACATTGTGCAATGCATGTGGGGTGCGGTTCAGGTCCGGCAGGTTAGTGGTGGAGTATCGTCCTTCTAAGAGTCCAACTTTTGATAATAGGAAGCATTCAAATTTTCACAAGCAGATACTGAAAAGAAAGCAAGCTTGTGGGTGAAAAGAGACTTTTTTTTCTTTTTCTGTTCTTTCTTTTGTTTATATTTTAGATTTATTTTATAGGGTTTGTATCGTTATATTTTAAATTCTTTTTGTTATTTACGAATAATATTGATTTTTTATTTCATTTGGAAAAGATATGGAGGGTAAAATAAATAAATAAAAAAGACTGCTAATTAAAACTATGATGGAATCATGGAAGAGTATCTTTGAGGATTTTATTTATTAATCATTTTCCCTTATATGTAAACCATTGGATTTTTGCTAATTAATATCTTAAATGTTCCTGCGACCACTCATTTATGGTTGGGTATGAAAAACTCCCATTGCTTGGCTTCGGATCCTCTCCCTCTCCATAATGGACTAGTTTATGGCTGGAATTTCTTTAAAAAAATTCTAATGCCACAAATGTGTCAATATCATCTTAATAAAAAAATATTAAATATTAATTAATATTTTAAAAAATAAATAAAAACTAAAATAATAATAAAAATAGGTAGCTGGAAACAATATTTTTATTTTTAGTTTGGGTTTTAGGGCTGGTTGGACCACCCCAGGCCAATGGTGGTGGTCCGACCACCTCCTATATAAGGGCCGGCCGACCACCCTTTAGTTTTTTAAAAATGTTTTTATTATTTTAATTTTTAATTATTTTTAAAGTATAAATAATATTTTATTATTTTTTATATTAAAGGGACAGATGTCTCATTTATGGCCCTTAGATCTCTTGAGAGAAATCTTGGCTAGCCCTAAGATCTCTCTAAAGGGATCTTGGCCATTAACTAAATATTCTCTAGTCCAAAACAGACTGGAGATGATCATATTCCCATTGCTTGACACATAAGTAAAATGTTCACGAAATTTAATTTATTTTTTTTTATGTCCACATTTTTAAGAATATGATGTTGGGTAATATGGATTCCCTAGAATTTGTCGCTAAGCATCTTAGTATGTTTTGTTCATATTGTCCATACATTTTACATGTATTACAACCAATAGAAATAAACAAATTTAGACCATGAATAAATGGAACAATAAATACTTATGCATGGTAGAGTAGAGCTTATCGAAAATCAATTCACCCTAAACGTCAAAGTATTTGATATATCAAATAGAAAATAAAATGATTCTATCATGGAAAAACTGAAGAAAAAATCAAAGAATAATAAATTTGCTTCAAATTATGTGTACATGGTTTTTGGTCACTTGAATACGGTATGGGAAGACAAAAGGGCCAACAAATAAAATAAATAAATAAATAACAAGCATACCTACGGCTTTTTTTTTTTTTACATGTTCACGCAAGGGTAGGGGGAGAAGGGATTCGAACTTGTGACCTCCGCTTCATAAGACATGGTTTACAACCAATTGAGCTACCTCTTGGGGACAAGCATACCTACGGCTTGTTGATATGAAAGAGATCACCTTATGGGAATGTCTCTACAATTAGAAATGCCTCAAATATTATTCAACATGTTTTTTTTTTTTTTTTTGGCGAAGTCTTTGTGTTACAATGGTTGTAAGTGTCTATGTTTGTATTATGGTCTTCTTTATGATAATGATTTTCTGGCTTTGATTGCTCAAGAGTGATTTTTCCCTTTAATATGTTCTAAGGCTTTTTCCTCAACAAAATCTTGTGTTGTGGATGATAGGTTGTAGCTGTGGTGGTGATAGATTATGGATGAATATCAAAATGGAAAAAGAAAATTTAATTGATAGTACTCCACTTGAGGTAGGAATTCAATGTTTACTCGCAATGTGTTTGATAACTTTCTTTAATGATTATTCTCTACTACTAATTCAGACTAACAAAGAAACATAATTCAAATAAAAGACTGAAAGATAAGATAAAATACTAACAAATAAACCTAATTTAAATAAAAGATTAACAGATAAGATAGGTCATCCTAATCTACACCATCCTCCCCAGGTTTGAGAGAATTTGTCTTCGAATTCGGCTGATCTCTTCCACGGTCCTTTGGATGTCCGGTCAACTCATTCCAATCATCCTTCCTTAAGATTAAAACAAGGCAACATTCCAAAATAAGTGTGACGCTTCTCATCATTGGAATACCTTGATGTCTGTCGTGAACGCCTTTTCCATGCTTCTGTCGCTCTTTCTATCTTCCACGTGTCATGAAAATACTCAAAAATGGGTCAACCACTGATTCCTTTGTGAACATATAATTTTCCTCATCCTTATAAAATTCATCAACATCATCATTATGAGAATTTAAAATATCTTTAACATCAAGGAAATCAATATACTCAACCTCTTCTTCATTATAATTAGATACCTCACATGAAAGGCCTTCATCATCCTTTTCATAATTGGCGATGTCATCTGTGGGCTCTTCACCCCCCAATGGGTCATCTTCGTCGGGGTAGAGGCCGTTGAACATAGTATGTAACTCATATTATTCGTACTCTTCCTCTAGGTCGGACACCAAAGGTTCTTCAATTGGCTCTTCTTCATTGATGTCATCATCATAGACTGGTGGAGTATCCCAATCTGCAAGTTCTTGTGAATGATCTTCATCTTTTACACCTTCATGCTCGAACTCTTCATCAATGAAGTCAGATTCCTGAAACTCTCCATCCACAAATTATTCTTCCTCCTCCCTATAACCAATTAGAAGTTGACACATGACCACCTAATTAAATTTTTTATTTAAAAAAAAATATTTTTCAAAAAAAAAAAGAATAAAAAAAAACCCTGGGGTGTCTACTGCCCAAGGGGGTGGCTCAGCCACCCCCCATGGAGAGCCACCCCCCATGGAGCCAAGGGGTGGCCGAAACCATCCCCAATCACCATCCCTAATGGTGATTGGGGATGGTTTCGGCCACCCTTTGTTCCTTTGTGGTTGTTTGTTTTGTTTCTCCAAAGTCTTTTGGAGAAGGGTTCCTTCTTTCTGGGTTGGTCTCTTCTCTCGTCTCTCCTCCAACTCGGCCATGGCTTCCTCTTTCCGTCAACAGATGGTTAAAGACTGAGGTAGTTTTTGTCTTTGCTATTTTATGTTATTTTGGTTTCTATATGGTAAAGAAAGCTGACAAGCAACATTTTTTTATTGTATTGTTATGATATATGATAATATGAATCTCCTGATCTGTGACTAGTTGTTCAGAGATCTGGGTTGGTTGGCTAGTGTTCTCACTATACTGTTTCTTTGGGGCAGGTGCGTCTTTTTCTCCTTTTTTTTTTAAAAAAAAAATTTTAAATTTATTTTTAAAATTTTTAATTTATTAATTTTTAAATATATTTAAAAAATTAAAAATTTAATTAGATGACCACATGCCAACCTCTAATTGATCTACATGCCAGTTCGTTAAGTCAACTAATGATCAACTGATGGATTGACTAACTTGGTCATTTTTTAAAACCATAAGGACTAATTTTGTTACTTTTCAAATCCTAGGGAGGAAAAAATAAAGTTTTCAAACCCTATAAACTAATTAAGTATTAGAAAATGCTAGGGGTTCTCCCCATAGTGTTCTCCTGACGTTGTTCCAGTCTTATGTAAAACATGATTTAAGAAAAAATAAAATTGTAGTTGCCTCCACCATCGATTTTTTTATGCATTAACACCAAATTTGATGCATTAGTACCAAATTTGAGGTATTAGCATCAAAATTAAGGCATTAGCACCAAATTTAGGATGATCAAATTCATTATGGGTGATACCATCTCTAAAGGGTTAACCTTCCACTCTTAGGTTTTAGTTTTGAATCTAAAAACAAGTTTTAAAGCATTATAACCTAATTTTTAACTTATAAAAATTAATCTGTTAGCAAAAAAACAGTATTACAATTTTTTTTTTTTAAAATCATGTTCTACGTAAAATTGAGAGAATGTGATGAAAACACTACGAAGAGAATCCCTAACAAACCCCTTAAGTATTTAGCCCTTGATAAAATCTTCATATTTCCCTTTAAAAATAAAAAAACAAAAAAAACTTATAGCCTTTGTTGGTCATAATGCTTAGTTGTCATGGTGTTTAATAGGTTTCTCCCTGCTTCTCGGGTCTTATATAGAACATGATTTAATAAAAAATAAAATTGTAGTACCACTTTTTTGTCAACAGATTAATTTTTATGAGTTAATAGTTAGGTTATAATGTTTTAAAACTTGTTTTTGGATTCAAAATTAAAACTAAGGGTGGAAGGTTAACCATTTAGGGATGATATCACCCAAAATGGATTTGATCATCCTAAATTTGATTCTAATGCCTCAAATTTGTTGCTAATGCCTCAAATTTGATGCTAATGCCTAAAAAAACCGGTGGTGGAGGCAACTACAATTTTATTTTTTCTTAAATAATGTTTTATGTAAAATTGGGAGAACACCAGGAGAACCTACGAGGAGAACTCCTAGCATTTTCCTTTAATATATAAGGATTTACAAACGGGGTTTGCTAGGGGTTCTCCTCGTGATGTTCTTCTGGTGTTCTCCCAGTCTTACATAGAACATGATTTGAGAAAAAATAAAATTGTAATACAATTTTGTTGCTAACAGATTAATTTTTATGAGTTAATAGTTAGGTTATAATGCTTTAAAATTTGTTTTTGGATTCAAAACTAAAACCTAAGAGTGAAAAGTTAACCCTTTAAGGATGATATCACCCAAAATAAATTTGATCATCCTAAATTTGATACTAATGCCACAATTTTGGTGCTAATACCTCATAAATTTGGTGCTAATGCCTAAAAAAATCGATGGTAGAGATCACTACAATTTTATTTTTTCTTAAATTATATTTTATGTAAGACTGAGAGAACGCCAGGATAACCTATGGAAATAACCCCTATTATTTTCTATATACAAACTTTAGGCAATTATATATTATTTAAGAAATCTAAATGATTTCTTTAGTTTCCTTTTTTTTTTTATTTATCCAAAAAAAAATTTATGTTCTCTTATTGTTTTTCTATATCAAAAGAAGTTACTTATTTCTCACTTATTTATTAATCTTCTAATCCAGATATAATTTTTTCTTTTTCCTTTTTGAGTTCTGACTTCTGATACCATCACTGTTATGGTCTTAGATCTGTGACGGATAACAGTCGCGATTGATTTTGACTCTTTGCGTGGATGGCTTGGACCAATTAATAATCCATTAATCCATAACAATGACATAAATGTCCCTGGCAGACTGGCAGTGGCTGTCTTATTTGAGCGGTGCTTCAATTTCTTCTTGTTTGGATGAGTAGAGCTTTTCGGCAGCTGACTTATTTGAGTCGGTGCTTCAATTTCTTCTTGTTTGTTTGGATGAGTAGAGCTTTTCGGCAGATACGGTCATCCCGCGTCTGCCAAAAATGCTTATTAAAAAAAAAAAAAAAATTATAATACTTTCTCTTTTCTCCAATTCTCTGTAATTATTTTCACCTTTGTTTTTTTTTTTTCTTGATTTTGAGGTATTATCTGAATTTTCATAATGACAGGATATCATGTGTTTCCTCAACAATGACATAATTATAGTATAAAATCGATATAACGTTTTAAGGCATTAACACCAAATTTATACTGATAAAATCCTTATAATGTGATACTATCTCTAAATGATTAATTTTTCACCCTTAAGTTTTAATTTTAAATCTAAAAACGAGTTTTGATGTATTAACATCAAATTTATGATGACTGAATCCCTTTATAGTGATATTATCTCTAAAGGATTAACCTTTTACCTTTATGTTTTAGTTTTAAATTTAGAAATAAGTTTTATGGTATTAAAATCCAAATATTAGCTCATGAAAATTTAGCTAATATCACTCAAATATCTCAAAATATAACCAAAAAAACTTCATATTTCTTATCAAACATATAAAATACAAAAATATAAACATAAACACCGATGAAAAAAATATAATAAAATTTGGCCGACGCTGGTTTGGCAGCCGCATAGCAGGTTAGCAGCACTCTATTTGGATAGTGGGTGAGTTTGGTCCAATCCCTCATTGCTGGCAAACCGTACGTTTCACGTCGTTTTGTATTAGTTGTAATACTATTGATATTACCGTACGTCAGTATAACCTTACATTATTATTATTAATTAAAGTAAAGCTTTAAGACTTTAATTAATATACGAAGATGAAATAATTTGTTCATCAAGTATAATATCTAACATGGATTTGGGATAAACCTTCATCCAAATTTGCATAAGTAATTGATTCACAACTGTTTTTGCAAGGTAGTAAGCCGTTGAGTTTACTTCTCGTTTGATATATCCCACATGTCAAAATTGCAAACCCTCTAATACAATTTTTACACTATCAATCAGTTGTTCATACCGACTTCAACTTGTCATTCTCTTCTTAGAACATGTACTCATATCTCTATTGAATTTTGTTGCTATCCACATTGCCAAGGCTTCGGGCAGTGTCGAGGCTGACATATATAACTTGTTATGTGCATGGAAGCCAACACTCCTCCCCCATGGTCTCGAACAATTACTCCTATACCCATTTTATTTTTTGTTGCATCTCAATTACGATCCAAGAATTTGAATCCTTCAAACGTTCGTCAAAAAATAAGATTTAGTAGTAATCATCAATATCTAAAATAAAGTTGCAAATATTGATAGATCCGGCTTTTGTACTATAAAATAATTAAACTATAACACGTGTCGTAGTAGTTTTTTTTTTTTTTTAACCAAATCTAAATTAAAACATATTACATATATATATGTGTTGTTATTTTTATACAAATTATGCACCAAATTTGATATTGAGTAAGATTAAGGCTGTAATGACAGCTTATAATTATCATGGATGACTTAAAAACTAAGCAACCGTTATATTTTATCAATATGTGATGAAGGGAATTATTTTGTTAGTGAAATTTGACCTACTTTTAGTTATATCCATTGAAAAACCATATCTTGTTAGTGAAATATGACCTTCTTTTAGTTATATTTGTTGGAAAACCATATTTTCTTCAATAAAAGAATTAATAAGATAATTTTATTATTAATAAATACAAAAAATACAAAAATAAGAAGGTCATCAATACTATTATTTAAAATTTTTATTTTTTAAAAATTTATAACAGTTGAGAAAGAATTGTATAATAAGAGGGTTTTTTTTTTATAAGATATAATAAGAGGTTAATATTATTTTATTGAGGATTTACGATTTTACTGCACCATGTCGTGTATATATATATATATAACCCCACTGATTTTACGGCCTTCTCGTGGCAGACTCTCTCTCTCTCTCTCTCTCTCTCTCTCTGTGCCTTCTTCAACTTCAAGAATCAAAGGCCGTCCCTTTCTTCCTCTTTCTTTCTAAATCTTTTGAATTTATTATAATAAATGGATAGGAGGAAGTAATTTGAAGAGCAAGCAAGACCAATCCTCGCTTTCTCTTTCCTATAAATAGTAATTCACTTCTTCGATTCATTCTCTGTTCCAAGCAACAATCAATCTCTCTCTCTCTCTCTCTCTCTCTCTCTCTCAGAAAATGGAGGACTAGCCTCTAGCTCTGCTCCACTCAGATCTGATCTCATTTTTCCGTTAAAGGTACCTGGAATTTGGTTTATTCAGATAGCTGGATCTCTTGCCATTCCTTTGATTATGTAATTATTATTTTTTGTATGTGTTTGTGTTTATCACACTCGCATTTGAGCTGAATTAATGCTAGATTTCCTAATCTTCATATTCTAATGTTGGTGAATTCCATAGTTGTAATGCGATTTCATGCAGATCTAATGCAAGTTCGTTGATTTTGTTTGTTTCTTATTGCGTATACTTTGGCCCAGCTATTTCAGCCGATTTTTGCTAAGATGCGGTGGAGATCTATTTAGTTTCTCGTGTATTGTGTCCATAGTGACTGCTCTTAGGTGCCATTTCTTAATTTCTTGAATCTGAATATGAATAGGCTGTATGTTTGTGAAGTTCAAGGTTTGGATGCCATTTATGAATCGTATTGGTTGGATCCCGGTGATTTCCGCATTGCTTAGTTGTGTACTTTTGGCGTGGATTTATGTACTAATTGGGCCTCTCCACTTACTAGCTTAAGCTTTTGAGATGGATATAGTCATCATTTTGATATTTATTGGTATTGATAGGCCTTTCTGTTGTCTTTCATCATTAAATGTTTGAATCTAGTACAGCAGTTAAGGGTTTTTAGTAGTTGCAGATTTGGATATGTTGGCAATTCTTTCTTATTGTTATTAATGTCGTAGACTAGGTGGATCTTGTTGTTAGACAGAGGAGTGATTGTTGAACTTAAAAGTCAATTCTGTTGGATATGTTGGAGTTTTATTGGATGGGTTTTGACTAAGTTTTGATTTTCCAGGTTTTAAATTATCCAGTAATAATTGTGCGAAGAAAACATGGCGTTAGGGAAATATACTAGAGTGGACAACAGAAGATCGTCGTCATCTTATTGCTCGACAGTGTCGATTGTAATTTTTGTGGGACTTTGCTTGGTTGGGGTTTGGATGATGACCTCATCGTCCGTGGTTCCTGTGCAAAATGTGGATGCGCCCCAGGAGAATAAGAATGAGGTGAAGGGAGGAGTGAGTGAGAAGGATTTGGGTAATACTCCGCAATTTGAGGATAATCCGGGTGATTTGCCTGAGGACGCTACTAAAGGGGACATTAATGTGAATTCTGAGAGCAATTCTAATTCACAAAAAGTCCAAGATGAGGAAAAGCCTGAAGAGAAGCCGGAGGAAAAGCCTGAAGAGAAGCCGGAGGAAAAGACTGAAGAGAAGCCAGAGGAAAAGCCTGATCCAAATGAAGATACAAAGTCAGATGATGGATCGAATACTGAAACAGAAGATGGAGAAAGAAAAACAGATACTGAGGAAACTAAAACAGATATCGAGGAAACTAAAACAGATAAGGAAGAAACAAATTCAGATGGCGGGGAGACAAAAACGGATGGCGGTGAGAAAGGTTCTGATGGACAAGGTGATTCTGAAGAGGGCTCTGATGAGAAAAAATCTGACTTGGATGAGAGCGAACAGAAATTTAATTCAAATGAGAGTGAGAAGAAATCAGAGAACTTTGATAAAACAAAGGAAGAAGAAAAGGTGGATGGTCAGATAAAGGAAAAGGTGGAGCAAAATGATAATAAGGAGTCAGATGAAAAATCCAGCGAGAAAAAGGAAAATGGTCAGGCCCCAAACCAGAGTTCAAGTGAGGTATTTCCTTCTGGGGCTCAATCGGAGCTTTTGAATGAAACAACCACTAAAGTTGGGGCTTGGTCAACTCAAGCGACAGAGTCAAAGAATGAAGAGGTTCAAACATCTACACAACAGACTGTTTATACTTGGAAAGTTTGCAATGTCACTGCTGGGCCTGATTACATCCCATGCCTCGACAATTTGCAAGCAATCAAGAGTCTTAGAAGTACCAAGCATTATGAACATCGAGAGAGGCACTGCCCTGAAGCAGCCCCCACCTGCCTGGTTTCTCTTCCTGAAGGATATAGACGCTCAATTGAGTGGCCTAAATGCAGGGAAAAGGTATATACTCAATAAAATTATATCGATTCATTTGTACTTTGTCTTCTTCTTTTTGAGATGAACTGATAAAGCGCTTTCCTACAGATCTGGTACCATAATGTTCCCCACACCAAACTTGCGCAAATTAAGGGACATCAGAATTGGGTGAAAGTTACTGGTGAATATCTTACTTTTCCTGGTGGGGGAACCCAATTTAAGCATGGAGCTCTTCATTACATTGACTTCATACAAGAAGTAAGTCATTTGATACTTGTCAAACTCCATTCTTTCCATATTACCTTTCATGCTGCTCTTGCTTCTTCAACTTTTGTACATTTAATTGGTTGCATTTTTCTTACCAATTGTATGTGTTTGTTTGTGAGTGTGTATATAGAAATTTGTTCATCGTTCTTTTGACCGTTGATGGGTACATGATGAGTCTTTCTGAATATCATCATAATTCTCTAAACCATGCCCTGAAACCTTACTTTGGAAAAATTTCCTTTCAAACATGATGATTTAAGCAACCTTACATCTAATCATATATATATAAGCTAAATCACTTTTTAGTGGCAGTCTAGAATTGCGACATGTGGCGTGGTGTGAACCTAATTTTTTTTAAGGCTAAACCGATTTTTTAAGGGATAATTTTTTAACCGGTTTTTAGGTAAAAATCGGTCATTAATTAGTGTAATTATATTTCAAGATCTTTTTATATATATCAATTATTCAATAAATTAAGTATTATTAATGGCCGAATCAAATAAGGAAACAAATAATATAAATAAAATTATTTCTTTTAAGTAGTGAACCGGTCATTTAAATAATGAAAAATGATAAAGGCACAACTTAAACCTAACTTTGACTCAACTTTCTTCTTGAGTCTTAAAAAAAAAATTACATGAGGAGGAGAGAGAGCCTTAAACTAGAGAGAGAAAGAAATTTGGTTTAAAAGTTGGGTTTAAATTGTGCCTATATCACATCTCATAAATAATATATATTAATCTGGACACCGGCCTTATTTCTCATTTAATATATATTAATCCTTTTAGTTAAAAACCCATATATAGAAAAAAAAATACCAATACATAGAATTTAAAAATATAAAGTAAAAAACCATAAAAAAATTGTAGTATATATATAAAAATCAAGAGCTATATAGATATAGAAAAACCCATATATAAGATTTTTTTTTTTTTTAAAAAAAAAAAAAGGAAAAAGAGAAGTGGTCATTAACGTGGCTCCCTCTCTTTTTCTCTCTCCACCTTTCTTTCTCTCTCTCCCATAATTTTAATTTAACCCATATAAATGAAAACATGTCATAACACACAAAAAAAATAATAAGAAGAAGAAGAAAATAAAATCAGCTATATTTGTATTGCATGGATTAATTCTAAACAAATTAGCCATCTTAGCCATGCATTTTTTGTGTGCTTTTGTAGTGGTTGAATTTGATGTTAATGGGTTTCTATTTAATCAAAAAATTTGTTGCTTTGTTAGATCTTTGTGTTTTATGTACTTTGATAATTAGAATCTATATATTCTTTTTGCTTTTTTTTTTTCTTTATACTTTTCATTTTAAACCATGCATATCTATGGCTATGGGAAAAAAAATTTCATTAAAACAATTGTTTATTTTCTCTGTATTTTTTTCGAATATTTAAAATCATGTGCGTTTGATTAGTATTAAAATATTATGGATATCACACTAACAATATTAAATATTCTTGCTAATTTTCTATATTATAATCCATGTATTGTTCTTGCGATTTTTTTTCTTAATACTTTTCATTTTAAATCATATATACTTATGGGAACAAAGATTAAACATGTTTTAATGTATGTGGATTAAACTAAAATAAAGGCTCTTATATTTTGTGGGATTTTTTTTTTTTCGTTTATGTGATCTACTCCATTTATGACCATTTTTTAAAGTGTTTTTTTGCTTTTGAAAGTAACACAAGACAAAAAAATTATTTGATTGTTAAGCATAGAAGGAACATAAGTACTTTTGAAACTTTAAAGAAATGTTAAGCATTGAATCTCATGTGTGAGATTGATTTGATTGCATTAAATGTTTAGTGAAAGATTTTGTTTTACTTTGTATTCACAAAAAAATATTTTGTTTAGTTTGCTTGTATTTTTTTTAAAATGTTTAGAATTATATGAATTTTTATTTGCATTAAAATATAATAGGCATTTCATAAATAACATTTGAAACTAATGCTTTGATAATCAAAATCTGCAGGCTTTCATATGCCATTATTTTCATTTTAATCAACTCAGCGTTTTGTGTAACTTTGTGTCATTATGTTTAGTTATGTATTGGTGTATAATTTTAAATGTTTTTTTTACTTAAAGAGATGAGATATATTTTTATATGTCTTTTTTAACATATAATGAAAAGTATAATGAAAATGACAGAAATTTTCTCCAAACCAGTTTGGAGGAAATATCATACAACCCATTTAAAATAATGTCAAGTGTCTATAAACATTTAAAACGCATATTAAATTCTTAAGATGCATTTAAATTTTAAAATTAAATTATAATGAAGAATCCCGCGTATAGCACGGGTTATTAGCTAGTAAGGAATAATTGTTGGCTCAAACTTGTGAGCAAGCAAAACCAATTAAGAATTGGGAAAAACTTGTCCTGGAATGTAACTTGTATGAGTCCTTTTAATTGCAGTTTCATCTAAGTAGGAGATTGGTGTTCCTAGAAGTTTTATAGAAAGCATCTTTGTTTAAAAGGTGTTGCAGGTGGATTTATGGCAAGCAAATCATAGTTAGTTTTTAAGTATTGGGAAATGAGATATAGTTCAGGAAAAGCAATACATCTTAAGAAAATAAGGAAGCATGTATTCTGCTAGGAAATATTCTCATATATTTTTCTGCTTAAAAAAAATATTTGACATTATTTTTTATTATTTGGTTATTAATTAGCTATACACAATCTTTCTACTCTAACCTATCCCAGATGGAAAGAAAGAGAAGTTCCTAAGCATTTCTTCCTGTTATACTCATATATATATATATATATATATATGTATATGTATTTTGGGAAGGAAGGGGGGGGAGGGTGGGGGTTTGGTTTGGTGAAATAGTTAGTTCTCATTATCTTTGCATGGTTTTTTTAAACTTCAATGAGGATGACAGTAATGCTTGGGAAAAAATGCTAATAACAAGTTTTTTTTTTTCCTCGACATTGTTGAACAAATTTTGCTAAATTTCAATAGCGTGTTTTATGCAGTCTGTGTCTGATGTTGCCTGGGGGAAACGCTCCCGTGTTATTTTGGATGTTGGATGTGGGGTTGCTAGCTTTGGAGGCTATCTCTTTGACAGAGACGTGCTTACCATGTCATTTGCTCCAAAGGATGAACATGAAGCCCAAGTTCAATTTGCACTTGAAAGGGGAATTCCTGGTATATCTGCTGTGATGGGCACAAAGAGACTTCCATTCCCCAGTAGAGTTTTCGATGTTGTCCACTGTGCACGCTGTAGAGTCCCATGGCACATTGAAGGTACTCCAATGGTTAAATCGGGAGAGTGATGATTGAATGAGCTTGAAGTAATTCAAGCTTGAGATTTTTTAATGTTGTTTTCTCTCACTAAATTTGAAATGTTATTTATGTTTTGATGATTTGGGTCTTGAACCTACCTGCTCTGACAGATTGTCATGATCTGGCTGGGGTCCATTTGACAGTTCCCTTTGTTTTGGAAGTTAACTTCTAATTACTGTATGTAGGTGGTAAACTTCTACTGGAGCTGAATCGTGTGTTGCGACCTGGTGGTTTCTTTGTCTGGTCTGCTACTCCAGTTTATCAGAAGCTCCCTGAAGATGTTGGCATATGGAGTGGTAGGTTCTGAATCCCTTATTTCTAAATCGCTTGACAGAGCTTGAGTTGATAATGAATCTCACAACCTGGGCATTTTGTGGGAAATTTTGCAGCGATGGAGAATCTAACAAAAGCAATGTGCTGGGAACTAGTGTCGATTAGCAAGGATAAAGTAAACAGAGTAGGTGCTGCTATATATAAGAAGCCTACTTCTAATGAGTGCTATGAGAAAAGATCACTAAGTGAGCCTCCTATGTGCCCAGAGCATGATGATCCAAATGCAGCCTGGTAATCTTTCTCAGTAGTTGACACAAGAAAGTTATATTATATCATCAAATGAAGAATTTAAGGGTCTGCTTGGCAAAATTTTCAAAAACTCATTTCACCTCTCAAATGCAGAAAACTCTCCCAAATAACCAATGGATTTTTAGATGTGGTCCCCACCACTAACACACTTTTCAAAACAAACCACAAACTCGTTTTAAAAAAAATCACTTTCCACAAAATAGTTAGGGGTAATTACTTTTTCTCTTATCAACTACAATGCATTGTCAATTTTCCCCCATGAACTGCCAACCTTATGCCCGACCCTATCAAATTGTCATTTTCTTCCCAAAATCCTAATTCCGTCAGTCAAACTCGTTAAATTGGATATAATATTTTCTTTTAGATGTTAAATCTCATTAAAAGACAGATATACCCCCAAATAAAATTAATTTTTAAAAAAATCCTCAATTTTATTTTATTTTTATTTCATTTTAAAAATAATATATATATTTTTTAATTTGTTTAATTTTAAGGGTATTATATGTAATTTTTGTATATAAAGTTAGGGTATTTTTTTTAGGTCATTTCAAATTTTTTAACGAGTTTGACTGACGGAAGGGTGGGTTTTGAGAAGAAAATGTTAGTATGATAGGGTCGAGCAGTAAAGTTGGCAGTTCATGAGGGGAAATTGACAATGAGTTGTAGTTGATGGGGGAAAATGTAATTACCCCAAATAGTTATAAAAAAATACACAAAACACTTCTTAAAAAGTAATTACTAGGAACTTCCGGTGGCCCTGTTGTGGTCACCATGAACTTCTGGCAACCTCGAGATGGCCACTAGCAACTTTTGAAGGCACTGTGGTGGCCGCCATGAACTTCCAACGGCCTCGCAATGACGGTTAGGAACACTTAGTGGCCATGCGGTGGCTGCCAGGAACTTCTGGCTGCTTTATGGTGGCTGCTAGGAACGTCCAGCAGCTTTGTAACAGTTGCCATGAATGTCTAGTGGCCTTGTGGTAGCTGCCATGAACTTCCTCCAGCTCTGTGTGGCTGCCACAAACTTTTTGTAGCGCAGTGGCAGCCACAAACTTTTTAGCAGCCCCGTGGTGGCCGTCACAAACTTTTTGGCGGCCCCATGGTGGCTGTCACAAACTTCTGGCCACCTTGCTGTTGCTGCGACATACTTTTGACAGCTATATGATGGCCAGGAGCATCCAGCAGCCCTGCGGTTCTAGCTAGGAACTTCTGGCAGCTCTGCATTGATCATCATGGAGTGTAAATTGCAATATTTTTTTTCTTTAAAATTTTGGGGAACACTATTCAATTTTTAATTTTATAAAAACACTTTGCAACAAATCTTTGTTTGCGGATCCCACATGCAACACTTTTTTTCAAATCTAGCTTCCACCAAATCAATTTTCAATTTTTACTTTTTTCAAAACAACTCTATTCAAATCCAAAACCAAAAGCACTTCTCAAAATTTTATCAAATCAACCCTTGGATTTACTTTTTCCTGGAGATTTATTGGCTAAAGATTCATTTTGGTTGGAGTAAAAGAAATATGCTCTGTTTATGGCTGAATGAGCCCAGTGATATGTTTTCAACTCTGTAAGAGACATTTTCTTGGTGTTCCTAAATTTGCACAAAAGACTGGGAAGATACACAACTGTGTCCCCCTTTAGCTGAAAGTTATTGCCAAAAAAGCATTTTGTCTGATGTGAACCCAGAACCCAGAATCACCCATAATTTTCTAACACCGTGGCTAACCTATTGACTGTTTATCTGCTTGATGGGCATAGGAATGTGCCGTTGCAAGCGTGCATGCACAAAGTGCCAGTAGATGCATCAGTGCGTGGATCACAATGGCCAGAGCAATGGCCAGCTAGGTTGGAAAAAGCACCTTACTGGTTGTTGAGTTCTCAGGTCGGAGTTTATGGTAAAGCTGCTCCTGAGGATTTTACTGCAGATCATGAGCACTGGAAACACGTAGTGACTAAGTCCTATCTTAACGGGATTGGGGTTAACTGGTCAAATGTGAGGAATGTCATGGACATGAACTCTGTTTATGGAGGGTAAGCAAAATTGATTTGTTTCTTGAGTAGCATTTAGTTCTTTCGATTGTTCGGGTGGGAGAAAGCTTTGTTTATTCTCTTTGCTTCTGATATTTGTTTGTGCTTGCAGATTTGCTGCAGCTTTGAAAGACTTGAGTATTTGGGTCATGAATGTGGTCTCCATAGACTCCCCAGATACGCTACCCATTATTTATGAACGAGGTCTATTCGGTATATATCATGATTGGTGTGAATCATTTAACACGTACCCTAGGTCCTATGATCTTCTCCATGCAGACCATCTGTTCTCCAAGGTTAAAAAGAGGTGTGTAGAATAATACTCCACTTCTTGTTCTTCGCACTGAAATATTGTTTGCTTGATTTGTTGTGCTCTAATTCACACTGGTTTGCGGGTCCTTGCAGGTGCAACATAGTTGCTGTAGTTGCAGAGGTTGATCGGATCCTCAGGCCAGAAGGAAAGCTTATAGTTCGTGACAATGTTGAGACCGTCAATGAGCTGGAGAACATGCTCAAGTCCATGCACTGGGAAGTCCGCTTGACCTACTCCAAGGACAGTGAGGGATTGCTGTGCGTTCAGAAGTCCATGTGGCGGCCAGAAGAATCGGAGACAATCAAGTATGCAATTGCTTAAGCTTGAGGGTGTCATACTGATTAGATATTCTTTGTTGTTGTTGTTGCTTGGCAATTGCTATTCATGGTAACTGTATTTCTATCTTTAGCCCATGTATCATGTTAGATAGGTCTTTAAGTCTGTTGTTATTTTTAATCACGGATTTATATGTTTGTATTTCTATATTAAGAGGTTGTCAGAAATTTTTACTGTAATATCTTATTATATACTAGTCATTGATGGAGAAAATGAAGCATTCTTGCAAGTGTAAAGAAGGTCAATGGTCAAAATTTATAATGTAACTAAGATTTTGGAATTTATGATTGGTGAAATGGCGTTTTTGTGCTGAATTTCTCACATGTTTTGTTTTACTCTTTGGAATATAATGTATGTGATGGAAGTTTACTGAACTGTGTATGGCAAAGGGCTGGCTGCTTCTGCCTCCCTGGATAGAGAATATTTTGTGCATTCAATTTCAATCCTTTTTATTTAAAGTGACTTTGAAGTTTGGATATCTACTTATGACTTGTATTTTTTTAAAGCCGATGACAAAAATCCCTCTTTGAATGGGAGTTTCCTTAAGGTGCAAATTTTGGCATGGCCCAGAATAACTGGCAAAAATAGTACCTTGTACTTAGCAGCATCAAAGTTCTTTATTGGACTAATTTATTTTTTAAAAAAATGCTTTTTTTTTTTGTCTTTTGGCGTTTATTTTATGCCAATCTCCATTGAATTGGCATGCTCCATTCATTATTAGTGAATTTATATAAACATTTGAATTAAAAATGAAAAATGCAACGATAAAATGTATCTTTCCCATAAAAGAAAAACATGGTAGGAGAATCATGTGTTGAGAGATCTTGAGGCACTCTTTACCTAGGTAAAATAACAGGAAAGTCTATCACAACCCACATAAAATAACCGGACACTCAACTCAACAACCTTCTTCTCCCTGAAAAAACCTCTCAGCTTTTGTAAATTATGTAATCAAGTCCATAAGGTATGTTTGTTCTATTCTATTTCATATCTTGTTGATTATTATTATGGTGTCTTGTTACATTTCTTGGCTTCTAGCTGAAGTAACACCCATATTAACATGTGTTTGCTTCAAAGCCTATATTTCATGTCAGCCATTTTTAAGCCTGCGTTAGGCATGTTGTGGCAGTAAGGAACCTGGTTTAAGCACTAAGAATCATACAGGTGGTTTTAGGTATCAACTGCGGTATAGAATGACATCACATAATAATGATAAATAGTATTCACTCATGGTTTTTAAAAACAAGAAAAAAAATCAAATAATTAATCATAACTACATTGAGTCTAAGCTGATGTCAATAGAAATCACGCTAGATAAAATAAATAATAATGTAAAATAAGTAAGTTCAATAGTTAATTTAGACCTCAAACATGAAACTAAAGAAATTTTGAATGAATTAGTCAGTAAAATAGAAAGTATGACTTTAATGTAGCAACTAAGGGGGAAAAGGCAGGTGGTTATTAACCGCCTTAAAAGCGGTTAGTCAAAAACCGCTAACTGCTAACTGTTAACCATTAACCGCGTTCATAATAATAATAATAATAATATTTATACTTATAACATGATCAATTGACTATTAAATCATTTTTTTTTTTTTTAGATAATTAAATCTCAATTTAAGTATTAATGTATTATCACTATAATTTATATGATTATATCACATGATCAATTGGAATTGATCATTAAATCATATAATTATATAATAACAAATTATACATATATAATACGATATAAGTCATAAGTATACAAGTTCATACTAATACAATAATTAAGTACTTAGTGACTTAGTTCCAATGTATATTATAAGTCCATATATGCTATAAATTATAATTATATATACATATATGCATATTGAATAATATAATTTTATAAGATCAATACTTAATCATATGATTCAATGACAATTCAAATAATTAATCATATTATTCATGTATAATGATAATGTGATTTTTATAATATCAAATTAATTAATTGACATTGGATTAAACAATGTGTTACTTATGGAATAGGATCCTGTCCATTTCAAATGAAATGGATAATATCCATTTAGTGTAAAATAAATGGTAGTATTGTCTTAACATTAAAATTGAATGACTAAATTTACAATATTACCCCTCATTTTACACTAAATGGATACTATCCATTTCATTTGAAATGGACAGGATCCTATTCCGTTACTTATAACCACAATTGAAGCATTAATGTATTATCATTATAATATATATGATTATATCACATGATCAATTAATTATTAAATCTTATGATTATATAATAACAAATTATACATATATAACATGAGATAATTCTACATATTCATACTAATACAATAATTATTAATTAAGTACCTAAAGACTAGTTTCAATGTATGTTATAAGTCCATATATGCTATAAATTATATTTATACGTACATAGTACACTTTTTTTTATTATAATATATTTAAACCATTTTTTGAACAATTTTTTGTATAATAACAACAAATTTTGAACAATAGTAACAATTTTTTGAACCATTATTCTATATCATTTTTTGAATAAATTTTTATTCATTTTGTTAACCATTTTTGAAAAAAACGACGTTGTATAATATATTTAAAAATGTTGGTAAATGAATAAATGTTGTATAACTTGCATTTATTTATTTTTTTAAAAAAAAGTACAAGTAGATGTAAATTAACGTAAATATGTGATCAAATATTTTAGATTTTTCAATATGGGCTCCTTTTTTGGAGCAATTTGGCTCAATGTGGTATATATAAAAAAAACCCAAAAATGAAAATTGGCCCAAATGCCAAACTTTGAAAAAAACAATTATAGCAGGTGGTTATATGTTTACTAACCGTTAACCACCGGCCAAACGCTAACAGCTATTCGCTAACCGCCTAGTAGATGTGGTTAGTGAAATTTAATAACCGCCTAAGCGGTTATAACTATCGGTTATTAGCAATAACTGCTAACTGCAATCGTCATTTCACCCCTACCAGCAATGCATAACTAAGCATTTTGTATTATTAATATTGTCAAAATTAGGATTTTTAATAAAATTGAATGAGTTTCTCACTCTTTGATTGTAATGTCCCCAAAAATAGGTTGAGTAATATCACCTATCTTGGTAGGGTTATTGACAATTCCTCTAGTGCAATTAACTGGTAACTAATTAAGTGGATTATCCATTAACAACTCAGAATAATATAAATGAAAGGTGAAAGCACATGATCTGAGATTTCTATAATGATAAGGTGTACAAGTGATATCATTAATTATTGACTTAGAGCTTCCAACCATATTTTAAATTAGGAGAAATTCGCTTACTTCCCTGAACTTTGGCCATTTTTGCAGATACCCTCCCAATGTTCAAAATCTCTCACTTTGGTGTATCAAATTTCAATTTTCTCTCACTTTACCCCTTCCATACAGAAAATTCTTTGCAATTCCAATTTTACCCTTGATTCCAAACTATATTGTTCCCAAAACGGCGCATAGTTTCGGGGTAAAATTGGCATTCTGTTAGAATTTTCTGTACGGAATGGACAAAGTGAGAGAAAAATAAAGTTTGATACACCAAAGTGAAAGGTTTTGAACATTGGAGAGGTATCTACAAAAGTGGTCAAAGTTCATGAGGGTTAAGTGAAGTTTCCCCTTTAAATTACTAATCAAACCTATTTCGATAAAACATTCGCCTGACATCTTTATCCTAGCAACTATCTTACTCTTATTACAATCAACTTGCTAAGCCACAAACTACAACGTAAGTCTATGACTTCATAAGTAAACATCACATTTGAGTATGAAATGAGCTTATGAGTTACAATTTATATATTGGAATAATAAATATGAGTTTTCACAAATAGGTGTTGGTTATGTTACTAAACCATAAAAATGTAGTTTTGGTTTTTAAAGGCATAGGCATAATCCTAGTGACAAGCACCAATATCTTTAATGCAAGGAAATAATGTTCTATATAAGTCGTAGTTATCCTGTATGGTTTACCCAATATATTACCCATTTCTAACAAGGTTGGCATTGTCCTGAGGGACTAGTAATATAATATCGATACTCCGGCTATTGCACACTACCATCCATAACATTAGCAGCCCGATTGAGTTCGACATCGGGTGGCCCATGCTACTAATGATATACGTCTTGTAGTGACCTGCCAATCAAACATAGCTACACCGTTTACAAAAATCATTGGATCCAAAGCCCATATAAACACAACATATTTTCACTATAGAATCAAGCCTATATAGTAAGCCTATGTCCATTATACCTCACGTACTGGTATACTATGTCATATGATGCATATCATTATCCATTTAATTAATCATTTACCAAATTTCATAAGAAATAACAGGCTCATCACATACGCATGATCAATCAGCTGACATATTGTAGTGACCAAAATAATTAATTAGGCTTAAGATAGCTTGATTATGGGGTTAATTGGACTTTAGGTCACTAGGGACACATGGAAGGGCATTTTTTAAATTCTTACATTTTTGAGCTACAGTAGACGATCACTTGTGTGGGGGACCACACGAGCGCTCGTCTAACAATAGTACATGAGTGCTTGTATGGAGCGCTAGTTGACTTTTTGTTGACAGCTAAATTTTTCCCATGCATGCCACCTGCAAATCAAAAACCCAAGCGCTCAACACTATAGTACATGAGCGCTTGCCCATTTTCAAAAATTCTCTGTAACCCTTAGATTTTCCCACCTATAAATACCTCACCCCTATGCACCCCCTTAAGCCCATTTTCGCCTTGTTGTCTCTAGAAGTGTTGCTTGAGTGTTGTGTGAGCTTTTAAGTGTTTTCTTGGTTTGGAGAAGGAGAAGGTGCTTCTTAAGGTTGTTGTTGTGTAAAAGGTAACCATCATCTCCCTTTAGTATTTTCCTTAAGATGTTATGTTAGCTTCTTGTTTTGCAGTAACTTAGTTGTTAATATCTAGGAGTTTTAAATTTTAATCTCGTTTTAATTTTTCCTTTACGTTTAGGTTTAATCTTGTTATTTGGAGACATTGTTGCCTAAGGAGATGTTAGAAACCTTTTTTGTGGCCTTATGACTAGTCAAGGAGGGCTCAAGAAGCATTTGGACCAAATGATGTTCTACATGAGCCTCACTGGCTGAATGCTCGCCCCTTGGGACGAGCAATCAACTAGAGCCGTTCAAGGAAAGACCTTTTTGGCTGAGCACCCTATTACCCCTATTTCTAAGTCTTAGGTTCATTTTAGTTGAACTTAGGATTAATAGAAAGTTTTCTGTAGATTTGGAGAAATAGGACCGTTTGGAGGATCAGCCGAAGAATTTGTTCGACCCAAGTAAGTATTAACTCATATAATGCTCACCATTTAGTTTTCCACATTGCACGACTATTTTGTGTGCCAAACCATGCAATTTACAGCTATCATGATATACACTTTGTTGCACCATGAACTCTATCATTTGTAAAAATATGTTACTTAACAAGATAATGACATTGAGATTTGTAAAAGTATGCATATAAAATACAGAGAAGATTAATTGTATCATATGACATGGTACACTGGTACATGTAAGAAAATGGTCATGGGCTTACTATAAATGTTAACTTTATAGTCAAATGTGTGTGTTGTTATATTGGTCTTAGATCCAATGATTGTTTTATAACCATCGCAGCCTTAACAGGTGCTCACTACAAGACATAAATCATTAGTAGCGTAGGCCACCCGAGGTTGGACTTGGTCGGGTTGCTAGTGTTATGAACGGCAGCGTACAATGATTGGGGTACCGATATTGTATTACAGGTCTCTCGGGACATCGCAAATCCTGTTGAGAATGGATAATATCTTAGGTAGATTATACTGTTGAACTATCACTATTTCTCATGATTATAAACATGTACTCTATCTATACTGCATGCATGCATACCTGTCATACCTATAATGTTGTATATTTTACCAAACAGAGTTCATCACTAAAATGGCACAGATATTGTGTGCATTATTACTCATTAAGTCTTTAAGACTTACCCCTTTTTATTTATCCCCCCATTATGTATAGATTGCTTGTTTAGTTAGTGTAGAAGAAGATCTCTTTGGACCGAACTTAGGTGGTTGCCTAGGACCTGATTTGAGTCATTTTTGAGGATATGGATCCGGTGTGACTGAAATCCACATGGGATTATGGAGGAACCATACGGGCGGAGATGATCGAGATTGTTATCATGTTGGCATTACTCAAGATTATGCGTTGATCTTATTATCTTACTTTAAGACAATGCTTTTGTTTGTAACTTAGATTTCGATGATCTATCTTTGACCAATAAATTTGATAATCTATCTATGTTATGATGTTTTATCTTTACTCTGGTGATTATAATTGTGGTATTTAGTTATTACTTTCTATTCTTTTAGTTTAAAAGTCTTATGATGTATTCTCTCATTTAAGAGAGATAATAACCCTTGAGTCTTGTCCTGTAAGGGATGAAGGCTGGGAGACGAATCATGTAATCAATTACAAGTTAATTGATTTCCTCGGGGTGTTACACATATCACACGCATTTATTTAAAACAATTGTAAGTATTTACTTACCTAATCTGTTCATCCTCAGATTCTTAAATCTCGGGCCTCCTTACTACTAAGAAACATAATCTAATGTCATTCACATTATCTTGAGAACCTACATTATGCATGCAATGCTAAACCACCGTTAAAACCCTAATTGCAAAACTCTAAAACTCCTACCTAACACATGTTCTATCCCAACCAAAGCTACTAACAAATCAACATGCTCATGTCAAATCATATTAACGTGTCAAACCATAGTGAACATGGGTGTGTTCATGATTCATTTGAAAACTATTTACTTTAAACAAGAGAACCTTCATTAGACTATTAAAGCTTGTTAAAAGCTTTGTGTAAAACATGTCAAATCATGTGGGAAAAACACAAATAACATGAAAGTGAAATGAGGTTCGAAACTTACCTTGGAGAGGGTAGTTTTAAACCAAAAGTAACCATTTCTCTCTATAAAATCTCTCTATTTTTCAAGAATTGGGGAGGAGGAGTGCATGGAAGGTGGGTGTGGTCTAAAAAGTCAAGTGATGGTGTGTTTGTAGGAGCGTGTGGGTGGATAAGGTTGCAAGAGGTGGCTAATTGGTTAAATTTGTTTTTTAGAGATCACCGAATGTTCGGTGTACCATTGTACTATGGTTTTAGAGATTTTATTGAACGTTCGGTGGTCCATGGGGGAACATTCAAGGCTAGGGTTTTCGCGAATGTTTGGTAGTCCATGGACAAACATTTGGTTAAGAGATAAAAGTAAAAGTTGATATTTGAATTTTACTGAAAAATGTTTTATGTCATTTATTATTATTATTTTTTTACTAGAAGAGTGGTTGTTTTTTAGAAATTAAAAGTATTTCTTAAATATTCGGGGCATCACATTGATGTTGTACTTTGAAAGAGAAATTGTTGCGAAATTTAATACAGATTTAATCATAGATAATTTTTTGAGATTTAAAATTACGTCAACTTCCATTTTGATAAGTGATTTAGTTTAAATTGAAATATATTAAGAAAAAATTATTTTGAGTCTTCTCTCTTTTGTTTATACTTTATTAAAACTAAATGCAAACTAATTCTATTTTTTATTTAGATCTATTATATGTACATCTCTTATACATTTCCTATACATGTCTTTTTTTCTAACCAGCCATTGGATTCGTATGGCCTATATATGTAGGTTGTACAAATTCAATGGCTGATTAGAAAAAGATATACATAGAGATATACCAAAGAAGTATATAAGATGTAAAAAGATCATTTCTTTCTCTCTCTCTCTCTTTTATTTTATTTTATTTTATTTTGTATATATATTAATTTAATCTTAAATTTTAATATATTTTTCACTCATGCTTTGGCTCTATTTGATAAAAAATCTTGATGTCATCTTCTAACCAGCCATCGATATCGTATGGCTTATATATGTAGGTTGTACAAATCCAACGGTTGATTAGAAAAAGATATGCATAGAGGTATACCAAAGAAGCATATGAAATGTAAAAAGATAATTTCTCTCTCTCTCTCTCTCTCTCTCTCTTATTTTTTTTATTTATATATATTAATTTAATCTTAAATTTTAATATATTTTTCGTTCATTCTTTGGCTCCATTTGATAAAAAATCTTGATTTTGTCTTTGTTTATATATATATATATATATATATATATACTTGTTTGTCTAACAATTTAGGCATGGGATTTTTCTTTTTTGAAAATACCCTTTAGGAATTTTATATAGATTTAATATAATATAGATTTTTTTATGTCATGATTTACATGTAAAAAAATGTATGCATCTACCATGGAATAAACTTGGTTTTCTAGAAACTATATATATACTCTAATTGATTATGCTTATTAAAGGTTGAATTATAATCACAACATCTAAAAGTCTAAATGACCAATTAATCATCATGCCATGTCAAAGAGTGAAGAGGTTAGGCAGAGTTAATTATTTAGAACAAAAAGTAATTTAGTTTTGGTAATATTGTCAGTTAAATTACCTACTCCACACAAGGAGCGAGTCCCTGGGACTTAACTGCATGTGAAAATCAACCAAGACTTTTTTTCCTTTCTCCTCTTCACTTGCCTATCTTTATGCCTATCTTTCCATTTATCTTAGCAGCACAAATCTCAAATCATCCTAAAGCACATACCAATCTTTTTCACCAAACAAGAATGGAGGATGGAAATGGGACCGATGGAGGAAGCCCAGAAAGCCCATGTTTAAAGAACAATAAAGAGCAAGATCGCTTCCTCCCAATAGCAAATGTAGGAAGAATCATGAAAAAAGTGATTCCGGCCAATGGAAAAATCTCGAAGGATGCAAAAGAGACAGTCCAAGAATGTGTCTCCGAGTTCATTAGTTTTGTTACCGGTGAAGCATCCGATAAATGCCAGAGAGAAAAGAGGAAGACGATCAACGGCGACGATATCATATGGGCTATCACAACCCTAGGGTTCGAGGATTACGTTAGCCCTCTCAAAACCTACCTCCAAAAGTATAGAGAACTTGAAGGAGAGAAGCTTAACATTCCAAAACAACAACGCCAACAACAACAAGAACAAAGCGTAGCGTATAATAATAGTGTATATTCTTCCACAACTCTCATGTCTCAACCGCCCTTCGTGGCAGCTGATCAGTCATTCTCCCTGCCTTTCTCTCCAAATTCAATTCAAAAACAGTTACAGCCACAA
This sequence comes from Carpinus viminea, assembly GCA_013348765.1. NCBI lineage: Eukaryota > Viridiplantae > Streptophyta > Magnoliopsida > Fagales > Betulaceae > Carpinus > Carpinus viminea. The sequence goes on from CP054667.1 coordinate 16,715,972, forward strand.
GATCAGATTGATTCAGTGGGGCATTGGTAAGAAAAATAACTTCTTTTTTTTTTTTTTTAGAAAAAAAAAAAGAGAGAAAGAGTTTGTTTCTGTTGTTCTCTTATATACTCTAATGTAGTATATTTTTTATTCAATTTTAATTTAATTTTTATACGGGGAAGCTAGGTGTTTTCCTGATGTTTTTCTTGTGTTCTCCTAATCCTATATAGAAATTATTTTATAAAAAAACAAAAAAGAAAGTTGTTCTTATTTCTCTCACTTGGTTTTTATAAAATAATTTTCATCTAGGATGGGGAGGACACAATGAGAACACCAAGAGAGCACATAATATTTCCCTTTTTATACACAAACAATTTTGCTCTTTGGTTCACTAGAAAGTATTGTAGTTTCCAAGGACTTGTGCCACATGAGTTAAATGCAAAAAGATGTATTACAAGTGCTAGCTGTTTATATATATGTGTGTGTGTGTGTGTGTGTGTGAACTGTCTTTTGGACAAGTAGATTTTGGATTAGGCTCTCTATATAGTTGGTTGGGTTGAAATATTTACTTATTGTTTAACTGAGGCACAATTTAAATGCTTAAAAAAATGGTTTGAGTTTACTCCCACTGTTAATACAAAATAATTCTATAATATTTTATACGAAATTTAAAAGAATATATAATATGAACTTATCTTTTTAATATTAGAAAAAAATACAAAATTAGTCTATATGGTTGCATAGATATGCATTAAACTCTTTACGGTTTAAAATATGACTTCAAATTTTTCATAGTAAGCATAAGTAGCAAATAATTCTTCACATTGGAAGAAAACCTTCAATATGCCACATTATTCTCAATCAAAATTATAGACAAGAGTCTGCTATAAATATAAAAATATAAAAAATGACAAACGCAAAAACAAAAACAAAAGAAGAAAAGATTAAAAAAAAAAACTCTGAGGTCTTATACCTAGAGCTTGGAAAACTTACACCTTGAGGTATGGAAGCTTATTGTATTTCTAAAACAATTGGCTAAAATGGATAATGTTCAAGTACCACTTAACGTGGCTTTATTGATATATATAGAATTACAAGAAGTATAGCTAATCATGTACATAAGGATAACTCTTATCTCTTATCTAAGTGTATGTTCTCATCTTGTATTATAGAGTCCTTATCACCTCTTCTCTTGATCACTCTTATCTTGAAGAGTTTGAATTACAGATAGATTATTAGGTGGTTTAACAAAGCTTAACCTAGCTCTACTCCATGCTTATTTCCTATAATTTAAATTGTGATTTATGTGTTTAATAGTAACGCCTTCAAAATTTAAATATATTAATAATTAAATTTTATGCGTCTCATACAAGCATGGACGAATCTAAAAAGTTCGATGGGAAGAGACCAAGATATAAATTTTTTTGGGCACGGCCAATGGCCTGTAATTTTTTTATTTTTTGAGGACTTGGGGAGTGGCCAGGGCCATCCCTAGTTCCCATATAGATTCGTTCCTGCATACAGGCTTATTTACTACATAAATAAGTCCCAAGAGATCTATTTATAACCCGTCATAATCAATCTGGTAGTAATAAGCAGAATGTCCCACGCCAACTAATATGGAATTAATTGGGACAGACTAATACACAACTAGCATAGTAAAATAAATGCAGAATATGAAATATATATAGTGATTTTAGTTAGAATACAAAACACCAATACAATATTGAGCACATATACAACAAAATCTTACTAAATACAACAACCGTAAATACAACAAACTGAAATAAAACTCAACAATATATGTTGAGACTCCTCACTCATCCTCAAACCTTTTTTTTTTTTTTGACATGTCTACATAAGAGGGAGGATGGGGATTTGAACTAGTGACCTTTGCTTTATTAGACGTGATCCTAGTCGATTGAGCTACCTCTTGAAAACACTCATCCTCAAACCTAGTGAAGGACTCTAGTCTGCCAATGTGACTAGTACCCGATAATCATGCAGAACAAATAAATGTACCACAAATAGAAAGAAAAAAAAGGGGTAAGTCCACCACTTAGTAAGTAATATACCTTGGAACTGAGCTCATGTAGTGAGCCTCAAGTTTTAATGCAATAAAAGGAATTAGAAGAATTAAAAACCTTTTGAACGTCATGCATTTCACAATTCATTTTAGAAAATAGGTTGTCTCTACTATTACACCAATGGAAAGAATATTGTAAGTTTGGAAAAGAATTATAGGGCATAATCTTAATGACAATATTTTTCTAGCATTTGAAATATTAAAACAAGATAATGCATTGAGAATATTATAATATATATCTTTTTTTTTTTTTGACATGTCCATACAAAGAAAGGGGGAGAGAGGATTTGAACTAGTGATCTCCGCTTTATTAGGCGTAGTTTACAACCGATTGAGTTACCATTTGAAGACATTATAATATACATCTTGGTTTTGCCTTTCCCTCGTATGATCTATTTGGTCTTTTACTCCTTCCCACTCAGTTTGCGCATTCTCGATTGATCTATATGCGCATTGTATGGCATGACCATTCATGTCATCCAATGCGCATATTGTTAATTAACATCATTATTATTCTTTTTCAAATATCAATAAAACTCGATGCATTTATAACAATATTTGTAAACAATAGTTGGAACCAACAAAAGAAAAAATATGTTTGAAAATAAAAAGGCTCAAATAGAAGTATTTACTTACCTTGACCACTCGATTTATTTTTCAAACATTTCATCTACCAAACATTAATAAAAAACCCAAAAATACACTTAGAAACCAACAAACACACTTTGGAAACCCTAAACTAGGCTCCAAGGTAGTCGAAATATATCCTAAGGGTTCCAAAATCAATCATCTTTGTCTTAAATTGATCCTTTACGGGGGACCAGGGATCAATCTTGCTGGGCTTGGATCAATCCAGAGGGACCATAGATCAATCATGCTGAGTTGGGATCGATCTTGGTGCATTAGAGAACCAATTTCGAGTCCTCCCAGGCCCTTAGCATGCAATCCAAACAATTCTAAACTTCCATAGGGATTCTACAACACCTAGAAATGTTCAAGAATAATCTTAGGTGTCAAGGTTATGCTCTTGATACGAGATCTTCAATAGTTTAATTACCTTGATTACCTTGAACAATCATAAAATAATTTTATGCAACTACAAACTCATATTTGTAAGTTTCTATTTTCTTCTCTCTATTTTTCTATTCAAGTCTTATTCAAATTTGAACTTTTCTTTTTTTTTTTTCTCCAATTTTATTATTTTCCAATAACTAATTGTTCAAATCCTTAAAATTATTTCACATTTGATCAGTGATTAAAAAAGAAAAGGAGATGTTAGAAGAACTTGAATATAAAACCTTAGTAAGTAATTTTACATTCCAAAAAGCGAGAAGAATGATTTTTAGATAAAAATATACTAAATTAAATATTATTTAATTTTGTGGGGATTCCTCACTTAAATTTCTCGCCTTAGGCCCTAAAATGTAGGTTGGGTATCGGTTTGGTCGGTGTCGGTAGGAGCATTTTCGCCTACCAATTCATAAAATTTGGTTAAGTTGATTAATTAACCGACTTCATACCTATAAGAAATAGTTTCGACTTTTTCGATTCAATGGTTAATATGTGATTAGTTAAGTCGGTTAATTATTGGTTACAAATTTTTATATTAAGATTTATTAATTTTCTTGTAACTACATAATCAGTAAAGAACATGTTTTATAAATGAAAAGAAAAGGAAAATTATTGGAGCATGGACCAAAATGACAACCACAAATCAACTGGATAATCACAATAAGAAAAGTTACCAGATAAAATTTAAAATTTACATGAAAAATTTGCTACGTCGGTTAATTCTCAGTTAACCAATAAAAAAAATTTATACCGCCTACCGAATTGAACCGATGTCGAAACAGTATTTTTATTCTGCCTATCGACTGCCGAAAGTCGATTGTTGGTCAATGACGGTTTAGTGGTGGTTGATAAGCGGTCAGTAGGCAATAAATGGTTAATCTACCCATTCCTACTAAAATGTATCGAGTTTGCCCTAGTCAGTGACCAAAGCATCCCTGTAAGATGGTGATCATGACTTACGACATTGATAGTGGTTTGAATCACCCGAGGTCGGACCGACTAAGGCACTAGGGCCATTAGTGGTGGCTTGCTACGTACCTTTTCGAGGCATCGAAGTTGTACAAAAAATCCATGGGACGTGCAAGTCTCACTGTAAGAGGGTTAATAGTATGAATAAACCATACGGAGGATGATTATGAGCTATAAATGATTATCATATCATATACTTCATTGACTTGATTTTCTGTATTAAAATATTGCGTGCCTTCTTCTTGGAGTTGGAATTATTCCTTCTCTACTTTTAGAAAGTTTTATTTATATTTTGTTTCTTTTAAAGGCATAATAACAAGGACACCAATTTATTCAAAATGCATGCATATCTATGATATTTAATTCTTTTGATTACTCTTATAAAATTAGGCTAATTGCATGTGGTAAGTTTTGTTGGTGAATTACTTAATTTTTTTTTTCAAAAAAATTCATTTTGATATCATTCATGAATAATCAAGAGTATAAAAACTTTTACAATCAAGTATAAAGCTCTGAAATTTATAACCGAAGTTAAAAAATTACACGTTATAGAGGTAAAAAACATACAAATCTTACATTGAAATTCTATGACATCTACATCCGCTACTCTGTGTCCAATCTTCAGCTTATAGAATAGATCTGTCCAATGCAGATTAAATCCGAGACATAGATAACCAATCTCCAAGCATGAGCAAAAGCACCATGCCAAAACTAGTCCTTTTCGACCCGAAATACTAGAAAATTATTCACGTCCTAAGTTCAACTACCAAGACAACAAGACAAGCAATAAAATACAGGGAAAAAACAAAAACTACAAAACCCACAGCACAACAGCAACCATCAGAGCAAGGAGAGGAGGAGATTGCCAATGGTGCAAACAAAAATGACGATGGAGAGATGCGGTGGAGATTGGCAGGACGGTGGATATGTTAAGGCAGCTGGAGTCACAATATGAGTTGTGCTTAAGGGCATGAAGAGAGAAAAAAACTCTAAGCCAAAACGAAACATAAGAGAAAACAACACAGGCAGGGAGGAGGGAGGAAGCAAGGTTTCCTGCCTCCTCCAAGGACTTGTGCGGCACTCTTTAAAGAGAGCTAGGGTTCCAAGCTGGTTTTATTAATTGGTGATTTACTTACTAAGTTGCGGACTTGTGCAGTTACTTTTTCATCTACAAAACGTAAAGGTATTTTATAGTTTAGTAGGTCTACCACAAAATGTCAAATTCGAGCTATTCGTAAGATTGGAGATGTTGATTGAAGAGCTTGTAGAGGAAAATTTATACGTATCATTTGTGTATAATATATTTGAGACCGTATTATATTGTAATTTATATTCTCTCGGAGGTTCTTAGTTTGTAGCGATGATAGTGGGTATTATTGAGATTACTTAGTAGTTTTTTGGTTTAAATCAATATTTTATAGGGGAAAATCCACTTTACCCCTTGAAGTTTCGAGAGTTTTTCAATTTAAACCCTAAAATTTAAAAAGTGGCAATGTACCTCCCCAATGTTTCAAAATTCAAACATTAAATTACTAATTTCCGTCTAATTGGATGGAAATTAAAAAAAAAAAAAAACTTAAGGGTAGTTATGTAATTTCATAGATTTTAGTCTAATTTGATGAAAATTAGTAACAGAAGGTTTAAATTGAAATTTTTTGAAAAATTAAGGGGTACATTGCCAATTTTTAGACTCTGGGATTTAAATTGAAAAACTCCTAAAACTTTAGGAGTGTAAAGTGAATTTTCTCTTATGTTCTACTATTTTTACTCTAATGTGTGTGTGTTTAGGTAGTACATGGAATTGATTACAAACTAATTAATATGTGAGCATTACGAGTAACACTCGAAGTTAATTACATAGTTAATTTTGGAGCGTTACAACCTTTGTGTGGGCCCTAAGGTTTTATCCTTCTCAAAGAAGGAAAGACTTTAGCCCCACAAAGGCTAGTCTTTAAAGGAGAGAAAGGTGGGTTGGTATGTGTGTCATCAAAGGGCACCAATTGTTTTCTTCTTGGTTTTAGAGGAGCCAAAACAAGAGAAAAAAAGAAAGGGTACTACTATAGAAGAGAGAAAAATTGAAGAGACCAGTCGCCATCGTATCCCATCAAAAGAATAAGAGTTTATATTCCTGTCTTTTGTATTCTTTTGGAGAATAATCTTTATTGTATGATAGTGAGATCCAGGTGTATTGGGGTTTTGGGTATGAGTGATTTTTTCTCTACTATATTTTTGTGCATAATAAATTTCTTTGTGATCACCTCCGCCAGTTAACATACCTCACATTGAAGGAACCACTTAAATCTTGGTGCTTTTTACGCAACAACTACAAAATCACAAATAAACAAATCAAACTCTCAATTTGCTTGTATGGTGGGTATGAGTGATTTTCTCTCTATTATATTTTTGTATATAATAAATTTCTTTGTGATCGCTTCCGCCAGTTAACATACCTCACACTGAGGCAACCACTTAAATATTGGTGCTTTTTACGCAACAGCTACAAAATCACAAATAAACAAATCAAACTTTCAATTTGCTTGTATGCCCCAAACCCCAACCTTCAAATTCAAACAAAGGAGAACTTTAGGCTTCAAATTCAATCAAAGCAAGACTCTTTCTCCAAAAACTCAATCAAATCCAAACAAAACAAAAACTTGTACACTCATTTGGAGCAACCATGGAAGACCAGGTTCTGGCAGGTGTCATTGCCTCAAAACCCAGGAAAATTTCGTGATCTCACCAAGATTTGGAAGATGATGGAAGGGTTGGAGGGGGCAGCTCTTGTGTATAAATTTTGCTGTGAATTTCTTGTAGGTGTGTAACAGATAAACAGAGAGGTGTCTCAATAGAGTTTTCTCCTATTTTTATTTCACAATTATTTCTAATGTTAACGTGTCGGTCCAAAATTAATTTTCAAAATTTTAAATATTTTAAAATAAGAAGGGAAGTGGTGCTTCTGTGGAGAAACAGTGTGTAATCATCCGAGAAGATAATCTGCTCTCACTCTCGCCCTCAGTCTCACTCTCACACTACTTTTCGTTTTATACTCTCTGCTTTGGACAGGTAACTCCATCGTCCATATATTTTAATTATTTCTTTCTCTTTCCCGCCTTTTTTATGTTTCTTACGTCTGAAGCTTGTTTGGTTGCCGAGGACAAAAAAAAAAAAAAAGGAAGAAGAGGAAAAATATTCAGAAAACCAAAGAAAATTTCGATTCTAATATATGTTTCTTACTTTTTCGATTTTGTTTGAGAGTGCGATCGAAAGTTCTGATATTTTTTAGGCAACCAAACGGAGCATCTGTACTTTCTCTAGAGCCCTAGGTATGTGGAATTTCGGTTTCTGTTCACTGCTTGCATATACATATGAAATTCAAAGTTGGTTCTGTTTGGATACCGAGGAAAATGAGGAAAAGAAAATGAAGGAAATTTGAAATTCTACATTGCAACTGGTTTTAGCCCCAATTTTGGAGGGGAAAAAATGCTCAGCTTGTCCGAAACTGATTGTGTCACAAAATTTCTGTTGATTATTTTTATTTTTATATAATTTCTGTTAATAGAAAACGAAATGGCCTAAAACTCCTCTTTTTCTTAGTTTTCTCAGCAACCAAACAGAGGTTGACTCTATTGCGTTATAGATCAACTACATTGAGCTTGGAGAGCAAGCAGTGAATGTCAATGGGGTTTGAAGGCTTCGAGCCCATATTCGGCGAGCCCAAGGTGGAGTGGGTCGCCGCCCAGGATTCGCTTCCGTTGCGTCCCTTTTTGTTCCATGCCCGTGCTCCTGATCCTTCCCACCTCCGAATCCATGTCACTGATTTCCACTCTAATACGTGGGAGGCCGTTCGATCGGTTGTGCAGCTCGAGGACATGGTGAGCGATATGGGTTTGCCTATTTATGCTTAAGTTTCTGTTTGGTCGCTAAGCGGAAAATAGGAGACAGTTGTTGGGTTGAAGTATATATATATTTGGTTGTTTTTATAGCTTTAGATTCAATACATTGATTATGTGTATGTGTATACGGTCATATCCTTCGTATGGTTGCCAAGAAAGAAGTAGGAAAGCAAAAGAATCAAAACATTGAGTCGAGTCCTATATGTAATGCATTCTTTATGGGTTAACAGTTTTACAAGGGAGGTAAGTGGAATTTTCAAAACCAACCATTTGTTATTGTTCAATTCTAAAACCACGAGGGAGGTAAGTAAGAAAACTCCTTTTTTTCCCTCCTTTCTTTGGAAAGAATGTGGATGTAAATGTTTGTGTTAGTTTCATAAACAATGAAATACCCAAGCTGCAGCTTAATAGTTTCATAACTACAAGTTTAGTCGTGGTTTTCTGTTTTCTGGTTGTCGTGAAAGATGATAATCTTTTTAGGTTTATAATGTCTTGATTTCTTTCCTGTCCTCAAATCTTTGTCAGTCAGCAAAAAGAGCCTCAAGTATTCATGGTTTAATTTTAATGCTTCAGATATGGTTTCTCTCTTCAGAATGTCATCTCTGTGTCTCTTTACATCTCCATAAAACATAGTTGTTTTTGATCCTATAAAAGCAAGTTTTGTCAGTCAAGAGGAAACTAGGAAGTACTGTTGCACATTGATACGGTCCATTTTAAGGATGGGTGATTGTGAAAGGAAATGTGCTGGAGTAAATACGCTTATTGGTTTGCTGTTTTTGTTTTAATTTTACTAACCTAATGTGCAGAGGGACAACATTGGAATAGGGGGCTCTTGGTCTGAGTTTGTTGACTATGTTATAGCCTCCATAAAATCTGAAGAATTAAAGCTTGTTATGGAGGGACATTCAAACTCTGATGGTAACTACTATTCTTAACTTCTCTCTTCCTTTTTCCCTTAGTATTGATTATTTATTTAAAAGGTGATATTTTGAAGTACTCATTTCTAATTGCTTGAGGGGCTCCATTTGATATAATTGATTCAGGAGATAATCCTCTTCTTGTATATCTTTTTCCATTACAAGAGTGGTTTCTTCCTGAGAACAATTCATACCATTAATTTTTTCTTTCACTTGGATCAGATGAGAGTGATGACTTGTGAGTTTGGATGCCTAAATGTTAAGCTTATATGTTTCTTGATACTGAATGATGCCGGAGGGAGGCCCAAAATGTTAATTTTGTTTGCCAAGTCATTGATTGAGACTTCCCTATGCTGTCATGAATTCATTCTACTTTTGAATTGAGTAGATTCTAATTGGAGCTCAAGTCAGAAAACTTATTTTACTTATATTTAGTAACTTTCTTTAGTAATTACATAAAACTTGAGATTGTGTCTAATTTAGAAATTGAACTCTCACTTGGAATGTTATCCTACTTTTAGTGTTTTCATAGGGATTTTGATGCAGCGCGACTTAGTGGGCTGCTTCTTTAATAGGGGACCTTTTGGGTTGCAAGCAACCTTGGAAGTTTGGGGTGTCGAGCTTGACGTCTACGTCCCTTGGAATAACATGAACTTGTGCCTTAGGAAATTCCCTCCACACTCTCCGACCTACAAAAGGATTGACATGTTCATTGTTGACAATAAATTTGCCTCCCACCTCCGCGTATTGTAGTCTTGGTTGATGACGACGAATGTACGGACCACCCATGTCGGCCAAGTGATCGGTAGGGACTCTGTGTGGGGTGCACACCCGCTCCCTCATCTGCATGGCCATACCACCAAACCTCTCTTCTAAGTGCCGCAAACCAATCTCTGTTGCTCCTTACGTGCTGCCTCTGTGCACACGTGCACTTCGTTCATGTCTGCACAGCGGTTGTCCCTCCCTATTCATGGAAAGTAACTTGGGCTCTGATACTTACTGATGCAGCATGACTTAGTGGTCTGCTGCGAATAATAACAATAAGGAATGAATAGATATTTCTAGATCTTGATTCTATCAAGTAATCTAAAAAATATTCTCTAAATGCTAGAGCCTATCTAAGGTTTGAAGGAAAAATAGAAGAACGCTCAACTATGAGGCTTCTTATTGAACAAAACTCACAAATAAACCAAATCTACGGTCTAAGGTCTATAAAACATGTATATATAGGCCCTAGACTTCTAATCCTAATAAAATACAGCAACTAACTCATATTGAAATTCTACGGAGCTCGTCCGGAAGGGACTTAAGGTCATCCGGACGGGACCTAACAAAACCCTAAAAGATGCAATTCTATGATGCCTGTTCAGAAAGGACATAATGTCATTCAGACGGTCACTCACCAAAACCCTAAAAAACATGAAAATAACATAGGCGTTCGGACGGTCTCCGGATGAGGACTTCAGACAAGGCTCTCAGGTTTAGGCCTGTCTGGACAGGCTATAGATGAGCTTGCAGACAAGGCTTGCCAATTTACATCAGATTTTGTAGGAGCATTGGTGAGAGTTTGTTTGAGATTTTGATTCTAGAAGGTGTTTGGAAGCGATGATGGTAGTAATTCAAGACGGGAGTGGTGTTTAATTGGAAATGGTGTTAGGTGCCTTTTGGCGCTGTGGAAACAGTTGGTGGTATTATTGTTGCAGTGGCAGAAAATAAAAGATGAGAATGGGGTTGTGCCACGATGCTAAAGGTGATGACATGGTGGTGGTGTAAGTATAGTAGTGGGGGCATGGTAACTACAGTTTGTTGAGATATGTTGACAAGTTGCCTTGGCAGTGGCATTGTGATAATGATTTCTTTGGTGATGGATAGTTAGAGCAACTAATAGCTGTTTTCTCAATTCCAAAATCAAATTGGATAATGCTTGACTGGTGTCAATTTAAATTTTGGAAGGGTGGTGACCATTTTTTTTAAAGTTTGGTGTTACTATACTAGTAATGGTTAAACAGTAGTTATGGTGGCAGTAAGAGCACTTATTGATGGTGGAGATGATATACAGTTGCAGTGAAATGCTGAAATGTGTTGGTAGACTGAAAAAGTGATAAGGGAAAAATGGTAATTCTGCTATTTTGGTAGTAGTGACAAGTGAGGAGGTATCAGGTCAGTATTTAGAAATGAACGTATGTTTGGTGTTGTCCTAAACAGTATTTGTTGTGAACTCTCTTATTTGAGGAAGTTTTCTGGGATTGTCTATGGTTGTGGCTGTGCACCAGAATTGCTTGTAACTTGATGGTTATGTTTGATGTTGAGTTGGTTGAGATGGCAGTATCATCTTAATATGGGTGAATGCTGATAGCATCTAATTTTATGTTGAGGTTATTCTTGTAAAACTATATTTCATATATATATTCTTCTATCAGCACAAAATATCTGCATGACTGATGAAGTATATTCAATGAATTGTGTCTGCTTTTTGTATTTTAGGTGCTGCACATGCAAAATTAGTTGCTCAGAAATCGAAAGGCATGCCACGGATTTCCATTTCTCTCACAAAACTCGTGGACTTTGCTGCTAGTGAGGCTATGGCAAATCTCTCTTTGGAGCTCTTCAAAGCTTTCAAAAATGTGCGGTATTCGTTGGTAGAAGGTTGTGTTCTCTATCCCTATGTAGAACTGTTACTCTATTATCATCTTTTACCCAAGCTATTGTCTTCTTGTAGTTCTTCACATTGTTATATTCACAAGGAATATATTGTTTAGTTATTTCCTTTTTGGCGCTAGTTTTATCAGCAACTGACGACATTTGGTGGTTGTGGAGTTTGGTATGAAGGAAGAAAAGTGAAAGGAGAAGTGTGACGATAGAAAAGATGCCAATTTTGCATCATAGGTTTGAGAGGTGGAAAAGTGAGAGGATGGGAAAATGATGTCAATTTCCTTTGCTTGGTTGAGAAGAAGTTTGGAAGAAAAGAAATAATAACTTGTAACAATTTACTACCATGCTATTATGAAATAAAAATCAATATTATTTCCTGTATTTCTTGGCAGTACATGAAGTTTTATAATAGGGAAAAATATAAAATGGCCCCCCAAACTACCAGCCAATTGCAAGTTGGCCCCTCAATGTTCAAAATGTAATAAAGTAGCCCTACAAAGTTCCAAAAAATGTCAAATTGGCCACTCCGTCAAACTTCACCATCAAGTTGGATGGAAAAGGCGTCATGTGCCATCCACGTGCATTTTTTGGACATGAAGTTATTGAAATGCCCTTGGTTTGAAAGAGAAAGCTTCTCCCTCCTAAAGCGATGTCGTTTGGCCTAGGCAGTCCCTAACATAAACACGAATAGGATGGTGATTTTCATCGTAGAAGATAAAGTTGGAGTTTAACCAATCTGAGTCTGTGAAATCTTTTTGCGTCCCTCCTTCAAGCGTCTTCCATATGTCCCACATTCGGTCGACATTGCAGTGGTGAGCGTAAAAGATTGGATCTTTAGCGGCTGAGTAGAAGTTCCCCATGTCCTCCCAATAAGGCCTAGTCGGGTCACCGCACCATAAGTGGGAGTTATTGTGAGGCATGTTCTTGACTAAGCCAACACCTGGGTTAGGGTTATCCCTGGCATGGTAAGGGCTGCCGTGGAATAGCTCAGCCTTCTTGGCTTCGAACACCATTTGCTGGTACATTATGGTGAGATTGCGCGATATTGTTGGGTCTGGAGTTGGTGTTGGGTCTAGATTTGGCGTTGGGTCTGGATTTGGTGCTATTCGTAACTCCTCAGCACGGCGGTAGTAGTCAAAGTCGATTAGTGTCGATGGTAGGTGATTTCTATTGCGGTTTCGATCAAAGAGTTGTCCGTTTTGAAACATGGCTGGCATTTTCATGCCATCAGGGTGATCCCAGTTCCAATATGGTATGGCAAAGGTGGGATTGCCTATCAATGTCCCCAATATCTTCTCATAGAAGTGTTGCGCCCCTCTGGGCTTTTGATATACAGCATTATTTATCCAAAAAAAAAAAAAAAAAAATCTTCTCATAGAAGTACAAGAAGTAGCGATGAAACGGAAAGAACCAACTACTGTGAATTTGGAGCTCATCGTCTGGGAAACCAACTTGGTGGTATGCCCCGTCACAATAGGCGCAGTGAATGTTGGCTTCTTGTTGGAAATTACGAGGGTCATCGGGTGGAAGGGCTTTCATGTGCTTAATGGGTTCGTTAAATTTGGCTATGTAATCCTGGTCAACCAAATGAGCGGTACGCCTAACACGCATGGGGGAGTTTCTGGAAGGTAGTATAAAGTCTTTGATCTTTGTGGATAATGGTATTGGTGGGCAGCAATCTATTTTAAAAGGAGGGGAGTGTGGATTCTCAACGAGTGCTGGGCCACATTTTGTTATGTCTGTGGACATCGGAGATGCCAAGGCAACAGGGTCATTGTAAAGACTAGCAGTACCTTGGAGACCTTCGAGGCCAATGAGGACATCTATCCTATCGAACTTCCCTAGAGGGTGAGGAGGAGGGACACGAAAAGACTTCACAGACTTAGATTGGTTAAACTCCAACTTTATCTTCTATGATGAAAATCGTTAGGCTGTTCGTGTTTATGTTAGGGACTGCCTAGGCCAAATGACGTCACTTTAGGGGGGAGAAGCTTTCTCTTTCCAACCGAGGGTATTTCATTAACTTCAGGTCCAAAAAATGCACGTGCACAGCACGTGATGCCTTTTCCATCCAACTTGACGGTGAAGTTTGACGGAGTGGCCAATTTGACATTTTTTGGAACTTTGTGGGGCTACTTTATTACGTTTTGAACATTGGGGGCCAACTTGCGACTAGCTGGTAGTTTGGGGGCCATTTTATATTTTTCCCTTTATAATAACATGAATAATGTAATATTATAAGGTATCAAGTAGAATTTTCAAACATATGAGCTAAATTCATTCTGGTCTTCTTGTAGTTTATTAAATAATGTACTATCACCGTTTTATTTAAATCGCATTTGTATTTTCATAAATTATTGTAAGGTGAAAAATGGTCTTTTCATCTATGATAAAAAGATGAAATAAGAAGGAAGTGATATTGGAATTTTTTTTTTTTTGATAAGTAAAATTGTATATATCAATAACCCAAAAGGGGTCGCAACACAATTACACGGGGGTGCACCACTTAGGAAAAGGGATCACCACACAGCATAAAAAAAGAGTGCGTCTAGACACCTAAAAAATACCCAACACTCACAAGGAGCACCCAAAAAAAAAAAAAAACCTCACATATCACCCTTCCCCGAGAGGGCCTGCACCCAAGCAATGGCCATATCTTGCCTCCTCGCAGCATGTGATATTGGAAATTGGAGGGTGAGTGACAAAATTGTAAAATATAATCTTAGAAATTGGGAGGAACAATGGCAAATTGTAAATCTATCTCACAAACGTATTTTCATCGATGTTTCCTCCCATATATGTATCAATTGGAAAGTGTGGGCCTGTGTGGAAAACATCTCCACGCCTTCCTTCCTTCTTTCCTTCTACATTTGTTTGTACCAGACAGTAGAGAACTTCAATCTCCTCCACTTTTTCCTTAATTTTCCATCCACCCCTGTTTCCTCTCCTCTACCAAATGGACCCTTAACAAAAGTTGATTTGAAGAAACATATCTAGTTTATGATATTGTTGGCGTAGTTAAAGAATATTGGACACAAATAACACCTTTCAATCTGCATAGCTTTACCTGGAAGTGACTTCAGTTAAAGAGTGTAAATAGGCAGTGAGCTAATCTCCTTACCAAGCAAATTTGAAAGAATGATAGAAGGAAAACGAAAGAAACAAAAAAGGAAATTGGTAGTCCTTGAATTATGGCTGGCAGTGACTTGGGTCCTTTTTGAGGGGTTCGTGGAATTGTGCTAGCATTCAAATATCGGGTTAGACAAGGGTGTTATGGATCCTGTGCTGTCATGTGTTTTTTGTGGTTGCATTTTATGAAGTTTATTGAATGAACCAATAAATTTGAAAATAGGTTTTCTATTCCCAAGTAGGAGGTTTGGAATATGCCCAGTAGCGGATCTAAATTCTGCCATGGTAATAAAAAGATATATGCTGATAAGGAAGAGCTGCATTTGTGACACTGCTTAAAGCCTACCTTTAGAGGCAATTGTGTTCCATTGGATGAGTCTTTAAAACATACCTCTTTCTCACTCCTCCCCTCTCCACTCCCCCTTGTCCCCTCCCCCTCAAATTTAAAAAACAAAATTTGTGACCATTTAAAAGTTCATTTTTTCTTTCAATGACTTTGTGGAGACTGGTTGCAGATTTCTTTCAAAATTTGCATGCTATAATGTTTTAACAAAATAGAACATTTAACAGTTTCTTTGAATATCGTGTTCTACACAAAATGAGCATCTTCGAGTTTAATTGGATATGTAATATCAACTATTTTTATGGGCACTAAAGAAGTTCAGATTTGACTGTATTTTGTGGTCTTTACTTTACCCCTTCAATACTTCTTCCCCTGCATCATTTTTATTCTTTCCTAACATCATTATGAAGTGTCCATTTGTCATGTCGCTTTCTTTCTTCTTATTTTTTTATTTTTTATAATTTTATTTTTAATGATGGGGAACACCCTCAACACATGGACATTTTCACTTTTAACCCTTTTGTTTCATGCTATAAATATGACTTCAGTTTGACTAAAATAGGCATGTGTTGGTATTAACTGTTACTCCTTGATTGTGGTTTCAGAGCAAGAGCGCTCTCTTCAGTTGACAAAAGTAGTATCAGCTGAGAAGGTAGGCTTGCCTCTTGATAACTGTTAATTTTTTGAAAAGAGTTAAATCATTGTTGAAATAGTTTACTGCAGAGAGACAATTCTTTATTATGCCTCCAACCCGCCATCTGTGTCAGGATTTTGCATTGAGCTTGTGGACTTTTGTCTTATAGATACGTTTTGGCTAAGTTAGCTATTGAGAAATTTGATCTAATCATATAATCAAATGTGGTAATCTCAGAATAAGTGAACCACTTCAAACTATTTATGTACCCTTAGCTATGTAGCAATATACAAGTATCCTTATCCTTGTTACTCTCTCTCACTCTCTCTTGCTGGGCTAATCCAACTAATCTCAACTTGATAAAGCCTTATCAAATTGCTTGAGGTCAGATGCATGAATCATTTCCTCCATCCTGATCTATGTGTAATGTGTGCATTTATTCTCTAAAACGCTTTTTCACTATTTCTAATGGATATGGCCTAAATTATACTATTGAAAGTTTGATATCCTGATGGCACAGCTCTATATTTGATTGCATCTTGAACTAAGAGGTTAATTTTTGTGATAGAAAAAATCTCTTGCTTAAGTTGGTAGTTGTGGAGTGTGATTTGTTCTATCCAATGGGAAAAGTTTACTTTTTACCTTCAGAAATCATTGTTGATTAGGAGATTATAATTAATTTTGTGATCCCTAGTGCCAACTTCCTCCCTGTATTAAAATAAGGAAATTTAAGCAAATAGGTTTTACAGGCGAAAAAATTGCCTGTCATTTGCAAACAGATTACTGTACCATTCCTTATTAGCTAAACTTGTTCTTTGATCTATCAGGAAAGGAGTGAAAGTACACAGAGCCAGCTGGAGCTGTACTCAAAGAGGCAGAAGTTTCAAAAGATGAATGCCTCTGACAAAGCAGATGTCTCTGCTCCTCTTTTAAGTAATGGTTTGCAAAATTCTCCAGGTGTGCATTGTAATTTTTCTGCATGAGATGCTTGTTATTTGTTTTTTTAAGTGGCTACTTTTGCATTTTCAGTTAGCAGTAAATTCCATCTTGTTTGTTCTACTTATTTAATTAACCTGAATTCTTAGTTTCAGTTGGCTGATTTAGTTTTACTTATTTAAAATCTCTGCATTTATCCAAAAAAAACTTTTATCTAAAACACCTTTGACGAGACTCTTCAGTTGTGATCTTCTAACAAGTATTCTTGAAAGTATATGTAGGTTTATTTTATTTTTTATTTTTTGAATTTCTTCACTTTATTCTGAATGAACGATTTCTCAACATTGTGGGTCAATCGTAAAACTCATTAAAGTTTGATTTCTTCACCTTGCAGCATTCCTTGTTTTTGGTTGAACGCCTCCAACATTTAATTTCCTTCAAAAAGTTTCTTTAAATACTTGTTAGCTTCTTTTGTGCTCATATTGCCCGATCTGGGTTCCTGTTGAAATGCAGGTAAACTAGCAGCTCGAGATACAGGCTCAACAAAAGTTACCAACCGTGTTGTGCCAACATTTCGCAGGCTAGTCAGCAACTCCAGTCTCCAGTATCATTCAATATCTTATTTTATTATTATTTTTTGTGGAAACTTCACTTTAGCTCTTGAACTACCACTCGTTTTAAGAAAATCCCCCAAATTTCTAACACTCTCAATTTAATCCCTTGAATTTTAAATTTGATTCAATTGATCCCCTCTGTCGGATTCAACTGTTAACCCCTAACAAAAAAATGACTAGAAAGATCAAATTACCGTTCGATTTATTTATTTTTAAATTCTAAATTTGGAATTTCATAAAAAAATTGAAGGTATAAAAGTCATTTTATCACTTTTAACGTTTCAAATTTGACGGATGGGGGTACATTACATAAAATTGAAAGTTTAGGGGGGTGAAATTGAGAGTTTTTTAAAATTTTGGGTACTTCTCAAAATGCATAGTAATTCATAGGTCTTAAGTCAAGTTTTCATTTTCATTTTCATTTTCTTCTTCTTTCTTTTTCTTTTTCTTTTTTTTCTTTCTTTTTTTTAAAAATGTAGTCAGTGGGCTTTATATTATTTGGGCAGGGCAAAAGTAAGAGGTGTTTTGCTGCAGGACACAGAAGATGACAAAGATACTAGAACCAAAGATTTGGGAAAAACTTAGTTCACCAAGTTCTGTAAATAAAAGGTTTTTAGGTTTAGAACTCTAATTCTGATAAATTATTACTAAGAAAAGGAGAATTCCCACTAACAGATAGGTCCCGAGTATCTTTGAGTACCATGATTATGAACATGAAAATTGCTTAATATTTCTTTTTCCTTTTATTTTCATCATTGCATTCTCGTATCGTTGCAGTCATTTTTAGGATGTCTTGTCTGTTTTCTAAGGGATTTTGTTTGTCTTTCCTCAAATACACTAATATGGGCATAAAAGTTGCCTTTTTATTGGAGGTTTTAGAAAACACGAAACAAGTCCTTACATAAAACATAGGGTTTGATGATTAGACATTGGGAAAAAGCATGAATAATGGCCAATAATCTGTTCAAATATTGTAAGTTGTTATGTTGTTGCTTCAGCCATAGTGAGGGCACCAGATTTCTTGTCTTAAGGTTTGTTTGAGATTGCGTTTGAGAGGTTTAAAAATGTTTTTAACACTTAAAAAGTTTGAAGAAAGAAGTATTCGTTTGGTAAAAAAAATTTAAAACGCTTTTAAGGGTCTAAAGAACTTAAAAATGGCCAAAAAAACACTTTTGACAAAAGTTTAAAAATGAAGCTTTTGCCCAAAAGTTTATTTTGACTTAAAAGTTTTATTTTTCAAATGTAATCTCAAACAGACTCTTAAGAAAATTGGTAAGTTGTTATGTTGCAGTAACTATTTTTAGGAGTTTTCCCTAGGAAGAAAATGAGAATTAGAAAGTTTGTTGTTTGTGCTCTAATTAGGGTGCGATTATCATGGAAAATTCTCATAGAGAGTTTTGTAGATGTCTAGGAAACTTCTCCTCCCTCATAGTTTTGTCTGGTTAAACCACAGAATTTCTCTTTACAACAAGTCTTTAGCAACTGGAGTTTTGGAATTACGAAAGGAAGCTTGTTAGAAAAATTGTCTAGAGGTTTTGAAATTATTGTGGTAAGAACAAGTGGGTTGTTTGCTAGGTAGAAGGAAGTTTTGTTACGAAGGTTTTGTAACTGTCATTCTCATAAACTGACTATTCTATTTAGTGGATGAGTTTTCTAGGTTTGGTTACTCTGGAGTGTTTTTACTTTTGAAGAGGTCTTCAAAAGGTTTTCATCTCGTTACCGAATTATCAAGTGTTGATTGATTTACTAATTTCATAATATTTAGTGATAATTTGTATAGTTGTTAGATTTTAAATTTCGCATTTTCTATTCAGCCCCTTTCTAGGTGTTGATTGGAGTCGCTTGGCTATATATATTCAGTCAAGGATGAGAACACTAAAGCAATAACAAAATTTTAAATTACACACGATCTCTCGGCAAATTTCATGTTATACAAAGCATTGCCAATAATGAGTTTCTTGAGAGAGAAGGCGATGAAAAAAAGATAAAAAAAAAAGCATATAGACCAGATCCCATACTTCGTATGGTCCTTTAGAGCATAATAGACAATCATCATATTTCCATGTGCAGCAATAGCAATTCCTAGTGTTAGCCATGAGGTAAAAGAAAATCATTAGTCTAGAGACACTAGATAGAGCTTCCTCATGCAAAGTGAAATTAGCCTCATGCATGGTGCCAAGTGCTAATCCACATCAATCTCATTTATAGCACATTAGGGAAAGTTACCAAAGGTAATCTCATGGAACATTATAGGCCTTCTCCAAAGTCCAATTCATAGCACTTTGCACCTTTCAAAAGACCCTATTGTCTTCCCAAGTCTATAAATTCAAAAAAATTATTTCTTTTTTTGTTTTTTTAATTTTTTTAAAATTTTTTATAATCCAAGTGAAACTATTAGCATTTAGAGCCAAGAAAGCAAATTCAGAGACTTTTGAATTTCCCCAAGCATAATTGTTGCTAGCAAAATGCAAAATGACTTTATGTCAAAAGGATAATTGGATTTTACAAACAGAAGAAATCGGTTTAATTGTTGGAAGAACTGTGTGGAATGGAATTATTAGTTTGAGGAACATTTAAGTTGGGAAAATTCTACACATCTCAATTTTCTTTTTTTTTTTCAAAAGTTAGTTCCTAAATGATGTGTCACTATTCCATGAATTGGTGAAATATTTTTTAAAATAATAAATCTCATGAGAATGTGATACATAATTTAGGAATCAAATTTTTTTTTTTTTTTTTTTAAATGTATAGCATTGACCTTTTGAGTCACCCAACAGTTGATTATATGCTTTCAAAATTTTTGTTTTGTTTTGTTTTTGTGAACTTGGACACTTTTGGCAAACCAAATATCACTGGAATAATTATAGTTTCTAGACAAGAAATGCTAAACATCTCAAATATTTGTCTCAAAAGTTAATTTTCAAATGATGTGTCATCATCCTATGAGTTAGTAGCACATTTCTTAAAATAATAATTCTTATGAGATGATGACACATCATTTAAGAATCAACTTTTGAGAAGAAAATTTGGGATGTGTAACACTTATTGTATATATATAGACAAAGTAAAAGAACAAATATCATAAAATATGTTTGCCATGTATTAAAAAAGTATATATTTTTCTTGTATATGAAAAATGTATTTTTTTTAAAGGAAAAACTTAAAAAAAATAAAATTGTTATTAATAGAGGCAAGGCAAAAGTAAATAGCTACAACTTCCAAAATTGATACTATTTTCTTAAAAGACAATAAGTGGTAAAACATAATTACTTGAAGATAGGGAATGACTGAAAATAGCATGCCTACCTATACTAAATATTTTCTTGGTAGCACTGTGTCTTGAAGTTCCTCAATAGTTTGGCCATATTGATAGCTATTGTAACGTAGAGAGTTTATTTCCCATTCTGTCCAAATGAAAATAGGCATACCTCCAATAACACTTGAGCATTAGCGATCCACAAACTCCCCAAAATCCAACAATGAATCCAATTGCAATGCTTGTATAAAACCATAGATGTTCATGGGAGTTTGCATTTTCTTGAATATTGCCTTCTCCATCTATTCTACCAATTTGAGGACCTTGAGCAGTTGCATCTTTGAGACACATTTTCAAAAGAGGCAAACCACAAAGATCTCAGTTACCTACATATGTCGAAGCACTGAAGCCCTAGAGTTGCGTACCTGTTGGGACTCTACCTAACAAGTTGTTGTTTGATAAATTCAAATAGCTCAAAAAGCTCAAACTAGCAAGGGTTGGGGGAATTACACCTAAAAGGTAATCGCTTGACAAGTATGGAGACTCTAATCTCTCCAGGTCACCATTACTTTGAGGGATGATGCTAGTCAACAAGTTTCTAGATAGGTTTAATCCAATCAAATCCCAAGAGACTTGTTATTTCTCTTGGAATTTTATAATACTCAAGATGCATTCCTTTTGTATTCACCGATGCATGCTCAATGCAGTGCCAAATAGCTGCTGAATACTCTTCTATGGAAAAATATCACGTTTCTAAATTTTGTTAGCTTTAATACCATATAAAAACATATAATAAGATAAATATAAAGCAGAATAATATAGAATAAAGGAAAGAGAGAAAGACACAGAAATTAAGGTGGTTCAACATATAATTTACATCCGCACATTAAAGTCTTATAACTACATATTTCCTTGATTGTATGATTTGATTACATAGCTCTATTTATAGAGCTTTGACATAATTTCAGATACAGAACAAATTCCTTGAATTTTCTCAAAAAAAAAAAAAAGAAAAAGATCCTTGAATTAAAGGTAATTCATAACAAATCAAATCAACAATAATCACAAATCAAATTTATATCCTTAACAACGGTGAAAGGAAAAATGTGTCGACTGGAGAGAATCTTCAATGAAGAATTGACAATCAACACGACAATCCTGATGGTTTTGTTGAAAAATTGAATGAAATGTTGCTCCAGATTTCACGCATGCATGGCAGCAAGTCTCTCTATTCCATGTTTTATGCCCAACGCATAAACAGTAGCAATTGACTCCTACGGTAAAACAGTTCAAAGACTCATTTAACTCCTAGTGACTCAAAAACCCCAACTAAAAAAAAAAAAAAAAAAACCCAAATGTGTTTGATTTGGGAGTCATACAACCTGGGGTGTAACTAGAACTTTTAGTTTGAAGGTTTTTTTTTTTGGGACCAACCTATGGTTTGTGGGGGCTGGGCCCTCCCAAGCCAAATGGTCATTCCGCCCCTTACCTAGAAATTGTGAGTAGCAAGAAAAATATTAGCTGCTATCATTTTGAGCGTCATGTCAACCTTATAGGATATTTTGTGGGGGTTGAGCCCTCCCAAGCCAAAGGGTAGTTCCGCCCCTCAACTAGAAATTGTGAGTGGAAAAAAAACATATTAGCTGCTATCATTTTGAGCGACATCTCAATCTTATAGGATATTTTGTGGGGGCTGAGCCCTCCCAAGCCAAAGGGTAGTTCCGCCCCTCAACTAGAAATTGTGAGTGAAAAAAAACATATTAGCTGCTATCATTTTGAGCGACATCTCAACCTTATAGAATATGTAAGTTATATATATATATATATATTCTTCTGAAATCGAGTTTACCCAACAAATTCATCAAATTTTGTCTGTTGATATATATAATTGACATTATGTGTGCAACTGGACACGTTAATGACAGGCATGGGAGCTGTGGAATGGATTTTGCTGTTATTTTAGAGTAGTGATTTTCGGCTGCCTCTAGCATCAGACTTTTTTTTTTTTTTTAATTGAATAAAAAAGAGATTAAAGGAGAAAACGCTTGTCAAATTTAAAATTGAAAATCATTGATCAGAAATTGATTAAATTATATCTCAAATTCATTGGCCTCCATGAATCACTGATAAAAAATTAGTATCACCAAAATTAAATAAACTAAGATAGCGTTTTGTGTGGCATTAACACCAAATTTATGATGATCAAATTTCTTTATGATTTAACTTTCCACCCATAGGTTTTAATTTTGAATCCATAAACGAGTTTTGAGGCATTAGCACCAAATTTAGGATGACCGAATTCTTTTAGGGTTATACCATCCTTAAAAGGTTAACCTTTCATCCTTAGATTTTAGTTTTGAATCAAAAAAATGAGTTTTGAGGCATTAGAACTCAAATATTAGTTCATAAAAATTTAGCTAATATTATTTCAAATATCTCAAAATATTATTCAAAACATTTCATCAAACATATAGAATGCAAAAAACATAAAAAATCTGTTTTTTTTTAAAAAAAAAAAAAAAAATTAAAGAAGAAGAAGAAGATTGACGCTGGTCTCCAGAAAAATAAAAAACAAAAAAACAAAACATGTCCTACGCTGGGCAGACGGGGCATGGCCTACGCATAGCAGGACTCCGTATTTTATGATCCACGTTCAAAGTCATCCATACCAGGCATGCCGCATGCGGCATGCTCACTTGGCTGATTTTACAAGATAAAAATAAAATAAAATAAAAATAAAAAACTATAAAAAGAAAAAGACAAAGTTGATGACAAAAGTTTGTGTTGATTGGCTGTCTTGTTAGCCGTTGGTGAACGATTAGTGAAGAGGGGGTGATCATGTATGATGCTAGCAAGGGCCACTAGCACACTTCATCTAACAGAGCATATTCGGAGCTTAAATTCTGTTCCTAGGCGTTGGCTGCAAATCAACAAGGCTTTATAGCCATTTTCTAGCAAATCTACTTTTAACCCATCGTTAAGGTTGGAAACCATATGTTCCGGGATATCTTAATTTTTTTTTTTCTCCGGACTAAAAATTGGTTGGAGGAGACAACTAACTGTAATTACTCTATTTGAGCGTGCCCATAGACCATAGTATAAACCAATGACAGGAGGGGCCTAAATGGTAAGATACTACAGAGGCTCCCTCAAGCCTGATTTAACGATATGTTCCGGGATATCTTGATTATATAAATAGCCAATAGGCTTTGGTGGTCATGATTGAGACTAAAATATTAAGCTCCATGAATACTGCAATGCAATCTATGTTTATTACCTTCCTCTGGATATTTTGATTAAATATATAACAGCTAACAGCTAAAAGGCCCAGAAAATCTGGCCATGATTCAGACTAAATATTCATTTTGGACCCTCAAATTTCATTGGCCACCATATTCAAAGCTGGGCCCATTCCTGCTCCCACCAAATTTTGCTGTAGCAATTTTCACTTGCTTTCCACTCCCACTATGCATCCTCTCTGTCTCTTGGTTTTGTTCTTCTTGCTGTGGAAGAAGGACCAGCAACCAGGCATGAAATTCGCCTCGTCGTGGCTGCATCAAATAGAAAGACATGTAAAGGCCGTTGCGCTAACAAACAAGCAACGGACGAGCTCGCTAGCGCGAAAGCTTTCTTAAAAAGACGAACCGTTTAAATCTTGCTCTCGGAGTTTGGAAAATAATCTCTTCTTTTGAATTACTTTTAAATTAAACAAATACCTGCTTGTGCTGCTGTTCCTGCTATTCCCTCGGCTTCTTTTATTCTCTCCTGCAAGAAAAAACCTGCTCATCCACCATTCCTTACTGATACTATGCTTGGCACCATCTGGAGATGGCCTTGGAGACACATTAGAGCAGTTTCCTGCTGCCTTTGATTTCTTCTTAAAAGATAGAGACGATGGAAAGAACATCTTGAGTAGGAAAGTTTCACTCTCCATGCTTGAAATCCTCGACATCTGACGCGCCTTAATCTTCTTCTTCTTATTGATTTGAGGTTTGGTTTCGGAGCGAATGTCGGTCTCTTCGACATGCTGCTCATCCACAATATCTCTTAGAGAAAGTTCATAACAAGACTCAGGCATGTCTTGAATCATTTCCATAATCCGCCTCCTGCCTTCTGCAATTACCCTTTTGCTTGAAAGATTGGTGGTAGATTGATGTTTGTTGGGGAGCAAAGGAGAAGATTCACAACAATCTTCATGATGATCATCATTTTTTGAGGCCTCTCCTTTCCATAAGGTTGGTGAGTAAACTCCAAAGCTTCCACTGAGCTCCTCATCATAATATAAGGTATTATTAGGTGCACCCCAGAAATGGAAATCTGCATCTTCACTGTCATGATTGCTATGAAGCGGATTGCCGGCAAGTCCTTGCCCGTGCCGGTGATGAAGCATGGTTTGAGGGGAGGTGAGGGGAAGGAGGAGGAAGTAGTTTGTGGTTTTGAGAGAGTGAGAGAGATGGGTGTATCATAAGGGAAGATTAGTCAAATGTTGTTTTGAGAGAGTGAGAGAGCTGGGTGTATCATAAGGGAAGATTAGTCAAATGTTGTTTTGTTCAAAAGAGTTAATGAATGAGGTGCATTTGGAAGTCATTGCCGTATGAGATAGGGGGGACAAGTAAATGGTCCAACCTCCAATTTTCCACAGCTTTGTGTATTCTTCAAAGCTTCCCTATAAGAAATCTTGTTGACTTATTGAATCCAACTTTCCTTGATGCCTCAAGACTTTTCAGTCCATATCCTTTTTCTTGTTATATGTAGCCCCCATATAACAAGAAAATGTTTATAAAAATAAATAATTTTAAGTTGATATAATATCACCATATATCTCAAAAGTTTAAGTTAATATAAAATAATAAATTTAATTAATACTATAATACCCTTCCTCACTATAATGAATGTGGGTAAATTGTTGGGTTATAGTTCAAACTCATAACCTCCGGAACTCAAACCATGGTAAATCACTACTTGACCCAATTACGAGTGGGCTCAATTCTTCTTCATCTTAATAAGAGTGAGGCTCAACACGTGAAATATTTATTTACTTCAGTATCATATTAAGCAAGTTGTTATCTTAAAAGCTAAAATTCATAAAAATAAATAAATTTAATCATTTAATAAATATTTTGACGGAAGAGTGGTGAGAAAATAGTGGTGGAAAAGGAGTTGAGCGTTTTGATCTGCCAGCGATTGGAAACGGCTGATACGTGTTCACTGGAACAAGAGAAATGGAGAGATCAGTTGAATTTTGACCACACTAATCTCATACAAACATCAAACAGGTATCATGCGTACTGCGTGCAACATGCATGTGAGGATGCGTCTTTGGTGCGGCGGCTGGCTGATAGAACATCCATTGGGAACACTGCTTCCTTAATTTCCTCCCATGATGCTTTTATCATTATTGTTCTTTAAAAAGAAAATATTCTTCGGTGACTATTATTTAATGTTGCAGTTAACATCATAAAATATAAAAATTATTTTTTGAAAATCATTTTATGTTGAAAGTAACGGAACTAACCTTAATTTCAAGGAAACTTCTGCCTTTAAAATATCCCTGTCTGTTTCTCAAGGGAGTACTACTTTTCTTTTTCTTTTTTTTTTGACAAAAATTTCTTATAAATTGAGTTGTAGAAGAAGTCTTTAAAAAAGTGACATATTTTCTTTTAATATGTGAAAAATAAATATTTTAATAATATATGCTTTTCGTATGTTGTTTTGGGTGCGTTTGTGGTTGTGATTTTACAAGAATAACTTATATCTTTAAAAGATATTGCAAAATATAAAGCATTTGGCGTTACAATTTAAAAAGCACTTAATCTAAAAAAAAAAAATCTGTTATTTTTATATGCAAGCTAGGGGTGCTTATTTAAAAAGGTGCAAATTTAAACTAAAATTATAATTTCATATAACAAATATTTGATAAAAAAATATTTTTTAATATGTTTTACCAAATGTTAATAAATATTTGATAAAAAAAATATTTTTTAATATATTTTGTCAAATATTTTTATAATTTTAAAAAGTAGTGATTTCAAAAATATAATTTTTAAAATTATATTTATTGAAGCCAGAATCGCAAACCGACCTTAGTTTTATCTAACTTTTTAAAGGTCGAGTTGTAAGAAATTTTTGTCTTTTTTATTTATTTTTTATTTTTTCCAGAGATATTAGTGGAAAGTACATAATATATGAATATGATAATATGGGCGAATGAAAGAGAAGCGACCAAAGAGCTTGTCATTACTACTAAACGACAAGAAATCACAGTCTGAGTTACGTGACTACTGACTAGTCATTATTGTCGTTGATGTCCCTTTTAAGTTTAGGGTGCATTTTGTTTGTAGGCACGAATTTGTCCAGGCCGGCGTGCTATTGCTTTTGACGGACTGAGTTTTTTTTAAAAGTCGGTTGGAAATATTTCTTTCAATCCGGCTTAGTGTTTTTTTTTTTTGGGAAAATATCTTTTTCAAATTTTAAAAACTTTCAATTTATTCCACTAAATTTTCAATTGCTCTCAATTTGGATCATTCCATACATTTTAGGGTTTAAATTTTTTTAAAAAGACCAAAATACCCATGATTTTTATTTTTTAAAAAAATAAAAATTTATATAAAATTCCAACTTCCAAAACATTTTTTATTTTTTTAAAAAATAAAAATCAGGGTATTTGATCTTTTAAAAATTTTTAAAACCAAATTGAGAATGAAAATCGAAGAGGTATATTGAGAGTTTTTAAAGTTTGAGGGGATATTTCAAAAATGGTGAAAGTTCAAGGGAGTTCTCTAAAGTTTTTCTTTATTTTTTTATTAACATGTGAGACGTGTTAGGATAAGTCTTCCTTTTTTTTTCTTTTTTTTTTACATGTCCACGCAAAAGTAGGAAGATGGAGGAATAAGTCTTCTAAAATAGCACACATGTCACATATATTATATGTATATAGCATATAATATTAATAGAGTTTTTATTGGGCAATAAATAATCATATCCATATGTCACATGATGAACATGAGAATTGATTGGGTTTCTAGATCTATTTTATTCAAAATTAGATCTAGTTTTTTTCCATTAGTTTCGTCCATCGATGCTATTGCTCATTGGCCACTCTTCTTCCGGCTGCCAGCATTCATGCGTCAATCTACTGGCCAAGTGCCGATGCTCCGCTGTGTCAATGACGTTGTCATTGGTATATCTTCAGTTTGTTAGATTCACTCCTCTACAGTTAGGGGTGTAAACAAAAATCGAAAAACCAGGGAGTCGGTTTTGGTTGCAAAAAAACCAAAAACCAGGGACCCTAATTCTGGTCTTGGTTTTTGGCATCTGGTAAAAACCGGGAAACTAAAACCGGGTGCATATATATAATAATAATAATTTTTTTAATATTATATATATATTAAATTAATATATATAATTATATATCATTACTTTGAGTAATATACAGAATAGTCAATGCCTCTATAGTAGTGA
Source organism: Carpinus viminea (assembly GCA_013348765.1). NCBI lineage: Eukaryota > Viridiplantae > Streptophyta > Magnoliopsida > Fagales > Betulaceae > Carpinus > Carpinus viminea. The sequence continues at coordinate 16,743,912 of CP054667.1, forward strand.
TGTGTATTTGGCTATTTGATTTGTTTGTTAATGAAGTTGCTTAATGTTTATCCATAAAAATAAAAAATTTAGAAAAAGGAAACCTTTGTTGATTACGAGATGATTGTTAAACAATTAAATAAAATAAATGATGGCAAAAATGGACAAAAAGACAAATTGGACAAAAATTAAAAAATATATATATATATATATATATTGGACAAAAAACTAATAATTTTTTTAAAAAAAAATGGGCCAATTGTGTGCAAAAAAATGGCTTATTTTTGGCCCAATACCAAAAATAAGCCAAAAGTACAATTTTAAAAAAACTGGTTATCGTCTCCCAAGAGGTAGTTCAATCGGCTGGGACCACACTTAATAAAGTGAAGGTCACTAGTTCGAATCCCCCCTCCCCTCTCTTGTGTGGACATGTCAAAAAAAAAAAAAAAACTGGTTATCGGGTCGGGTACAAACCGGAACTAGCCGGTAACCAGGACCTCGGTTAACTGGGACCCGGTTCGGATCCCTAGTTTTGGCCAAAAGTCGAGAAACTAGATCGGGTTGACACCCTTTATCCACAGTTCCACACGTAGGTCTAATTGCACTGATCGTCAATTTAGTTTCTATGTCACCAATGGGAGTATGATGTTTTATGGTTTTTTGTTTCTGTTTTTGTATTTTTGTTTTATTAAAAGAGATGTAATAATAATTTTTATTTTTATTTTTTTACATACTTTAGCCTATAATGAAAAATTGAGATAGAGATGGATTGAATTTTAAAATTAAATTACCAAAAATAAAGAGCATAGCATGAGTATATATATAAAATTGATGGAACCCAAAAATAGAGAGCGAGCGAGAGAGAGAGAGAGAGAGATTTGAACTTTGAAGCATAGATGTAACCGCTAAAAACACACCCATGAACCCGTCTTCCTAAAGATAATGGAATGGCTAGACATGGCTTGGTCCAAAAACTCGTGGTGGGCGACTTCTCCTTCCACAACTCGTCTCCCTTTGCGTAGCTTTTGGACTCTTCAAGTTGAGGTTGGTGCGGGACATGCGCCTCATTCACACTAATAACGTTGAATTTTGCACATTTAAGTCTTTTAATTTACATATGTTAATTCCTTATCATTATTATTTGTTTGATTTTGTGTTGTTTTACTGTTTTCAGGTTTTAAATAAGGGTTAAATACCCCATTAGTCCTTAGGGTTTTAAAACTTTATTTTTTTTTCCTTAAGGTTTGAAAAGTTACTAAATTAATCCTCGTGGTTTTGAAAAGTGATTAAATTAGTCTTTCCATCAGTTGACCGTTAGTTGATTTAACGGACTGACACGTTGACTAATTATAAGTTAACAAGTGGCCACCTAATTAAAAAAAAAAATTCACAAGAAAAAAAAAAAAGAGAAAAAAAAAAATTGGATTGGCCTTGGGCAACAAGGGCTGCCAAAACCACCCCTAATGGTTTGGGGGTGGTTTCGGCCACCCCCTTGGCTCCCAAGATCATTAGCCCCACCAAGTCTGCTTTTGTTAAAGGGAGGAAGATTAAAGATAATGTCCTTAGCTTTTGGCTTGGGAACTTCTTATAAACTACCACAGGAAGACAGGGAAGCCTAGGTGCCATCAAAATGGATTTGACGAAAGCCTACGACTTAGTGTGTTGTGATTTCATTCTAGGGATTTTGAAAGCTGTTGACCTTCTTGCCCATCTGATTGAATGCATTGTAGCTTGTATCACCACCCCCCAAGTTCTTGGTCTCCATCAATGGAGGGCTTGAGGGCTATTTCTCTAACGGGCGAGGGTTTGGGACAAGGAGATGGCTGGGTTGATCTCTGCGCCTTAGCATCGGAAGAGATAAGAGGGAGGGTTGGGACAGTTGGTGCTAGCATCCAGGAGAGAGAAAGAGATGGTTGAAAGGCCTTGGCATAGGAATCAAGAATTGGTGGACTCGCTTCCCCATTGGTGAAGAGCAAAAAATTTTCTCTTTTTTTTTTTTGGATTTTTTTAATAAATAAAAAAATTGAATTAGGTGTCCACATGTCAACTTATAATTTGTCCACGTGTCAGTCCATTGAGTCAACTAACGGTCAACTGATGGAAGGACTAATTTGATCACTTTTCAAACCCTAGGGAGGAAAAAAATAAAGTTTTGAAACCCTAAGGACTAATGTGATATTTAACCTTTTAAATAAAGATGCAATTAATTCTATTGAATTTGGGCTTAAAATATACTTTGAGAATACCTAGATGATGGGATGAAAAAACGCTATCTAGGGACGAAAAAACCTAAAGGAGACGAAGCATATTTCCAAGCAAATAGCTGTGGAAGAAGACCATCATTCTGGTGGTAACGAAGGTATTTTCAGAGCTCAATGGAGGAAGATCTATCTAGAATGTGGGGGAACCTTTCCCTGACCGAAGTGGAGGATGAGGAGATGGAGATTGGAAACAGTGCTATGGAAGGAATGGTGCAACGGGGAACGTCGTGCCTTGTGGGGAAGATGATCTCAGATCGTTTCTTTAGCAAAGAGGTGGTCAAATCTTTCCTAATTAGGGGATTGAAGCCGAAGGGTAAAATCACTTTCAAGGTAGTGGATGAAAATTTGTTTCTCATGGAGTTTGAACATGAATGGGAGAAAGATCGAGCGCTTGAATGGAGACCTTGGGTTTTTGACAGGAATCTCTTTTCCGTTATAAATTTTGATGGTGTCCTGCAACCTGCGTCTATTGAGTTCGAGAGGGTGGTGTTGTGGGTACGAATGCTCAATCTCCCACTTGCATGTATGAACACTGAGATAGGATCCATGATTGGGTCAACCATAGGGTAAGTGGAGGAAGTAGAAACTGACGAAGAAGGGGTAGGGTGGGGTAAATTCCTCCGAGTTAAAATCCGGATGGATCTGACCAAGCCTTTGATGCGTGGAAAGTGATTGAAAGTGAAGGGGGTTCCTATGTGGATTGATTTTCAATACGAGCATGTGCCACGGTTTTGTTTCAGCTTCGGAGTTGTCAAACATGGACCTTCGGGTTGCATGAAAAAAATGCAGGGGGTGGAGAGGAGTACGGGACCTGGTTGAGAGCCCCAGTGCCCGGAAAACGGATTGGTAGAGGCCTTGCGTGGAGAAGGGGAAGGGAAGAAGTGGCTTACTCTCATCATGTGGAGGGGTCTAATAGCAGCAAATCAAGTGGGAAGAAGGGGTGGAGGCCATCAATGGAGGTTGATACGGAGAGTGGGGAGACGCCGATGCCGAAGACAACACCGGTAGGGGCAAATCGGGCAAAAGGGCAAGCTATGGACTCTTTCCATTTGGGTGAAGATTGCGGGGTAACCGAAAAGGAAGGTAACAGACGTGTTTTTACTGCCACTGAGAAAAATCCGAAATTGACCCCAAATTCAATTGCTGGCAATCAATTCACACAGAAAGAAGACGCTATATCTGGAAAGAAGAATAACGATCAGATGGGTGAATTTAGTGTGGGATTAAATGAAAATGAAAGCAAGGGATTGTTTGGGGAAGGAAAGAATACGCAGATGGGGGAAGGAGTTAGGAAGGAAATTATGAAGGGGGACGTAGGTGCACTGCATGGGAATGGTAAGAAAGTAAATAGGGAAGGTGGAGGAAATAATGGTTTTATGGGGGTTAATATAGTGGAAAATCAGGGGTTGCTTTATAAGAAAACCCAGGGGCTAAGAAAAGGAGCTTTTAAAGGAGATGATTCTTCTGCTTATGGGCCGAAGGAGCTAGATCAAACTGGTGGGGACATTGGGCCAGGCCTAAGCCCAGTGCTGGAGAAACTGAAACTTTTTGAAGTAAGGGTCCAAAATGAAGCTGAAGATGGGATGAAGCTACGAACACCTATTGGAAAAATAGGACCTACATGGAAGAGAAAAGAAAGGGTGAATGCGGGTGTTTTTGAACTGGCCAGTACCAAACAGTATGGGAAACGAAACTAGGAGGGAGAAGGGGAAGTAAATGATGATTTAAAATTCTTGGAGCAGAAAAAGAAGCACTCGGGAGGTTTTAAAGGTTAGTTCTCTAAGGTAGAAGCAAATACTGAGAATGTAGATACTGGATCGGGATTGGCGAGGGCTGTGTACCGCTATGAAAATACTCAACTGGAATTGTCGGGGGCTTGGGAACCCCCAGACGGTTCAAGAACTTCGCTGGATGGTGAACAAAAAGAAACCCGATATGGTTTTCTTAATGGAAACCAAGCTGAATAATAAAAAGATGGAGTTGATTCGCATCAAGTTAGGTTTCAAGAATGCTTTTAAGGTTGATAGTGTTGGAAAAAGTGGCGGTTTAGCACTCTTGTGGCATGATGCTTCTACTATTGAGGTCCAAAATTTTAGTAGGCGCCATATAAATGCTATAGTCTCTACGACTGGGGGAAATTCTTGGAAGTGGACTGGTTTTTATAGGCACTCGGATACAAACTGAAGGGAGGAAGCTTGGAGCCTTTTGAGGAAATTATCTGTTTTGCAACCGGAAACTTGGATGGTTATGGGGGATTTCAACGAAATTTTGGATTCCTCCGATAAACGTGGAGGGGGGGACAGACCAAGGAGGCAAATGGAGGCTTTTTGTAGGACCCTCTCTGATTGTGCTCTTATGGATTTGGGCTTCTATGGCCTAAAGTTTACTTGGAATAACTGCAAGGAAGAATGTGCATTTATCCGGGAAAGATTGGACAGGGGGGTGGCCAATAAGGAGTGGTGCTCAGTTTCCAAATTTCCGTATCTCAGTGGAGGTTGCAGCATTTTCTGACCACAACCCCATACTCCTGTATACTCAATGAAGAGGGGGAAGCCCTCCCCAAAACAGGGGCTTCATTTATGATGCGTCTTGGGGAAGGGAGGAGGCGTGTAAGGGCATTATTAAGAAGGTTTGGAAAAAGAAAGGAGTGTTGCATGACACCTGGCAGACTTGCAAAGCAAAGTTGGCTGTTTGTCAAAAAGAACTTTCAAATTGGAAGAGGCATCACGTGGGGACGTTGGAGAAGGACATTGCAGAAAAGGCAAAGAAATTGAAAAAGTTTCAGGAAAGGGATGGTAAAATTGACGTGGAGCACATAAAAAAAAAAAAATGGAGATGGAAACATTATTGGAGCAGGAAGAACTCATATGGCGACAAAGATCAAAGGCGATTTGGCTGAAAGGAGACCGTAATACTAAATTTTTCCATGCAAGTGCCAAGCAAAGGAACCAGAAAAATCATCTAGAAAAAATCAAGGACGAGGAGGGATGTTTTTGGGACACAGAAGGATATTGGGGATGCTTTTTCAGCCTACTTTGGCAAGCTTTTCACTTTAGCTGGGACCGAAAACATGCACAGGGGCATTCGGGCTTTGTCCAGATGTGTCACTGATGATATGAACGAGAAGCTGCTAGCTAAATTTACTACAGAGGAGATTTGTAAAGCAATCCATCAAATGTCACCCCTAAAAAGCTCGGGCCTGGATGGTTTTACAGCAAGTTTTTTTCATCAACATTGGGCTACTATTGGTGTTGAAGTGTGCAATTCTGTTCTTGCTATTTTAAATTCAGGAATAATGGATGTTGATTTAAATTACACTTGCATTGCTTTAATTCCGAAAGTTAAAAATCCGGAATATGTGAGTGAATTCCGCCCGATTAGCTTATGCAATGTGTTTTATAAAATTGTGTCAAAAGTTTTAGCAAATCGGTTGAAAGGTGTCCTCCCTTTTATCATATCTCCGCCCCAAAGTGCCTTTATCCCGGGTCGGCTAATTTCTGATAATATCCTCGCCGCCTATGAAACTTTACATACCATGCAGACTCGGATGTGGGGAAAAGAGGGGTATATGGCGGTGAAGTTGGATATGAGCAAAGCATACGATCGTGTAGAATGGAATTTTTTGGAGAATGTTATGAAACGTATGGGTTTTTCGGGGATGTGGATTGAGCTGGTTATGATGTGCATACGAACTGCAAATTATTCTATCCTAGTGAATGGTTGCCCGACTAAGTGCTTTTTTCCCACGCGAGGCATAAGACAAGGAGATCCTATCTCTCCTTATCTTTTCCTCTTGTGTGCCGAGGCTCTTAGTACACTCCTCACTAGAGCGGATAGAAAAGGTTTTCTTAGAGGTGTGCCAACCTCTAAAAAAGGTCCTCGGATTAACCATCTTTTCTTTGCGCATTTACGCTTTGTCGCTTTGGCAGATGATCTAAATCATCGAACCAACACAAAATCCTTGGCATCTATGAAAAAGCTTCGGGGCAAATGATGAACAGAGCTAAAACGGCGATCTTCTTTAGCAAAAATACGGAGGTGGCAAAAAGGGTGGAAATCATGGAAGCCTCGGGTTTGCCAATATCCCAATATATGATACGTACTTGGGTTTGCCTGCGTTTGTAGGGAAGCCTCGAACCAAGGCTTTTGAGGGCATAAAGGAAAGGGTTTGGAAGCGGATTCAGGATTGGAAGGTAAATTTTCTCTCCCAAGTTGGAAAGGAAATTTTACTAAAAGCAGTAATTCAAGCTATTCCCACCTATAGCATGAGTGTCTTTCTACTCCCAAAGACACTTTGTATGGAGATCAACTCAATAATGCAGAAGTTTTGGTGGGGTCACAAGCAAAATGAAAAACGAATCCATTGGATGAGCTGGGAAAAGATGGGGACACCAAAGGCGGCGGGAGGAATGGGTTTTAGGGATTTGGTGTGTTTCAACAAAGCAATCCTAGCCAAACAATATTGGAGACTATGGAAGGATGCAGACAATTTGACCGCTAAAATCTTGAAGGCTAAGTATTTTCCAAAAAGCTCAATTCTAGAAAGCCGGCTGGGGTCTAAGCCTTCTTATGCTTGGCGAAGTATTTTTAATGCAGGAGAATTGGTAAAAGCGGGCATGATGTGGAGGATCGGTAATGGAGCAAAAGTGAACATATGGGGGGAAAAATGGATTCCGTTGCCTCATACTTATATGATTCAATCCCCTCCCATTAATTTCCTTGTTGATGCTAAGGTGAGTCAACTCATTGAAGGTGAGACCCACTGGTGGGATATTTCTTTGTTAAATTCTCTTTTCTCTCTAGAGGAAGTGAAGGCAATAATATCGCTACCTGTGGGCCTCACAAACCAGGAGGATACAATTATCTGGAGGGGGACTGAAAAGGGTGAGTTTACAGTCCGGAGTGCATACCATCTTGCTATGGAGATGGAAAATAAGGAGAAAGCGGGAAGTTCTACAAGAAAGCAGAGTAGCTAATTGTGGAGGACCTTATGGAAGCTGAACCTTCCAAATGCAGAAAAATTTTTTTCTATGGCGAGCATGTCAAAACCTTCTCCCTACAAAAGATAATCTGGTGAAGAGAAAAGTAGTAAATGAACCTTCATGTCCTATTTGTGGGAATGAAGAGGAAACGGTATTCCACATACTATGGTCCTGCCCTTCCGCCATGGACGTCTGGGGAAGTAGTAATAGATTGTTTCAGAAAACTGTTGTGGAGGACCCGGATTTTCTCAAGGTAGCGGAAATTTGTTTCGAGAAGGGATCAGAAGAGGAAAAGTTGCTGTTTGTAAGACTGGCCCGAAAGATTTGGTTCCGTAGAAATAATTTTGTTTTTAACGGTTTGTTTCTTCATCCAAATGAGGTTGTGTAAGAGGTTAGAAAATCTATGGAAGAATATCACATAGTAAGCCATATGGCACGCTCTGAGGAGGATAGAAGAACGGACGGACAACTGGCGGACAAATGGAAAGTGCCTGAGTTGGGTTGGCATAAAGCCAATTAGGATGCAGCAAGAGATTCCACGAGGGGGCGCATGGGTCTGGGTATTGTGATAAGGGACCAGTCGGGACGTGTCAACGCAGCAAGAAGCATTCCCATTCAAGGCTGTTTAGAACCACATGCAATGGAGGCCCTGGCGGCATGTCATGCGGTGAGATTGTGCAAGGAAGTGGGAATCAGACAACTGATCCTAGAGGGGGACGCCAAGGCGGTGGTCACAGTTGTGAATGAGAGGGAAGTATCTATGCATAAACCTGGCCATCTGATTGAAGAAATTAAAATTGAGCTTCAAGCTTTTTCTGGTTGGAAATGCTGTTATGTGAGTAGAAATCTCAATAAGGCTGCTCATGGTTTGGCCAAGGAGGCCTGTAAACAGTTCATTGGAGGGACTTGGAATCTTTCAATTCCGAGAGCAATCCATGATATTGTTTTGATGGAACAAATTGTATCCGTTTGAATTTTTTGATTAATGAAACTTTTGAGATCAATAAAAAAGAAAAAAAGAAAAGAGAAGACCTAGATGATATGGCTAAGCTTAACCAATCATAATAGAGACCTATATGATGTGGTTAAATTTAATCAAATCAAGGAAAGGATAAAATCGAAATTTCTCTAATTGGAGTCAAAATCAGATCGGATAAAATTTCAGATTTTGGACACATCTCAGTATTTTGGCTATAACTTTCAGTTCAAATATTGGATTAAGTTGATTCCAGCGGCATTGGAAAGCTAACTCAAAATGCTACAAATCATTGTGAAATATGATTTTCCTAATTCAAAATTTTGTCCTGCCAAAATTGTCCCGCAATAAAATAACGCAAATTTGGACGAATCTTATTCCGATTTGTACTTGGATTGCTTCCTAATTTAAATGGGAGATTGAAGTCCAAATTTTTTAGGTTTCCTAGGGCTTCTAGGACTTATTTGATCCCTTTAAATAGACCATTAAGCTTTAAAAGAAGGGGTGCCTAGTTTTAGACATAAATTACCTTCTTGGAGGCTTGATTCGTTGAAGAGGAGAAATTCATGGCAAGAGGCCATCCCAGCGCCCCGATGAGCCGCTAAATTCTGTAATAGGGTGCTAATGTAGCCCTTTCCAAGTAACAATGGTTTAATTATATTTTAATTTGGGTTTTTCTATATGCATAATGGTTGTATAACTGTGAAAGTTTATCTTAATGTTTATATTCAATCATTATGAATTTATTATCTTATCTTAGAAAATCTTTTATATTGATTAAACTCAATCTTTCATATTTTTTGCGATTATATGAATGATTGTTATACAACGATTTTAATTGATACATGATCAATAGGATTTGATAAGTTATGCTTAAAGAAGACGGATTGTACTACACTCTAGTTTAGTGTAATTTAGGTAGGCAGTTTGTGTCAACCGAAAATGGGTTATGCTTATTCATTGATTGTGTATAACCTATTAAGGAATTAGATAATTCATACCTAGGGAAGACATGTCGTACCACATCTTAGTGGTTAGTGGGACAGTATGTGCCAACTGAAGATGGATTATACTTATTCCTTAATGATAGTATTTTATTGATTACTTGAGTAACACGAGCCCTATATCATATATAGTATGAATTTTCTTTATTAATTTATGGTTGACCATTGTTATGCAATTTAGTGGTGAAATCAACCCCCTATTCTATCTCTCATTACTTTTATCTTTACTTTTATGCATTTAGTTTATAAATTTAAAAACCAAATCAAACATCTTTTAAATTAAGTTAATTTTAATCTTTATAAACTTGATAACAATACTACTGTAGTCTTTAAGATTCGACAACCTCTCTATGGCCTTATTCTACAAGGATTCATCCTATTGCGAGTGGTTATTTATATTATTGATATTGTTTGACACAAAAAGACCGCATCACACGGCCGTATCATCAAATCCTAGTTTTCCTCTCAAGTTTTTATCCAAAATAGGCTTATTGATGTCTATGGTAAATACGGTTGTTTGGACGATGCACGCAGGGTGTTTGATCGAATGCTTCATAGGAATACTTTCACTTGGAATTCGATTATAAGTGCATTAATAAGATGGGGTTTTCTTCATGAGGCTGTGCAGGTCTTTGGGTCGATGCCTGAGCCAGACCAGTGCTCGTGGAACTAAATGGTATCGGGTTTTGCGCAACATGATCGCTTTGACGAAGCCTTAAGAGTATTTTAGTAAAATGCATAGGGAGAATTTTGTGCTTAATAAGTACTCCTTTGGTAGTGCTCTTAGTGCCTGTTCGGGCCTGATGGATTTGAAAATGGGTATTCAAATTCATGCTTTGGTCTCAAAATCCTGCTACTCGTCGAATGTATATATGGGTTATGCTCTTATTGACATGTACTCCAAGTGTGGGAGTGTGGCTTGTGCTCAAAGAGTTTTTGATCGGATGAGTGAACGGAACAAAGTTTCTTGGAACAGCATGATTACATGCTATGAGCAAAATGGTCTGGCAAATGAAGCTTTGGAGGTTTTTGTGAAAATGATGGATTGCGGGATTGAACCAGATGAGGTCACTCTAGCTAGTGTGGTGTCTGAAACCTCCTTGGTGAATGGGTATGCAAAGGCAGGAAGTGTGAAAGGTGCAAGGTTAATGTTTACAAACATGATGGAGAGGAATGTAGTGTCTTGGAATTCACTTATTGCAGGTATACACAGAATGGGGAGAATGAAGAGGCACTTGGGCTCTTCCTCCTCCTAAAGAGGGAATCCATTTGGCCAACCCATTACACCTTTGGGAATCTACTCAATGCTTGTGCCAATCTTCGGAACTGCAGCTGCGCAGACAGTCTCATGGTCACGTTTTGAAGCATGGACTTCGCTTTCAATCTGGAGAGGAGAGTGACATTTTTGTGGGGGAACTCTCTCATTGACATGTATGTGGAATGTGGATCAGTTGAAGATGGGAGCCGTTTATTTGAAAATATGGTGGAAAGGGATTGTGTCTCTTGGAATGCCATGATAGTGGGATATGCACATAATGGTTATGGAACTGAAGCTCTTCAAATTTTCCAAAAAATGTTGTTATCCGGAGAGAAGCCAGACCATATCACTATGATCGGTGTTCTATGTGCTTGCAGTCATGGGGGGTTGGTTGAAGAGTGGCGTAATTATTTCCACTCAATGAGAACGGAGCATGGTTTGACGTGACTGAAGGAGCATTATACATGTATGGTTGATATACTTGGTCGAGCTGGATGCCTCGATGAAGCAAAGAGTTTGATAGACACAATGCCGATGCAGCCTGATGCTGTTGTCTGGGGATCTTTACTTGCTGCTTGTAAGGTCCATAAGAACATCATATTAGGGAAGTATGTGGCAGAGAAGCTCTTGGAGATTGACCCTTGGAATTGTGGACCTTATGTACTGTTAGGAAAATAATTTAATAAGGAAGAAGAATCAGAAATAAACGCTAAATTGATAGGCAAATATTATTCAAGTAAGAACAAAATCTAAAATAAAAGATAGCTTTGAGGCACGATGAATCGCTATCTTTAAGACAATATTTGCCCCCACTCGGAATGAGTTTGCTAATAGGTTGCTAGCAAATCGCCTCCAGGATACAACAAAGCTATGAAATTCTACAGATAGCAATTCTGGAGAATTCCCACGTCTTCTCTTGTGAACTACTAAACTTGAGAATGAAAAATTAATTATTAAAATCGGAATGGGGAGTGTCTTATTTATAGAGAATGAAGGGGCATCAAGTGAAAAGTTATTACTTTTCACTTTTAAGTAACCGACAGAAGTTACGGTTTTAATATAAGCAGTTGCATCTTACAACACAACATCTGCGACGGCTTGATGGTAAGGCGCACCATTTCATCATAAGCCACGCTGGTTCGAGTCCTAGTAACCGCATATGCGGTTTTATTTTATTCTTCCAAAACAATGAGCCAACTAAACTTTTATTTAATATTGCAATCTAACAATATTTATAACATGTACTTCTCTCAAACATGTATGCTGAGCTTGGTAAATGGAGGGATGCAATGTAAGTTAGGAAGCAGATGAGACAACAGGAAGTTGTCAAACAGCCGGTTTGCAGTTGGATTAAAATCCAGAGTGATTTGCATGTTTTCATGGTGAAAGATAAAAGGCATCCTCAGAGGAAGGAGATGTATTCACGTTTGAAGATGCTCACGGAACAGATGAAGAGAGCTGGGTATGTGCCAGATGCTGGTGTTCAAGATGCTCGCGATGAGCAGAGTGAATCTGAATTTGTCTCCTGTGACAAAGAGGAAATGCCAGCAGATGCTGCTGTGGGTTGAAATCAAATGCTCTGCTCTTGGTATCCCTTTTACCAACATCTGATTGATTCTTTTGTTATTTATTTTAGTTTGAAGGTCTGACCCACTTGAGAAGATTCGGTTCTAACCTGTTGGATCGGGCCGAAAATATTGGATCCGGATCAGTTTTTTTTTTTTGGAAGCTTGACACGTGGTAGAGGCTAGGGCTGACATGACGGCACTCTGAGAGACACGTGGCAACTGGAGAGTGATGAGCGCTGGCGCATGTAGCCGCAAGAAGCGCTGGGTAGAGGAACGCCTGGCGCGTGTATTGCACGCGCAAAAGCCTGATGGCTGCGAAGCGCGTGCATCTCACGCGCCAGTAAGCGCATAGGAGCGTGAAGTCTCGCGTGAGATGGTGCCAGAGCGCGTGGGAGGTGCTGCCGGCGCGTGGGAAGACCGTCTCGACGCGTGGATCACCATGGCGGCGTGTGGGAGCACCTGAAGCGCGGCAAAACAAAGAGATCCTTCGAGGCGCGTAGCGCGTGGAAGCTTGGACGGCGGTGATCTCTTCGGATCTGGACTCGGAGCGTCTGATCTGTCGTTTGGGGAGGAGCATAGTGCGCGTGCAATGCCGGAATAGGCTAAGATTGCACAGATCCACCGATCCGGGGCTGAGACACCACTTTTGGTGGTTCTTTTGGCCGAGAGGGTGTCGGTATGGCGATAGGCTCAGTGGTTGCGAGGAACCGACGAGTGGTAAATGGAGATGGGCGGTCAAAAAGGAGGAATACCGCTTGGTGCGCCGACGACTAGAAGGTCACAAGAAAGTGGCTCTGATACCATATTAGAAAACATAATGCGGAAATATAAAAGAGCAAGAGAGAAATAAATAAGAGACACAAGATTTAAGGTGGTTCGGTTTAAGACCTACATCCACACACTAAAGCCTTATAGGCTACATCTTGTTTTATTGAGTGAATGTATTGTACATAAGAGGCCTTCTTATATAGGAGCCAAAGGAGAGAAAGACTTCATGCTTTTCCAATGTGGGACAAGTCTTAGGTAAGGCTTATTTATGTGAGCATGTGACAAGGGATTTCTCAACACTAAGCAATGTGGGACAAGCCCACATTACTATTCTCTAACATCCTCAATTTACATAAACTCAAAAACTAATCTTACAATTAAGCATTAGTTACCCTCATCTCCATGGAGGTTTAGGAAGACGACATACACATCCCTTCTAGCTTGGAGAATTACAGAGAACCTGGAGGGAGGTCAGTATAATTAATTGTTAGGGCATATCATATGTTTAGTTGGCCAATCCAGGATAGTGGTGGACAGAACTAACAGCCTTTGACAAACATGCTCCTCTGTCTGCAGTTGTACCAAGTGGGCCAGCTATGTTACTGTTAAATGTGCCATGTCATGATATGGTTTTGGGAGCTGCTTAAATTAATAAATTAATTATGGTTTTAATTTACTTAAAATTTGTGCTGTTTACAGTTTGGAGTGTGTTGGGTTTTCACAGTGAAAAGTTTCTCTTTTTGATATACAGAACTGTACTGTCACATTAACTGCCCACCAAGCATGTCATGTACTGATGTACAAACAAGAACAAAAACACAAGCCAGAAGAAAAAGAAGAGCCTGGTGAATATGTGTTAGAGAGAGAGAGAGAGAGAGGTAATGTTTGAAATATTGCACATGAAAACCAGCTTAACATTTTAGTACAATCTGGTGGCAGAAATTACACCTTTTTTTTTATTTTTTATTATTGTTTTTTCATCTTTCCATGCTGTCATAAGTAAAGTCCAAGACATGTGAACCATCATCTTGTCCACAAACAAGAGAGAGAGAGATTTTCACCATATTCTTCAGATAAGAGCATCTCTGAGCCCTCTCTGAGAGCATCTACATCTAAGAATGACATAAGAAATAAACCTGTAAACCAAGATGAAGCACACCATAACAACAACATTTCTCCACCTACTATCCTCCCCATAGCCTTCTTCTCTAAGCACATCTTCTCCACTCACTTCACATGTCCCAAACATGTACTCCAAGCACTTTCCTGAGTTAGAGAACTCATTTATTAGAAACCCTTCAAACGGATACTTGAACAACGATATGTAATGCATGAAAATCCAGTAACTTGGAATCTCCTGCTTTGATATGAAGTAACCAGAGAAGAGAAAAAAGGATCCCATGACGCCGGCAATCAGAGAATTCCCGACGATAAAATTAGGCACCAGAGCACTGAAACACACCACAACTGAATTCGCTGTATACAGAATTAACCAAATTAACAACAAGAAGTGCAGAAAGGCAATGAAGTTGTGATTGAGTCCAACGAGCCAGTATAAGGGCAGTGTGAATAAAATGGCTAGGATCAGCAGAAATGGCAAGTAAACAAGTCCATTGGCTACCGCATAGGATGAGACTCTGTAGCTTCCACAAGATGTTTCCTTCATAAGAATCTCCCTCTCTTGCAGAAAGATCGGCAGAGCTTCTGTGGTGCATGATAACAAAAAAGTCAAAATGAATGCAAACAGACCTACCCTTTCCTGTGCTCCAACCAAATCATCTTTCAGATTGTAAAAGATCGAGCCAAGCACAAGCCCTGAGATCAACATTTGAATCGTCCGGCAAGCAAACAGCTCCTTTGTCCGGAAGATGTTCTTGGAGAATCTATGAGTGAGAATCATGGTTTCTCGGAGTCTAGAATTTGCAAAGTCAAGTGGGAAATTTAAATCCATTCCAACATTGATTGTTTCTTCATCCACAACCTTTGATTGTTGAAAGAGCTGCTGGAGTGTGAACTTACCGTCTTCTTTCTTTTGATGCGTGGTTGATGATGGCAACTGCGGCAGCATTTCTTTGCGATCAACACGCTGAAATTTTCTGTTCTGTTGAATGGTGTCGATGGATTCAATGGCGAATTCAACAACATTGACATGAAGAGGAAGCTCCAAACCCATCAGCCTTAAGTTCACGCCAAGCTGATCCACCGCGCCATGGTGCAAGACGCAGCCATTAGCCAACAACAAAATTGTGTTGAACAGCTTTACAATCCGGAAGCCAGGCTGGTGGATGCTGAGAATTACAGTTCTGCCACGGGTTTCCGCCATGGTCTTAACCATGTCAATGATTTGAAGAGCAGATGTGCTGTCCAGCCCTGAAGTTGGTTCATCAAGAATCAGTACTTTGGGATCATGTATCACGTCGACGCCGATAGAAACGCGGCGCTTTTCTCCGCCAGATATCCCGCGAACCCTGTCGTCTCCGACACGAGCTCCGGCGACACGGCTCAGGCCGAGCTCCTGGATCAAGGACTTCACCCTGGAGCTCAGCTCAGCAGGCGGAAGCCTTAGCCTTAGCTTTGCGCTGAACATTAAGGTTTCTTCAACTGTAAGTAAAGGAAAGAGGATATCCTTTTGTGTGACATACCCTGATGTTTTCTTGAAGTGAGCTTTGTTGATGGGCTTTTGGTCCACAAAAATGGAACCTCCTTGTGGTGTGAGTCTCCCTGCGAGGATTTCCAGAAGGGAAGACTTTCCAGCTCCACTCGGACCAACAATGGCGAGAATCTCCCATGGTTTGGCTCGGCAGTTCACTGCCTTCAGGACTTGGCGCTCAGCTTGATGATTCTCTTTAGAGAAGATCTTCAGTGGGTGCTGTTTGTTTTGTGTTTGAATGCTGTAGTTGATGCCTATTGCTTCAATCTCACACCCTTGTTTCTTCATTGAGGAAGCTCTCTTCTCTCTTCTCTCTTCTCTCTCCTTTTTTTTTTCTCTTCTTTTTTGCTCACTTTGGCTTCTCTTGCTCAAATGATTTTCCTCTTGTTGATAATTTTTCTTATTTAATCGCTGGATTTTGGCTTCAACTAGAAACTGAAAACAGTGAGGGGGGTTTTAAAGGGATTAAATTCACAATTGCTCCTCGACTTTCTATATATGGTTCACGTGCAACCTTTGTGGCTGTTTGTTTCTGTAGAGAGATTTTGTCTTGGAAATTTGTCTACTTCACGTGGCAATGGTATGTATGTGAAGTTTGTAGACGTCTTCCAGCTTTTGGCGACAAAATAACCTAACACACTTACAGCTTGCTTTTTGCTCGTCACGGAATAATAGGAGGAAACTCTAGTAGGCACCGGAAGTAACTAGAAATATTGAGATAATGTTGTAAATGAGGGTTAGCATTAAGGATAGGAAAAAATGTAAAATGAGTCTACCTAGTTTTTTTGATTTGATTTGCAATTAGCTCTTTGTCGTTTTAAAATGAATTCAAAGGTTTATGAGGTATGACAAAAAACTAATTTACTCTATACTAATGAAATTTATTTATTTAAGTTAGTGTCATACTAATGAAATTTATGAAGTCAATGGACAAAATTTGACTATAGTAGGGAGTATATTATTTTTTTTTGGCATACCCTAAAAAATGTTACGTTCATTTTAATATTACATGGAGCTAATTATATATTAGATAAACCATAAAGATTGGTTTTACATTTTTCCTATAAGAATAAGAAGAACAGTGAGTGTAGTTCTGATGCAGCCTGACTTGGTGGGATGCAAAGAAAACAGTAACAAGAAGAAGGATAATTAATTATAGATCTTAAGTCTATCCAAGATCTAAATATTCTTCTCAAAACTATATAGTATATCTATGGTTTGAAGGAAAATATGAAGAAAACTCAACTATGAGATTTCTTATTAATGAAAACTAAAATAATATCAAAAGTTACATTTTTGAAGGCATAAGCATGTATTTATAGACTCCTAAAACCCTAAACCTAGTAAAACACGAAATAAAGTTGGTTTAATCAAAATAAAACTACATGTCAGAATGAGACAAGTAGCCGTTCGAATGGAGAGTGAACAGGAACATAAAAAGCAAGAAATAACATAGCGTCCATACGAGGTTCGAATGGGACTCCAAACGGAGCCTTCTGACCTCTCTGGATTACCCAGACTGAAGCTACACATATGGACGGGCCTCACAGCTGTTTGGACGACCTTTCGTTGTTGCGCTAGACTGTGATCGCGTCACCATTCTTCGGGGTGGCCTAACACTTACATCTGCACGGGTCTTTCTCATAAACTCTCAAGCACTCTGATCTATATCATCCTCTCCAGGTTGGACATAATTCGCCCTCAAATTCCCATCCTCCTCCCATGAGTCTCCTATGAACGGCACAAGATGTTTGACATTGAAGATATTAGACGTCTTGATGTGGTTGGGCAACATCAAACCGATACAACATGATAGCATTCGATCAAGTCAAGGTAGATATTGTTGATTTGTGGGTGCCTAGGATTCGATCAAGTCAGGGTAGATATTGTTGATTTATGGGTGCCTTGACCCATTCAAATCTGTGGTGCCTAGTGTTTTTTTCTTTTCCTTTTGAGAGTTAAGAGACTCTTTTATGAGTTATACTTTTTTTTTTATGAGTTATACTTGGAGTAGGAAGAAATCTCTTTTAGGAGTTATATACATTCTTTTTGGTCAAGTGCGGTATAGATCAACAGAGCCGCACATAGAATATATAGTGGGCTGCTGTAGGTGAGATCAAAGAGGCAAAGTGCCGCACCTTTGTTCTTTCTTGGATTACAAGGGACAAAACAAGAGAGAAAAAAGGATAGAAGAGAGCACCGACTGTTTTCTTCTTGGTTTCAAAGGAGCCAAAATAAGAGAGAAAAAGAAATGATGCTACTGTAGAAGAAAAAAAAAATAGAGACCAATTGTAGCACCTTGGCTTTTTAAACGAGCTGGAGCGCTACACCAACCACCATCATGTCCTAGCAAAAAAAAAGTTAGTATTCTTTTCGGAATAATCTCTATTGTGTAATAATGAGATTTGGCTATATTGGAGTTTGAGTGATTTTTCTCTATTATATTTTTGTATTTAGTCTTTCTTAGTGAATTACTTCATGATTGCCTCTATCAGTGACGTACCTCACATTGAGAGATTTCCATAAATCTTGGTATTATTTTGTGTGATTGTTCTCGATCGCCTTATTTACCATAATTGATATATTTTTTTGCACAACAAATCCAATGGTTGATTTTGAGTTACATGTAAACAATGTTTTGACAATTGTAGGATAAAAATATTGTGTCTAGCATTACTCATTAAAAAAAAGAAAAAAAGAAAAAAAAAAAAAAGTGATCTTCTGAGGCACACATAGCACTTTTAAAGAGTGAATTGTAGAAAAATTTCGCACTTCTAATTTCTAGGAAGTTTCAGGACAAATTTACAATGGTGAAGTATGGACTAATAGTATAGCGTCTTTTGGAAAATCAAGAAAGGGATGAAAAAATGAAGCCAAATTCCTACATGAGATGCTAAAGAAAGTGGCAAGAGAAATCATTCTAAAACTCATCTTTCACCATCTCCACATAGTGAATGGGTGAATCTACCTTTAAATTTGTGTAGAACATGTATAAGTCCTCAAATGGATTAGCAAAAAGAGATGGTTAAAAAACAGTTGAAAGAATGATGTGTAACATTTTTCAATTGGCAATACCGTGTAATACCTATATTCATACCCCATTTGTTATCTAAACACCGCTCTTCCTTCAAAAATTCTATAATATTCCAATTAACTTTTATATACCTCAAAATTTATTAAGGTTAAATATCCTTCTAGTACTTGAGTTTTAACATCTTTATTTTTTCCTAACAAGGTCTTATTTTGTATCATAGACGATACTCTCTTATGGGTAAATAAAGAATTAGTACCTCTGTCTATATCTCGTAAAAAAAAACTAACAAATCGCCTTGTCAGCCTAATCAAAGCATCGCACGTGTCCTTTGCCTTAGTAAAAAAAATTAAAAAATGAAGAAAAAATAATAATTTTTTAAAAAAAATAGAAAGAGGGTTCCAACGTGGGTGGCCAGCCACTTCACAGGGTTGGTTTAGGGGTAAGGGGTGGTTTTGGCCACCTCTTGGAACCGGTCTGAGGGTGGCCGAACCACCCACATAGCCCTTAGGGGTGGTTTAACCACCCCTAACAAGCCAAACCGTTATTTATTTTTTCTTTTTGGCCATTGAGGGTGCCAAACCACCAGCTGCAGGGGTGGCCTAAACCATATCCACATGGCCAAAAGGGGATGGTCGAGCCAACCCCAAGGCCTTTAAGGGTGGTTCCGGCCACACTCTTTTTGGTATTTGGGGTAGCCGAATCACCCTTATAGGGCATAGGGGTGGTTCGGCCACCCCTAGACTAGCTTTGGGTAGGGCTGGGGCAGTTCGGGTATTGCCCATTTCGAGAACCCGGGGTGCCCGCAACATGTTGGTTTGAAAATTGTAACCCGTCACCAGCTACATTGGATTTTATCTGCCGGTTTATTAGGTGAACAAGACGGGTTTTACATGATCTGAAAATTTCACTCCATGGCTGAGACAAAGAGAGGTCAATGGCTAAGACTAAAATATAGATAGAGAGAGAGAAAGAGAATGAAAGAAACAGACCTTGTGATTGGATCTCTAACAAGGATCGCACTAGAAACCTTTGCATCCATCTATTCTCAAACATCATTGTCTATCTTCTTGGGTTTCTTCAACTTTCCTGATAACGCCTTGTGGACTCCTTGTTGAATCAACAAATCCCTCATAATTCTCTGCCAAAGAGAGAAATTGCTTTTCTCATTGAACTTCTCCATTTTTTGTGCAAAAAATGATCACAATTACGGTAAATAAGGTAAGAACAATCATATACAAAATGAAATCAAGATTTAAGTGGTTCCCTCAATGTAAGGTACATCCACTAGCGGAGGCGATTACAAAGAAATTCACTATGAAAAATGGTGTACAAAAATATAGTATAGAGAAAATCACTCAAACCCCAATATGCCAAAATCGTACAATCATACAATAAAAGTTATTCCCCAAAAGAGAATACAAAAGATAGAAGTACAAACTCTTCCTTTGCTGGGACAAGACAACAACTGGTCTCTATTTTTCTCTCTTCCACGGTAGCATGATCTTTTTTATCATTATTATTTAACAGGAATCAATTGATGTTTAGTTAGGAGTGCCACGTCGGCCTTGTTAGATGAATGTTGATAGAATTACATTAACTAGCATTTCTCTTTTCTACTAGCATGTCCTTCTCACATGCTTTTGTAATAGCATTAATTTTTTTTTTTAAAAAAAAAGTGTGTTTCTTGTTAGGGGTATGAAGTGCAGTAGTTTCAGTAGGAATCTATGTTATTGTTTTCTATCTTCTTTTTGTCAAGTAGTTAGATAAGGTTGGAACTCTAATTGATAGAGGTGTTTATCTTCTATTCAAACATGAGTTATCAATTAGTAGGATTAACGAGTTATCTCCATTCGAATAAGGAGTTATCTCCAGTAGATAAAGGATTATGTATCCTAGTTATTAGCTGTCTATTTAAAGGCACGATCATTTAATAAAAGTATGCAAATTTAATCTTCAAACCTTGTGTTTGTTATGAGACCTAGGAATCTCTAATTTCCTATCGCTAATTGTTTCAATTAGCAAATATAGGGAAGAATAAGAAGCAGGATCTTGCTTCCTTCCTCGTTTTTACCCGAGTTACTAAATCTGTTACGCATTCACATAACAATTTGGTATTAGAGCCAAATTCCCTTCCAATGGTGGACCCAAGAATGGAATGCATGGAGTAGCAATTCGCTGGTTTGCAGAAGATGTTAGAAGGTTTCATGAAATCTTCGTCCGAGCAAACAAAGAAATTGGCGGAATCAATGCAAGCCTTAGCAAAGGAGACCAAGAAATTGGCAGCATCAATAGACGACATGCGGAGCAAGGATTCTGGAGATGATTCCACGGTTGGAAATCGTGCCAAAAAAACCAATGGGCATCGAAATTCATATGCACCAAAATTGGCTAAAATGGATTTTCCTAAGTATAAAGGGGTGGACGATCCTACAAGTTGGATATGTAGAGTCGAACAATTCTTTGAATTCTAATAAACCAAAGAAGGAGATAAATTACCCATGGCTGCATACCATCTTGAGGAAGAGGCGTAAATGTGGTACCAATTATTTCGAGATAGCGAGGAAACTGCTACCTGGGAATCATTGAAGACTGCTCTCCATATTTGTTATGGCCCAACCGTCTTTGAAGACCACTTTGGTGATTTGACCAAACTTCAACAAGTGGGCACCGTGATGGACTATCAGCTTCAATTCGAGCAACTCCTTAGCCAAGTAGGAAAATTATCAATTCCACATCAATTGGGATGTTTTGTGAATGGATTGAAGGGAGATTTGAGGACAGAGGTACAAGCCTTGAAACCTAGTACGTTGATAGAAGCTATCGGATTAGCACGATTGTATGAAGGTCGCAATCAATGGACTCAAAATCTTTTTGGCATAAACATGAAAGAACCTGACCCTCCACCTTTATAGTCTTTTGCATTGACTCGCCCCCAAGGACCAGTGGTGAAGTGCCTAAGTCCCATGGAACTATAGGTGAGGCGCGATCATGGCCTATGTTTTAATTGTGATGAGCGTTTCATTCCGGGTCATCGTTGCAAGAAGCTATTCCTTCTTGAAGGTATATATCCAGAAGAGGAAGAGCCCGAAGAAGATCACCATAGTCGTTAAGAAGACACCATAGCCCTTTTGGAATTTTGTTAAGATTTTCCTAATGTCACCCTTGAGGACAAGTGTGATTTGAAGGAGGGAGGAATGTTAGGGGTATGGCGTGCAGTAGTTTCAGTAGGAATCAATGTTATTGTTTTCTATCTTCTTTTTGTCAAGTAGTTAGATAAGGTTGGAACTCTAATTGATAGATGTGTTTATCTTCTATTCAAACAGGAGTTATCAATTAGTAGGATTAAGGAGTTATCTCCATTCGAATAACGAGTTATCTCCAGTAGATAAAGGATCACGTATCCTAGTTATTAGCTGTCTATTTAAAGGCACGATCATTCAATAAAAGTTATGCAAATTTAATCTTTAAACCTTGTGTTTGATATGAGACCCAGGAATCTCTAATTTCCTATTGCTAGTTGTTTCAATTAACAAATATAGGGAAGAATAAGAAGCATGATCCTGCTTCCTTCCTTGTTTCTACCCGAGTTACTAGATCTGTTACACATTCATGTAATAATTAAATTGTTACGTGAATACGTAACGGGATAGATTTTAGGTTCTAAGGGAACTTAGACCTTAGATTCGAAGGGAACCTAGACCTTTTAGATTTTGAGGAAACTTAAAAACCTTTTTCAAACTCAAAGTTTGGGATTAATTTTCTGATATCTTTTTATTAAAATATCATCCTTTAAATAGGAACATTACAATGACTTAGACTTGGAGTAAAACTCTTATACTGAAGATAAACTTAGAAAGCTAACTAAATAATTGAAATACAAATAGATATCTCTAATTTAAAATTACTGATAACAAACTAATCTAAATGAAATCTAATTCATTTTAAATATAAATATACTATAATTTAATGTCTATTTTATCCTTATGTTACTTTCGTAACATTTCTCAAGGGACACATGGCACTATGAGAAATTAAATTGGAGGGATTCTTACCATGTAGTTTGCAAGAATTTATATCCTATAAATTGATAGTGTAAAGCTGAATAGTGGATTTAATCCACGAGGTTACATGTAGCATGTTTACATTCCAACCTTTTTGTAAAAAAGATAAGAAAAAAAAAAAATGCATGCAGTATGACTTGATCCCTTCTGCACTTTAAATTGGAGAGAGTCAATCATATATTTTTGGGATGTGATACTGCAAGGATCATTTCGAGGCAATGATTGAGTCAAGAGAATTTTTTTAGATCAACTAAAGTGGTAGACTTCAAGTTGATGCGTAGGTGTAATGCATTGAATGGACTATGAGAGTTGTTCTTCCTAAAAAATATTGTCAATATAAATGATTGTAACTACCGAGACTTCTTATAATATTG
Organism: Carpinus viminea; assembly: GCA_013348765.1. Lineage (NCBI taxonomy): Eukaryota > Viridiplantae > Streptophyta > Magnoliopsida > Fagales > Betulaceae > Carpinus > Carpinus viminea. The sequence goes on from CP054667.1 coordinate 16,766,827, forward strand.
ATTCTACATTATGAGAGAATTGTGAATTTAGATGTCAAGTGGAGGTCATTTTGATGCATTTAGGAGCGAGACCTTTGCGGTAGTTAAAATTCTCAGTATGTTGGGTGATTACATGTAACATTGTGAGAACACTATTCTAAAGAAGGAATCCATAGATTTTATAGATTGAATTATTCCTAGTCCTTGACAGGACATTTTGGTAAGGATTACCAAAATTCTTATTTACATGGCGAAAAGAGTTTCACAAGTACAAGAATAATAAATAAAAAGGGAAAATGCATTTTACCCTCACAATGTTTCACACAATTTATAATTTAGACCCTAATGTTTAAAAAATGACAATGTATCCCAACAAAGTATCAAAAATTTGCAATGTGACCCATCCGTCAATAATTTTCATTTTCTCTAATTGAAATTATTGAAATGACCTAATTGCCCTTATATTTTAAAAACTATAATATAAAAAGAAAAGAAAAAAAAAAGGGGTGGCTACGTCTAGCCAAATTGAGGGTGATGAGCCACCCCATGGCTAATGGGGTTGATTTGGCCACCCCCAAGGAGCCAAATAGGGGTGACTGAAACTACCCCCAAACCCTTTGGAGCCATCCCCCAATCCAGCCATTTGGGGGTGGCTTGGGTAGTAGGGGTGGCTCGTAACCCCCATTCTAGCTATTTGCGGGTGACCAAGCCACTCCCTATGGGTTAGAGGTGGTTTTGGCCACCCTCATTGGTCGTGGGTGGCTAACCGCACCCAATCCGGCCAGATGAGGGTGGCCAGGCCACTCCCATTTGACGCTTTGGGGGTGGCCGAACCACCCCCATTGTCAAAAGGGGTGGGCCAAATGGTTAAAGGGGTGGCTACAATTTTTATTTTTATTTATTTTCTTCTCATTTTGGTTTTTTAGGTGCAATTTTGAAATTCTGTAAAAAAAGGGCCAATTTTGTAAAGAAGAGACCTAAAAAATTTAAGTTAGACAAAAATGGCAAACGGATGGGTCACATTGCAAATATTTGATACTTTATTGGGGTACATTGCTAAGTTTTAAACATTGCAGGCCAAACTGAAAATAAGATGAAACTTTGGGGAGGTAAAGTACATTTTTTCCTAAATAAAATCAACTACTTAATGTGACATCTTTTTTGGCTTTAATTCTACTGTGGAAGATTTCATAGAAGAATCAAAAGTCAATATTAAAAAAAGTCTAAGAGCTTAATTGATTTACTGAAAATCTAAGCAATTGTAATTAAATAATGACTTGTGATAGTCAAGCCTATTTGAAGTTAGTTTTTACTTTTCCTTTTGGCTAGCTTACCAAGCTAATGTATATTAATTAGGTAAGACTTTTTATTTATTGGACTGCTTGTTTTTATTTATTAAAACATGGGCTAGCGAAAAACAATGCATGAGATGCAAGAATAGGAGATTAGGCTTGTGATAAAATCCAAGCGTAAGGCCATTCCAGGAGATGTCTGGTCGTGAGTAAAATTTCAATCTTGGCCGTGTTTCTTGATGAGTGGAGGCTAGGGTTTTTTCAATCACTAGTTAAATTGTTAATAGTCCCGCAATATTGTTAATATATGTCTCATGTCTCTCATGTTAAATCTATAAATAGAGAAGCATGTAGCTCTCACAAATCATTCTAATTCTTTAGTATTTAGTAAGAACTTTATATGATTGAGTATTATCAAGAATTAAGTTTAAAGGTTTTGAAGAGCAAGATAAGAGCCCACATTTTTCGATATTCTTAGTTATTGGTGAGAAGACTTGAAGGTCTCATAATTTTTTAGGCTATATGTGATTTTCAATGGATGAGCATGAAGAAAAATTTTGCCCAATAACCAAGGAGTGGTTGTACAACCAAGTAGGTGTTCTTACTTTTGTTGTTTAATTAAAATAGTATTGTTTTTCGTATGTTCTTCATAAAGTTCGATCTTGGATTGAAATATTTTTATTTTTCGTTGTGCATATCTCGTTTATGCAATAATCCCAACAGGCAATCCAATTGGCCTTTGAATATTGATGTGTTTGAAAGTTTACATATCTCTAGCTAGTTGCCTTGAGGCTGTTGTTAATCTAACAAAACTCTTAGCTATCCCTCGAAAAGAAGGTCATAACTTTCAAATTTTTGCTATTGTTAAGTGCAGGTTCATTCTATTTCAAAAAGTATAAGGCATGCAGTGAATTCTCACAAAGAAGCCTGAGATAGCACAGATTTGGATAATCATATTTGGAAGCCTCCTCCTTCATATTGCTACTTTAAAAGCAAATTTCGATGTTGCTGTTATTTGCAATACTACAGGTCAAGTTTTGGCTTCTCCTCTTTTAAAGCTTTTCTCAACTCATATAATAGCTTTAAAGAAGCCAAATTAGATTAATAATGGCCAGCTAGAGCATATTATAAGGGACATCACTCACCATCTCTCATGCACTGTTCAGGAAAACAAATAATAATTAAAAAAAAAAGATTACGTTAAAGATATTTAATATTTTCAACATTTTTCCCACCAAAGAATCATACAATATTATCAACAAGCTAGCTAAGGGAAGATGCAATCATGCAAAGAATCAAAAATTGAGGGTTAATCATGTGATTATTTGAAATAGAGTTAGTACACATGCATCCGTAGCACTTTGGACTTTATATGTAGGACCTGAGAAATGGATGAAAACAAGGCAGTGGTACCCATTGTTTCGCTAACTTGTGGCTCAAATCACACTACACGTATTGTGGCCCCAAGAAGCATTCAAACCACTGAAATCTTTGCACATTAGTCATTACTTATGCCTTTATATTTCACCCTTTTGCCTAAAAGTAGGCAGAAAAAAAAAAATACTGTTTTAAAGCTTTTGGTTTCATATGACTCTATTTGCTCACCTACCATTACCAATGTAGAATGATTCGACATTTCTTTGAAAGTGAGTGATGAATAAGTTTTAATTATGGAATATAGTTAGGTTAACAACAATTTGGGACGTCACAATCACCTTTCCTTGGAATCTAGTTTGGACATTTTTTCCCATTTCTGTAGACTGAGCTTCAGCTTTGATATATAAGTAACAGCTCTCTCTAAGTGGTATGATATTGTTTGTTTTAGGCTTTAACCCACACAATTTTGTTATTGGGTTCATTCCTAAAATGCATCATACCATTTAGAAATAACATATTATATATAAATGTATCATCTTTTTCACACACAAGCAATATGAGACGTTACAATTCACATCAAGTAGTATGATATTGATATTTTGTCCATTTTGAATCTTAACCCGAATGATTTTGTTATTGAATTTACCTTTAAAAAGCCTCGTACTATTTAAAAAGAATATTTTCCACATAAACATATCATCTTTTCCGCATCACAATTAATTTAATAATACATGCATTATTATTGGCATTAATGTGATCCACCTGTAAAGCGACATACCTAGACGCCACCCAAAGAAATTACCCACCTCTAATTGCATGCAAGTGCCCCCACGCAATCAAAAAGGTTAATCCTCTCTTGTGGTGGAAAATTGTTACAAGAACATGATGACATCCAATGAATCTTTTTAGTGGATGAGAGCAAGAGAGAGAAGATCCTGCTGCCTTGCAATTTTATGCGTGGCTTTTCAGGGAGCTCTCTTGTCCTCTCATTTTTCAATGCTTTTCTTTTTTGTTTTACCCAAATAGATTATATATATATAATTATCCTGTTGATTTTGGCTCCAAGTGTTATTTTTATATGGATATGTGTAGAGCCCGTGAACTCTCTTGTGTGTGGTCAATCAGGGCTGTTTGAGAGCCCCACTTGCCAACTGCCCCCACCAATGTACAACTCATTCCCTACCACAGGTTAGCCCGTGAACCCCCATTTTCAGCTCTCTCTCCAGCCAATCATTCAACTTGTTGTCTCAATCTGCTTCACTAGTTTTCTTATTGGTTAATTAGAGTATTTATAAGAAAATACCCTAAAAGGAAATTGATTTACAACTTCAGAAGTAGATTTTGATTGTAGAGTTTTGGGGATTGGTTTTAATTAAATCACAACTTTTCTTAAAAACTTAATTTTTACAAGAAAAAAATATACTTTAATAGAGTGGTGATGTACTTGAAAATACTTGGTCCAATAGTATATAATAGTTGCATGTAAATTGACGTTAGAATGCTCTTGTTTTAAGATATTTTTATTTTCATTTCCTTCTAATTTTCTAAAATCTTTCATTTTATTTGATTCTTTTTTCTTTTTTTTTTCATGGGGCACCTGGAAAGGCTGGAATCAAGCATGGCAATGGATGAGGAAGGTTGAAACGCTTCACGAAGTCGCGCTTACCAAGGCGATAATTGTGATTATTTAATTGACTCTAGAACCCTACTGCCTTTTTCTTTTCAATATATATATATATATGAAACTTCTTTAATATTTAAGGGAGATCATTTTTGATCTAATAATACACTGTTTTTGTCAACAATCCAGCTAGATGTCTCCTCTATCCATACCTGATCAATAATCTTTTGTTACTTTGCTAGATTATGAACTACATCATTGCCCTTCCTTTTCATATGCCTTTGTTTCAAATTAATTTATTTAATTTACTCAAATGGTGAAATTTTAAAAATAATTAATTAACTAATTATTAGTATCGATTTATGAAAAAAAATCATGTGTGTTAGACTAGCCCCGTTCGGGCGAGATCACTTACTGTTCGGATGGTCCGTAGCTTCTAAGTTTAAATTCTATGTAATTGTGTTTCAATTAGACTTGGGTTATGAATTTCTACCCTAGAGTGCACAAGAGAGTGAGTTAAGAGAATTCTTATATATGTGAGCTAGAACGTATCTCTCTTAAAGTGATTGTTAGATTGAAGTAGTTCGTTGATAAACTATGATGAGAACTCTATTGGTAGGGCTCGATAAAGGAGAATCACGTGAAGAAGATTGTGAACAATGAAACGAGTTAGAGGTTTGTCAATCTTACAGGGACTTGCAAAGGGTTGTGAGTATTCTCCGTGTCTAATCTTTGAATATTTTCTTATAGTAATTTTCTAGATTTCGCTGCCCGAAATCGGTTTTACTTTTAGATCGATTTCTAAAAGTTTTCTCCTTCATCACCAAAATACATGTGTCTGCCTGATTTATTGTTTTACATATTTTGGTATTTGATTGATTATTGCCTTACATTTTTAATTCCGCATATTCTGTGATAAATACTAGGACAAATATGCAAGATTTTCAACAAAATTTGATACTATTGGATCTAGAATTCTTGTTGTAGGAAATTAAAATTCTGCATTGTTGCTTGCAGGTGGAGAAAAACGAGCCACAATATTTGTTGGATCACGACTTACAATAAGAGGAATAGGAAGACTTACATAGGAGGAAGACTCGTTGGGAGTTGTGGATTTTTCTCTGCACTCAGCAAATGGAAATGAAGATTCATCGAAGATCACATGACAAGCTATATAAATACGACCAGACTTGATGTCAATACATTTATAACAAAGATGCTTTTTGCTGTATCCTATAAACACACATCAAGTGTTGAACGATTGGATAATTTAATTGTTGGAGTTGTTGACATGATCTTTGCTCTGTTTGTTGACTCTGATTTTCAAGTAATGTGTTGTGATATTCAATATCTTCAGGTAGTCAATTAAGGTATAACATATTTATATCGCTCTTTTTTTTTTTTTTTTTGGAGAGAACGTAAACTTTGGTAAAACTTGAAGAACTTGAATGCCAAACAGTCATTAAGAACAAATCTTGGTGATCCATCGATCACCTCGAATGCGAGGCTGGATTTTACAAAGGATGGTATGCTTCTTTTGACAATTAGTGAGGGAGGATGACAGCAACTCATTGCTAATCAATTGGTTCTGAACACAAACACGCTGTATGGGCGGTGTCACGATTTGCCTTCCACGCTTGCTAGTGAAGGCACGAATTTGGGTGAATAAACTGAAGAAGTATGGTGTTCATAAATAAGAAAAAGAAGATGATTGTAATGATATAGAGAAAAACGCTAGCCATATCTGTATTATTATCTCAAAATAATTAGTCAATTTAAAGCTTCTTTAGAATTCATAATGGGACTGTTATTAGGTGGCTCTGATACCACTTGTAACAATCCAGAGAAAAGTGCTAGCTACATCTACGTTATCACCCCAAAATGACGAGTCAATTTGAAACTTTCATAGAATTCATTATAAAGTCTAATTTCACCTAATAACTAGGTAATGTAAGACTTAGCACCCATGACCATTTTTATAAACCGCACATTCTGTGTGGGCTTCTTCTCATATTTCCAATATGGGACCAAGGTATTATAATGACGATGCTCAGATCAATAATATGTCCACGCAAGAATAGGGGGAGGGGGATTCGAACTTGTGACCTTCGCTTTATAAGGCGTGGTTCACAGCTGATTGAGCTACTTCTTAGGGACTGATTTACTTGATTTAAGGTTTGTAAATCAAGTAAACTACAAGAACTAATTTTGCACGACTTTTGAGTTTATTTTGATATCACATAAATAAATTGTAAATCAAGTAAACCACATGAACTAATTTTACATTTTTCCCCCTAAAAATAAGTAATTAAATCTGATCATTCAATTTTATTTTTTAAAAGAGAGCATTCACTCACCCAGTCGTCACTCGTCACCATGCAGCTACAAACATTCCCTCGTCGTCCGCCTTCTGAAGGTACTCTCAAATTCAGTCTCTCTCTCTCTCTCTCACACACACCCAGACACTCGCAGTTGTAAACCAGTGAACCCTGTTTCCTTGAATTTATGGGTTATTTATTTATCTGGGTTGAGGTAATATTTTATATGGGAATTAGATTGATGATAATTTTTTTATTGGGGTGTCAATAATTTAGTGTTCCAGATTTGTTTTCAATTTTAAATTTACTGTTTTTGATTGTGTAGTTTCGTTTTATCTTCAACTTTGACGGAAATGTAGTTCCAGTTCATTTTGGTCAGATAATGTTTTAGGAGGGCCTTTAGAAATTGAGCACTACATTAGGGATGAGGTCGATGTTTCAGTAATTTATGGATGGCTTAGTTATAAACAGATTGAACCGTGAAGGACTTTGATGAGTGTTTGGTGTTAAAACTGTCAATGGAAGTAGAAAAGAACGCAATAGAAGTGGAGCCAGGATTTTTCTATTGGGGGCATAAAATTGGACTAATGGAGTAATATTACAAGAAATAATGATAGACCATTATACAAAACAGAACGTTGAAATTAAAATTATTTAAATGAAAAATCTTACTAAAAGATGTGTGGTGTTTATCACCATCAATACAAATTTCTCTACAATTTCATGATGATTGTGGCTAGACTAAATTTCTCATAGAAAAAAGTTCTGTTGCTCTCTCAAAAGTTCGTTATGTTTTGTTTTTGTTTTTGTTTTTTTTTTTTTTTCATCTGGCCTTTCAAGTCGTCTCTCAAAGTTGTGAGAATATAACATTTTTATAGGCACACAAAACCCTAAGCTTAATTGGTAAAAGTTTCTGAAATCTGTGTGCGTGTTTGAACAAGAAAAGGCATCTTCAAATGCCCTTAGTTGTAAGAATGGAGTTTTAGATCTAGAGTTCGTGTTTGAACAAGAGAAGGCATTTTCATATACCCTAAACATAACAGATCTAAGATTTGTTTGGTTTGGATGAATATTTGAATGCATTTCGAACGCATCTCAAATGCATTGTTTAAACAGACTAGTATAGTTCTAATGTCAGAGAAAAGTTTTAGAAAAAATAAAACATTTAATTCGAAAGCTTGAACAATTCAATCAAAAGTCAATTAGTTGATTGTGGTCATTAAAATAGATATTAAAAAACGAGAAGTCAACAACTTGACTTTGTAAAAGGGATATGTCAAATATAACTTATAAAAGAAAAAGTGATATGTCAAACGAAAATTAGCTAGTTGATTTTGTCGTTGAATGAGATATATAATAGATCACAAAAATACACTAATTGATTCCAAAACTTAAGGGTGGTTTAGTCTAACCTCCTAAGATTCGGTTCTTAGACATCTAAATCACTTCCCTTCCTGTCTTAAAATATCATTTCATGGTGGTCAATGTCTTCATTACTGCATGCAGTATCTTCAATGATCAAGAGATATGGCTTATATGACATAGATTTAGACATGACTTAACATTTGTTTTTGTATACGGAATTTGCCAACACAACTACGAACCTAACAATTAGATCAGGGAGGATTTTACAATGCAATTAAAATTTGTATATTGGACCCATATTCTTAATCCAAATTCAACACCCTTTATCTTAACTTAATTTCAAATGGTAGAAGTGAGTTAAAATATTATAGCTTTGAGGTTGTTTGGATTTTCTTTCTTTTCCTTTTTTCTTTTGCGTACCTTTCTATACAAAAGTTGGAAGAGCAGCCTCTGCAGAAAATATTGATAAATTGCCATTTTCCTGGACATAATATTAACTTCTGTAGGATGCCAATGGCAAATTACTATTCTGAACACTTCTATTTTGACCTAAGAATAGTTAAGGAATGTGTGTAATCCTCACTCGTTGGATGTATAAAAACAAAGTTATTTGGCTAGCACTTCAATTTCAGTTCACGCCTTTTGTTTTAGATGTAATTGTGAACTGAAATAGTGTTAGGTTGAATGCAAAGTTACATTTTGAAGTCCAAGATATTTACGAAATTTAAATCACTAGTAATCTCTGTTCCATGATTGACATTTTTGTATTGGTTTGTTTTGAAAATTCTTGAAAGATATGGTTCCATGTTTCATGATTCCTGGACTGTGGGTTGGTTGGCCCCGAGGGTGATTAGCTTTTATGATTTTCTCTCCCATTTCTCCCCCTCCCCCTAGTCCCCTTTGTATACCCCCAGTGTACTAAGGGTTGCGCCCCTTTGCGCTTTTAATAAATTCTTTCTGACTTATCAAAAAAAAAAAAAATGATTCCTACCTTCACTGCAACTAGTCCAATCAAGCCAATGCTGAAGGTTGGCTTGCGAAGCAGTTTGCATGATAATTTAACCTTGAGCCTATCTTAGTTAGCCGGTGAATGGGCTCAAGAAGGCAGTCTTCTTGTTTATTTTTTATTTTTATAATATTTTTATTTTGTTATTGGAAACATCACCAATCAAAAAGGAGGCATATGAAGATCTCCTACACATAAAAAATTATTAAACGCCTACGTTTAATGTGTTTGTAACTTCTAGAGAACAAAAGGAAGAGTCAAGGCTCATGGAATCACTGATCAAGAACTTTATGGTCACAAGAATACCACCCTGACTGTATGCAATTGGAGCTCCACACACAAACACTCTGCTATTTTTGCTCATTCCAAATGCACCACATTTAACCTAGAGTTACTAGTTCTGTGCTACTCTACTGCTTTTTTCTCCTGCTCTGCTCTAGCTACCAAGCAATGACACTCATTTATTTGGTCTGTTAATGCTTGCTTGTTGAGTACCTGCACTCGGGAAGAGATTTACAGATATTCCGATTTCAGAAATCATTACTCTATACGTTAATGTGGATATGGCTTATCCTTATGGTTACTATCTTGATAAATATATTGTAATGTACTAATATCATAGATATATTGTCTAGCCTTTGTTGTATTCAAGATCACAAAAATGTGCTTGTGTTAGGGAACATGTTTTTGGTGTGGCGTCATCTACACAAGTGGAAGACTCATGATAGAATTGACATGGATGGAAAATTTTTTGGAGATCAATTTTTCCTGAAGAATTTGATAAGAGGAAAGAGATGTTTCTCAAGAAGTATTGGCGCTTCCATTTCTTGCTCAAATAGCATAGGAAAGGATCCATATATTCCTTCAAATGAAAATGTCATTAATGCAAAGCTGATTTATGCTGTAGCTCCTGCCATGGGTCATAACCAGGTATATTTAGTTGAGTACTTCACTTTCATGTTCTCTTAATATCACTAGCTGTGCAAGACATCCTTTAAGATATGGATTTCTAGGCCTGATTGTCCTTGTCTTAATTTCCAAACAAGGGACCTACTGATTGTATATTTTCAATAAATAGCATATGCAAAATCCTGGTTCCCAACTTTGTAGCACAATCATTTTTGATAATGTAAAATGACTTCAATTTTGTATCACACCTTTATATGCTGAATAATAGTTGAAGAATAAAGTCGACCTTATTATTTCTTGATGATTTTATTAATTCAATTACATCCATTTATGGAGACGAGCGATAGTCTAATAGGTAAAATACAATAAATGGGAAATATGTGGAAATCATATCATATCAGAATCAGATCAACCGCATATCTTCAACACTCCTCCTCAAGTTGAGGTTAAGATGTCTTGGATGTCCAGCTTGCACAAATCTGAATGAAGAACACTATTAGACACTCCTTTGTCAAAATATCATCAAGTTGCTTTCCTGTCTTCATATAAGGTGTAGAAATCAACCCCGCACGCAATGTTTCCTTGATAAAATGTGTATCAATTTCAATGTGTTTAGTTCAATCATGTTGAACTGGATCATGATTAATATTAATCACAACCTTGTTGTCGCAGTATAATCTTATAGGCTCCTTACAATCATATCCAAGTTTTTTCAATAGACTCTTCTACCATAATAACACACATTTCATGATCAATGGCTTGGAATTCCGAATCTATAGGGGATTTCTCAGATTTCATCTTTGAGTAGGGCCTTTTGGATATCCTACTTGTAGGGTCATTTTACCTGGTCAAATAATTGGGAATTGCACGCATGTTATATCATTGATAGATTTCTTCTATATTCAGAGTGTGAAGAACATTTTCGATGTTTCATAGAGGCAATTGCCAAGAATCTTATCAGATCAGGCCCCTGTGTGCTTTTTCAACAAATAACTTATTTATCAAAAAAAAAAAAAAGAATCTTATCGGATCATTTTCCTTTGATGTTGGATTGTGGGGTGCGAGGAAGAGAAAGCAGGTATTTCAATTTTGAAAACATGTGGTTGACATCAAAGGGATTTGTTGAATAGGTGAAAACTTGGTGGTTGTCCTATAAATGTCACGGTTGACCAAGTTATATATTGTCTAGTAAGTTGAAAGCTTTGCATGCAGACTTGAAAAAATGGAATGAGTAGGTTTTTGGTGACGTCTGGAAGAAAAAGGAGCTTTTGGAGGATTCGGGATCTAGATGTAATTGCAGAGAGTCGTGGCTTAGTGAAGGAGGAAAGGATGAGAAGGAAGATATGTCTAGGGAATTGGAGAAAACTATTTTTTTGGAGGAAGTGAGTTGGAGAAATAAAAAAATAATAATAATAAAAAAAAAAGAAAAAAATCACAAGGTGGCTAATTCTCTTGAAGAAATAACCAAGTGGAATCTTTAATCATCAATGGATCTATGTCTTCAAACTCTACTGAGATAAAAGAGCATATAGTGCAATTCTATAATAAATTGTATTATGAGCAAATTATTTGGCGGCCCAAGGTGGATGGTCTATCGTTCCTATCCATTGATGCGGATGAGAGTATATGGTTGGAAAGAGATTTTGAGGAGCAAGAAGCTTGGGAGGCGGTGAGCAATTTGTGTTAAGTTTTTACTGTTGGCTAATTCGTTGTCCAAAACACTTTGGTGTAATTTGGTATTAAATTAGACAAAGTGTACTTAGGAGTTTTTAAAAATTCATGTTTTGTGGTCTTAGTTTGAACTGGACAATGTAAGGAGCACATTGAAGACTTTCAGAGAGCTCTATCCTAAGTCCCGTTCCATTTCAGTTTGAACTAAAGTCTTCAAGAGTTGGCTGTTCTATTTGCTGTCCTAAGTCAGTTCGAACATTGACCCAGTTCGAGTAAAATGACCATAACTGTTGATTCCGAAATCAGATGAAGACAAACTTAATGGTGTTGGAAAGCTAATTCCAAATGCTACAAATTTTGTATTTCATGAAAATTTTGCAATTTCAATGTTTAAGAGGTCAAAATGGCCGGTAAATAGAGGACAGAAAAGCTGGATCACTGAAAAACGGCTCATAACCAGTTTGAACGGGAGCTGAAAGTCTGCAATATTTTGGAAACCAACATTAAGAATTTAGGGCTACTTTCTCAAGTCTATTTAAAAGGCTTTTAGATGACGATTTTTCAAGGGATTGGAGGCAATATTTCTAGAGAACAATAAGCCTTTTTCTTCATGTGCTTAGAGAGAAAGTTTAGTTTTTTATGCCTCTCTTAGGCCTCGTTTAGTTTGCGGAATGGGTATTCCATTAGGAAAAGGAATAGGTATTACTAGGAATAGAGGAGAATGAAATGGAATAATTATTCTTATTCCTTAGTTTGGTAACAACACACATGTTTTAAGTGGAATTGAATCAAAATTACTAAAAAGCCCATCACTATTTCTTTTTTTTTTTCTTTTTTTCTTTTCAACTTAATTAAAAAAAAAAGGCAAAAAAAATATAAAAAATTAAATGGCTGCAGCCACCTTGAAACGCCACGCCCCTGGAGCGCCTAGGGGACCACCACGAGGCGCTCCGGGGTTGGTGCTACCACCCCCAACCTCTTTTGTGGGTGGCCGGCCACTTTATTTTCCATTTTTTCATTTCTTTTCTTTTGTAAGTTGGAAAAAAAAAAAAAGGGGTATTATTTTGGAAAATGCAGCCTATTCCTTTAGGAATAGGTATTCCTCTATTTTTAGAGAAATAACTATTTCTGTATGTAAGAGATTACTGATTCCCATGAGAATCACCCTTCCTAGAAATAGGTCCTTACTAGACAAAGAAATGGCTATTCCATAATAATAGTCATTCCATTCCAAGGGTCTATTCCGCAAACAAAATGGGCTCTTAGAGTTTTTGTTGTGAACCACAATTGTTCATCAACACTAATTGAAGCCTATTAGAGTTTCGGTAAAGGAGATCAAGTAGAATAATTTTTGAGACGTTTTTGGTGAAGTACTGTGGTAGTAGACGAGCTGGTGACTTGTCTAATGTAAGGGAGTGTCAACTTTAAAGGTTTTATAAGTATGAACTTCTTGTATTTTTATTCTTTTATAGTTCTTGAGTTTGGCTACCCCAGAGTACTTTTACTTTAGAAGAGTTATTCAAAAGGTTTCACTTTGTTAGCAAATTACTTGTTTTGATCGATTTCATTATATTTGGTGAATGTTTGTATGGCTGCTTATTTTTAAATTCCGCATTATTTTTACAAACACATATTCAACCCCCCTTCTAGGCATTATTGGAGTCTTGGGCTATTATTTTCAATTTGAATGGGGATAAGGTGCCGGGGCCAATGGTTTCACCATAGCTTTTTGCCAAGAGTGTTGGGATGTAGTGAAAGAGGATCGCATGTCACTGTTTATGGAGTTTCATAGTTGACGGAAGTTTGAGAAGAGTTTTAATGCAACTTTTGTTTCTTTTATTCCAAGGAAGGTAGGAGCTGTGGATGTTAAGGACTTCTAGGCAATTAGCTTAGTGGGTGGGGTGTATAAAATTCTTTCTAAAGTTTTAGCCAACAGGCTAAAATTGGTGTTGGGAAAGATTATTTCCAACTCACAAAATGCTTTCATTGGAGGTAGACAAATATTAGATTCAATGATAATTGCTAATGAATGTTTGGATAGTTGAATTAGATCAAGGGAATCCGGGTTGTGCAAATTGGATTTAGAGAAGATGTATGATCATGTAAATTGGGAGTTTGCTTTATTTGTTAAAGAGATGCGGATTTGTGGAGAAATGGAAGCATTGTATAGAGCAATGTATTTTTGTGGTGGGATTTTCCATTCTTGTGAATGGAACACCGTTCGGATTGTTTTCTAGCTCTTGTCTGTTGAGATAGGGGAATAAGCTATTGTTTGTGGTAATTATGGACGCATTGCGTCAAATGATGATTGTGACAATGGATGGGGGTCCTTGACAGGTTTCTCAGTAGGGTTTAAGGAATAATGAAGAGTTGGTAGTGTCTCATTTATTGTTTGTTGATGATACTATGATTTTTTGCTATACAAATTCGACATTTGCAGCGTATCTTAATATGTTTTAAAGCAATTTCGGGATTGAGAATCAATTTAGCAAAAATTATTTATTTTTAATGGAATTTAATCATCACTTTGGAAAATTTACGGATGAGGATGTTATGGTGATGGAGTAGTGTTATATGTGTAAACATTGTGGAGAGTTCATTGAACATTTACTCCTGCATCGTGAGGTTGCAACTGAGTTATGGAATGTGTTCTTTCAACTTTTTGGAATTAGTTGGATTATGCCGCAAAAGGTGAGTGATAGCTTGGGGAGTTGGGGGGGACAATTGGGTAATTGGCGTGCATTGCACATATGGAGGCTCGTCCCATTATGTGTGATGTGGTGTTTATGGCGAGAATGGAATGCACACAGTTTTGAAGATAATGAGAGTGGCATGATTGAGTTGAGGAAGTTGGCTTTACATACTTTGTTCTCTTGGAGAATGACTTGGTCTCACTCGTATGAGTCTACTTTTTCTGATTTCTTAGAGCTTTGTAAATCTTTTTCTAATTAGTAAGGGTTTCTTTCTATACATCTTGTATACATGGGTTGCGCCCCTCTACGCATTTGCCCCTCTACGTGTTTGATAATATACTTATTACTTATTTAAAAAAAAAAAATCCATTTAGTAAGTTGGGCAAGGACTTGCACTCCAATAAAATCAGGTGAGTTGGGAGTTAAAAATCTGATTCAATTCAATCGAGCCATGTTGGGAAAGTGGTTGTGGCAGTATGCTATAGATAGAGAGGCATTATGGAGATTGGTGATAGAGACTAATTATGATAGTACAAGGGCAGGTTGGTGCTCTAAGGAGGTAACAAAGACATTTGGAGTGGGAGTTTGGAAACATATTAGTAAGTGGTTGTAAATTTTTTTCCAAATTTGTTAGATTTGAGGTGGGGGTTGGGTCAAAGGTTAGTTTTTGGCATAATGTTTGGTGTGAGGATGATCTGTTAAAGAAATCTTATCTAGATTTGTTTACGAGGAAGTATGCGTGGGAGGTGGATAATAGGCAGTTTTGAGAATGGATTATTTTTTACTAGACCAGTTCAAGATTGGGAGGTGGAGGTGGTAGTTTCTTTCTTTGAGAGGTTGTATTCTCTCCAATTAAGACACGAAAGGAGGATAGAATAGGATGGGGGCCACCCAAAAGGAGCAAGTTTGAAGTGAAGTCGTTTTATCAAGTTTTAACTAGCCAGAATGGATCCCTCTTTTTCCATGGAAGAGTATATGAAGAGTCAAGGCTCTTTTGCGGGTGGCTTTCTTGTGTGGACAACAACATTAGAGAAAATGTTGACACTCGATAATTTGAGAAAGATGAATGTTATGGTGGTTAAGTGATGTTGCAAGTGTAAGAAGAGTAAGGAGTCCATTGATCATTTACTAGTTCATTGTGAATTGGCAGGCAAATTATGGAGTTACATTCTTAATATGTTTGGTGACAAGTGGTTAATTTGTTGCTCAGTTGGGGAGGTCAAGTTGGGCATGTGGTATAATTACGGGAGTATGGAGGTTGGCTCCATTGTGTTTATTGTGGTACCTTAGGCAAGAAAGGAATGCTTGGAGCTTTGAAGATGTAGAGACATCAAATGATAGAGTTGTAGAAGATTTTGTTTCAACACTTTATATATTTGGATATCTGCACATTGTAGTTTTCTTGTTCCTAGTTTTACAGATTTCTTCAATTTTTTTTCTTTTTCTTCAGATTAGGGATTCTTGTGTATACTTCCATGTACTAGGGTTATGCCCTTTTGCGCTTAATTAATGATAATGAAATTACTTATAAAAAGAATAAATAAATAGGAACAATACAGTCAAATATGGTAAATACAATAAATGGGAAATATATGGAAATAAATTCATATCAGAATCAGATTGACAACATATCTTTGACATTAACATCATATAGGAAATTATCTTCACAATGTATTGTCATATTTTGTTTGAAATTGTTAGTTATGTTCAGAATAGGAAAATGTAAGAAAAAATGGGGGTGAATCTCTCTAGCATTCATTCCACATGTATGGGAGCTTCATACACGTTCTAGATAATAGACAACTCACACACACAGCTCATACTAGGACAGCTCACTAGGGACTCCTCACCATGTTTCTAGAATAGGGACAGATCACACCCCTTCTAGAATATGTACATAGAATTATAATGCTTGATCCATGAGCGAGTGACTTTTAGTTCTTTCTGTGCCAAATCCTGATGCTTATAAACATAGGATATAGAAACACTTATTGTTATTATTATTTAAATGAGACAAGTGCTCCTCTCTCTCGCTCCTGCAAATACTACCTTCAGAAGGCTCCCTTGTGTAGTTTGTCTGGGATTTGAATTGTCTTTCAGTCTGCTGTCATCAAATATCTAATATAAATCAATTTGTGAATTTAGATTGTTCCATTATTTCAGAAGTTCCGTATGCCTTTTGCGGTCCACAGCACATCTGATTATGTCATAATTCATCGCAACTGTGCTGATCCAATGGCCAAGAAAGAGTACCTTTCTCTAAGCACTGTTTCATATACACCTTTTCCTGCTACATCTGGACGGTTGGAACACTATACTTAGGATTCTACGTCCAACGAGTGACTACAAATGATTATGTCATTGAGGCTTTTTGCTCCAACTTGGTCACGTTAATTGTTCGAGTTATCAATTTAAGTCTGGAACAGGACCTGAATTAGGACTATATTAGTAGATCAGTTACTCTCTGTAGAATATGGAGTTTCCACTCCTTGATGAAAGCTTTTTCAAAATGCGTGAACATTTCAAGTATTCAATTACTAATATTATGTTATCTTCTTATTTGTACTTATTTCAATGGGCAATGGATGGAATGAAGAAAAAAAGAGGAGGAAACACACATTTGATTCATTTGGCTTCCACATGCAGCCTCTTTATTTTAGTAATAAATTCCAATTATGTTTTGGATTTGATATTTTTTTTGGACATTCAAAGAACAGAGGAAGGAGATCTTTTAATTCAATTGGCTCTCAAGCTCAATCACTTCAATTACTAATTTGAATCGGAAGTTACAGATTTGATTTGATTTTTATATTTAATTTTTTAAGCGTACTGAGGCTATTCCCTATTATTCTCTCAATGAAGATGTTACTTATGTGCATATGCCTCTAATTGTACTCTGGATTTATCACTTCTAACAGGAGTCACATCCAGAATCTAATTTTAGAGTTCCTGCAATTGTTAATGCTCTTGAAAAGATGGAGCTGACTCCAAAGGTATTAAATGCAATATACAAAATTATTGATCTTCATTGTTGAGACTCTTAATCTGTGCACTTCGATAATTTCCTAGTTATATTTGAGTTTCATACCTGATTTTTTTTTTCACTTTTCAAATTTTTTTCCTTCACTATTCTTATTTTCAACTAGTTTGACTAATAGTATTACAAAAAGCCATATGTGGTAACATAACAAGATGAGCGAACAAATCAATGAATGACATGTGGAAATTGAGACACTGTACAAGTTCATAAGAGACAAGGTTTTCTCACTTATTTTTTGTTTTTGTAAATTTTTTCTATTTTTAAAAACAAAATGCAATGCAAAATAGAAGAAATAAAACCATGCAATGCATAAGTAAAAAAGTGCAAACAAACAAGATATAAAAAAAAATGCATGGAATATAAAAGAAAAATGCATGTTCTAATGTGCATGAAAAGTGCACGAACTTCAATCCTAGGCATGCTACCAACTACCTACCCTAGATAGGTCTCTCATCACTCTCTGGGTCAGTGACCTCAACTTTCTTGAACCTATTCCTTCTCCTAGGAACAGTCCTACCAGTCTTTAAGTTGTCTACCCCAAGGACTACATTTCTCATTATGGAGTCAAGATTCTCCATAGGTGGGGTGGTCTTTTTCTTAGGTACCTTAGATTTAAGCAATCGGCAATGGAGTTGAGTGTAACCCACTTTACCACTGAGGTGGCAAGTAAAGACAAACCTTGAAGAAGATTGTCTCTTGGGAGGGTTCATACTCTCAATCTTAGACCTATTGCCAACAAAAACTCCCTTCCTCTTATCAACTACTCTAGGAGTAATATCGTCAACACAAGTGGGAGGAACAAAGTTTATTTTCTATTGTTGACAGGTGTAGTTTTTGAAGTGGAAGTGGAAGTGTTTTTTCAAACCAAGTCCATACTTGTAACCATAGGGTTTTGAGAACTTAAAATATGATCAAGTTTAGCACTAGAAGAATTAGTTATATTATACTTGGAAGCAACAAGTTTATCTTCTAGGTCTTCTATTCTACCAACAGGCAAGGAGATCTCATTTTTCAAGGAATCCGTAACATCATTAATATCAAGAAATTGAGCCCACAAGGATTCTTTCTCAACCTATGGCTCATTCAATTTTCTATGGACTCTTTTGTTCAATTTTTTCAGTTAAGTACTCCTTAAAAAGATGATCATAGGCTCCTTAGAGATTGAGACCTCCAATAGAGTTGTCTTGTGATTCCTCATCACACGTCTCAACAAGCATGGAATGGTCACAATCTGTGGGATCACTGGCACTCTTCAAAGAGATGATAAAAGTCATGTAACTTACATTCTTCTCCTTAAAGGCTTCAGACTTAGACTCATTACTCAAGGAGGCATTCATGGCTTGGCCCTTTGAGTACTTCAAGTTAGTACACTCTGTCCTCATAACCCGAGCATTCAAAGCAGTGAATGCCCCAAGTGTTCTTGTCTTTCTTGGGCTTCACTTTCTTTCCATGTGTGGCTCTTTGGGAATCATCCTTTGAAAGATCCACAACAGGGGTCTTGCTAGTCCCTTTGTTAAACCTAAGGAATTTGTGAAATTTTTGTGCCATCGTGGTAACAGCCACAGAATCTGAGGACGACTCATCAGATGACTCGGCAACAATTTTTTCTTGCTGAGAGGACCTCAAAGCCAAATTCTTATTTTTTTGGCCAAGGCAAGGATATCTTATAGTCATAGGTTGCAAGAAAACCAACAAGCTCTTCAACCTTCATCACATCCACATCCTTGCTTTCCTCTATTGTGGTGACTTTGAGTCTAAACCTCTTAGGTAGAGACATCAAGATTTTTCTAACAATCTTTTTGTTAGCAATCTTCTCACCAAGATTAAAACTCAAGTTGACAATATTGTTTAATTGAGCATAAAACTCATCAAACGTTTCGTCTTCTTTCATTTTAGTCTCCATGTCCAGGGAACACAAGTAGGTCCTTGTTAGTCCTCTCTGCTTACTGAGAAAATTGAGTAAAATAATTAACATCTGAAGTTTGGAGCTCCTAATCCCCTTATTACCTTCATGGGTGACCGCAAGGATATCCTGTGCATCCTTCGCAATCTCACCATTATAGATGTGTTGGAATTCTCCAAGGAAGACAGCCATGCAGATGGCATTGAGACCTTTGTTGTTCCATTTACAAGCAGTGGTCAGACTGTGGTCTAACCTTTGGACCAAAGTCTTTTTGGGACGTTTCCATCCCATCTCGAGAATGTCCCAAACATTCTCATCCAAAGACTTAAGGAAAGCTCATATGCGAACTTTCCAGTTCATGTAATTATTCCCATCAAAATAGGGAGGAACATATAAAGACAGAGCTTGTGCCATGACAATTGAAGGGTCAGAATCCCATTCTGATACCAATTTAAAGGGATTAGAATTCAACCCCACATTAAACGCAAGCATGATAAAATGAGTGTATAAAATTAATTACTGGATTTACAAAACTTTTTTTTTTTTTGGATAGGTATTACTGGATTTACAAAACATAAACAAACCATAAGTAATAATCAACCATTAATCAAAACAAAGACCTTGGTTACAAAGTGGAAACCCTTTGAGCAATTCAAAGGTAAAACTATTTTGGGATAGCCAAACCCAAGAGATCAATCACTCTAGAAATTCAATGTACATGTATGGTAAAACTTACAACCCTTGTAAAATGACTATGACAATCCGCATGCAGACAAACTCGTCACTTGTCTCCCTATCTCCCTGACAGACACCAGCTCCTCTCTGGTTAATCTTCTATATATGAACTACTTACTCACCCTCTAGTAGACTTCAAGCGGTTGAAGGTTTATATGGTGATGTGTGGTTTAAACAACAAACACTCCAAGAGTGGGAAAGCTACAATGGCTCTCAACAAATGCACTCTTGGCTCACAAAGATGAAATAAGGAATCCTTTCAAGAGGTTTTAAGGTTAAAGCTTAGTCTTGGCTTCCCACCTACAAAATGGGCATCCTACTGTATTTATTGAATGGGAGAAAAGTTTCATGCAACGTGTAAAAGGAAGCATTTTTACTGCAGATCTTTTCATGGAGTCAAGATGGGTCAAAATGTGTCAGCACTGTCACTAGGGTTTCACCGCTAACTTTTGTGACAACTTAGAGTGTTAGTACAAAACAGGTGATGGTGCTCTCGGCTTGTTTCTTTGAAATCTTTATTAACAATTCACACCAGGATGTCTAGGTGACAGTCCAAGTGATGATTTTACAATATCAACTGAAAAGACTAACATTCTCCACCCAAACACTTAGGTGTTGAAAAGTTTTATAACTCAAGTTTTGATCACCGAATAAGGCTAATTTCTAAGACCTAATGATGAGCATTTCACAATAAAGATTGGAATTCTAATTCTATGATCACAGATCAATCTTGACAAGGCTGATATTAATTCATGCAAGGTGAATTGCTAATTTGTCAAGAACATGAAGAGCAGATAAACTTATTTGCTTTCTGTGAGATCAACCAATTAGCTTTCAGTCCTTTTTATCAGGAGAAGTGTTAGCTTATTTTAATAAGTTAGGATGCAATTGGAGTGCAACGTCTATGCTTCAACTTGATTTTGAGTATCCGTAACTTCAAAGGGTCATTGTATTCTTTCTGGTTGTAGTTTGTCTATGTGGTCTGTTTGTTTTTTTTATCTTCTCTATAACTCTACAGGGTAAATGTTGAAAGACTCACTTGCCTGTCCTTGACTGAAGTTAAATATGGAGAAATGACTAAATTTTTCTAATTGAACACAGTATCCATACTTATTGAAGATTTTTATTTTTTATTTTTTCATTTTTTACTTCCGTATAAGCAATATTTGTAAAATTACAACTTCACATGTAGAGTCTAAAAATAATGAGTTACAAGTATTGTGTTGGGGCTTCTTAAAAGCATACAGGTATTTATGTGGAAAGAACTCAACTGTCTCTAATAAAGTATTGTGTGCATTGACTCCCTCTATCATGTCTTTTGACTGTACTTTTTAACTCCCCTTTTCACCATCACAACTGCCACTTGCCTTCACACTATTTATTTGTTTCTCATAAGGACCTTTGTTTTTATTTATTTATTATTTTGTTTTTCTTTCCTCTCATATTTATTGCTAAAGTCTTTTCACGCTTTCCTGATTCAATCGGCCCTCAAATAGATCTTCTTGAGAAGATAATTTCTTTGTTCCTGTTTGCTTAATCGTACGTTCTTGTATAACACAGTTTCGTGGCTCAGAGATCATTGAACTTCAAAATTTGAAGCCGGCTTCAGTGGATGACATTGCAAGTGTTCATGCTAGAGCCTACATATCAGGCCTTGAGAAGGTAGCCTCAAAATTAATTATTTAGTTTTCCTTCTTCTGGTCCTTGTAGCAGATTAAAATAAGTGTAAAAAAATGTGGCTGAATTTTATTGGAGGGAAGCAAAGAAAGCATGTTGCTTGTGTCATTTGTTCTTTGTTGTTTTTCTCTGTGTAGCTTATAATGTTCTTTTTACTTGTATCAATATTTATTCCATGAGAATATTGTATCCTAAATATTCTTATTCTTATGCATTTGGAATTTGTTAATATTCTTTTCAGTTTTGCACTAATACATTTTAAGACATTCATTTTGTCCTTTAAGTTACAGTGCACTATTAGCATGATCTATATTTATTAACTTGGTTACTATTTGGATGATATTTACTTACTAGATGCATATTCTTCATCTGATTTAAGCAGAGTGATGACATATCACTGAAGTGAAGCATACATTTAAAGTTATTTTTTCGTAACCAGCTTAGCAAGCAAGAACTCTCTGATATTAGCATTAAGTCCAGAGAATGGAGGAGGGTTGTGGCAAGTTGACGGTGAAAGAATCACAAGCATTTCAAATCCCAATAGGTTTACATCAGGGATTAGAATTAAAGTTTTATCTTTTATTGATAGGTCTATAACATAGCGTACCACTTGTGATCAGATGAAAGCCTAGGAAGAATTTGTCCTACAATTTGTGTTTTCATTTGATAAAAAATGAGATTACTAGATTGGTCCAAAATAAGGTTCCCCGATTTATGTTAATTGTGAATCATATGTTAATTGATAAATTCACTTTTTTTTTTTTGATAAATGAGAAAAGATATCATTAAAGAGCGCAGAGGGGCGCAACCCTAGTACACAGGAAGTATACAAAGAAAACCACCCCTACAAAATTAAAAGGAAGAACACATTTCTACAAATTGCTGCATGTTGGAAACTTGAGGAATGTTCAAAACTCCCGCCCATATAAATAACAACTTAAGAAATCTATTGCTAAGCTCCGCCATTGTCAATTCCTTATCTTCAAAACAACGAGCATTCCTCTCTTCCAAATAGTCCACATAAGGCACAAAGGGCCATTCTCCAAACCTTCATCACCATTTTATTGCCTCTTTGACCTTTCCAACATGCCATAAGATCAAGAACCCTACCATTCATTACCCACTTCACATCAAAAGAGTAAAATCACCTCCAAAGACTGCAAGCCACCTCACAATGAAGGAGAAGATGATTGATGGATCACCACTCCTCTTGCACATACAACACCAATCCATTACAATCAAACCTCCTCTTGAAAGATTATCAAAGTGAGAATCTTACCAAGAGAAGCCGTCCATACAAAGAAACTAACTCGAGGGGACGTTAACCTTCCAAATGCCCTTCCATGGGAAAGAAGAACACCCCACCTCGTACCTATCCGAACAGGGAAAGCACATGAAAAAAGCGCACCTCAAAACACTTCCTCTTGGAAGGAATCCAACAAATCCGATCCACCCTTCCCACATGACGTCGGGTCTCGTACAATTTACCGTAGAAAGCTATCACCACCTCCACCTCCCAATCCTGCACTTCTCGAAAAAACTGAACATTCCAATGAATTTCCTCATTCATAATCTGCATATGATCACTCACCCAAGCTTCTTTGTTCCTTGCAATGCGAAACAATACAGAAAAGACTCCTTCAAGGTTGATCACCACACCAAACATCTTGCCAAAATCTGATTGGGTGCCATCACCAACTTCAAATCGAATGAACTTGGAAAACAACTCCCACCCTCTTCTTATATGCTTCCAAACTCCTACACCAAATGGCCTCTCAACCTGTTTGGTACACCAATCTCCCTCCATACTACCATACTTTATCTCTACGACCTTCCTCCAATAAGCTTCCCTCTCCGTAGCATAATGCCATAACCACTTCCCCAATAAAGCTTGGTTGAACCTTCGCAAATTTCTAATCCCCAAACCACCATCCTTCGTAGGAGAGCAAACTGAAGACCACTTAACTAAATGAAATTTAGTCGCCTCATTAATTACCCGCCCCATAAGAAATTCCTTTGCACCTTCTCTAATCTATTTGCCACACTCTCGAAGGAATGGGGAAAAGAGATAACAAATATGTTGGCAGATTAGATAGAGTGCTTTTAATCAAAGTGAGTCTTCCCCCTTTCGATAAAAGGCCCAATTTCCACCCAGCCAGCCTCCTCTCCGTGGTCTCAATCATCCCGTTCCAGATTGTATTATCCTTGTAATGTGCTCCCAAAGGCAGCCCCAAATACTTCATGTGTAAACCTACCACCCGACAATCGAAAATACGCCAACAAATCAATATTCTGCACCTCCCCAATAGGAACAATTTCTGACTTTGACAGATTTATCTTTAACCCTGATGCAGCTTCAAAACATAGAAAAAGACATCGTAAATTGCGCAGTTGTTCTTCTTCCGCATCACAGAAAATCAGAGTATCATCCGCAAACAACAAATGTAACTGCAAACCTAGGATTATGTGCAGGACCTATAGAAAACCCTGCAACCAGCCCCTAGTTTCCGCTTCCACCATCATACTACTCAACGCCTCCATGACAAGAACAAAAGCAAAGGAGAAAGTGGATCACCTTGCGAATCCCCGAGAACTACTAAAATAGCCTGCTGGTTCTCCATTAACCAAAACTGAATATCGAACCGTGAGATGCAAAACCCAATCCAGTTTCTCCATTTCTCCCCAAAACCACACTTTTGAAGAATATGCAATAGAAATCCCAATTCACATGATCATAAGCCTTCTCAAGGTCCAACTTGCATAACAAACCCGGAATCCCGAACTAAGGCATTGTCAATACACTCATTCCTATAAGGACCCGAATCCAGGATTTGCCTTCCCTTAACAAAAGCATTTTGAGACTTTGAGATGATCTTGGCCAGCACTGTTTTCAATCTCTCCGCTAAGACTTTAGCGATAATCTTATACACCACCCCACAAGACTTATCGGTCTAAAGTCCTTAAGATCCACCGCACCCACTTTCTTAGGAATAAGAGCAATAAACGATGTTGAGGCTATCTTGGAGTCTGGCTTTACTGTGAAACTCACGAAAACAGCCATAAAGTCCTCTTTTATCACCCCCAACAAGCCTTAATAAAATCCATGGAGAACCCATCCGGACACTGAGCCTTATCGCCTTCATATTCTTAACAACCTTCAATACCTCCTCCTCCTCAAATTCTCTTTCCAGCCACCTACTCTCCTCCATATCAATGGATTGCAAAGGTAAAATCTCTGGAATTGGTCTCCATCTGCAACTATCAGTAAATAAACGTGAATAAAACTGGACAATGTGCTCCTTAATCTCTTCAGGATTATAGGTTAAGGATCCATTGACATTAAGAGAATCAATAGAATTGTTTCTTCGGTTGGAGTTCGCCACTCTATGAAAAAATTTAGTGTTCTTATCCCCCTCCTTCACGAGGCTAGATTGAGAGCTAATCCACTAACATGTGTCTAGATTGAGAGTAAATCCTAAACTGGAGGTTACAACGTAGGGCTACCAAAGAATCTAATGTTTTAGGTCAAGTATGATACTACATGGAATGCAAGTTTAGTAAAAATAGAACTAGAGATGATGGGATAATAAAAAAACTATGGTTGAAAGATACAAAATAGCGATTATTTCTGATATCTTCTATTGATAAATCATTGAAATGAGGATCTTCTCATTTCAAGATTGCAGTACAAATTGTGTGAGGGATGAGGAATCTAATGTTTTGACAATGGTGGCTTATCTTGATGAGGAGGCTTAGGGAAGTGAGCCATTTCGTCCATCCACTTGCTCTGGTTGAAGAACAGGGAGTGCTCTTCAGATTGGGTGGTTGAGATGGTGAAATTTTTTTGTCATGTAGTTGGGCTGTTGTGTGAGGGTTTTGAGGATCGAAATGTTGGCTCTGTTTTTTGCGATCGAAGCAAATTGACATCAGAACGGTTTGGCTAGTGTGCCATATTTACATTTTAAGCTAAAACTGAGGCAGCCATGAATTAAAGAGATTGGTTTGTTCAGAAAAATATGACATAAAGGGAGGTCATTCTAATAGAGGGAAAGGAAAGGGGAGGGGTTCTAATTTTTCCTTATGAAATCTAAGATTGTATCATGGAATGTGACAGGGATGAAAGGTTGAGGGTTAGAGGTCTTCTCAGAGATTGGAAGGCATATATTGTTTGTTTACAAGAGACACAAATGGAGTATATTTCTAGCGAGGCAGTTTGTAGTTTATGAGGTTGTCAACATGTGTACTGGAGGGTCAAGAGGGGTGGGCATCATGATGGATTTTGTTAATGTGGGTTAGGTGGGTGGTGCAGAAGATTGAGGATTTTGATGAATTTTTCGATAGTGTGTTCTTTTAAAAGTGTTATTGATAATTTCGAATGGGTGTTTGTGGGGGTATATGGTCCAAATGATGATGTTGACAAAAACTTTCGATGGAATGAGTTGGTAGGAGTTATTGTGGTGTATTGGGGGTGATTTTAATGCCTGTTATCCACGTGAAAAATCAGTTGATTCTAGACAATCACCAGCTATGTAGGTGGAAATTTTATGTGGTCTAATTATCGTGACTTTCAGTCATGGTTTAGATTTGATAGGCTTCTTCTATCTTTGGAATGGAAAGAACAATTTTTAGATGTCTCTCATAGGCGACTCCCTAGAATCTTTTTTTTTTTTTTTTTTGATAGATAATATCAATTTATTAAAAGCGCAAGGGGCGCAACCGATGTACATAGAAAGTATACAAAAAAGCTCACATATACAAGCTTTTAAGTAGAAAATGAAGCACATAAATCTAGGAATTTTGCAAGCGTTGAAACTTGCGATGAATGCCACAATACTCTCCAGGAGAAAAGTGTTTGGAGCACCCTTTTCTTCAACTCTATAAGTCCAATTTTACGGTGCTCAAAACTCCGTGCATTCCTTTCTCTCCATAAGCACCACATTACACACAAAGGAGCCATCCTCTAGATTTGCAGAACTGTACGATTACCCGTTTGTCCTTTCCAACTTTTTCATCCTACCCGGCATCACCCACGTAACACCAAACAGCTGAAAAACCATGTTTCATACCTCTATATCAACTTCAGAATAATAAATGATCAATAGATTCACCACTATTATTGCACATACAACACCACTTCATCACTATAATGTTCTTCTTACATAAATTGTCCAACATTAATATTTTCCCCAGCACCGCCGTCCATACGAAAAAAGCCACTCTCGGAGGAGTTTTACTCTTCCAAATAATCTCCCTAGAATCTTATCAGATCATTTTCCTTTGATGTTGAATTGTGGTGTCTGGTAAGGGTGGTAGGTATTTTAAGTTTGAAAATATGTTGCTGAAATCAGAGGGCTTTATTAATGATATGAAATTACTTTTAAAAAAAAAGGTTTCATATTTTTAACTTTCACAAAGCATGTGCTTCATTGCTTCACCCATATCTTTGTAATATTTTATATCCAAGTACTTAGCCTTACCTGGTACCAATCAGAAAAATTTAATTTCTAAACCTCTTAAGTTCTTTTCGTGGTTTATGTTTATAGGCTATGGATCAGGCTTCACAACAGGGCATTTTATTCATTGATGGCTCTGGACCAACATATGCTACTGCCACTGTGAGTGAAATGCCTTAGATGTTTCTTCTTTCTTTCTTGAGCTTGTTGATATTTACTGACATGCTGTTCTAGATACAGTAAGTCCCCCATCTTCTGGATGTTTTACTGGACTTCTAATTGTAGACGCTACAATTTCAGTAATTGATAGTTACCTGAGCAACAGGACACGGTTAAGAATTTGGTAACTTTTAATTACAATAGACCTGAAGCTATCTTATGATTATGGAGATTATTGGTCATTTTTTGTTTTAAATGTAAAATGGTGTTTTTCCCTGTCAATGGATAACACAGCTGTCCAAACTTGCTGCCCACACTTAACTTGCTGTCCACACTTACAGCTGTCCAAACTTGCTGCCCAAACTACTTGCTGTCCACGCTTACAGCTGTCCAAACTTGCTGCCCAAACTTCTCTTATTTTAGCCACGATTGTTTCCTTATTTTTCCATTTATTATTCTGTACAGTTAGCATATATTTTCTTTTCCATGTATAGCACCCTTGTAAAGACTATATAATATACAGAACCCAAAGCCAATGGGTATGCAATTCAAATCATATTTCATATTTTGTCATGGTATCAGAGCACTGTAGCTAGTTCTTTTTCTTTTCCTCGTAAATTTTTTTTCTCTTCTCGGTTTCGGGCGTGCTGCTAGTGTGCTTCGGTCAAGTCTGTGGTGAACCCACGACCGTGTTTCTCTTCGTTGGTGCTGTTCTGCGTCTCTCGGTCCAGTCTATGTGCTCCTGTGGTGTCGGCGCAGTCTTCTCTTGGTGGTTCTTGGTGTTTTCGGCAGCCTCTGTTTGAGGTATCAGTGGTTTTCTCGGCGGTTTCTAAAATAGTGCAGTCTGTGCATCCTCTTTGGTTTGTTTTCTCGACCTCTCTACGTTCTGACGCATCGAGTTCTATTTATTTTCTATGGATTCACGTGTGTGTTAAGTTTGAGGTCCAATTATTCTACAGGCATTCCATTTGAACTTTTCTCAAGGGTAAAGCTCTTTGGGGTCATATTGATGGCACGGATGTTGAACAATCATCCACTTCGACAAACCTAAGGCTGATGGGTCTTCTCCTTCATGGGTGTGCTTGATGCACGCATCATGTCTTGGCTTCTTGGTTGGTGGAGTCCCATATTGTCACCAACTTGCGCCCCATCGATCCAATCCATGTGGGCTTACTTGAAGAAGGTTTATCTTGAGGATAATGATGCTCGTCGCTTTCGGTTAGAACATGCAATTGCCATGTTTCAACATGGTAGTCTTTCCATCCGAGTTATTACTCGGCCTTTCGACTCTTTGGCATGAATATCGCCTTGAATTCTGCGGATGTTCTGTTGCCGCTCTTTCCACTATTCGACTCTTCATGCGACTACCTAGCGTGATCAGTTTCTTATGAAACTTCGTCCGAATATGAATCATCTCGCATCAATCGATCTCCTGTTCCTTCTCTTGATGTTTGTTTTGGTGAGTTACTTACGTGAAGAACAACGTCTTAGTACTCAAGCTATTCGAACAATCTCATGGCGATTCGGGCAAGAATCGTGGCTTTTTTCTCGCGGACCACCTATGCATTCTCGAAACTTGCGGTGTTTCGCTGCAAGGAATATGGGCATATTGCTAATTGTCCTAAAAATTCTGCTCTTATTGCAAGAAGAAGGGTCACATTATCAAAGAATGTCGATTCGACCCCAGAATCGTCCGGCCCAAGCATTTCGACTTGGTTCTTGTTCCACATGCCACGACTTCGCACTGTCTCTTCTTCCGATGCGTCCTCTCCTCGCCTCTCCGCATCCGATTCTGCACTCACAATGGTGCAACAGATTCTAGTTTCACCTTATCGATGGGGTTCCAAGGTAACCATTCTACTAAACTCGAGATGCGTGGACTCGACCTCTAATCACATGACTCCTAATCCCACGCGTTGTGTCATGTTCGGCCCTATGATGGTCAATCATTATTGATCGCCAATGGCGATTCTTTTGCCAATAGCTGCTGTCGGAGATGCCTCTTCAGCGCTCACTGATGTGTTTCTTGCTCCACAGCTTTCCACGAATCTTATTTCTGTTGGCCAATTAGTTGAAAACAATTGTGATGTTAAATTTTCTGGTGATGGTTGTGTTGTGCAGGACCAGGTAACGGGGGAGCCGATCGCGAAGGGACCTAAAGTGGGGCGTTTGTTTCCACTATTTTTGCCTATTCCAGCTTTCTCTCCAGTTTCTTTTATTACGTCTTTTGCTTGTAATACTGTTTCAGATCTTAGTATGGTGTGGCATTGTCATTTGGGCCATCCCAATACTCAGATCTTATCTCATGTATTGAACTCTAGTTTACTTGGTAATAAAGACCGTTCTTCTTTATCTCTTGAGTGTGCTTCTTGCAAACTTGGTAAAAGCAAAATTCTTCCCTTTCCTTTGCATGCTAGTCGGGCATCACACTGCTTTGATCTTATCCATAGTGATGTTTGGGGTCCTTCCCCGGTGAGTTCACATGAAAAATTTAAATACTATGTGACTTTTATTGATGATCATAGCAGATTTACTTGGGTCTATTTTCTTCGCTCTAAATCTGAGGTCTTTCGTACTTTCACTGAATTTTTCGCATATGTTGCCAATCAATTTTCTGCTTCTATTAAGACATTACGCAGTGGTGAATATTTGTCTCTTGAGTTTTGCTTTCTTGGCTTCTAAGGGTATTCTTCATCAACGTTCATGTCCCTCTACTCCTCAACAAAATGGAGTAGCTGAACGCAAAAATCGTCATCTTCTAGATGTGGTACGTACTCTCTTGTTAGAATCATCCGTTCCATCCATGTTTTGGGTAGAGGCTATGAAAACTGCTACTCACTTGATTAATCGTTTACCTTCTCAAGTCCTAGATATGGAGTCTCCTTATTTTGCTTATTTGCCAAGCAACCTAGTTATGATAACCTTCGTACTTTTGGTTGTGTTTGTTTTGTTCATTTACCTCCTCATGAGCGACATAAATTATCGCTCAATCTGCATTGATGTGCTTTCTTGGGATATAATGTATGTCAAAAGGATTTGTTTGTTATGATCCTACCTTACATCGCATTTCTAGGAATGTTATTTTCTTTGAAAATCAACATTTCTTTCCTGTGTCCTCTCTGTGCCTCTGTGCCATCCTCTTCCTGTGGTTCTTCCCTCCTTTGAGGAGCAGCTCTCGAGATCTTCATCCTGTCCGTTCTCGATTTAAACCAGTGTGTGTGTATACAAGGCGCTCCCTACAGTCTCTTTCGATAGCTCACCCGATATCCGATCCTACCACGCACAGATTCAGCCGAGTGGCACCTCCGCCTATTGTGCGTCGCTCTTCTCAGTGTCTCACCCCCGGATAGGTATGGATTTCCTTCTTCCGATTACGCAATTCGATTTCAGCTCTTCGCTACATTGGCCAATTTTGATATTCCCACTTGCTACTCACATGCTGCCAAGCATGATTGTTAGCGACAAGCTGCAGGAAGAAATTGCCGCTCTAGAGGCCAATCACACACAGGATATTGAGCCTGTCCTCCTACTATTGTGCCTCTGGGTTGCAAATGGATTTACTCAGTCAAAGTCCGATCGGATGGAAGTTTGGACCGTTACAAGGCTCGACTTGTTGCTCTTGGGAATAATCAGGAGTATGGTGTCAATTATGAAGAGACCTTTGCTCCAGTGGCTAAAATGACTATTGTTCGTACAATTCTCGCCCTTGCTGCTTCTAGTAATTGGCCCCTTCATCAGATGGATGTCAAAAATGCGTTTCTTCATGGGCATCTTAAAGAGTGTATTTATATGAAGCCACCCCCGGGATTGTTTTCCTCTCCGACTTCACATGTGTGCTTCACGCTCTCTTTATGGTCTCAAGCAGCTCCGAGGGCCTGGTTTGATAAATTCACACTTTATTACAATTTTCATTTAAGCAGAGCAAGTATGACACTTCCTTGTTTCTTCGGAAAACCGACATGGGTATTGTTGTTCTTTTGGTTTATGTTGATGATATTGTGATCACTGGTTCCGATTCCGATTTACTTGGCCAGCTCAAAACTCATCTCTCAGAGTCATTTCATATGAAAGATCTTGGGTCTCTCACATATTTTCTTGGTCTTGAGGTGCATCGTAGTTCCTCTGGAATTTCCCTCAATCAACATAAATATGCTCGTGACTTGGTGGTTACAGCTGGTCTTCAAGAGGCTCCTTCTGTTGATACTCCCATGGAATTACATGTCAAGCTTCGCAAAGAGGAGGGGGACTTACTTGCTGATCCCAGTTTATACCGGAAGTTGGTGGGTAGTCTTGTTTATCTCACCATTACTAGACCAGACATTTCTTTTGCTGTCCAGCAAGTCAGCCAGTTCCTTCAGACTCCCCGTCATCTTCATTTGACTGCTGTTCGTAGGATCATACGCTATGTTCATGGCACTCCTACCCGTGGCTTATTCTTCCCTGCCAACAATTCTACTCATCTTGCTGCTTATAGTGATGCTGATTGGGCTGGTTGTGCGGATACCCGTCGCTCCATCACTGGTTGGTGTGTGTTCTTAGGTGATGCCTTGATCTCCTGGAAAAGTAAGAAGCAAGACAGAGTCTCTAAGTCATCTACAGAATCTGAGTACCGCGCAATGTCTCTTGCTTGTTCAGAAATTATTTGGCTTCGCGGTTTGCTTGCAGAGTTAGATTTTTCTGAGACCGATCCTACACCTCTACATGCAGATAATACTAGTGCTATTCAAATCACGGCCAATCCTGTCTATCATGAGCGCACCAAGCATATTGAAGTGGATTGTCACTCTATCCGGGAAGCCTTTGAAGCTCGTGTTATCACTCTTCCACATATTTCTACTGATCTACAAATTGCTGATATCTTCACCAAGGCTCTCACTCGTCATCGACATTGCTTCCTCAGTAGCAAATTGATGCTTGTTGATCACCCTGCATCAATTTGAGGGGGGCTGTCAATGGATAACACAGCTGTCCAAACTTGCTGCCCACACTTAACTTGCTGTCCACACTTACAGCTGTCCAAACTTGCTGCCCAAACTACTTGCTGTCCACGCTTACAGCTGTCCAAACTTGCTGCCCAAACTTCTCTTATTTTAGCCACGATTGTTTCCTTATTTTTCCATTTATTATTCTGTACAGTTAGCATATATTTTCCTTTCCATGTATAGCACCCTTGTAAAGACTATATAATATACAGAACCCAAAGCCAATGGGCATGCAATTCAAATCATATTTCATATTTTGTCATTCCCTTGATCCAGAAAAGCTCAACTAGAAAATCCATATGCAGTTAAAAATATAGTGGACCTCAAAGAGGAAATATTATTGAATTTGATGAACTTCATGTACTTTTTTGTTTCTTTTTCAGTAATCTTGTTGAATCTCATTGACTGCAAAAAAAGTTCAGTGGTTGAATTTTACGATCAAGCCATGGAAAAGTGAAAAGTTGAATAGAAGATATCATGTTTACATTGGGCAATGGAAGAAAAGAAAGAATTTTGTAAAGAAAATAAAAGGAAATTCAGATAAAACTGTGATGCTATTTGGTTTTACAACCAAAATTCATATGCTAAGTAAAAATTCCCAATTTTTTATGGAAACATTAACTTACAATTGTATTATAGCTGTATGCTCTAGCAATCCCAACTTTTGAAGAACTGAAATTTTGGTCCTTTAAATCAGTTTGATGGAAATTCTATCGTAATCGTTATTTTTCAACTGGATTCCAACTTATGCTCTCCTGATACGGTGTAGATAGAGAGAGAGACAGAGAGAGATGTTTCTATTGAAGTTGTGGGCTTTGGAATATATTTATTTATTTATTTTTGGTGGGCTTGAGATTTGTGTGTGTGTGTGTGTGTGTAAATCATCATGCTGAAAGTTCAGTATACTCCCGTGGATAACTTACTCAGATAATAAAAAGAAAGGCGCATTGTTTATGAGGCCTGGAGTATTTGTGATGATGTGGTTCATATATGACCCACAAAACATTTTGTATACCTACACTCTAATTGAGAATGTCTTTTCAACAAGTTCTACAACTTCTTGAGCCATGTATTGGCCGAATACCTGACAGGTGAAAACATAATTTCTACTGTTTTGGATGTAAATATGAGACTTGGCTCTCCTTTTACTCCTTTCAATGAATTTGAAATTTGAGATATCAATGGTTTTAAGTGATTTTTATCTACCTATGTTGTGTATGTTTGAGTTGGATCTTGATGCTTCAATTTGCTAGTAGTATGTTTCCATTCAACTCTTTCTTATCAAGGAGTTATTGATGCAGACTTTTCATGAGTCACTAGTTGCAGCTGGAGCAGGAATTGCCTTAGTTGATTCAGTGGTGATGTCTCGACCTGGCACGTCAGTCTCTTGATTATAATTCTTATATGTTATATTTTACATGAAGTGCAGAAACAATTTCATTCCTTTTTTTTTTCTTGACTTTAATTGGGGGTGTGGAGGAGGCTTGGTTGATTTCTGAATGTTGAGGCTGCCAAATGATCATATTTGCACCGAAGTTTTATTGACTCTGAAAGTAGCTTCTAGTTTAAAGTTCTAGACTTTAAGACACAGTAGTTCTTGTTCGCAGTAGCTATCTTCCAAAATTGTTTACACCATATTTCAGATTGCAGCATCAGAGAACCGCCTGGATCCACCTATGGGCTTTGCTTTGATAAGACCTCCAGGGCATCATGCCATTCCAAAGGGGCCTATGGGGTTTTGTGTTTTTGGAAATGTGGCCGTTGCAGCTCGTTATGCACAACGCGTACATGGGCTAAAGCGTGTGTTTATCATTGACTTTGATGTTCACCATGGGAATGGAACAAATGACGCCTTTTACAATGATCCAGATATATTTTTCCTTTCAACTCATCAAGTAAGAAATAATTTGGCCCAGACCAAAATAAAATATGTTCTGCCCTGCAATTTATGGCAAACTTCTTATGCTGCTTAATTTTTTAGTGTCTTAATCTGTGATGCCTATCTTATTTAGGATTATGAGTTTTTATTTGAATAATTAGGAATTCTTGCTCATTAAGGATTAGGAGTCCTTATTTAATTCTATTAGGATTTCCTCCTAATCTTGGGATTAGGATTGCGAATTTCATAGTAAATTAATCATTGTGTTTTGAAGAATAAACTGTTAGAAAGAGATTTCTCTTGTTCTTCCAACTTTTGAGTATTCTTTTGAATCAACTAATTGTTGATGCCTTTTTGAATCAACAGGTTTAAAGAAGGGTGCTTTTTTTCTTTTTTCTTTTCAGTATTTCTGCGTTATCAATGGATTCAAGATCATTTATTTTATCTCTTACTAAATTTAGTTTTGCTGCACATTCCCTGCATCAATTTGTCTCATTAATTATAAAATTTCATATGTTGCAGTGTCTAAAGACTCTTAGATATGAATGAAAGTGGGAATGCACACATATATATATGTACACGCACACACATCCACATGTATATATATATATATATATATATAGGGGAAATCCTTAAACACCTCTAAACTTTCACCTGTTTTAAAATATCCCCTATAAACTTAAAAAACTTTCAATTTAGTCTCTTGAACTTTCAATTGCTCTCAATTTAGACCCCTTCGTCAATTTTAGCTGTTAAAAATACAAAAAAAAAAAAAAGAAAAAAGAACAAAATATCCCTAATTTTTATTTTTTAAAAATAAAAAATGTTTTGGAAATTGGAATTTTATGCAAAAGTCAGGGGTATAAACGTCATGTAATGTTTAAAATCTGATTTGAGGGTCTAAATTGAGAGTAATTGAAACTTCAAGGGACTAAATTGAGAGTTTTTTAAGTTTAGAAGGGGTTATTTCAAAACGGGTAAAAATTTGGGAGTCTTCAGTGAAGTTTCCCCATATATATATTTGCACATATGTACATGTGTATAAGTAGCCATT
This sequence comes from Carpinus viminea, assembly GCA_013348765.1. Lineage (NCBI taxonomy): Eukaryota > Viridiplantae > Streptophyta > Magnoliopsida > Fagales > Betulaceae > Carpinus > Carpinus viminea. Next base: position 16,801,940 of record CP054667.1, read on the forward strand.
GTCCAATACTTTGGTGCAATGGTAAAATCTCAAGCTATCAAGTGAAAATACATGAGCTTGAGTGTTATAGGCCCGTGCTTGAGATTGCGCAAGACGTGTTTGGGAACGGGTAACGGGTTTATGAATAGGTAAGGCAGCAGGATGTGTACAGCTGAATTTACCTATGATGAATGATAAATAGGGTATTCAAGGTACCCAGCCTCCCAATCAACTCAAGAGTTGAATAATAATAATATTTGCTTCCTTCTCATCGAGCACATATGCGTTTTTATAAGCAATTAAGAATTAGACTTGAATTGGGAAACCCAATTCCTAGACCTACTGAGATTATAATCCTTTATTAATCCTACTGGGAGTCTTGCTTTATGAGCAAAGAGTCCTAATCCTTTATTAATCCTACTGGGAATCTTGCTTTATAAGCAAAGAGTCCTAATCCTATGGAGATATTTATACATCTCTTATCTAATAAGAATCTTAAGTCTTCTTTATGGTTTTTCAAGGACAACACTGTCCTTCAAGTCTTCCTCCTTTGCTGCTTTGTTACTAGTATTTCCCACTCCTAGTACACGGCTACTGCCCCATAACATTGAGTCATGACAGTGGCTACTTTATGCAAAACAAATGCTGAAGGATGTGATTGAATCCAAGCAACTTCTCCCAAGACTCCATGTAACACCCCAATCTCATATTAAGAAGATGAGTACCTCACATCAAATGAATGGTTTATAAAGACATTCATGGATGTTTAGTTTCATATTACTTGTTTATTAGGTGAAACTGGGCTTTATAAGTGATTTTAGGAAATCTTCAAATTGACTAGTTTTTTGAGACGATAGTACAAATGTAACTAGCGCTATCTAGGTTGTTACCAATGCTATCAGAGCCACATAGGAACGCATGTGGTATTGGAGCACTGCATTATGTGACCCTGACTAGGACATCAAGGGCCTAAGGGGGGAAGATTGTAATGCCCTAGTTTTATATTAGGAAAATGAGTAGCCCACATAGAGTGGATGGTTTATAAAGACACTAATGTACTAAGTGAAATTTGGCTTTATAAGTGATTTTAGGAAAACTCAAAATTGAGTTGTCCTTTTGGGGTGATACTGCAAATATGACTAAAGCTTTTCCTGGATTGTTATGCCCTAATTATGTAGGACCTGGTTAATGACCCCTTTATGTGTGCGCGCACCCACACACATAGTTGCATGTATGTCTCTGTGTACACATAAGATTCTGGATTATTATGTATCATTGTGTATGTATTTATGTATGAGAATGTGAAATTCAGGAATAATTTGTGTCTTGAACTATAGTGAAAAGGAAGATGCTGACGTTTATCAAAATTGTTTGTCTTCTAAATATTTTTATGTAGTGGAGGCAAGATGGTGTTGAATTCAACCTAACTTAATTGTATTATGCTGTTCTATTATAGAATCCAGATATTGCAATAAGGATGCGCAATAGACATTCTATTTTCAGTTACTCAGTATTATTATTCTCTTTGATTGGATGACATCTTAGAAGTTCATTTCTCACAACCAATCTAATTCAGTCTTGTTTGATACAGGATGGAAGCTATCCTGGTACTGGTAAATTTGATGAGGTAGGTCATGGAGATGGTGAAGGAACAACACTTAATCTGCCTTTACCTGGAGGCTCAGGTGATATTGCCATGGCAACTGTTTTTGATGAAGTGATTGCACCTTGTGCTCAGAGGTTTAAGCCAGATATAATTCTTGTCTCTGCTGGGTGAGTATTCCATTTCTATAAAAGTTATGCATGCTTTCCATGAAAACAATGTATGCTCAAAGACTTAAATCAACTTTGCAATGCAATTAATTTTAACTGTCTTTGTTGAAGAGTTGTATTTATTAACTGTATGAATATCTCAATTATTTCATTTTTCATTTCATAGAATATAAATAAGCTCGTTTATATGTAAACACATACAGGGAAAATCCCAAAAGGTTCCTATGGGTGGAGCCAGAACCTTGTTACAAAGGGGAGAGTGGGTGAGGGGGGGAATTAATGTGTTTTGGTAAACACAGATCATCCCTGAACTTCTAACGCAAATAATGTATAGATGAAATAATTAAGACTACTAACCATGACATAAAATAGTAACAATAGTATTGGCCATGTTTGTTTGTGTGTTTTTTTTTCTAACAATCCAAACACAAAACACTCCTCAAAACACAAAACATTTCTTATAAATCTGTCTTCTTTTTTTGTTGTAAGAATAATTTGACAAAAAAGGTGCTTAACTTTTGCAAGGGTAAGAGCTAACTTATTATTTAAAAATTAAATCTTTTTTCTTTTAAGAAAAAAGATTAGGCATGGCCACCCTAAGAGCATTCTCAGTAGCTTCCTCGTCATTTTTCCTAAGTTTAGGGAACCAAACTACTTTTTGCTTCCCTATTCAAATACATTCTATAATAGCTTCTCTTTATAGTTCCCTATAATATTAAAATATTATTTGTTTTACTTTTGTTTGGTTTTTATATTCATTTATTTTGCATAGGAAAGTGTGAGAGAAAAGAGAATGTCATTTTATGATTATAATAAACCATGTGGATTGCTACAGCTAAACCCTATACATTGGGTTCAACTATAGCAATCCTAATGTATAGGGAAGATATAGGGAAGCTGCTGTAGGTGAGTTTTTGTGACTTTTTTTTAGATTTTTCCTACGTGTAGGAAAGGGAAGCAGCTTTAGGGTAGCTGCTGGGAATACTCTAAGCGGAATGGTGGCCACTCGCCCACCCAATTTGACCTTTTTTTTTTCATAATTTTTAATTATTATTATTTTTTTAAAGTAGGGGTCTATATCTGTTTGGGCTAAGCATGTGTACTCTATAGAAAACATCTTCTCAAATGTGAACCCCGCCAGAAAACGCTTCTAAAAACAGTTTTCACATTTATGTCACATCATAACACATTTTTTCAAACTAAAAAAACAAAATTACTCCCCAAAATGCATTAATATACATATCCATTCTAATTATGACAATGGTTGAAGGAAAATAATTCTAACATCACTGAACAGAACACCTAACAGTTAGTTGTCTTAAATAAAAAGAAATAATGAGTGATAATGAAATTACTTGAAAGTGATTTTACAAAGCTTTCAACAGAGTTAATGTTAAATAGACTTTTTATTGGCTAAAGGTATTTAACTGTTTATCTGTGACAATAAATCATCTGAAAAGATGCACTAATTAGCTTAGTTTTCAAATATAGCTTTTCTTTTTCTCTCCTTTTCTCTACTTATCTTTTGAGTTTGCTATATGGTGAAGGGAGGACTTGGACATGGATAAATACTTTAGATATTTCACCTGTCTTGAATTTTGAATTTCACTAATCAAATTAAGAAGTATTATCGCAGGATTTCAATCAATATATACTATTTTAAAAGTAATGAACTTTTTAAGATCTGACCTCAAGATCCCTCCCTCCACAATTGTCCTTCCTTTGCCCATGAGTTCGAATTATTTTTGTCTAGATAGCTTATAATAATATATTATTGCCATTCCAGTCGTTGATGCACTTGTATATCTTGTTGTTAGGAGGGTTATTAGGGTTTGGGGGTATTTTGGTCATTGTAATATTTCTCTAACCCTATAGAATAAGATGTGTGGTAGGCTATGTAAAAGAAGTGAGTAATGTGCCTCCATCTTTTTATGTCTAAACTGTTATTGCTAACTACAACACTTGCAACTGAATTTGTTAGGTATGATGGTCATGTATTGGATCCATTGGCCAGTCTGCAGTTCACAACAGGAACATACTACATGCTTGCTTCCAATATTAAACAACTTGCCAAAGATCTGTGCGGGGGTCGCTGTGTGTTTTTCTTGGAAGGAGGTTACAACCTTGAGTCTCTTTCATACTCAGTGGCAGATTCGTTCCGTGCTTTTCTTGGGGAACGGAGCTTGGCGTCCGACTTCGACAACCCCGCCATCTTGTACGAAGAACCATCGACCAAGGTAAAGCAAGCGATTCAGAGGGTGAAACACATACATTCCCTATAAGATGTCTAAACCTGTATCATATGCATAGTTAAGTTTTACATCTTTCACCTACTTCCATGTGCATTTGAAAGTTAATTATACTCCTATAGCATGTTTTGAAAAAGGAAATAATAAGAATTTCTCGTATAGTCTGTTTATATGAATGAGTTGTTTGAGTATTTTGTCCTTGGTGGTGCTTTAAGTAGAAAGTTTCAGTGTTCTTTTTCCTTACTTGGACTTTTGAACGTCAATATATGTTGCTGGTCTTCTGGAGTTTTTAATGGTTCCATCTTGCCTTGGCACTTCTTCGACTCCTGGTCATGGTAAAATGATTTTCACACAAATATTAAAAAGAGAAAAGAGTTATCCTTTCAATCAAATTTGCTACATTTAAGATCATTATTAATCTGGATAGCTCTCTCTCTCTCTCTCTCACTCTCTACTTCTCCATTACACTAAGTAAACAAACGGTGATGTTCTCTGCCTTAGCGGTGGCGCGATAGGCGCTACATGCCACTGCTAGTGCCCGACGAGATTTCCATGGAGTGCAGCTTCTCTTTTGAAGCTAAAAATTTCTACCTTTCGGCAAAAGATGGGTATCCTAACATTCGTCTGGAGGAAAGGAGAAAAGGTTTTGTTGGGTATATTTTCTCGAGCATCCAATGTTCGTAGTGGTTGGTGGATATGATGGAGGCGACGATTCAGTCTTAGGTGAAGGAAGAAATTGCCAAATCTTACTACGAGGGAGATAATGTTACAATGGTTCATAGGGAGGTAATAAGGCTGGACAGTTCTAGGAGGTGTCGGTTTTTGCTAAGGGTGGTCGTTAAGGAGTCATTTGGCTCCCGTATGGTTGTTTTGGGAGGGGGTGGTAGCGATTTGCGAGAGAGCTTGAGCATCTTTTGGTAGCTTAGATTAAGAAGATTGGGTTGGTGGAACTTAGGGTTCCATCTACGACAAGGATTCTTGTGGATACTCTTTCTTTGGATGTTAATTCCGGAGGTTGTTCATGGATGTTCTTCGATCTACCTTTGGTGTCGAGGCGAAAGCAGTTGGAGTGAAGGTTCTCTCCTCAAGCCTTCTTGATCTATTCTCGGTGTTGTCTTGTTATGAGACGGTGTCTGATGGAGAAGGGATGCGATCTGCCATGAATTGCTATGCGTTAGAGAGTACGCCTAGGCCCTTGGTGGCGATGGTGGCTGTGTTTGTGAAATTGAAGAAGAAGAAGGGTAATTTTGGAATTATTAGGTTGTTGGGGAATTTAGGGCATATTCAATCTAAATTGGACCGGTTCCTTGAAAGGTTAGCCTCGAAGCCCAAGCGTAGAAGGAAAAAGGCTTGGCTTTTTGGGCCTATCTAGAGGAACCGGTGATGGAGAGTCCGAGTATATCCTTGAAGCAGGTTCGGGTCATTTTTCGGCTCCAAATGCGAATCTAGGTTCGAATTCGGGTGTGGGTCTTTCCTCAAATTTTTCTCCTTCAGTCATTGAAGCAGTTGTGGAGCCACCAGCTAGGTCTCCTTTGGGTTCCCCGTCGAAGACCGATTTGCTACTGGAACCAACTCAGGTTTGGCAAATCGATCCAGTGAGTACTCCCATTTCCTCGGTGGTGGTTTATGTCCCACTAGAGGTGGTTACTGAGGCTGATTTTCCAGAGGCAATGGAGGAAGCTCAAGCACAAACTGGTCAGATCTCTTCCCCAGTGAATGGTTTGATCAAACGGGGATTTTTAGGCTCAAAAGTGATTTCTCCTTCTTCGATCGAATCTTTAGGCCTGGTCATCGTGGGTACAACTATGGTGAATGGGCAACTGGAGCATTTTGTGGAAAATGATGGATTGCTGTCTCAGTGATGGGATACTTATTCATGGTGGCCTGTTAGGGCTTGGTTCGTCATCAGAGGTTGATATGTTGCCGGACATAGCACAAGGCCAGCAAAATACCCCGGTGAGTATTGGGTCAACGATAAGGGCTCTTTCTGTGTCCCTTGTTGCCACGGTGAAGGCCTCTGACTATCCGGGGGAGGCCTCTGTCTCGTCTCTAGCAGTGGTTTGTGTCCTTTCAAAGGTAGTTCCTACTAAGGCTATTCGTATCCTTGCATCGGAAAAAGGGTTGCTTTGTCAGGGTTTTTAAGGTCTAAAAATGCTTCTCATCCTTTACCTACTATGAAGGAGGCTTCATCGTCAGTTAAAGGTTCTAAGGCTATCGTAGAAGAATCCCTGGTCTGTTCTTCTTCGAAGAAGCATGCGGTTGAATTGGGTTTGAGACTTAGTGAACCTTTTCCTCGCATGTTGGAGGGTGCTGCACCAATTTACTCTGCTATCTCCAAGTCTCAAATAGGGCATGCCCAGAGAGTGAAAGAGAAGATCGCTAAGCAATTGCAGAAGAACAAGGATTTGTTTGCCGAGGTTGTGGTGGAAACTATGGAGAAAAGGGCGGAGAACCATTCGGAGGTGGTGCTAGATGCGATGAAATTTGCCTCCACTATGGGATTGTCTTGGTGAAGGAGCTGCCGAGAAAAGTCTTTTGAATCTTTTTTTGAAAATTGAAGAGGAGCGGGAGCCCTATACCTCTAAAGGTTGAAGGAAAAAGGAAACTTAAAAATTTAGAATATTCTATCAATTATAAGGCTTGAGGGAGACTTTCTCCAGAGAGGTGCTAGCGCTAGCAGGGTTATGTTGGGTCCAAAAATGCATTTTCTTTTCCTCCAGAGGTGCATTAGGGGCTTTGGGTTTTTAAGGCTAGTGCGGGCTTTAGTCTTTGGGTACTTTTTTGGTTTTTCCCCTTGGTTGTGGTTTCTGGTTAGTTTTCTAGGTTGGGTTTTTTTGGGTTTTAAGTTGGGTTACTTATGTATACTTCTTTGTGTACTTAGAGGCGCTTTTCGTTTTATATATATATATACAATATTACTTATAAATAAATAAAAAAAATCATTATTTATCAAAAAAAAAAAAAAAAAGAATAGTGGCCTCTCTAGCTAATTAAAGGGTGTTTGGTTAACCCTGTAATTGTTTCAGTGTAGTTTTGAATCTATCTAAAATGAAAACTAGTTCTATTTTAACTAAGTTTTATTAGTATACAGTTTATTCAAATTATTCATAATTGTGTTTGTGAATTCATTTTTTTCTTTCTAAAAATATGTAAACACTTATTATAGAAGCTAAAATGAGAAATGAAGATCAAATTCTATATTTTGCAACAATTGAGTAAGACAAAAGCAATTAATAGTTGGTCATGTTCTATGCCATCTCCTTCCAAAATATAGATCATGATCTTTAAATCCACTTCAGCTCAAAATGGAACAAAAATGAAGTAGAAACTAGGGTTCGCTATCAAAAGAGACGGAATTGGAAATGGGTATTCCGCCTCCGCCTTCGTCAAGTCGTTGGTGGAAGTGGACGGAAGGTAGAAGGTTGTGTTCGTCTTTAGACATCAAACTTTAGAGAACTGAAGTCCAAAGAAATGAGAATAGATTCTAAAGATTGAGAGAGGATTACAGTCACAAAGAGGAAGGATGAATGGCAACGACACTGTGGTATAGGGGATGGAAGAAGAAGCTTCTAGAATACTAATCTAGGGTTTTTAGACACTTGGAGTTGAAAGCCAGAAAAGAAGGAAGGGAGATCTCAAATTCACAAAAAGGTGTAGTGTTTCTTCTAAAGAGTTAGCAATAAATTTATACATATCTCAAAGTTAGGTCGGGTCGGAAAGCGGAAAGTTTAACCCTCTTCCTCCTCTTGTCAGAATCCGAGCTGCTTAAGTCGAAAGTGGGTCGGGGCAGAAGGTCGAATTTTTTCGCATGCCTAATAGGAACCATCAATGATAAATGGCAAATATTAAGGCTCCGTTTGGTTTGTAGAATGGGTATTCCATTAGGAAAATGAATAGATATTACCGGGAATAGGAAATGTTGGTATGGAATAATTATTCCAATTCTTTAGTGAAAGAACAATGAGGATCGTATTCTACGCCCAAGTCAAACACATCAGCGATTTATATAAGGAAAATAAAAAGCTATGCTTAAAAAATAAACCAACACAAAAATAAAGAACATTCACACAACCAAAACACAAGATTTTGTTGATGAATTGTAAAACCCTTTGAGCACCTTAAGGGAAAAACTACTCTGGGGCAACCAAACCCAAGAAGTCATTATATGAAGATTTACAATTGCAAAATAGATGATACACATACCCTTGAGCACCTCTAAACTTAGTAAGAACAACAAGCTTCTCAGCTTGTATCTATCGTGACCACCTTTATGCAACGCATCTCCTTACCGACCCTTCAGCAGACTTCTTTGTGGTTAAGTGATGTGTGTGGTACAGTTTGAAATCAAAAACAAAAACCCCAAGTGGTGGAAAGCTTCAAGCTTTTTAGAAACTCCACTTGGTACACACAACAATGAAGGGATAATAACAATTATAAATAAATAACAATTTACAACCCCAACCCCAGCCTAACAAACCACTACTAAACGTTGGTTAATGGAATATGTTAATGCACATGTTCTCTGAAAACAATAACTAACTCATTATAAACATAGCATTAAAACATAAAGTGGGAGACACCTCTAACACTATTATCTAAGTTTGTATCAAGAAAAAAAATATATAACCCATGTTATATTTAAGTCATAAAAACAAGAAAAGAACAAACAAGGCAACACGCCAACATGAGAAGAACAAACAAGGCAACATGCCAACAAGAGAAGAATGAACAAGGCAACGTGCCAACAAGAGAAGAATGAACAAGGCAACATGCCAACATGAGAAGAACAATAATACACAAACATTATAAAAGGCATACACTCCATGTTATATGCAAGCCATAAAGTTAAGACAACATAATCAAAGAGAAGTACATATAAACTATATTTTATGCACATCACACAAAAATTCATGAACAATATAGGAAACATAAGGTCAAGAAGAAGAACACATAATCTTGTTTGTGAGATACAAAGATCAATCCCTCGAACAAGTTCAACAAAAAGCAAGTTCCCCTTCACACCCCTCAAACAACCCATGAAGTTTTAAACACAAAAACATTACATGAACATTGAATTAGGCCAATCGAGAACCTAACAAGCAACCCATTTCGCCATTCAATGACAAAACCCTAAAACAAAGGGTTACAAAACTTTTACAAGGCACAAAGCAAGTTCTCCCTTCACACAAAATACTCTCCCCCTTATTGTCTGAACGATCAAAGGGGTAGATGAATGAAACAGTCTCCCCAAAATAACAACTCGTGTGATATGACATAGGGAAAGAGAGTAAAGAACAATACGAAGGACACATGTGAAAGAATTTAACCAAATAACCACATATAAAGCATGTGTCCTAAAGCATACCGAGCCAAAATATCTCAAAGAATATATCAAAGACAACACAAGATATAAAGATATCAGGAAAAAAAAAACAAAAAAAAAGGCTCTAATGTTAACTCCCCCTTAACATGAGCAACCTCTCTCTCACAAGTGTCTCCACAAATCACATTCTCCTCATTTATGTCATAATAGACAAATGAAGGAACTCAAGTGGCATTACTTGTATCCTCATAAGATATTAACAAAGGATTACAAAGGAACAAAGTCAAAACATACACTATGAGCACAAACCACAACATGAGAGCATGAAGTGCTCAAACTATACATATGAAAATGCAAGTGGATCCAAAGAGACTCATTCAAATGCTCAATTTATGTCATCCAACCAAGGTTGAGACGCATGAAAATAGATAGATAACCACAACCAACATGACATTAGCAAATCTCAAGCACCTTATATCAATAAGCCATAAATTCACAATCACAACATGTGAATGCACAATTGTAACATCTCAACACATAATAAAAAAGCAAATGTGACCAACTTCACATATTATGGGAATACGTAAAGGGGGGAGCAAGAATCAACTTAACATGTTATCAAGATACTATGCGTGTATAAATGCAAACTCAAAACAATCCAACATGTTAAGATATGAAGGATCCATAATCATAAGCCATGAACCCTACATCTCCTCAAAACAAATTCGAAGTGTAAAATCAAATGTGCTAAACAAAAAAAATATTAAAAAAAAAGAAGAAGAAGAAGCCAATCTTACATTTGAAAAAAATGATCACATGTGGTGGCCGACTACCCCAATGGGTGGCCGGCCACCCACAACATGTGCTAGGGGTGGCACAGCCACAACAGAGGACCTCATCGTGCCCCTCTGGTGTAACATCCTGATATTTCTCTTCTTTTATCTCGTAAATAAATTCGAGCGTTATGCTAAAATAATCTCACACAGCGGAAAAATTTAAAATTTTCAGTACAAAACAATACCATTAAAATACTTTTCTTTATACAAAATACCCACAACTATGCCGAACATGGCATTTAAACGAATCTATCCAACTGTCTAAACTCTAGACAAACTTCACTAACTTGGAATCTCTGAACATCTCAGTATGAACCTCTAATCACAACTGCGTAATTACCTTAATTATCCATTCCTGCAAGCACTACAAAACGGTAAAGTAATGAGTCGATTGATTTCCGATAATATAAATCATTGTCGAATCATATATATACCAAAAGGCCATACAAGTTGTAAAACCACAAGAATCCATATTATTGGATATCAATATCATACTCAGTAGGTAAGAATACTTACAGTGGATTACAGGAATGAATCATCAAAATTAATTACTTGTTGAAACCCATTTTGCTGTAACTGATTATTGCCCATAAATTTCTAAATCACTAACTTTCTCTCTTTTTCTCAGTTCTCCCTTCTCTCTCGGTCAAACTTTCTTCCTCACCTAGTCACCACTCCCTCAATCTCCTTCTCTGATGCATCTCAATCTCTCTATGTGGTTATAAAGAAAAATAAATATAAAAATATTGAAAGTGGGTAGGTACATGTGTGAAAGGAGGAAGGTCAAAAGAAAGAAAATAGTAAAAGATGGGGGAAAGTAGGAAAAGAAGGAACAACTCGTTGGTCTAACTTCCACTAATTCCTCACCTAACTTCCACTAATAATTCAATGATTTCATCACATTAAATCAATTACCATAATATAATAATCATACTCCAAATTATCTTAATCAATCATCGATTATCATATTATAATCTCTCATATAAAATCAAACATCATTTATAATAAGCTCAAAATCGATATTCATTCTTATACTATTTATAAGATCTAATAAATTTCTCAAAAATAAATATCATTACCTAATATCATCAAATAAATACCTTCAAAATAGGACTTAAAATCTGGGATGCTACATCTGGGGTGGTGCGCCATCCTTGGAGCCCTCAGGAGGTGGTCGCAGCCACCTTGAAATCTCACCAAGGGTAGTCTTGGCCACCCCCGATGGCAGTGGGGTGCCCACCACCCCCAAAGGGCCTTGCCCGTCCACCACGAGCCCCTCCAGGAGTGGTAGCGCCACCCCCATTCTGTGTTTGGTTGGCCACCCATTGTAGTGGTCAGCCACCCACTTGATATATATTCTAATTTTTTTTAAGTTTGAGAAAGAAAATATATATATATATAGTTTTTGGTGAAAATTTTGTCATTTCCCTCATAAATAGCTATTCCTCTAATTTTTTAGAGGAATAGTTATTAGTGTGTGTAAGGGCTTACTGATTTTCAGGAAAATAATTATTTTTAAGAATGACTCTTGCTAAACAAAAGAATGACAATTTTATAAAAATAGTTTTTTTTTTTTTATATATCTATTTCGTGAACCAAACGGACTCTAAGAGATCATTTGACAAACCCCCTCACATTCTCTCACAAATTTTTACACAGTATTGTTCATGAATTAAAAAATAAAAATGATTGATATGAAAAAATAAAAAAGTAGTATTGGAAAGTAGAAAAATTTGTTTTGTAATGATTTTGTATTTAAATGGTAAATGATGTGATATAAAAAAATGAATAATTTGATATATATATATTTTTTTAAAAAAAATAAATAGTATGATAAAATATGAAAAAATATGAAAGGATGGAGGAATTTAACAAACAAACAAGGCGTAAGGGTCTAAAAGCATAAATCCCGAAACACTTTCACTATTGAAGGCAAAATCACAATCTTGCAACTAATTATTTGAACCAAGTGAAGACTGAAAAAGTAGGAAAAAAAAAAAAAAAAAGGATATTAGCAGGCAGCAGGTACCAAATTCTTCAATTATCATGAGACATCATGATATGAAGGTTTGTCTTTTATGCAAAATAAATTTTTGGTGCCCTATTAACGAGCACAAAGGGTCATTAATAGATTGATAGAAAAGACACAAAGGGTCAAGAACAAGTGCAAAAACACCCAAAAGTCCAACCAAAGCAACAGTATGATAGATAATTGTGTGGTTTTTCTTAAGGAAACTTGTAGAGTTCCAAGGAAGTTCACGTGGAGTAGAAGTCCAAGACCAAGTGGAAGTCTTAGTCCTACTACAACACCTTTTCTTTCTTTTGTATTAGTCTTTTAGTTGAGTCCTGTGATGTTATTTTGTTTTATTAGTTCAACATTAACTAGCATTTCTTTAGTATAAGGATTACGCCCTAATTGGAGTATTGTGCTCACTTTTATCTGGAATGAAATAATATTGATTGCTGTAGATTTCTTCGTAAACTTACCAGAAAAGATGAGAGTGAGTGTCGGATTAATAGGCATGCGGAAGCTAAAAGTGCATCTCCTTAGAAATGAGTAAACATTTTTATCTTGGAGACTGGAAAGTAAAGCCTTTAAGCAAATGTAGGGCAGAGACTCAATAATGCATTTATCTAAGTAAAGGACAAAGATGTCAAACCTAAAACCATTGTCAGAAGGATTGATTGATTATATATATATAGACATTATGATTGATTCTAATCCTTGCTAAAACTGTAAAAGTAGGCGGGCCTCAAATTTATAGTGCAAATTGCGTTAGAAAAGTAGAATTTTAAAGTTATAAGCAAGTTTTTTAGAAAGAAACAAAAAATTTAAATATATATATATATATATATATATGTTTCAATCATTTTTAGAGTAAGAAGTGCGTTTGACATTTCTAATTTATAGACAAAAAGTCTGATTTTAATCAAAATTGCAAAAAATAATTTATTTAGAATTGCAGTTTTAAAAAATTGTAATTTGAAAGCAAATTTTTTGCATTTTCAAATCGCTGATAAATAGGTTTTTTTGAAAACATAGAACTTTGGAAAAAGTTCACATACTCCTTCAAACTATTATCAAATTGAAAATGTCCCTTTAAATTATCAACAATTTTTTAGTCAAAGTCAGTAAAAAGACAAAAATAACCCTGAATGTTTTTCAATAAGACAAAAATACTCCAATAAATTTTTAAAAAAAAATCTTTAAGAAAAAATGATTTTTTTTTTAATTTCCACACCTTTGTTTTTTTTTTAATTATTATTTTATTAAGGGTATTTTTGTCATTGGGGTAGACATTGACAACTTTTGGTAGTTTTGAGGGGACACTATCTCAATTGACAGTTTTGGAAGGACCTTGTTAATTATGTGGTAGTTTAAGGAAGTAATGTAGACTTTACCCTAGAATTTTAAAAGCTAAACAACGATTTTAAAGGGCAAACTGTAATTTTGCCAAACGCTTAACTGCATTTAAAAAAATCACATTTTTAAATCGCACATTTTAAAATTGCTATTTTTAAATCACATCTTTCCAAATTGCAAACCGAAATAGACCTTAAAAATAAGTATTTTTGGAATTTTTTACCAAATTTGTTAAAAAAAAATTTTGTCACAACTTTTAAAGTACTAAAAGTTCATTTTTAACTCCCTAACACAACTCCAAACATGTTCTAAATAAGCTTATGAGTTATCCACAATAGTTAGAAAATAATGAACCCAAAAGGAAAGGAACGCCACCACTAACCCAATTATTAACATGCTTAAATTATGTTGAAATTCAAGCCGTGTTTGCTTGTTCAAAGATCAATCAAAAATAAAACAAGGTTCAGAAGTTGAAACAAATTTCAAAAAAATTATTAGAAAGACAATGCCAATGCCAATGCCAAAATCGGGAGGCATACGTGGAGCAGTCTTTGTTAGGGATGTAAATGTGAGCGGATATTAATTGACTCTATATGTTATCTGCAATTATTCATTATCCATTAATCCACTATACGCACTTATAGATGCTGATACAGTTGTTAAAAATCACTATCTACCGTGACAGATATAGGCAAAAGTGGGCAGAGGCACCCGCCCCTACAAAAATCTTGAAAAAATATTATGAGTAATAATTTTTATAAGTTTTCTTATGCCCATGCCCCTACTCTTCCTCTTCCTCCTCTCGCACAGCTTCTCTCTCATCTCTCTCCTTCCCATGCTTTTCCTCTTTTTTCTCCATTTTTCCCAACCAGTTCCTTTTTATTTCCCCTCTCTGAACTTCATTCTCTCTCAAAGTCTCATCGTTGTTTCTCTCTCTATGTGGAATATGAGAGACTCACTTTCCTTCTTTTTTCTCAGCCTACCACGTGGACAATTAATTTTTGACATTTTAGCCACTTTTATCGGTTCAAATATTGCCAACTCTAAAAGAGAAATCTCTTGTGCCCAATGCACTTATACGGCCACTCTATGTTATAGCTAAACTTTTTTTAAGAGGCCAGTTAAGAATAATACAGTTTGGTAAAGAGTAGAGGTACATCAATTAATTTTTTATCATAACATGAAAAATATTTACAAAAAAAAAAAAAAGAAAAAAAAAGTGTAGAATATGTTTTCTAAACGTGAAGTAAAATAACTCCAAAATAATTACATATCATTGATAGATAATTAAATATCAAAAGCAATTAACTTGGCATGCAATATTTTCTTCGAAGTGTTTGAAATAAATAAATAATTTATGTTGGTTTTTGGTAAATTAAGGTAAAATAGAATTTTTTTATATATATATTAATTAAATATTAGTCTTGCATCTTAACCCCTATGATAAGAAAACCTTTACAAAAAATAAAAAGAAGAGAGAGAGTAAGAAGAAGAAGAAGAAGAAGAAAACCTAGCACTGCTACCGAGTCTATTCGCATATGCAGATGCGGATAGTAGTTTTCGAGTATTATGCGCATCTGTATACCCTTTATATATAATCATATTTTATATATTTATATACATTATTTTGGTGTATATATTTATATACATCATTTTGGTGTTTAATAACAAATTGACATTGTTTTGGATTAGGTATAGGTGATGTTTACATTGTTTGCAAAATCAACGTGAAATCAATATATTTTCAAAATATTAGGGCATAAAAAAATTAAAACAAGCTCAAAACACTAAAAATCGGCCTAAATCATTTTCAAAATTGTTTTAGAATATGTCCTAATAGAGACCCAAAGAAAGCCAAAAAGACTAAAATAGACACAAAAATCTCATTACATAATATGCGGATGGTAGATAATAACCGCAATAACCACACATATATGGTTAATAAAAACATGATGTGGATACGGATGCAGATGCAGATATTTAAAAGAGATATCTACATTTCACGAATGCGGCTGCGGATATTACAAATAACTAGTTATTGCATTGGTGAAGTAGTACAAGCCATCCCACTCAATTCTTATTATCTTCATTGAGCATGTCTTTGATGGACAACTTTCTCCGAAAATAATAGAGGAAACTATAGTTACCACCTTCAATTACTACCAAATTTGCAATGGACTTACAAACTACCTAACCCTTTCACTTAGCCCCTTGTTGTTCAGACTTTCTGTTAAATTTAATAGAATATATCAAAATATCTATTATACCTATAATGACCCCGATGAAAAATCAATTAACTGGTAATTGATTCCATGGTTCATCCCCCAGCTCTATCCCTCACAAGACAAGACTCAAGAATCTACCTCTCGTAAGCGAAAGAATACAACGGAAGATTTTTAAACTATAGAAAGAGAAAGTAATAATTACATTCCACACATACAATCACCAGAGTAATGATAAAGCACCATCATATAAATAGGTCATCAAATATATTGGCCAAGGCCGATCATCACAAAATAAGTTATAACCCAAATCTTTGTCTTAAAATAAGATAAAGATCAAATCCTAAGTTTAAGCAATGTCCAAGAGATGACAATCTCGATCATTGCCTCCCATGTGGTTCCTCCATTCTTCAACATGGATGTCAGCCAAACAGAGTCTTTGTCTTTAAAAATAACTCGAATTAGGTCTTGAGGCAATCACCCAAGTCAGGTCCGTAGGCATCCTCTTTTACGCTTGCTAAATCCCGCAATTATTTATAATGGAGGGGGGAAACATAAAAATAGGGGGTAAGTTTAAAGACTTAGTGAAGATTAATGCACATAATACACATGTTAGTTTAGTGATGAACTCCATTTGATAAATAATGCAACAGTTTAATTATGACAGTTTTTCCATATGTGTGATATAGATATAGTACATGCTTATAACCCAGAGTAACAATGATAATTCAATAGTATTGTCTACTCAAGATATTACTCATTCTTAATAGGGTTAACGTTGTCCTGAGAGACCTATAATACAACATCGGTGCCCCGAATATTGTATGCTACTATCTATAACACTAATGGCACGACCAAGTCTGACCTTGAGTGACCCACACCATTAATAATGTATGTCATGTGGTGATCACCTGATAGGACTGTGTCAGCCACAAAATAACCATTGGACCAAGGCCTATATAACAATACACACATTTGACCATAAAGTTAACATGTATAGTAAGCTTATGACCATTATCCTGCACTTATTGGTGTATCATGTCATACGATGCAATTATTCTTGTCCGTATTTTACATTCATGTTTTTACAAGTCTCACTTTTGTTATCATGTTAAGTATAACTTTCTTCACAATTGCTAAAGTTCAAATTCAGCAGAAAATATGTTTTCGTGAGACTTGTAAATATGAGAAAATAAATGACGAGCATTATGTGAGTTAAAACTCACCTGTGTCGATTAAATCCTCCGAGAAATCCTCCAACAAGTTCGGGTTCTCCAAATCTGTGAAAAATCCCCCCATTAGTCCTAAGTTCAATAAAACAAACCCTAGACTCAAAAACAGAGGTCATTTGCTCGGCCAAAAAGGCCATCCCCTGAACGTCCTTGGGCGAGCGCTTGACCTAGGGACAAGCGTTCGTCCAGTGAGGTTCAGGTAGATACTCATTTTGACACACTTGCTTCTCGAGCCTTCCTCCGACTAGTTCTAAGGTCAAAAAAGGGTTTCTAGCAATTCCTTACCAACATTAAACATTCTATTAACATGATTACGTCTAATGGAAAGAACGACTAAACAAATCAAAGCCTACAATAAACTACTAAGTAAGAATCAACTAATAACTCAATGAAAGAGTAGAAGTTACCTTCACACTCAATTAACAGCTTACTCCTCACCAAAGGCTCACAACCTCACAACACTCACAAAACAATTTGACAGGGTTTCCCCAAAGTTTATGCAATTGAAAAATCGAATAAGGTTGGGTGGTATTTATGGGGGATGAGGCTGAGGGAAAAATGGTAAATATTTGAAAAGGAACAAGCGCTTGGTGTACTATAGGGTCGAGCACTCGTGTACTGTAGTACAGATGGGTTAGAGTTGCAGGTCGTACGCGTGGGTAAAATCTAGCAGTCAACAAAAAGTTAATGAGCACTTGGCCTGGTCCTCACATGAGTGCTCGTGTACGATTGCCAGGCGAGCGCTCGTGTGTGGTTCCCACACGAACGTTAGTCTATTGTAGCTCTGAGATCCAAAAATGCCAAATTTGCCCCTCCAAGTGACCCAAAGTCCAATTAACCTTTTAATTAAGTATTTTGGGTCACTACAATACCAGTGTGAAAATAAAATCATGTCCAAAGATTAAAATAAAAAAATTAGAAAAAAAAAAACTTGCCCTAACCATGGAGAAAACTAATGACCAAGCTAGATAAAATAGCTAATATTGTTATTTTGTCCATTATTGGTCAGATTTATCAAAAAATCCTAACAGACAAGACCAAGTGAAAAGGCCAAGTAGTTTTAAGAATCAACTACAACTTCTTAAAGTTTGAAGTGACATTACAAATTGAATAATAATTTAAAGCTGTAACTATACTTTCCCCAAAATTAAAAGGCTCCAATCAACATGGTGGATTTTTCAAACATAGACCATTGATGATCCACTTTTAGCAAACATCAAACATAGGCATAATTTGAAGAATTTTAGTGCCTCTTCGTTACCAAGTCTTTGAAGCTTAATGATTTGAAAAGTAAATGTTTTGTTTTTTTTTTTTTTTTTGGGGTACCGGTTTGGTAGTTAAAAGAAGATGAATATGATTTGCTGTCATTTGAATCATTCCATTTCAAATCATGCTTAGAAAGAAAAAGGTGAGAGAAAGCCATATCAAGTGCCCCCATGCTACGTATGCTAACACCTAACAACTACATTTTTCCAAATTGTAATCATCATGTTTTCTGACAAAATAGATATTAAGCGATGACGAGCGTCCTTGGCAGAATAGGGGAATGACTGATAATAGTTAAATATATTTTTTTGTATCCACTAGAGTAGCTATTTTAATTTTTTTTTCTTATATTGTGAACATTAAATAGGCTCTTCGGCCTATGTTCGCACTACATTTTTTTTAATCTATTTCCCTTTCTTTCTTTCACTCTCTGTCTCTCCCCCCCTCTTTCTTTCATATTCTACCACATGCAAGAATATTTAAAGAAAATAAAGAGTAGAATAGAGAATTTATTTGAGTGTGAGTCTAAAATAATAGGGTCTTACATTGAATATGTGTAAGAAGTGTGAGCGATTAATATAGCATTATTTGACGTAAACGCATAGGCTTAAACTTTTAGGTTGTATGTTGTCTCAACATGCTATATTATGTGGTCATTAAAAGATTTTCCAAGGTAACAATCTTCCTAGCAAGTGGTATCAGAACCGATGGTAGTGTGCACTATGGTGGAGTGGCACAAGCACACAAAAAGGTCCCTAGAGTACAGACAAAAAAGTTGCAAGCATGAATGAGCGTCCTTAGAGTGAAAGGAAAATGTTCATGGTTGTGAGCTTGAATAATGGTTACTAGAAAAAAGATTCATGGCACAGGCACACAGGCACATGTATGCTCACAATAGTCCCTAGAGAAGGAGCAAAAATGTTCATGTCATAGGCACAACTAGACTTGATGGAATAAAGACAAAGGTGCATAGTGCGGGTAAAAACTCTCATAACTCACAAGTGATTTTGGAGATAGCCCATAAGATCCATATAAGGCTTCAGTTTGAGAGAGTGTGTAGCAATGTGGTGATGGACTCACAAATAAATGGGAGATTGTTAAGTATATATATGTGAATCTAAAAGGATAAAGTCCTCCCATATTGAAAATATGTGAGAAATGTGAGTAGTTAACATATTATTGTTGGACCCAAACCTATAAACTTAAACTTTTAAATTATATAATATCTTAACATACTATATTATGGACTCACTAAAAAAAACTCTCCAATATGAATATCTTTAAAAGAGTTTGTTAAAAAAAAAAATGAAGTATAAATTTGTACTTCTCGATAGTTATTTTGGTTACTTCGTATCGAGATGCCTAATTTAAAGACAAACATACTTTTCAAGGCACAATGGAAGAAAATGACAAACCAAATGAGATCCATGCTCTCAAAACAAGGTACCCTATGATGAGGATGTATAGGGTATTGGTAGTTGTTAAAGTAAAAATTTGTACTCTTTAGATAATTATTTTAACTATATTTTAGGTTGTTTTTTTGTTTTTTTTAGATGCTTACAGAAGCATGCTTATTGGGTTTGCTTTATTTTTTATTTTTTTTCCAAGGGGAAAAAGGCTACAGGAAGGGGATTGCTTTATTTAAAGATAAAGAATATGACACAAGAAAATGACTAGAAATCAAATGGGATCCATGCCCTCAAAACAAAGCTATGACCAGGATGTCCCGTGTCGGTGTCGTCCACCTGCCCTTATTTCTCTAGAAAGCCCCCTAGGTAATAAGGTTTTTCCTCCTTTTTATCGATGGACTTAATTTTTTTGAAAAGAGATTCATATAAGAAACTCAAAAGTGGCAATTGTCTGCAGATACAGCATCATGAATTACGTTATATTTGCTTAATTTCGTTGATTTGGTTTTTTTTATTTTATTTAAAAACATCAAGCGGTAAATGCTAATTATAGCTATTTTATTTGAGCGTAATCATAGTAGCATATTAGCATCTACAACATGTCAAGAGCATATACGAAAGATCTAGACAGTAAAAATTGCAGATATAGTCATAACTCGATTAAGTCTCATCAAGACATCAACAAAACCCAAAATGAAAAATACAAATAAAAATCTCACCCTAACATGCCTAATTACTCTAAAAGTTTCCTTAAAACCACTTAACCACCAAACACGTTTTATGATTGTTGATTCCCGATTAGAACTCCAAAAAACTTGAAGAGAGTGTGTGGCAAACAACACCACCCCCATGATACTGTTTACATTTAAAAAAAAAAATGAAAATAATGATTGATATAGGGAAATAAAAAAAATGGTATTGAAAAGTGAAAAAAAAAAAAAAAATTTGTTATGTATGATTTTTTTATTTATTTGAATAGTAGTAAAAAGTAAATAAAGTGATATAAAAAAGGAGAAAGTCCACAAAACCCCCCTCAAACTACCACCAAATTGACAATGTTCCTTCCAAACTTTTAATTGTGACAATATCCCTCATAAACTACCAAAACATTGTCAATGTTCCCCCTCCAATGAAGAAACTACCCCCAATAAAAAAAAAAATACTAAAACTTCTAGAAAAAAACATAAAACAAAAAAATAAAAATAAAAAAAATCCAACGGGTGGAAAATTAAAGATGAAAAAAAAAAATCCTTTGTGAAAGAAAAAAAATAAAAAAATTTCAATTTTTTTTTATAAAAATTGATTTTTTTTTTATAACTTTTTTAAATAAAAATTTCTGTTTTTTAAAAAATAACAATTTCCGTGTAAGAAAATAATTTTTTTTTTCTAAAAAAATGAAAAACAATTCTTTTAAATAAAAATTTTCGTTAAAACAAATTGTTTTAAAAAAATTCATTTAAAAAATAATTTTTTATTTTTTTAAAAAAAAATCGTTCTTTTTAAATTAAAATTTTTCGTTTTTTAAATAATATATATTTTTTAGTTTATAGGAATATTTTTGTCTTATTGAGAAATATATAGGGGCATTTTAATATTTTTGCTAGTCTTAGGGGAGACACTGACAATATTTTGGTAATTTGAGAGAGATTGTCACAATTGAAAGTTTGGAAGGGATATTGTCAATTGGATGATAGTTTGAGAAGAAAATATTGACTTTATTCTATAAAAAATAAATGATGTAATATAAAAATAAGAATATTTTGATGTTGATTTTTTTAAAAAAAAATAATAAAATAAATAATGTAATGAAATATGGAAGAAAGTAGAGAAATTTATCAAACAAAGACGATATGTCAACTAATTAATTTCGGTGGAATAAGGACAAGCTAATATTGTCTTTTAGCAAAAACATATATTAATATAAAGCATCAACATTTAATGCCATTTAGCCGCCATTAAAAAATAATAATAAATTCAGCAATTGAGGGTTATGTCTCGACATAATTATACCCCACCGGCTTTTTCCAAAAAAAAAAAAAAAAAAATTATACCCGCCCGGCACATTCCATTATCATGATGTGGCCCTGACATGACATATGATTCATATGAATTAGTTATCCTATAGTTTTTTTCTTTTCTTTTTTGTGCCACGTCTTGTATGATGGTGTAAAAGTTTTTTTTTTTTTAAGCGAAAGGATAGGTTAAATAGATCAGTTATAATTATTTTATTTAGATGTGATTATAATAGTATTTATTTGTTAGGAGTTGCACAAAAAAAACCTAAACGATAAAAATTAGAAGTGCTCTTTTGATTCCAACTGAGCTATAAATTAACTCAATCTCATCAGGATATTAATAAAATTTAAGATAAATAATACTAATTAAAGATATGTAAAAATTTATCACTACAAAAATTTAAGCTCATGCTTTAATACATGTTTTGATCACCTTAAAACTTCCTTAAGTAATTAAACCATCATTGATAGTGATAGTTGAATGGCAAGAGAGTTTAATTTGCAATTGAAGTGAACAAAATGGTGCCATGTTATGTCATAGCTGTCGTCCGACCACCTGTTATAGCGTAATTACTACTTTCTTTCTTCTTCTTCTTTTTTATCTTTGGCCTTTTCTTCGTCTTTTCCTTTTCTTGTGAATCGCATTGACCCAACAGTCATTCTCATCCCATCCATTATTGCTTACCATTCTCCCAAGAAAATAACACTAACAAACTTTTCCTTCTCCCATATGTAAATATCATTAGCTAATCATGACATGCACACATATGTAATTATCGAATTTCCACAATTCATTTTTTTAAATTATAATTTGTTATTTATACTTTTTATATCATATTAAATTATTATTTACCTCAAAAATTTAAGTCGATTAATACCAATACTTTAACTTTTTCCTTCACGTGTCATGTACAACACGTATCTTCGGTTCGAATAATATTATAAATCCCTCTTATATTCCTTCAAGAATGATATAGTTTTTAAATTACTATTAGACTTATAATTTATCATTATTAGATTTTGATCAAATAGTAATTTTAAAAATTACCTCAATTTTGGAAGGGCTTCTAGAATTACTTTTTCAACTCTAATATCATGTTAAATTATCATTTATCCTAAAAGTTTAAGCTGATAAGAAAATATAAATTTAATTATTTAATCGATACTTAAAAAAAAAAAATTAACAAAAAAAAAAACAAATCTAACTACTAATATCTTCATTCGGCAAAAAGATTTGGATCCTTATCCAGTTATACTACTTTACTTTCTATTCTTATCTCATTATACTACTTCCATGGCAAACACTCTATATATAATAGATGACCAAAAGTTTGAAATCTAAATATATATCGCAGTGACATATTTTCTTTTGACTTGTTTGTTTGTGTTTATAATCTTAGGATGGGAGATGGCAGTAGTGCTACTGTCAAACTTCTTCCTCCTGGTTTTCGATTCTGCCCAACAGAAGAAGAACTTATCCTTCACTTTCTCTTTCCCAAGGCATCACTCTTGCCATGCCATCCAGACATAATTCCTGATCTTGATCTTTGTATCCATGATCCTTGGGAATTACAAGGCATGTTTCTTTTATGTGTTTTTTCATGTTCATATTTTGTTTTCTGCTTATAATTCATGTATGATGACTTGTATAATATAGGCAAGGCATTGTCCAGTGAAAGTATATACTACTTCTTCAACAAAGTGACAGAAAATCGAGCCACAAAAAGTGGGTATTGGAAGGAATTGCATATCGACAAGCCTGTGCTCACAAGTGCTGGAAACAAAGTGGGATTCAAGAAATATCTTCTTTTCTTCATTGGTGATGCTCCAGCCGGCTTTGAAACTGCTTGGATGATGGAGGAATATCACCTTTGCAACTATGGGGTGAGTGCTACTTTTTCCCTTTTTTTTTTTTTTTTTTTTTAATGACGGGAATCCCTCCAAGGCTAAGTCACTATCGACCCTATTGGGCAAACTTTTGACCCGTGCAAGTGGTTGTTTGCGGACTGCAGTTAAAGGGATTCGAAGCCAATAGGAATACCACCAAGTGGAGAATAAGAAGAAAATATAAGTGAAACACTTGACTACTTCAAATTTTTCAATTAACCTGATTTTGATCTCTGTTTGGATAGGAGTGTAGTGAAATGGTTGTATGCCGAGTTCATGAGAGGAAGGGCAATCTTGAAGAATGCTTCTGCTACAGTGATGATGAAGATAATGGAACAGAGCTTTCAAGCCCAGATGAAATGTTTCTGTCAATTATGGATGATCTTGATGAGATAAGTTTTGCCGAACTAGTCTAGGATTAAGTGTTAGATTAGCTATAGCTACTACGTGTATATATATGAAATGCAAATCTTAGTTAAAGAATAAATTTTATATTTTAACTAGTCTTTTTTTCTTTCTGTAATTAAGTAATTAAGTTACATATGGTTCATTTTGGAGTGGATAAGTTATAGATATATTGGTGGGAAAAATACACTTTACCCCATGAACTATCTACTCATTTATACTTTTAACCCCAATGTTAAAAAAATGATATTTTACCTTCCTAAAGTATTTGACATTGACATTTGACTATCATGAAGTACATTTTACTCCTTCTCCCTCAAGTATTTTAAATTGACATTTTACCCCCCGAGTTGACATTTTACCCCCTCCCAAAACTTGGTATGTTTTAGAGGGGTAAAGTATCAATTTTTAAATATTTTGGTTAAAAATGCAAATGAGTGGATAGTTCAAGAGAGTAAAGTATATTTTCACCTAAATTGGTACATTTATAAGTAGCCATGGTGATAATCCAATTGATAATTAATTAGCAGATATTTAATTTCAAAATAAATTATGTTAAATTGTATAAACAGTCATTAATTTAAGAGAAATGCTTGGTGTCAATATTTTTTTTCATATTTTTCTCATCTTATGTTACAGATCAACCATTAGATTTGTTGATTTATATGAATCTCACATAAGTCAATAGTGAACTCTATAAATTTTAATGGTTAATCTATTGAATTTGTAGAAAAATATAAAAGAAAGAAAAATGCTAGGGGTTCTCCCCGTAGTGTTCTCCTGCCGTTCTCCTAGTCCTACGTAAAACATGATTTAAGAAAAAATAAAATTGTAATGGCCTCCACAATCCTTTTTTTAGGCATTAACACTAAATTTGAGGCATTAGCATCAAAATTGAGGCATTAGCATCAAATTTAGGATAATTAAATCCATTTTAGGTGATACCATCTCTAAAGGGTTAACCTTCCACCCTTAAGTTTTAGTTTTGAATCCAAAAATAAGTTTTAAAGTATTAGAATCTAACTATTAACTCATAAAAATTAATCTGTTGGCAAAAAAAATGGTACTACAATTTTATTTTTTCTTAAATTAAGTTTTATGTAAGAGTAGGATAACGTCAAGAGAACACTACGGGAATAACCCCTAGCAAACCCCTAAAAGAAATATGGACAAATTATTGACACCATGCATTTCTCTTAATTTAATTATAACTATTTGATCGTACTGGTCAAATTACTAACAATCACAAATATTAGATTGCACTAAAAGCATCTTATGATCAAGATCATATTAGTAGATCCTATAACCAGTCATCAAAAAATTAATGCTCCCAAGTACTATATTGGTAGCTCCTTGCAAATGCTTAGTACCAAGTGCGCTATCAAAGCACCCTGGAGTACTCTGCATTCATTCAAATGTGCGCAAATAAGGTATTTGGATATGTATCGAGTGTTACTTTTGAAGCAAGGATTTGGTTTAGGTGTAGTAAAAAAAAACAACATTTTTTAAATGATTCAAATTGAATTTCAAATTTTTCATGAGAAAGAAATAAAAAATAAATAAATTAAATTATATTTGGACTGTTGAAAAATCTACAACACATATATTAATTGTAGTGTTTTTTTACAACACGACTAATCATCGAAGCAATAGCTAGAATCTAGTTGGCATAAAAATAAAAAATTATTCTTGTTTCTTTTTCATGTAGGACTCTTCTGAAAGACTTACTTACTCTCTCCATAATTATATATCCATTCCTAATAATATAGTTTAAAAAATTCTCAACAAATCTATTGATTTTTATATATAATTTAAATAAATCAAAGTGTTTCTTGTGAGTGTTGTTGATGTATAGTTAACCGTGTGCTGAATAACTAGTAAAGAAGGCCTACAAACAGTGGCGGAGCCACAACACTCCTTGGGGATGCCCAAAGACTTTAATTTATTATTATTATTTTTTCCCTACCAATGGGACTCGTGGCCTAAAAAATATATATATTTTTTCTAATACTGGTACTTAAATACAATGAGAAATTGAGCGTAGGATTTTGTTAAATTCTTCAATTAAATGTTTAAATTCTAATAACCAATATTTTCAATATTTAATAACCAAAATATCCAAATTACAAGACCATTTAGATTAGGAATTGTGTTGGCAAGGAAGAAAAGAAGAAAGTGAAAGTGAAAGTCCTAATCTAAGTGGTCTTGTAATTTTATTTTGGTTATTAAATATTGAGAATATTGATTGTTAGAATTTAAACATTTAATTGAAAAATTTGACATAATTCTAAGCTCAATTCTTCATTGTATTTAAGTACTAGTATTAGGAAGAGAAAAAAAAAAAATCAATGGCACCTACAATATAAAATGCCTGGCTCTGCTACTGCTTACAAAAGGAGAGGAGGAATTAGCAAAACAGTTTACTAGGTGTACCGATAGGTGATAAGTCCAATAAGCTTACTAGGTGTACCAATTGGGGATAAGTCCGATATTTAAGTCAGTATGAAGTCTAAGAAAATAGTAATGGACACTAGTAAAGATAAGTATTTTGTTTCATTCTCCTACACATTTCTTGTTCATCTTCATACAAGAGATGTGCAAATCCATTATTAAATCTGTGCAATGTAAAGAGAAATATTTAGTTTCATTCTTCTACACATGTCTTATCCATCTTCATGCAAGAGATGTACAAATCTATCATTGAATTTATTCAACAAATGTAATGGTAGACTTAAAAAAAGAAGTTGGACAAGAGATGTGTAGAAAGATGACACTAAACACACTTTGCTAGTAAATTGTTTTTGGCGAAAATTATACTTTACCCTCATAAAGTTTTACCCGATTTGCAATTTGACATTTAATGTTTAAAAATTTGCAACGTACCATAACAAAATATCAAAAATTTGCAATGTAAATACTCCGTTAACTATTTCAGTACAATTCGATGGAAAATTGCTCATGTGCGAAGCACGTGCATCTTTCGATCTAAATTTTTCAAAATTGCCCCCATGTGTTTTAAAAAAATTCCAAAAATGCCCCCATTCCAGCCATATGGGTCAGCTTGCCACCCCCAATCCAGCCAAATGGCCACCCCCAAACGGCCAAAGGGGCAAATTTTTTGTTTTTGTTTTTATTTATTTTTAAAATTTATAGGGGCAATTAGGTATTTTTTTTATCATTTTTGTAAAAAACAAAAAAACAAAACAAAACAACATAAATTATTAACATATGGGTCATATTGCAAAGTTTAGATATTTTGTTGGGAAACATTGCAAATTTTAAAACATTGGGGGTCAAATTGCAAATCCAGTGAACCTTTAGAGGGTAAAGTGTAATTTTTTCATAAATTTAAGTCTGTAATTACTTTTGCGTCAATTACATATAAAAGCATTGGTCTTGGTAGCAATATATCAGGTCTAAGGTTCAAATCTTCTTAGGTGCAAACAATTTTTTAGGATCAGTCTGCCAATAAAGTCGGAGTATTACCCGATTTGTGTGAAATTGGCACTTTACATGGATCCGAAATTTATTCAACAAGGGTGAGTACACGAAGTAGAGCGGCCTTGAAGGGATTCCTCGTCATAATTTTTTTTTTTTTAAATAAAAATGGGTAAAATTCACATATCCCTCTTAAACTGTCACTCAATTGACAATGTCCTCATCTCCCTAAAACTTTCAATTGTGACAGTGTCTCCCTAAATTGTCAAAACATTGTCAATGTTTCCTCAAGACTAGCTATAAGACAAAAATGTCACTATATATTTCTCAATACGACAAAAAAATCCCTATAAATTTTTTTTAAAAAAAAAAGTTTTTTTTTTAAATGAAGAATTTTAATTTTTAAAAAATTAAATTCTTTTTAAACAAAATTTTTTAATTCTTTTAAAGGGAAATTTTATTTTTTTTAAACAGATTTTTTTTTTAAAAGAAAATTTTATTTTTTAAATGAAAATTTTCTATTTTTATAAAAAAATCTTATAAAAAGGATTTTTTTTTTTTTTTTTAAATTTGGCCACCCGCTTGGATTTTTATTTTTGTTAGTTTTTTTTTTCTAGAATTTTAGTATTTTAGTTTTTATTTTATTAAGAGTAATTTCATCATTAGGGGGATATTGACAATTTTTAGTAATTTAGAATAGACATTGTTATAATTAAAAGTTTAAAAACATTATCAATTGATTAGTAATTTGAAGGAGTACATAAACTTTTCCCATAAAAGAAATGCTTTCTATAATCTTGAAACTATTTATGGGATTATCATAATCCATTTTTAATCTCTAATCATAGAATCATCTTATAACAAAGTTGTAATTGCTTACACGTAATTCTTACATGGCAATGACCAGAGACAGGTATAATTATCATTTGTCTTAGTACTAACAAATTAAACTAAGCTCTATCACAATGAAAAAAATAAAAAACACAAATAAACAAATCAAGTTGGCTTTCTTTTATTTTGTTTAAAACAAATGGATAAATATAAAATTGATCCTTATGGTTGGCTTAAATTACAAATCACTCCATGTGGTAGAAAAACTAATTTATAAGTTCATGTAGTTGTCATAAATTATAAATCACTACATATGATATGAAAAATAATTTATAGATCCTCAGAGTAGGCCAAAATAACAGTTTACTCCTTAAAATTAATTTCCGTTAAGTAATTTTGACACATCATACTCAGTAAAAAATTAATAATAGTACGTGTCACGTTTTTATTAGGTATGACGTGACAAAGTAACATATTATGTTAAGCTACTTAACGAAAATTGATTTTATGGAGTAAACTGTTATTTTAGTTTATCCTGAGGACTTATAAATTATTTTTTATACTACTTAGAGTAATTTATAATTTATGCCAACTGAATAAATATATAAATTATTTTTTATACCAGTAATTTTTGTAATTTAGTTCAATGAAAGGGACAAATTTTAGATTTATGCCTAAAATAAAAGGCACAATTAAAAAACTACCTATCCCACAACCCTTCACGTAAGGTCATTATTTTAATGTACTTCTTCAAAAGATGGATCTGGGATTCTGGCTTAAGGTTATTAACAAATTCCAGAAGGAAAGAAATAAAAGAAGAAGAAGACGATGAAGAACAAGCTACAAGCTGTAGAGAAATTCCCTCATTCTCATTAAGTATAATCTGATCACATAATACAATATATATACTCTGTTTTGTACATTGAATAAAACATAGTAACTTACTCATTAACCAACTAACCAACTTAACTAAATAACAATATAAACTAACTTGAAGTTAGTTTATTTTACAGTTGCTGTTACGCCCCTCAAGATGAAATATATCAAGGATATTCATCTTGGATAATAGACCATGAAACTAAACACATCCAAGTGGTTTGGTAAATATGTCAGCTAGTTGAGAATGAGTAGACACATGAAGTGTATGTATGAGACCAAGCTGGATCTTCTCTCGAACAAGGTGGCAATCTATTTCAATGTGTTTTGTCCTCTCATGATATACAGGATTAGCTGCAATATGAAGTGCAGCCTTGCTATCACAAAATAATAGAGCTAGATTAGGATGATTAATCTGTAAATCCTTAAGTAAACCAACTAACCTAGTAATCTCACAACATGTAGCAGCCATGGATCTATATTCTGATTATGCAAACGACCTTGAAACAGTCTGTTGTTTCTTTGACTTCCATGAAATCAAAGCTTCACCAAGAAAGATACAAAATCCAATGACCGATCTTCTAGTATCCGAGCAGGTTGCCCAATCAGCATCACAAAATGCTTTCAACCGAAAATCTGAAGAGGATGGAAAAAAAATTCCTTGACCAGAGGAACTTTTTATGTATCTCAACACCCTATGAGCAGCTTCTAGGTGTGGCTGTCTTGGCTGATCCATGTACTGACATAAGTTTTGGACTGCATAAGCCAAATCAGGCTTAGTAATGGTGAGATAAATCAGCTTGCCAATAAGCCTCCTGTAAATTGTTGGATCCTCCAAAAAAGTGCCATTATCTTTAGACAATTTTATATTCTACTCCATAGGAAACTTAGAAGGCTTAGCAGCAGGTAAGCCTGAATCTTCTAAGATTTCCAATGCATACTTTCTTTGAGAAAGAGAAATCCCTTTGTCTGATCTAGCTACCTCCAACCCAAGAAAATACTTCAATGTACCCAAATCTTTGAGCTTGAACTACTGGTTGAATGAGGTGATAAACTGAGCAATAGCTATAGAATCATTGCTAGCCAGTATAACATCATCAACATACACCAATAAAGCAATAAAGACAGCACCTTTAGTTCTAGTGAAAAGGCAATCGATTTAGATTGAATGAAACCTTGATCAATCAATGTGTTAGAAAATTTAGAAAACCACGCCGAGATGCTTGCTTCAAGCCATACAAAGACTTCTTCAACTTACAAACTTGAGACTCCCTTTAATGCCAAAACCGGAGGAACACTGTGGTAAACTTCTTCATCAAGATCACCATGAAGGAATGCATTATTCACATCCAATTGGTGTAAAAACCAATTCTTCGAAGCTGCAACAGCTAGCAAACATCTAACTGTGGTAAGTTTAGCTACTGGAGAGAATGTCTCATGATAATCTAATCCCTCAAATTGAGTGTACCCTTTAGCCACCAAACGAGCTTTATGTCTTTCTATACTCCCATCAGACTTGAGTTTAATCTTATAAACCCATTTATATCCAATTGCTTTCTTTTCAGCAGGTAATTTGGTCAAAACCCAAGTATTATTAGCTTCTAAAGCATTTAATTCTGCCTACATTGCATCTCTCCATTCAGGTGATTTAACAGCTTGGTGAAAGAATTGAGATTCAGTTTGGGAGATAAGGGAAAGGCTAAAGGCTTTATGTGAAGGTGAGAGGTTATCATATTTCAAAACAGATGAAAGGGAAAAAGGAATACATGCATTACTAACAATTACAGAATCATCATAAACTTTATTCATTGAAGTACATGGAGTTGAATCAGAAAAGGAAGTAAGTTGACAATGATATTGTTTCAAATTACAAGTGGATTTCCTAGGATTTAGTTGTTGTTGGGAATGATGATCAGAAAAATTGACGGAATCTGATTCATGAGAGTTTTCGTGAGAAATTATAGAATCTGATTTATGAGGAATTGCAGAATCTATTTCATGAGGAACTTCATGAGAAAACATATCATGATCATCTGAGTAGAATTATGTAGCAACTCATGTGATTTGAAAAAATTTCCGTTAGAATCATGATGATAATCTTTTGAAGCAAATGGAAAGATGGATTCATGAAAAACTACATTTCTGAAGATGAACACAGAATTAATATGAATATTGAGAAGCTTATATCCTTTCATACCATTAGGATAACCTAAAAAAACACATGGGACAGCTTTAGGATCAAATTTGGTTCTATCCCGAGAGAGTGTAGATGCAAAAGCTAAACAACCAAAAACTTTAAGATGGGAATATGTGGGAAGTGTAGAAAACAGCAACTCATAAGGTGATTTGTTAGACAATAGAGGTGAAGGAATTCTATTAATCAAATGAGTTGCAGTGAGAACACAATCTCCCCAAAAAGAAAGAGGCAAATTTGATTGAAATTTTAAAGGTCTAGCAACATTAAGCAGATGTTGATGTTTTCTTTCTACAATGAAATTTTGTTGAGGTGTCTCTACACAACTATGTTGATGTAAAGTACCTTGACTAGTTAAAAATTCATCCATGTGAAATTCCACACCATTATCTGATCTCAAGACTTTAATTTTGAGATTAAATTGTGTTGCCACTAGCTTAAAGAAAGATTGAACAAGTAATCTTGTTTGAGATTTTTGAGCCATGAGATGAACCCATGTATATCTACTGAAATCATCCACAATAGTTAGGAAATAATGTGAACCATTAGTAGATTGTTGAGAAAAAGGACCCCAAATATCAATGTGCACAAGGTTAAAAGGAAATTTGGACACTTTATTGCTGATAGGAAAAGAAAGATGTTTTTGTTTGGCCAAAGGACAAACATTACAAACTTTATCAAAATCTACAGAGATAGATGGAATCAAATTGTGCAACAGATTTAATCTAGGACTAGACAAATGACCTAACCTAAAATGCCATAAATCTGTAGAAAGATCTTTGAGAGAGACATGAAATGTCCTAGAATTTATGAATGACTTTCCTGGTATTTTCATCAAATAAAACAAGCCATCCTTTTCTTCACCCACTCCAATTGTTCTCCATTGAACCAAATTCTGTATAAAACAGTAATTGTTAATGAAAATGAGGTAGCATTTGAGTTGTTTAATCAATTTTGCAGCAGATATCAAGTTGAAAGAAAAGGATGGTACACATAGCACATTGGTTAGAATAAGGTATTCTGAAATTTGAACCGTGCCTATGTGTGTGACAGATACAAGGGAAGTTTAACAGATGTTGAAACTAGGGTGGTAATAGTTATAAACAATGAAACACAACTAATCATGTGATCAGAAGCCCCTGTATCAATAATCCAAGTATTTTATGGTTTTGGGCTGCAGGGAATGGAAGAAGAATGAAAAACATAATGTTTAACATCAAGAGCAAAAGGAATACCTGTCATCTTTGAAAAAAAGATGATCTTGGTTTATAGGCAGTGATCCTACTTGGTTGGCAGAAGCATGATGAGGGTTGGTTTGCAGAAATTCCAGCAACTTCTGGCATTGTTCTGCTATGATTGGCAACTGAGGTGTACTCGAAGAAGAATCAGAAATAATTCCTTCATTATTCTGTACCACTGAATGAGCACTTGGAGCTAACCTTCTTGTGAACTTAAATCCAGGTGGGAATCCATGCAATTTGTAGCACTTATCAATTGTGTGTCCAACCATGCCACAGTGAGTGCACATAGGTTTTTCTTTCCTACTAAACTGCCTAACATACCTATTCTACTGTGGAGAAGCAGATTGTTGTGGAGGAACAAACTTGGTCATCATTGCAGCAGTGTTAGGAATCATAGACCCTATGAAAATCTCCCTTTGACTTTCTTCTTGGATGACAAGAGAAAACACTTTATTAATTGGAGGCAAAGGCTCCATGAGTAAAATATGTCCCCTGATGTGTGAGAAAGACTCATTGAGTCCCATCAGAAATTGATATACATATTGTTGATCAAAAAATGTGTTGACAGACTTCATACTTCCACAAGAACATAAGGAATGTATGTACATGAAGTAAATGCTTTGTAGCTATCAAACTCATCACAAAGTGACTTGTGTTTAGTAAAATAAGAGCTTACAGAGAGACTGTCTTGTGTTAAAGAAGAAATGGATTTTCTGGAGCTGAAAAGTCTTTGGTCCATTTCTTGGAGAAAACCTTTTCTTTAAACTCAACCACATATCCCTACAGTTATTGATGTAGATGATACTGGTATTGATCTCCTTTGAAATCATATTGACTATCCAAGAAGAAATAGTGTCATTGCATCTTAACCAAGCTCTGAATTCAGGTCCATTTAGATAAGAAGGCTTGGCAAGAGAACCATCAATGAAGATTAGCTTGTTCTTGGCAGAAAGTGCCATCGTCATGGATCTGCTCCAGCTATTATAGTTCTCACCAGTCAATGGTTGAGGAACTAATAACAAGCCCGGATGATATCCATGGTGTAGATAGTAATGACTTGAACTATCTTCAGTAAGAAGAGAGGATGAACGAGAAGAGTGAGAAGAAATTGGAATACCTTCTAGAATGACAGCAGCCATGGATAAGAATTCAAAGAATCTTGGTTGGTTCTGATACCATAACAAATTCCAGAAAGAAAGAAATAAAAGAAGAAGAAGACGATGAAGAACAAGGTACAAGCTGTAGAGAAATTCCCTCATTCTCATTAAGTATAATCTGATCACAGAATACAATATATATACTTTGTTTTGTACATTGAATAAAACAGAGTAACTTACTCATTAACCAACTAACCAACTTAACTAAATAACAATATAAACTAACTTGAAGTTAGTTTATTTTACCGTTGCTGTTAGTTATCTGAAAAACCAAACATGACATTTGGGGATAAAAAAAGGTTCGGTCGAAATTCAATAAAATATTAAAAAAAAAAAAACCGACCGAATCATTGTCTGTCTCTCTCTCTCTGTGAATTTATTTCTCGTGTTCCTTCCGCACATAATTAGGTTGCTAGTTTCAGTTGCTAAACCAGTTTGATCACCTTTTGTTTTTTCTTGTTCGGAAGGCGAAGATAATGAAACCAAAGTACTTGCGGGGTTTATGAGATTTTTTTTTTTTTTTCTCCGATCGTTTCTGGGTTGAACAGAAAATGACTTTGTTTACAGCCAAGATGAAATCTTTGAAGATCCATCTGATATTTTGAGTGCTGGCTGAACTTGGCATCAGCTTTGAATTCATCAGAAATTCGCAACAAATAATGCAATGTGGATGAAGGTGGTGAGTTGAGGTTCTTTTTACAGAAAGAGGGATTGGTTCGGTTGTTTTTGTAAAAATGCTTTGTTGAATCTGGACCGTCCTTTTTTAACGGGATATAAAGATCTGATGGTGTTAGATTGCATTAATCTAGCAAATAAGGCTCTCTCTGTCTCTCTGTCTCTCTCTACATTTTCGCTTCAGATTCTTGTGCTTGGAATTATCAGTCTTGGAGATTTCCTCTCATGGCTATCTTCATGAGAAAATCAGCAAAAGTTATCAACCATCTAAAATCCAAGATGGGTTTGGTGGGTGTGATCAACCTGCTGAGCCCGTCTACTTTATTCCATCATCAAGATTTTTCAGTTGCAGCACCAATTGCTCGAACTCTAGGAAACCCAGACGCAGATTTGAGTATCCAAGCAACGCTTTTCTCTTCTCGACGTCTCAAATGCACAAAAGCCGACAAACATTTGAATTCTCTCAATGATGCTGATGACAACAAGGTATATATTGGGAAGCCCACAATCAATCGGGTATTTTATGAAAACAAATTTGGAACTTTTTTTATTGTATTGTTCTAGTGGTGTTTTTTCATACATGTGATAAACTGTTCTGTATTTCATGCCTCATGGAGCTACTAGGAACCACAAATTGGCAGGGTTAATTAAAAATTTATATATATATATTGACTTGATCATCAATTATTAAAAAATAATAATAATTAACTTAATTGGTACTTTCCTACTGTGATTTTGACTTTATCAATGAGTGAACGAAGAAAGTTCACGTTTTTGGATGAACAAATAAGGCCTGACTTCTGGAAGTTTAGTAGGGCTTTTGGTGGCCTAAAAGATTGTTGGCTGAAAAAATGTTAAATTGCAAGTTGAACTCACACACCTGCATCGTGCTGACCCCATTAATTTGCTTGGTGTTTTAGCTTCTATGTGAGATATACATGCATTTGATGGGCTATGTTATAGACATTCTTAAGTAAATTTATTTTAAAATTTATAGTATTATATTGAAATGTAATCAGATGCATTATAAACTCAATGGACTTGTGCATTCTGTTTCTGAAATAGAGGCAATAAAGCAGAGTTTTTGTTGCTAAATGGAGTCTAAGAAAACTAAGAGCAATAATTAGAAATTTAGAAGAGTATATTTATTCAGTATCTAAAAATTGACTGGTTTTAGGAGTGTTCGTATTTCAGTTCTTTTCAATCATTATGG
The DNA here is from genome assembly GCA_013348765.1 of Carpinus viminea. Classification (NCBI taxonomy): domain Eukaryota; kingdom Viridiplantae; phylum Streptophyta; class Magnoliopsida; order Fagales; family Betulaceae; genus Carpinus; species Carpinus viminea. Next base: position 16,837,525 of record CP054667.1, read on the forward strand.
CAAAATGGACCCTCCTTCTAGTTCATTGTGATTGATGATCATGTGTACCAGGAAGATCATCATGTTGAATCCTTCAAATGCGTTTCAGGAGAAAAAATCTCGTTTCCTTGACAAAAATGTCCCAGGATGTGTGTAAGTCAAATCATGTTCTTATATGCACAGTAATTTTGATTTTTGAGGGTTTTGGGAAGCGAATGGAGGGAAAATGACTTCTACCTGAACTGTTAGTAAAGATCATGAAAGGGACTCAGCTTGTCTAACTTTTCTGGGTGATTATAATATCACTAGGCATCTTTCTCTTATCATATCTTTGTTTTTTTTAATAGAAATTCTGGACCAACAAAACATTTTACAGCCTGCAGGTTATATATTCGAGTTTGCTTCCAAACGAACCCTTGAATGTTTAAACAGGATTTCAAATCATACTATTATGCAAGCATGCTTTTATTTCTACTCACTGAAGCTATGTTCAATTACAGATCTTGGATTTTCCAGGAGGAAAGGTTAGATTCACTCCTGAAATGAGTTTCATATCTGAATCCCCAGAGGAGCGGACACGCTGCTACCGCGTCCTTGATGACGAAGGACAGCTGATTATTGGCAGCAATGTTATACAGGTATTTTGATCTGGATTCCCTCCCTCCCCACATTTCCCAGAAGTTTGTTTGTTTGATTTTTTTTTTTTTTTTCCTTTTTGTTTTTCCTGTTCATATATATCCAACAGAAGTTTTTTTTTCTTTTTCTTTTTCTTTTTCCTGTTCATATATATCCAACAGAAGAGATCCTCATCACTTATGAGCTACCTACTTAATTAGGTCAGTGAGGAACTTGCTGTAAAGATGTACACCGGCATGATTATGCTTCAAACTATGGACACTCTCTTTTATGAAGCACAAAGGCAAGGAAGAATTTCATTTTATCTGACTACAATTGGAGAAGAGGCCATCAACATTGCAACTGCAGCAGCGCTGACCATGGATGATTGTGTCTTCCCTCAGGTTACAAGCACATACATGCAGACATGTACTTCCCTTACAATTTTTTGAAGTAGTATGCACAAACATATTCTTCAACATCTCCATCCTTTTGATTTATCTAGTTTGACATATGCCATGTTGAAAATGACGTGAGAAGAAACTCTTAATGATATGCCATGCAGTACAGAGAACCAGGAGTGCTACTATGGCGTGGCTTCACCCTACAAGAATTTGCAAACCAGTGTTTCGGAAACAAAGCTGATTATGGGAAAGGCAGGCAGATGCCTATCCATTATGGATCTAATAAGCACAATTACTTTACCATATCATCGACAATTGCGTAAGATATGAACCTTGTCTATGAAAGGAGTTGTCTTGTGCAGCTTTTAGTGCAAAAATCATGAAAGTCATGCCATAAACCTTTCCTACTTTTTTTCCAGTACACAAATTCCCCATGCTGTTGGTGCTGCATATTCTTTGAAGATGGATAGAAAAAGAGCATGTGCAGTCACGTATTTTGGTGATGGTGGCACAAGTGAGGTAAATATCTAATCACTGTTAACTAAGAAACCTTATTTTTCTTTCTCTGTTCTGAGGGAATGATTATGGGGAAGCTGAGCACATTAGGATAACAAGATAGCTAGACAGTATATTGACATTCTTTTATCTGTTTTAGCCATGACTTTTGAATTCTGTGTAACTCCGCCATTATGCAAGGACTCTGTTCTAGAGTTACAAAACAGACAAAAGCTTTTAATGGCAAGACATAATAAAATGATTCACTTTCATTATCAGTCCAAGAGACCTCTTTCAGTTAAGGGGATGTTGCTTTTGGTTGTTTATTTTCTAATACATCAAGTAATGTTAGGGAGATTTCCATGCTGCGTTAAATTTTGGTGCGGTTATGGAGGCCCCAGTTATATTCATCTGTCGGAACAATGGATGGGCTATTAGTACCCCTACTTCAGACCAGTTTCGAAGTATTCTCTTTTTCCTGTGAATTCTTGTACTTTGATGATTCTTATTATGGAGAGTCTCTTGGTCTCTTGACAAATTTTTCTGTTCTATTTATTGGCAGGTGATGGTGTAGTTGTCAGAGGCCGAGCTTATGGAGTCCGAAGCATCCGCGTAGATGGTAATGATGCACTTGCCATGTATAGTGCAGTTGAAGCTGCACGTGAAATGGCAATAAGTGAACACAGACCAATCTTAATTGAGGTAAAGTAAGGAGTGGTTTTGAATCTCAGACACTTCAACTTTAGATTTTTTATTTGGTCTTTTTCGTTACAGGCATTAACATATAGAGTGGGACACCACTCCACATCGGACGATTCCACCAAGTATCGTCCAGCTGATGAGATTGAATGGTGGAAATTGGCTAGAGACCCTGTAACTAGATTTAGAAAATGGATTGAAAGCAATGGTTGGTGGAGCAGTGAGGCTGAGTCAAGCTTTAGAAGCAGCATGAGGGAGAAGGTAAAACTTACGTATCTTCCAAAGCAACTTCAAGATAAAGTTGTGTCGTATATTGTCTTTTGCTTCATAATACATTTTGCAAATTTTAGACTGATGATGCTTTTGGAACAGCTACTACATGCAATTCAAGTTGCAGAGAAAGTTGAGAAGCCTCCAGTGGCAGACATGTTCACAGATGTATATGATTTAACTCCATCCAATCTCCACGAGCAGGAGAAATTGCTGAAAGAGACGATCAGGAGGCACCCACAGGATTACCCGTCAGATGTTCCTGCCTAGATTTGGACATCTTCGTATTTATACTTTTAATAAAAGGTGAATATGTGATCTTGTATTATCTGTTATTACAGCCATCGTAATTGAAAGCATATCCGAAACCTGCAGTTTCCAAGTGTAAATACTGGTCTGTTGATTCAATGCTTCTCGCAAGATGCGAGTACGTGCATATTTCATGTACAGTATTTGATGGGGATTCCGATGGACAGGGCAAGGGTAAAGGCAAAAGGTTTTTTCTTTTTTAATAACAATCTGGCATTCATTAAATCAAAGGAAGTTACAAAGAAAGCTTTGACAGCTCACACACGAAACTACAACAAGCTTAGACAGATAAATTCAATTCAGACGGATCACTAGCACCTCAACGAAGGAGAAAGTGGAGGCCACCTGTGAATGCAACCATAGTAAGTTTGAAGCCCAACCGGTTAGGTTTATTTTTAAAAATTACATCTAGACAGACCACTAGCACATCAAAGAACTAGAAGGAGACCAAAAAGAATAAAAAAAAAGATCCACTTCAAAACAAAGAGTCTTAAGCCCAATCAAATTGAGTTAAAAAGTAAGCAACATAACAATAGCACGCTACAAAAAAAAATACAAAAAATAACGAGAAAAACTCAAAAATTAGTGGCTGCAATGAAGGCATCGGGTGAAAACTGCTCGGCGTGTTAGATCTACTCGTAGGAGTGTGTGGTCCATATGCCAACGTGTGGTGGTCAGGAGGGGATGCAGAGAGCTGCGCCAAGGAGCTGGGACACCAGATTTGATGGTGGAGGGGCGCATTCCAGGTGGAAAGAAGGAGATCTAGCTTTGAAAAAGTCGATCTTCAAGACTACATAATTCTGGCCGACAAAGCGATGGAGGAGACAATCCACGAGAAGGATGATGCAGACAGGAAGTGATGAATATTGCGACTACTATTTTATGAGGGTCAGGGATAAATCGCCGAAGACAATAGATAAATCTAGAAAAACTCTAGATATAAACGAGCTCTCTCATGAAAAGAGAAACTTAGTGAGAAAGGAAGCCAAATATGTAAAAAGGGGGTGGGAGGAAGAGGAAAACTAGAAGGTTCACTCTACTCTTCAAGCTTGGTCGACTGGGCTGAAATCAGAAGTGAGAAACGTACCACAATTATTCGTCGTAAGCAAGAAACCTTGAGGTTTAGTCCTTACTAACACGCAAGGTTTAGTTAGGCAAAAAGATCTTTGAAATTAGAAAAAAGTTGCTTGCCACTTAGTAGCAATACACTATGTTCAAGTAATACTATAAATTTCTTCCCAGAGTACTATCAAATATGATGTGACTTTTAAAATCACTAATAAATCAAATTCAATGATAATCATTTCAAATTCAATGTTAATTTTAAAACATACATTAGATTTAGGAGGACTTTAAAAAAACTTATAACATTACTCGTGATAGGAATCTTATATCTACCTTATTACTTTACTGGATCTTTTATCGACCCTTACTAGTCAGATTGTCGGATTGTATTTAACGATATTACTCTTACAATCATATGTAGAGATTTAAGCTTCAGGACACCATGAGTGTGGGAATTGTTGAACTGGGTTAGTTTGAGGTTGCAACAAACCATGTGTGAAGTGTGTAAATGTATATATCTTCCGGTGGAATAAAATATAGGGTGATTATTTCTTAATTAGTCAGCTCAGAAAGGATAATTGGGATCACTATTTATTTTAGGAGAAGTTTTGGAACGTTATAAGCCATGGAACTTTTAGATTCCTGTCTGAGAATTTCCCGAGTTCACTTAGGATCTGACCAAATACTTGATTACATAAAATCACAAAAATACACTTGAATCAAACTCCTCGGAGAAGATAAGTGAATCATGTGACAAAAGGAATCACAAAGATGAAGTTGCCTCCTCCAGGGACTCTCTAACTGCTTTCAGGAGTGAAGGCATCAATTTCTGATTGGTAACAATTATGCCTGTGTCAAGATCCAGGTATCTCCCTTTAGAAAAGTCCAAAGGGTTCCCTCCAGCATCTGTCGCCACACCTCCAGCTTCTGCAAAAGTTCATTAAAGAAATGTCATAAAAATGGGTGTTAGATGTGCAATTTAATCAACTAAAATCACCACCACAACAAAGGAGACTCATCTTATAAGGTCTCATTGACCTGGAAAATGATAGATTTTGGGATATCCCTTAAAAAGGGCAGTAATTTAAAATATCATTCATGCACTTTGGTTGCATGTAATCCTCGTACGGGTATGTTCACTGAACACATACAAAAGCAAAACTTAGTTTCGTTGTAGAACCAAAACATGTTTCAAAACTAATAGGATTTGCCCTTGTATACCCATATATGTGTTATGATTTTACATTCAGAAACATATAAATGATCCTCCTTCAACCTAGCACTTGTAGCATACACAACTTATCTATGAAAGCCGGGAGACAAATCATTAAAGTACCCAAGCACTTATTGACTGAAATTTCACCCTTCCAAAGGAGAAATGGAACTCCTATTATAGGCTGAATACCATTTTTTCTATCTTGGTAGTAATGTGAGATTCTTTTTCTTTTTTGACAAAAAAGTGGGAAGGGATAGAGTAAAAGTTCCGGTAGGCAACAAAAAAACAGTAAATGATATCAATCCATATAGTTGGTATCTTCTTGTCTCAGTAGCTTTGCATAAGGACCCTCCCTATGCCTAGTTTGTGTCACTAGCTTTGCATAAAGACCCTCCTTATGCCTAGTTTGTTTATGTAGTCATCCCTAGCTGAATGCCTTATTGTTTAAAGTCTTAGATTATCATAGAATAATAAATATGTATTGTAATGGGTGGTCAGAAGAGGGTGGTAAAAAGTACTATATTATCTGGAATCCACCATGACAATATCGAATGCACCCTGACCACAGTTAACTCCACCATCCCCATTCCATTAAGGCACGTTATCTAGAAAAAAAAGAGACCTGTACCCAGTCCACAAAAAATAACCAACAGACAGGCCCTGTCACCGTCTCCGGCCAACTTTAGGTTGAAAGAAGAAGAAGAATCTAGGTGGAAAGATAGTTCCATTACCAGTTACGACAATGCACCCAGCAGCATGATCCCATATTTTCTCACGGTATCCTTTACGAGGGAATCGCAGATATATGGCTCCATCTCCTCTGGACAATGCCCCATACTTAGCCTGGCTGTCGATTCTAACTGGTGGTGCTTTGACACCTAGTTTCTGTTCATGAATACTATTTATAACAAGAAATTTAAAGGAATAACAGTGATAAAATAATTGATATAGGACAAGAGAGAACACAGTACTTTTGCAATGGAGCTAGATAAGTCATGCGAGGAGTGTGCTGCTTCAAAGGACTCAAAGAATGATGCTTCCTCTGGATTTTCAGTAGTACTGACATGCACCTGAAGGGCAAGAGAGAGACAACTGATTGTATGTGCCAAATGCCGATAGAAATAAGGTACACACTAATATAACTTCCTAAAAGTGCAAACCTTTATTGGTGAAGAACCATCCGGTGACTGCATATATGTTCCTGCACCAACTTTGGCAAAGAAAAGGCAACCAACTTCATCATGTGAAGAATGTAGACTATCACCACCAATGGATGCTAAAGGAAGATTTGGACAAGCCAGAACGCCCAAAACCACTTTCCCTTCATCTAGCAATGCTAGTGCTATAGCATATTGGTCTCCTCTTAGAAATCTATTATGGAATTTCACAAGCACACGCTATTTCATCATGGTTTGCTCATAAGCAGATTAAAAAAATAAGAAGTGCTCGGTGAATCAATGATAAAATTAATAAATCAGCCAATAGATGGTGAAATACTAAGCACCAAAATTTCAGTCTTATCATTTTCTTTTTGGCAGATTTATAAGCAACTCCGAAAAAGACGCAAAGAAAAAGAGGTCAAAAGAGGCCCTTATTTTTGTTTGATTCCAGAAGTCTTCTAAATGGACTTCATTTCATTTCACAATGCCTAATAACCAGATATCTGTGACATCACCATGATTGAATTGGACATAATATTACTCAAAATCTATCCAAAATTTCCACAAATCAGCTTAGTTCCAAGCAACACCAAAAGTTACAAGTGATTTGGATCGCTACAAAGAAGCCAAAAAGACTTCAAGACGGGTTAGAAGAAAAAGAGTGATCCACCAAAAAGGGCATATTAGCTTATGATTTAACACGAATAAATAACATCACAATGGATAGGAACAATTTTGGACACGGGGTTTTGCAGCATCCTCAAGAGGAAAGGATAAGGGCTTTATTAGTTTAGATGAATGCATTACATATTGCCAACTATGGCCCGCTAACATGCAGAAAATAAAGTCTCAAAGCAGAGTATCAGATACCATAAATGATATATTTCCCATTCTACTATCGGCCTTATCCATGTGTACTCATTGTTTCATGTCTAGATGCATGTATGCAAGAAAAAATAGATTCAAGAGCCATCAACATATGTAGATCTATAAGTGCAAAGATGAAATGGTCAAAATAATAAGCATACAATCAATCAAACCATCAACTATTTCACATGAATCCAGGAAAAAATTCCATCTATGTTTAAGTAAATGGATATAACAAGTAAATGCAATTTGAGAGTACTAGTCAGATTCTCAGTTGAAGCTTACCCTTTAGTACCGTCTATTGGATCCAAAACCCAATGCCGGCCATGAGAACCACCTTCAGATTTGCCACAGTCGATGGCCCTAAGCACATCTTCTGCAGTCAATGTAGGAACACTAAACGATCCATCACTAGCAAGAGTATCATTCACAAGTTTCGTTATGCGCTGTAGTGTTTCCTGCCCACTTTCCTTGCGAAGATCTCCTGAATCCTAGAAAGATTTAAAAACTCTTTAACTGGATTCACAGTTTAAAGGAGAAAAGAAGATGGCACCTGCATGTCTCAGGAAATCCCAGCACAAGCATACACACTCACCTCCTCAGCCACTAATGAGAATGATTCAGAAGGAAGTTCCCTCTCCAGCACAAAACTAACCAGAGCTTGTGAACCTGGGAATTACAGTTAATTGATAGAAACAGAGTGGCAGTTAGTTGCAGTTCATGTAAATCTGCAATTATTCAAACAACCACTGAAATCACCCCAACAGTATAAATACTTTATAGCCATAGCCTTTAATTTTGAGATGCTGAAACTGAAAATTTGAACCACATGTGCCACATCCTGACACCAAAGCAAATCAGATAGACAGTTCACTGAATTTAAGAACACGGCAATGCACAATGGACAATGGATATCAAGCATCTACTTTACTAAAAAAAAAAACTTTTCTGATGGTAAGTAAGCATCTACTTTACTACTCAAACAAAGAACAGTTAAATGGGGTTGACGTGGATCCACTAGAAGACCTACTGGCTCAGTTATATCTGTAACACATTTCATTCACAAAAAATTCAAGGGTAATATAGATTCAACATAAAAGCTAATGAACTGGCAGGGAGGGCATAAAAATCCACTCAAAACTTCAGGCAATGAAACAGAATCTTGCTTCTAATGTAGCCCTGAAATATTGGAAGATCAAAACATAGTTACTAGTAAAGTCATCCACAAGGTTCTCCCTGAGTGAGGGTTTCTCTTGTTTACTTCCTGAATACTTGGATTACACCCCTCTGTGCTTTCTATTTAGATTAATTGACATTTTTCTTTTAATTTTCACAATTATTTTTTATAAGATTAATAGACGGCAGTGCCACGGGTATACAGAACCTTTTCTTGTGTTCCTTATTTTTTCGTGCATGCACAAAATGAAGGAGAAAGAGCTGTCATCTATTTAGATTAATTTACTTATCAAAAAAGTAAAGTCATGCACAAGGTTAACCCCACAATTAAGACATCATTGGCGATCTGAATTTGTACTGCATGATCATTAACATGAATAAGTTGTCTAGAATTTGAATTAGCCATATGATAAAGTTCACTGTTTCAAAATATATTCTCTATGGAAACTATATAATGGAAATTTCAAGTAAAGCTCATAAAAGGTAGATCTCAAACAATATTACAAGCCTTACATGCTGGACCAAGTTGAATTTAACTTCCTAAACTGCTTGCGTACACATTGGTGTGAAGATTTTGGGGTACTTCCTTGGAATTTTGTTCTAATACGCAGGATTTGGGATTGAAATACAAAGATTGTTAAAAGTAGCCATACACTTCAAGCAAATAAGAAAGGAGATTACAAACCTCTTCTTCTATAATATGACACGAATGTGTTTCCTTTCACTTGGAGGATACACATTTAGCAAGACAATTTCAGCAGATCCAACTACCCAAGCAGAATTCAGAGAAATCAGATGCTCCTGGACCTTCGTCAGGTCGTAAGAGTGGGCAAGGTTGGGTAGGTTTATGTCACTAATCTTCCTATGCAATAAACCAAACTATGGACTAAAAAGTAACTTCCCATACGTGATTAAAAAAATTGTATAATCTCCTTCTGTAATCAAGATTCACATGTGATTCATTATGAGAATCCAAAACAGATTACTAATAAATGAAAGGCATGCACAGAAGAACTTGACAACAAACCATAATCAGCCACAGTGACAGGGCTTTTATCTGATTTTGACTGGACATCTGATTGCAACAGTTCCTTTTGCACCTTCTGAGGAAATAACAACACCCCATGGAATCAGCTTGACATAGCAAAATATATAATGCCCAAAAACATAAACTACAGGTGAATATTTACTATAAAAGGTAAATAAATACCATATTAAAGCAGAAATATCCAATCATTTCAACTGCACTGATTCAAATAAAGTTCATTTTGCTTTGCATTTAAAAGTTCCTTTCCAAAAGTAGAAATAACAATTTCCAGTTCTCCTAATGCTCCAAAGACAATATGCAACAATAATGTATTTGTCCTAATATTGGCTAAAACAAGCAGTCATGTCCCGTATTCATCTAAATTTATAACCATTTCAGGTTCTGGGTATCACTAAAATTACACTATTATGCTCAGAATGTTGCTGAAACAGTAGTTTCAGATTCGGGGTTTCACACAAAGTACACATTATCCACTGAATTTCGCTCAAATAATGATTTTGAGGTTCTGGGTTTCACTCGGATTACATATTCATCCCGAATTTTCCTCAAATACTCATTTTAGTTTCTGAGTTTCTCCCAAACTAACATTTCCCTGTCTTCAAATTCACTATCCTCCCAATGCAGACCAAAGGGTAATACAAAAGGAGCAACTTTGTATGCCTAATTATGAATTTACACTCATACAAACATGTAACGGGCAAGGCATACAAGAAAGAAAAGCGAAAGAGAGAGAGAGAAAGAGAGAGAGAAAGAGAGGTGCCTGGCAGAGTCGGGCAGCGAGAGATGCTGCTTTCTTGGCAGCCGCGAGCTCCGTGTCGTAAGACATTGAGGAAAATGATGATGCTGCTGCTACTATTGCTACTAGAGAGGCCCTTTTGGAGAAGATGTTAGTAATTGTGATTTTGGGTGTTGAGAGATATGTGATTTTGGGTACACCTCTCAAACAATTTATTGTAACCATCTCTCTCCGACTTAAATAGTTTTCCTTGAATTTCGAGTGATTCACCCAAAATATATTTCAGTGGATTGGTGGATAGTCAATATTTATTTTGCATTTTTTTCCCTTGACAAGGACAAGAGAAGAACGTGGGATTTTGTGAACACTGAACACCACCAGAAAATTGTTGTATAAACAGTGATTTTATTTCCCATTTATTTGAATAATCACAGCAATTAGTCTGTTTTTGTTTTGAATCAAAAGACCAGTTACCAACTTACCGGCCAATGTTAAGCCAAATTCAAGTAAACTTGTTCATTTACAGCCCCATCCATGCGCAAAATGACTTCCCAATGGAAATTTGTGAGGTGGGTGGTGAAATTTATTGCCAATTTCTATTTGTCCATATGGCAATTTTCATGTGGGACAACTAACAAGGCAAAAATACCCACTTCCCCTTGCACCTCTAAATTGCTTTGTGAAGAAGAAATGCATTTACTTTGGCAAATTTAGTTGACCTCCGTTTATTTTGATGCAACATATTTTTTTTATTAAAACAAAATTCAACGAATGATTTCGGTTGAAAACAATAATTTTTTTTTTTTTTTTAAAAGAAAATCAGCGATCTCCAGCAACCTTAGATGACAATGACTAGAAACTTCCGGCCACTTTTGTTGGCAAATTCCGGTGACTTTTCGGTAGCGGCCGGTGGTGTCTTCTAGTGACTTTAGCGAAATCATACAACCTTCAGCTACGGCTAGTGGCTATTTCTAGTGGTGCATTCTGATGGCGGACAATAACAAAGAATGATTTGCAAAAGAAAGTGCATGCGAGAAAAAGAAAAAGCTTAAACTTGAAGGATGATTTGGAATTTTGAAAAGGTGAAACTATTTTACAAAAATTAAATAATGTTTTTCTGGTCAACCAAATTTTTTTTGATTTTACCATAATTATTGTTTGTATCAAACACCAAAAAATAAATAAATAATTACATCGAAACCAACTAAGAGTATGGTCTATTTGGGTTTGCATTTCAGAAACCTAAAAATATGTTTAACACTTCAAAAGTCTATTTGAATAAAAAAGTATCTGTTTAGTTAAAAATAAAAAAAAATAAAAAACTTTTAAGGATTCAAAAAGTTTAAAAATTGTCAAAACATGTTTTTAACAAAAGCTTTAAAATAAAAATTTTATCAAAAAAATATTTTTTTTTACTTTAAAGCTCTATTTTTCAAACAAACCCTTAAAAAATAATAATAATAACATCATAATATACTAATTAGGGAAGCAAAAGAGAATATTGATCTTAACAACTTCTATGTCAGCAAATGCCTAGACCAAAGAATTCCAAACATCGCATCATTCTAACGAAATACTAAGATATGTCTTTAAGAGATGGCTCAATCGACTGGAATTACGCTTAATGAAACGAAGACTACTAGTTCGAATCCATCCTCCCCCCTATTGTGTGGACATGTCAAAAAAAATAATAAAAAAAAATAGAAAATGAAATACTAAAATAAGCATTTCCTTCTACTTACCAAAAAACAATAAGAATTTCCTTTTCTCAGCTCCGTTTATCAATGGACTCAAAAAATAAAAATCTCATACTACTCTTCTCAAAATCAGCTTCCAATATTCTTACTTTTTACATCACATTAATCACTATTTATTACTATTTATTATTTTTTTAAAAAAAAAAATCATTAAAAAAATCACTTTTCATGCAATTTTTTTTTTTTGTTTTCTTAAATCAATCAAATCTGTTACAGTTTCAGGCCTCTTTTTTTTTTTCTTTTTTTTTTTTTCAAGTCCAGTGGCAACCATAGCCCTTTCAAAGACCTGCCGAGAGGTGTATCCTTCCCAAAAAGCACTTTACATATAGTTGTACTATCTACAAGCATTTGGGCAGGGCTGTCCCAATGTATTTGAGGGCCTTAGGCAAAATTTTGGAGTTGAGCTTTATTTTTTTTAATATTTAAATATTAATTAAATAATATTTTTATATTTTTATAATATTATTATTTTCATTCATGTTAATAATATGTTCATTATTGTTTAATGACTTTTAAGTTCCTTCATTAACTAATTGCATTTTATTAAGTTCATAAATATTTGTAACAATAGAGTTAGAGACATCAATAATATTTTCATTATCTTCAAATAAAATAATTCTTTTTGATTAATTTATTATTTATTTATGAGTTTTTCACCTAAATTATCCTCAATATTTTGTTTATTGCTAATAACAAGTTTATTTAAAGTTCTATTTGAGATTCAATCAGTTTTTATATTTTTCTCTTCTTTTAAGTATTTTCATATCTAGATGCATATTTTCTAGTATACATGCTTGATTAAAAATATTAATAAATTAAACAAATATGATTTATAAAAAAATATATATTCAAATTATAATAAAATAAATTATTAAAAAAAATTTAAAAAAAAAAATTAGGCCATATTAAAAAAATTTTGGGCCTTAAAAAAAAAATTTGGACCTTATTAATTGAGGGTCCTAGGCGACGGCCTCACTGGCCTAGCCATTGGGCTGGCCTTGCATTTGGGTACTCCAAGTAGGAGTGGGTACGTATTGGGTATATCAGGTATATCGATTTGGTTATTCCTATTTCCGATTACTGAACCAAGTTAATTGGTTTCTTAACCGATATCGTTTCGATAAGAATTTATTCTGAAAAATTCATTTAAATTGGTTAATCAGTTATAACCATCCAGTTAAATCGGTTACCAATTTTAAAATAAAGATTAAGATTAGAAGTAATTAGAACAATAACCAAATTGTGAAAACAAGCACAAACCGAGAAACAGTGAAAGCACACCACACAAGTTTGCGACAAAGCTGACAAGAGAGCCAAGAGTGAGAGGTGCAGGCAAGCAGCAGCTATGAGTCTACGATGACGCCGATGCCGACAAGAGATCCAAAGAGTGAGCGTGAGATCGTGCGAGGGGGGAACTGCGAGAGAGCTAGAGGGTGAGCAGTGCTGCCAAACTAAACAGAAAGATTTTAGGGTTAGGGTTAAAAAAGAAAGAGATGTATACATACATCCCAAAACTACATAGTTTTGATCTAAAAAAATCATTTATTAGGCCTATTTATTTTATTTTATTTTATATTTTTTTTTAAAAAAAAACTACATTTCATCCAACGTATGAAACAATGTTGTTTTAGACTCCCAATATCAATTCCTTATCGGGTATATCGAAAACCGATAAGCAAACTATTTTTCCAATTATTGAATAGGTAAAAAATTCTTAACCGATTGCCGACGACTTCTAGCGATTAACGATTAATTTTGGTTTGATTGTAGTAAGTAGACAGTCAATAATTAGTGATCAGTTAATTTGCCCACCCCTAACTCCAAGCATCAAAGATTAATCAAAGACAATTGCTTAATAAGGTCTAAACAGTAAGTTAATGCTAAAGGCTCTGGTTGTTTCCACATAAAATCTTTTTTTATTGAAAAATGTTTTCAAAAAAATTATCTTCTAGAAAAATTATTTCAGCTAAAAACATTTTCCGTCAAGTGGCCTTATATTTTCATTCAATCATACTAACCTAAAAGTACTAAAAATATTAATAAAAACAACTAAAAAAAATCAACCTAAAAATAATGTTAAATTAAAATACACATATTGACTAACAATGATCATATATTTTCAAGTTGGGAAAGGCATAAATAACATTCAATAGTTCATTCTATCTGCCAACAAAAATTCAACCACAAATATTAGAATCAAGTTTGGGCTTAGAGAATACTATTCATATAAATCTCACTTGCATACTTTCAATTAACAAAAGGTTCTCTACACAATAATCTCTTAAATCTAATATCTTCTAAGTTACAACCACAACAGCAAGAATAGATACAACTGCTGCTTGAATTTGTTAGTTCATTTACAAACAACACAAAAATTATTAATATCTATCAACCCACTTCACTGTCATCGAATAGAATACAAGAATGATGCAGATAGATACATCTGACAAGGACACTAAAACCAGTATTCATGTTTGATATTAGTACAAGTTTCAGCATACAGCAGCCTACTTCTACACATGTCACTGTAGCCAAAATGTCTCCTAAACAAGGCAATAGATAACAAGGAGGAGGGGAATTGATTTGTGGTGCTTCCTACCATTTTTTTTTTTTTTTTTGACAATATGAATGCCAACACATCCACATACATAGCAAATTGTCAGTCTTCCAATCAATCCAACTAATCTTACTGTCATTACTAATACCTGATTTTTAATTTCTGCAGTGTTGGGCAAAAAACCATTGAAGTTCCAAACTCAATACAATAGTTCTTAATACATTACAGATTATTGTCAAAACAAAGGTTGGAATATAGATGGCCAATAAAGTTATCTGGTTCACTGTGAAAAGGTCATGAGTCTCATGACCATTGACAGCTCTTTCTCCTTCATTTTGTGCATGCGCGAAAAAATAAGGAACACAAGAAAAGGTTCTGTATACCTGTGGCATTGCCGTCTATGTAATATCATTCCCATAGTCTGCTTGTATCCTTCAAAAGCTCAAAGTCATCAACACAGGGCTTGGCAGAATTGCCTTGTTATCTCTTCCCTAACGGATAATGGAGGAAAAATGGCATGCCATCCACTCCAAACCTTGATGCCAAATGGAGTATATATCATGATTTCATTTGCTTCACATCGCCGATTTGTTAAAACACCTTGAAAAATGAGAAAATAGTTGGAATCTTTTGAATGCTAAAAAAGATCGTAGTCACAAACACCATTTTAATGCTTCTAAGAGTATATTACCCGAATACTAACCTAAGAAGTTGATTCTTTAAAAGTTTAACGCATTCTCTTCATGTAGCAAGTCAAACATATGATGTTCCCATGCTGACTATTCCAAACTGGCACACCAGCAGAGTCCCTTGTCATCTTGAACCTTCTGGGGCTACTTCATTGGTTGCTAAGTTTTCGAGAGATCAACAGTCCTAGCGCCAGCTGCTTGAAAATATTTTGAATTCACTGAAAGCACTCATTTCCAGGCACCGAAATCAATGGACTGAAGTGCTATATGACCAAGATACAAATCTTTTAAATGTTGCTTACACAACCCGATCCGCCTTTTATTCAAGCTAGGATGAATACAACTTGAGAACCCTGTCTTCCAGCCTGGGAACTTCTGCCTTTCCATCACATGAAGAGTATAAACACTTGGTGCTGGAGAAGGGCACCCCATAACAAAACAATTGCAAGGCCGTGACTGGGTCACCACTCTTGCTAGAGAAAGTAGACACAAGCCACTATAAGATATCCCATACATCAAAGCCTCATCATTATCAAAAGATTGGGTATCTGATGTCTCATTTTCCATCTCTTGCTCTATTTCTTGAGTAGAAGGAATCCTGCTCAATTGTGAGTCAAACCGTTTTTCTATCTCATTTTCATGTATCCGGTACTTTGCTGCTAGAGTACGAATGCAAGATTTCCTAACTTGATCAGAAATTAAGAGCTTTACATCACCAAAATTATCGCACTGACTACACCATCTAAGCCAACGGCGGACAAGACCAGAAAACCAGTTGATAATCTGGTCATTATCTTGTAAAACAAGCAGAGAAGTTGTACGAGGGTACCCTTCATAGGTGGCCAATCCATATCGTAAAAGCCTCTTTTTTATGACATCAACAGGAGCAATAATCTCAGTGATGGAGTCAGATTTGCTTGAGGAGCTCAAATTTGGCAAAAGAGCAAGAGTAGAAGCTGTCTCAGAAGAAACATATTCTTCTGTGCACCTCTGAAATTCATAAAAGGAGTCCGTCAATTCTTGGGGAAGGGATGGTTCTGCAACATACTTAGAAAGGATTATTTCCTCACTCTTTGCTGCTTTGGCTTTAACATCTTGCATCCATATCTTTAGTAAGAGCTTGTACCAATGATCAGTTTCCATCCCAGCTTTACGGAAACAGGAAATTTGGCTCAAAACAGAGTTACAATCCGCTAAATGCTTGATTTCAGACTCCTTAACCTTCTTCAAACCATGGCCTAACCATTTCTTGCCAATTCTAATAGTCCCGGCATTCCACGCCTCCTGTTTTTGTAAAGCAAATAAATTGACCTTTTCCTTTAACTTGTGAACAGCCTTCATAGCAGGACTTTCTCTTACGCTTCTTCTAACCAAATAGCCCAGAAAGCGAATCCCCTGGGGCCCCTCATTTGGTAATACTCCTGTTTGATTGTCAATGTCCAAGAGCAAAGAATTCTGCAAGTAATTTAGAATATCAGACTCAAAACTGAGAGCAACTTCTTTGGAACCAGAGACTGCACAAAATATCTCATCCATGAAACGACAAGAATGAACTCTTATGCTAACATTCTTTTCATTTTTGCAGTTGAGATCATTTCCTTTCCGCTGTCTCCTAAACCAAGTGCGCAGCTTGGAATGAGACCCATCTTGATTAGAAAGAAAACCTGGATCCAGAGCTTCATATTTCATTGACAGTCTGTAAAATTCGCGGTCAAAGAGGTCAAGATATATATTTATTAGTATAGGGGACAACACTCCCTCTTGTGGTAGACCATGACCTTTTGGAAAGCCCCCAAACTCCAGATTGAGTACGTGAGCATCAAACATGCTGCGAATGAAAGCATACAAGCTGGGATCTTCTATCTTGTCCTCCATTGTTGCAATGATTTTATCTAGGACACAAGCATCCAGCTTTCTATTTAAGTAGAAGGTAAACCACCAGTCAGGGTTAGAGATCTCTTTCCTAATGTACTTCAATGCCGTTGAGTGTCCTCTCCCACTCCGACAACCATGAGATATCTTACAAAAGTGGGGCTTGTAAACAACTTCTAGAACTATCCTGATAGCTTCCTGAACAATCTTCAACTTAAGATTGGGAAGGACAAGGGTTTCTTTCCTTGCACCCTTTGTTGAGACACAGAAAGTATTGGCAATGACATCAAAACTCCCATGACAAAGCTCTTCAGCCATGGATTCAAAAGAGGCTCTGTCATTATTTAATGATATATCTACATTTGAATTTAGCCTTATACAATTGTAAGCATCCTGAAGAGTGTCTGGATTGGCAATCACTTTTGCCATTAGGTCTTGAAACTTCCCATCCTTGTATTGCTCCTTCACCTTCTTCTTTATGCGGAGTTCAAAATACCTCTTGAGCTCCATTCGACTCCTGGGCTTTCTCTCATCAACACATGAAGATTCTTCAACAAGACAGGCTAAGTTCTTCGCCAATGTCATTTTTCCAGTGCCCTTATCAGTGTTAACATTAGTTTCTGCAGCAGAAGAATAATATGTGCGAGAATGTAATCTTGCAGCAGATTTACCTGTTCCAAGTTATGAATGTCTTCATTTCGTCAAAACAAAAGATATATTCTCACATAGGAAGCTTAATAACTTGAAGTTAACCAAATCTTTTTTTTTTCTTTAGGGAGGGAAATAGTTTTTGAAATTTAGAGTCCACTGATTAAATAGACATACTAGAAATCCCATCACTTTGTGTGGTGTGTTGGAGCCCATTCAACAAGAATACCATAAATTTTAGCAATCCAGGTCCTGGTAATGCAGCCACATTAAACTGTTCAAAGTCAACCCAACCATACATAATGGCATGAAAGAGAAGGGGAATGGTGGACAGAACTCCAAGCCTAAGGATCAGCTTCCTAAAAGATAGAACTCCAAACAACCCCCCAGGTGGAGTTCATACAACTGAAACCACTTAAGAGTCTCAAAATCCTAGAAGTCACTCTTTAAACACAAAAAATCAAATTAATCTATATTGCTGCCAATAAAAAAGAAACATGATATCAATCTTTAAGCAATTATGGTGTGAAGCACCTAGGTAAACAATGGTTTTGTATGCCTTGAAGATAACTGTCAAGCTGGCATATAACAATTTACCTATATTAGTTGATAATGACGAAATAAATCGAGTAAGGTTCACGCTTTGCAGTATGGCACGTTTCAGCAAGTTTGCTTTGCAAACACTCAACATCCCCAAGAGCCGCATTGTTCTTTCTAGTCACGGACTAAATGAACTCCCATAGACTAGAATACCTTCAAAAAAACATAGAGACCCATTACTTCAAAGCTATATTTCCTACTAACGAACTGAACAACAAGTAACCAACGGAACTGCCTAAAGAGGCATTTCAACAAACAGGTGGTGTGAAATAATTAAATTTTGTAGAATTATGCTCACAGGCCATAAAATGATAGGAATCCGAGTGTTCCTATTGACTGAAATAAGAAAGATATAGAAAATAAACAGGATAACAATCGCTACTTCGAATGTTTTGCAAGTTTCCTCATCAAGTCTTTCCTCCTCTATCCTCACAAGTTTCCTCAGTCGTCAAGCCTTGACTTCTCGTTGGATTTTTGGTTGGAGTCCTTCAATGAATGTATCCACCATCCACACTTCAGACCAATTAGAATGGTGATTTGATAACTGCTCAAAACAGTTTATGCATTTTGCAACTGTTGACATTTGCCGAATTTTTGCTGGCTCATCATCCCTATTCTAATTTGTTGAAGAACCAAATAAAACAAGGAGCCCTTCCACAAATTCCTTCCAACTTGGCTCTCCATGGCGTGCTACCAATAAATCAAACCAGTATAATGCCTTCCCTTCGAGATTATCAGCTACTATCTCAACCTTTGATATTTCTAGCGTCTAATGAAATTGAAAATAGTGTTCTGCTTACAATACCCAACCAGAGGGATCTATACCATCCCAACATGGGAACTTCACCTTTACACGAGAAGCTTTGTGTTTTTGCTCTCCTCTCTTGATTCTTGTTTGACCCGGAGTTCACCCCTCGACTGTTTAGAGCTCAATCGACTGTTCTTTCAAGTGAATTCTCCATTAATGCCCTCAGTTGTTCAATAATCTTCGACATAATTCTTGATTCAAACAAACCCTCGTCTAGTAGAGCATTTCTACCAACTTCTTCTTCTTCTTCTTCTTCTTTCTCCTCTCTCTCTCTCTCTCTCTCTTTTCTTTTTCTTTTTCTTTTTCTTTTTTCAAAGCCAAGTGTCTATAAAACACATTAAATTATTAAGATCATTGTCCCTAAGGGATAGCTCAATCGGCTGTGGACCACGCCTCATAAAGTGGAGGTCACTAATTCGAATCCTCTCCTTCTTCCCTTTTGTTCCCATTTTTATCACAGGAGGTATTGTAGATTTCATAAAGACCAAGATAGTACCTTTGTTAAAATTTCGTCCAAAACTTAACGAAACGTCATATCAGTATCAATCAAATGTCTCTACGTATCATATAATTAATTTAAAAAAATTAAAAGTTTAAAAATATATATATATACGGCCACCCCCTTAGCCATTTGGAGGTGGCCGAACCACCCCATGGGCCATTGATTCAATAATTATATACTAATCTTGATGTATCAAACCTTCTTGGGTGAAACTTTCTCATCGAAAAACTAAGCTGCCAACCCTCCAAGGGTTTACTTTTGCTTGGACTTTCTAAGCTCACCGGAACTTGAACTTGCATCTAATCTTCCATCGCCAACAATGGGGGTGGTTTCGGCCACCCCTCAAATGGCCAACCCCAAAAAAATATTTTCTTTTTTTTTTAAATAATAATAATAATTTTTTAATCTTTTTAATATTTTCAAAAAATTAATTATATGACACTTGACGACATTTGATTGGTGCTGACGTGGCGTTCCGTCAAGTTTTGGACATAGTTTTAACAGAGGTACCATCTTGGTCTACATGAAAACTACAAGTACCTCCTGTAATAAAAATGAAACCCTAAAGAGAAAAAAATAAAGTGATGAAACCCTAGGGAGTAAAAGAATATTTAACCCAAAAAAATTATTAAGATCATTAATAACATTTTACTAACTTAGACTAAATTTAATGTGCCTTTTAAATGTTTATAGACACTTGACACTATTTTAAATGGAAAAATACTAAGTGTTCTTCTAGTATTCTCCTGGTGACCTCCCAACTGTGATGTGACTTTTAAAATCATCGTTGAATTTGAGATTATCATTATTAACTTTTAGGGCTTGTTTGAGATTACGTTGAGAGGCCTAAAAGTGCTTTTAACACTCAAAAAATCCGTTTGAAGAAAAAAGTAGTCGTTTGATAAAAAGATTAAAAGCGCTTTTAAAGGTCTCAAAAGCATAAAAATGGACAGAAAGCTCTTTTGACAAAAGCTTAAAAATGAAGCTTTTGTCCAAAAGTTCTTTCTAACTTAAAAATTCCATTTCTCAAATGCAATCTCAAATGAGCTTTTAATCTATTGGTAATTTTAAAAGCCATATCACAGTTAGAAGAATACCAAAAGAACACATAGCATTTCCCATTTTGGGGGAAATGCTAGAAAGGGAGAAATGCTACGTGTTCTTCTAGTGTCTAGTATCCTTCCAACTGTAACGTAGCTTTTAAAATCATGTTGAATTTGAGATTATCATTATCTTTTTCTTTTTTTTCCTAAAACAATATTACTCCTAAATTACAGAAAAAACGGAATCAGAACTGCCTAAATCCCACAGCCAAACAACCCCAAGTATGACAACAAATCAAAGTCAGGAATATTATATTCCTAAACTATAATAGGCTATCCTCAAACTGGAATAGGGGTAATAATTCAAACCTGTAGCCAAACACCACTTGTCTTCTTCCCCAACTTCTCACGCACAGCCCCTCCTTGCGTAGCCACACACGGCCGCTTCCCACGGCCGCACACCACCGTGTCCCACCACCGGAGACAAACGACTTTCACCACTGTTCCGTCCTTCGCACGGCCACACCACCTTCGCTTAGCCACGAGTTCTCCACGAGCGGCACACCACGGGTTCACCTTCGCCGTTAACCACTGCACCCACTGCTCCAGATCACACACTACACGGCGGCGCACTACCGCCTTCAGCCACGTTTCCTCCCAGTGCACAGAACAGCACCGTCCCTTGCTTTGCCACAACACCTCAGGCACAGCAACTCCACCTCTACGTTCTCACCCACAGTAATTTCAGTTGAGGTGTTTTTTTTAAATATATATATATATATATATATATATATATTTAATGGTGTAAACTGTAAAGGGAAAAAAAATAAAAAATAAAAATCCAAAAAAATGGAACAGTTCTAACACCAAATGATAGGAAACGAACAAGGTAGCTAGGGCTAGCCAAAAAAATTTACTGCTACTAGGAGCAAGTTGGCTAAAAAAATATACTGTTCTTAGGAATTGAGGTGCCATGGCCCTCCTTGTCCCTAAACCCGAGGGATTCTATCAATTGAAAAATAAGAAAAATATAGAAAATAAACGGGATAACCGAGAGATTCAACCTCTAATGGATCATTTTGAGGGGATTAACTTCCAATTGTTGCTTAAAGTAATTGATATTTTGATGCATTGATTGTCAATTTGTCATACCACATCTACATTAAATTAAATTTATAAAATAAAGTATGACTTATTAAGATAAGAAAATTTAGGGTTTTGCTTAGAGAAATAGGCTATTAGAGAAATAAAATAAAATATATTAATTCCTTCCAATCAGCCTCATGCGCTTGATCTCTTACAAACCCAAAACCCACCAACCCAGTTTCTATTCAACTTGCATTAAAGGGTTTCATTATCAATGGGCTGGGCTCAAAGTTGGGTTCCCCAAAAAGGTGAGGGGAGGGAGGGGGAAGCCACTCCACCCATTCTTCTTCGTACTAGAAGTAAAGAACTTGTGTTAGAAATATAAATAAATAAACGAATTAGACATGGTATGCAATCAATTCTTTTTTCTCTCAAATGATTTAGCATGATATTTAGTTGTTTTTGAAAAAGCATAAATCTATAGAAATTGGCAAACAAATAAAGCCTAAGGTATAATATATACTCTCGGTTCTCCATGTTGATTAATCCAAAAACTCATAAGAAAGTTCTTTTATCACTTTATTATACCCAAGACTCGGTCATCCAAATTGACATAAATAATACAATCAAACACATGAATATGTTGATCAAACACATTCATATGAAGCATTTAATTAAACAGGAATTAACCAATTTAAATACTTAAATATAATTGCAGCAAAAGGACCAATATTGAAATACTAAAAAGACATAATTAGGGCTTCAATCAAGCCCTAACTAAAGTATTAGTTACATATAATTTGGATGCTAATCATCCTCATCATAAAATATAAAGGGAAAAGAAGAAACCGAAAACACTACTTGATTGAACCTTCAATTTCTATCTTCAGAAGTGTCCCCCAAATTGTCTCCATTTTCTCTAAGTTTAGAAGTCTATTTATAGGCTTAGGAAAACCCTAATAAAACCATAGGTCAGTCTCCTAGTTTGATTAGGAGACGGAAAACCTAATATGATGTGGAGAAAGGGTCTAGCCATATGCTGGGCGCTCGATCCCAAATTGGTACACTTGAGCGCATGACTGTGCTCGATTCTGGCTCTTATGCGCTCAAGCTTAGCTACTTGCGCTCAATCCCAAAACTCTAGCTTTTTCCGAAATTATCTTTTTGTTTTAAAACTTACCAGAAATGATGTCCCCAAGAGGTAGTTCAATCGGCTGTGAACCATGCCTTATAAAGCGGAGGTCACAAGTTCGAATCCCCCTTCCCCCTATCCTTGTGTGGACATGTCTCAAAAAACAAAAAACAAAAAAAAAAAAAAACTTACCAGAAATGCTAGTTTTTCTTAAAAACCTAAAAACTGCAAGAAAACATGAAAATAAAACAAAACATCAAACTATAACAAAAACTAAGAACTTAACATATGTGAATTAAGGGGCTTGAATGTATAACATTCAACACTTATCACACCCTAAAACTTATATATTACTTGTCTCTTAACAATACAAAACTGAAACTAAAAACAATATAACAAAAAGATAAGTTCTTCTTTCGTGGGATGTACGATTACATTTAGCGTATGCAACAAATCTTTTAAACATATAAGCATTCCTAGTAGGGTGAGCGAAGTCTAAGAGAAAAAAAAAAAAAAAAAAAAAAGACCAGAGCTAAGTTAAAAAAAAAAAAATCAACATTACTTTTTCTTTTTTTTTCTATAAAAATAGATATATGTTTGGTCTAAAGAGCCAAGAGAAAAATTATGAAGGCTTTTGTTTTATCAGTTTGTTGTTCTTTTTGAATAATTTGGTTCTACCGTCAGGAATGCACCTTTGTTCTGTGGTGGGGGAAATGGTCTAGAACTAGAAAAAGAAGAGAATATATATATATATAAAGAGAAAAATATTATTGCTTTTGCCATCTACCTTTAGTTTAGCCTTTTCTCATGATTTTCTATATATGTAGGGAAAAAAAAAAAAAAAAAAAAAAGAGAAAAAGAAAAAGAAAAAAAGTGCCCCAATGTCAAAGCATGTTTGATTATGCGTTGAAAAATATAGTTTTTGTCTATAAAAGGAGTTTGAAAGAATATATTAGACTAAAAAAACTTCATTTCCAAGCTTTCCTGACAACACAGTTTTATGCTTTTTTTTAGAACGAGAAGAAAAGGGTTTTTTATACCAAACCTTTTCTTTTTTTTTGTTACACTAAAAATGTTAAATAACTAATTTTAACAAAAGCTTAAGCCGATAAAAAGAGGCAAATTTAATCATTAATTTAACATTATCTCTCACATGTAGGTTCAAATTATCTTTTAATCTGTGAGACACAACACATAGAATATTTAATTTAAATGGAGAATGAATTGACGCAGTCAAGGTTCGATCTCAGAATCTTTGGCTCTGATACCATGTTAAAATACAAGTTATCTCAAAAGCTTAAACTGATGGGAAAATGTAAATTTAATCACTTAATCATTAGTTTAATAATATAAAAAAAAACATTTTTAACTTCTTTAATATATTCCCAAACAAACGGCAAAAAATTATTAATTAATTCATGGTCAACATTTACTATTCATAGGTTTGAAATTTTATTTTTTCTTCTAGGTTTGAAAGTGACCGATTGGTCCTTGTGGTTTGAAATGACCGTTAGTCCATCTGTTGGCCTGATTGCTAGCTGACTTAACGGACGATATTGAAGTTGACACGTGCCACCAATTAATTTTTTTAAAAAAAATTAAAAAATATATATATTTTTTCAAAAAAACAAAAAAAAAAAACAAGGGGTGGCTCGGCCACCCCAGATTTTCTTTCTTTTTTTTTTCTGAAAAATATATTTTTTTAAAAAAAATTTTTTTAAAAAAATAATAATAATAATTAATTGCTCACGTGTCAACTTCTAATTGGTCCACATGTTAATCCGTTAAGTCAATTAACGGTCAAATGATGGATGGACTAACTTGGTCACTTTTTAAAACCATAAGGACCAATTTAGTCACTTTCCAAACCCTAAGGAGGAAAAAATAAAGTTTCCAAACCCTAAGGACTAATTAAGTATTTAACCCTTAACTAATATTAGTGGGTTTGTCATGCAAAGAAATTGGTAAATTATTCTAGGTTTGAAAGTAATTGATGTGATATAAAGTATATTAGAGGTAAAAAAATAGTTACGATTAATAGTTATTGATACTAATTGCTAATCATAATTGCCTAAGCAGTTAACTGCTAGATGGTTAATTAGCGGATAATAATTCTAATATCCACTAACCACTTTTTAAAAGAAAAAACTTTAAAATTTAAAATTTTCATTAAAAAAAAAGCTTGAAACGTACTTTGTATGGTAATATGATAATGCGGTTAGTGGGCGGATAATTTTAAGTAGATAAAAATTTTGAATTCTTTATATTAAAAAATAAAAAATAATTTTATAATGATACAAAATAATAAAAACATTGGTGATTTAAAAAATCTCGAATAAGTCCATTGGGAAATGGACCCGATTAGGGCTAAAAACCAAAAAAAAAAAAAAATCTCAAAAACAGTATAAAGAAAAGACTGTTGAAACGGATAGTGCGCGGTGGCCATGGTCCCGTCCTTGCCTCCTTCTGATAGTTTACCTTTTGGTGCATCTGCCACGTCAGCTATGCAGCCAATGTATGAGCCAAGTCAACATGTTTTCATTTGTTAGTGCTTAGTGGTTCCACCTTGCTATTATTTCTTTTGTAATTTCTTTTGTTTTGTTTTTTGTTTTTGTATTCCAACTAATTGTGATTATTTTACTTACGTGTAACTATAATAGCACTTATTTGTGAGTGATTGATCAATAAAGACCTAGACGACAAAAACTATAAACACGCCTTCAAGATCGGTTGAACCATAACTTGATCACCCTTTTCACAAGGGCATCTCGATGAGACTCAAAAGGAATAATACAAATAAGCATTATCTAAACCCATGCCCTTGCAAATGGAGGTGGGGAGGGTATATCTTGATTGGAGTTGACGACAGGCTCAGACATGGCAGATGTGGAATCTGCGGAAATGTTATTTGAAGGTATAGGAAGATTGATAATAGTTGGAGATCGAGCTAATTTTGATGGAGTGGATAGAACCACCTTGTCTTTTTGATACCAAGAGGCATAGGCAAGATTTGCCTTCATGATACCTGTGGTGGAATCAGGTAATACTTTGGCAGGACATTCGAGTGAGCCATCAACATGAACAAAGAGGTCATGGGCTTGAAGGGTGAGGACTATCTGAGCTTTCCATAATGGATGATTGTTGCGGGTGAGTTTGATGAGGGAAGAGGTATGAAGGCTGGAAGGGAATGCGGAAGAGGAGTTAGATGTCGACATTGTAGATGAACGACATTAGTCTATTTGGAGCTTTGATACCATATAGAATTTTATGTTTTGATATATTTGCAGCCTACAGAATATGTAGTGCAATTGTTGTATATATAATCTCAGAGGATATACAATTGGTTTAGATATCTACATCTAATTCAAATACATAAATTAGTCTTTGTGTTCTATTGCTACAAGAGTATTATGATAAGATTATTTGATTAACGATCTATAGCTTTGTCTTCATCCAAGACTTTATCTTCATTTGAAATTTTAACTTCATGCTTATCTTGATATGTAGCTCTATCTTCATCCAAGACTTTCTACTTCATGCTTATCTTCATGAAATTTCTAACTTCATGCTTATCTTCATGTGATTCAATAATCTGAACCAAACCCAGTGAAAATGCTCCAAAGACCGTTGAACTTTTGCCTCTGGTGGTAATTTCTTTTGTTTTAGTCAATGGATATTATTGGTTAAAAATAATAATTAAATAATTAAATATATTTATTTTTTCACCTCTCATTTTAATTAAAATTTTCAATTGTTAAATTAAAAAACTTATTCCTATGAAACATGTGAAAGAAGGGTTGCACATTTAGCATGTCCAAACACGTGGGTTTATGATTACAGTGGGAAACCCACCAACGAAAAATTAACTCAACTTTAATTATTAATGGGGCCAAGAGGATAAAAGTTCACTTTGAGAGCAACTGTATAGGCTTTGTTTGGCAATGGCCAAACAATGCCCTACACTCTTCATTTAAAATTCAATTTTTAGTCCCTAAGAGGTAGCTTAATCAGGTAGGACCAGGGACGGAGCCAGAAAATTTTATGGGAGGGGGCCGGCCAACAAAAATTTTTGGTTTTCTAGAATTTTTTTATTAAAAAAATTTATTTTTGTTGTTTTTTAAACTAAAGATTACCTAAGAGCCAAAAAAAAAGCATTTGAAAGTATGGGCTAAAAATAAAAATAAAAACTTAATGGGTATAGTCCAAAAAATTAAGAATAGGACCAAAATTTTTTATTGGATATGGCCATAAAATCTAAAAATAGGGCCAAAATTTTTTGGGAGGGGGCCATATGACTAAAATTAGAACCAAATTTTATATTTTTTTATTTTTTTTACTT
This sequence comes from Carpinus viminea, assembly GCA_013348765.1. Lineage (NCBI taxonomy): Eukaryota > Viridiplantae > Streptophyta > Magnoliopsida > Fagales > Betulaceae > Carpinus > Carpinus viminea. The sequence goes on from CP054667.1 coordinate 16,864,597, forward strand.
CTAATTATATTTTTTCCTTATTTTGGGGGGGACCATGGCCCACCCCGGTCCCCCCCTTCCTCCGTCGTTGGGTAGGACTACGCTTAATGAAGCAGTGGTCACTAGTTCGAATCCCCCCCTCTCCCATCTTGTGTGGATATGTCCAAAAAAAAAAAAAATCAATTTTTAATATTCTTATTTCCTACGTTACATTAATCATTTTTTATTATCATTCAAATAAAAAATCACTACAAAACAAAATTTTTTCACTTATCCATATTAAATATTCTTACTTTTTCTCATATCAAACAAAATTTATTAGTATTTTATTCTATCTTATCTTTAAGTCTTTTATTTGAATTAGGTTTATTTATTAGTTTATTTATTTTGTTTAGTTTTCTTTCGTAGACTTCTAAACTGGCTTTATTTCATTGTTATCTTAGAACTAGAAATCTTGAAACTATAAATAAATGTTTAGAGCCTTGAGAATGGAGCTGTTCTTCATTATTAATTTTTATTAATGAGAATTACTTAAAGTTGAGTTTATTCCTTTTTTTCCTTCAAAATGTTAGAGAATATCTAGATTTTCAAGAAGAGTTCTCAGATCTTTGATAAAATCAATATCTAAAATTAGATATCTGCTGCGTATTTGTTGCTCTTCGTTGCAGCCCAATAAGTTGCGTTGCATCAGATGGTATCAAAGCTCAGGTTTCTTTCCATGAATGGGGAAGGGCAACCATCTGGCAGATACGAACAAAGTGTACGTGCATACGAAGATAGCACGTAAGGAGCAATCCACAATTTGTTTGCGGCAAATGGAAGAGAAGTTTGGTGATCTAACCGTGCCTAAGAAGGGATGTGCGCGCACCCAACATGAGGTCCCTACCGATTACTTAGCTGACATAGATGGTCCGAATATTCGTTGTCATCAACCAAGATTGTGGTACACAAGGTCGGAAGACAAATTGATCGCTGAACATCGACAACACATGGAGCAATTCACGGTTTTGGGGGATCAAACCAAAGCGCTTGATACCTGAATATCCAACATGTGTGGTCACAATGTGAGTGGATCTAGAAACCCGTTTGCAGAGCACGGAACACACAGACATCAGCACCATGCACAAGCTCATGCCTATCGGCGGGTAAACAGGTTCAAACTTGATAAACCAGAATTTCAAGGTTGCTTGTAGCCCAAAGGGTTCTTGGTAACACAAAAAATAAAAATAAAAAATTCCACGAAAAGAAGCATCTAAGAAAATGGCAAAGGTGGCATTTAGAGAGATGGTGAAGATTAGGAGTCAATCGGTTGTGGAGGAGGAAGATAGATTTATTGAAGAAGATTGCTCAGTAGATTGGGCATCTCCACCAATCTATGACACATATCATGACGAAAATGTGAGTTCTATACACCAAGTGCTTGTTGAAAGCCTTAAACGGGAAGTTTTTTATTTGGAAGTTGATTTCCTTGGGGTAGATGCTATCTTATCAATAACTTTTAATGAAAGTATTGATGAGATCTATGGGGTGGAGACGAATTTTCTCTCAAAGAGTGAAGGGGTCTTTGTGAATTCTTTGAGGATTCTCATGGCTTATGGGAAGGGCGAAGCACAAGAGAAGCGTGTCAAGTCTACACGGAAAAGTAATATGTAGGGCTTTCATGACAAACATCGAGATATATTGATGATGAAGAACATCGCATTTATTGTGGGCTATTGTCTTGTTTTGATCTTGAGGAAGGATGAATGCAGTGAGTTGACTAGGCATCCGAAAGACCGTGGAAAGAACTAGCCAAATTCGAGGACGAATTCTCTCCAACTTGGGGAGGATGATGTAGATTAGGATGGCCTATCTTATCTTTTAGTCTAGTCTTTTATTTGAATTATGTTTATTTGTTAGTGTTTTATTCTATCTTATCTTTAAAATAGAATAAAAGACTAACAAACTGATGCAGCATGACTAGGGCTGCAGCGAAGAACAACAAATAGGCAGCAGATAATTAATTCTAAATTGTGATTTTATCAAAGATCTGAAAACTATTTTTGAAAATCTAGATACTCTTTAGCATTTTGAATTAAAAAAAGGAATAAATTCAATTCTAAGTAATTCTCATTAAGGCTCTAAGCATTTATTTATAACTTTAAGATTCCCAATTCTAAGATAACAATGAAATAAAGTCAATTTAGAAGTCTACAAAAAAAACCAAATTGGACGGCATATCTTATCTTTTAGTTTTTTATTTGAATTAGGTTTATTTGTTAGTCTTTTATTCTATCTTATCTTTAATTATTTTATTTGAATTAGATGTCTTTGTTAATCTTGTATTTGGTTTAGTTTTTTTTCGTAAACTTCTAAACTAACTTTATTTCGTTGTTATCTTAGAACTAAGAGTTTTGAGGCTATAAATAAATGCTTAGAGCCTTGAGAATTGAGTTGTTATTTATTATTGATTTTTATTAATGAGAATTACTCAAAGTTGAGTTTATTCATTTTTTTCCTTCAAAATGATAGAGAGTATCTAGATTTTCAAAAAGAGTTTTCAGATCTTTGATAGAATCAAGATCTAGAATTAGTTATCCGCTGCGTATTTGTTATTCTTCGCTGTAGCCCACTAAGTTACGCTGCATCAGTTAAATTGCTTTTATGCCATTTTTTTTTAAATAAATAATGGACATACAAAAAAAGGGATGTTCTTGAGATATCAATTATATTAATACAAGATTGTCTAGAGTGGTGGTTCGATGTTTTAAAAAAATTCTCAAAGTTATTAGGTATATATACACTAGGGTATGGATTCGAATCCCGCAATAAAAATCTTTTAAGCCTGATTAGTATAAACCTCCTTAATTCTTATTTATGTCTTGGTGGGACTAGGTCGGGCAATAATTCAATCAAACTTTATGGAATGCCTACAATTTTCACCGTCTAAATCGTTATTCTACAACTCCTAACTAGTAAATGCTATTATAATCACGTCTAAATAAAATAATGATAATGAAGTTAAAGATTAGTATCAATTGGGCAGATCTAAAGGCGAAAAGATTGTGTGAGGCCCTCAAATAGATGTGTGATTTTTCTTTTTGAAATTTAGATGCTTATGATTGAGAAGCATCTTATTGTAATAAGCATCAATGATCCAATTGGATTAGTTAATGGAATTTTGATATGTTGTAGTGGCAGACAAGATAGTGTTCAAAGCCCACAATTTCTTCGTATTAATCGCAGTTTTAAAAGTCTCACTTTTTGGCCTCTCTTTTGTCCTTTTCTCTCCCCCTCTCTCTCACTCTCATCGGAATCAATACAATTTCCTTTTGCCAAACTTATACCTTTTTCTTGGGAAACATTTATGTTTGTTTAATTTCCTGCCTACTCATTTTCAGGCTAGGCTCCATAAATTTTGAGAACCAATTTACTTTAGTTTTTATTAATATTTTAGTAGGATCGATTTAAGTTAGGATTCAATCAGACTTGAAAAAGTTTATAAGGTTTTCACTGTCTAAGTTCCTTCTGTGTAGTTCTTGATGGATAGGTGGTACTTAGATCATTGGTCACGCCCAATGAAATAGCTACATATTGGGTAAGATCTTGTGAAATTTATTTTTGATTATTTTATATATATCATTAAATGTATTTACTTTAAACCCTCAAAGTCCCCGTCTACTAGAGGAGTCAAGTCTGCTCATTTGATAATCCCCAAGAGGTACCTCAATCGACTGTGAACCACGCCTTATGAAGCGGAGGTCACAAGTTCGAATCTCCCATCCCCCTACCCTTGCATGGACATGTCAAAAAAAAAAAAAGTCTGCTCATTTGATAGAGATACGTAAATATGGATTTAATGATTTAGTGATAAGAGACAGGCTAGGCTGTCTTTTCCACATATTTAGGATTTGTGTTCGCATAACTATCTGATAAATTTTCCTGTTGATTCTGGAAGATGATTCAAACCACCTTCGGTTGTAATAAGATGATGAAAAAAAAAAAAACTTTAGTGCACTCGTTTTCACATTATCTTTGAAATTTAAAAACTTTCGCTTTCAATTTCTTTTAATTATCCAATTCCGTTACAACTTTTTTATATATTTTTTTGTTAAAATGACCAAATAGTTTTTTTAGAAAGAAATAAAAAATTGTAAAGATGCTACAAAAATATTACAAATATGATTTTTTTTATCTATATATAAAAATAAACGAATGAATTGTTATAATTTTATTTTATTTTTTATAATAAAAATATGGGCATTTTTTTAAATTTTTTTTACAAGATTTAACAGAAAATAGTAAAGAAAAGAGATAATTGAAAGAATTTAAAACTTCAATACCTTTAATTGAGAGCTTTTGAAATTGGAAAATACTTTCAAAATGTGCAGAAATTTAGGGGAATTTTGTGACGTTTTCAAAATAACAAAAACAAAGAAAGAAACACAATATATTTAATAAAGAGAAAGGAAGTGGACTAGAATTGTAGTAGATTTGAAAAAGGAAATGGATTGAAATTGTAGTAAATTTGATTGATGGAAAAAAAAAAAAGAATATTTTGTATGAAAATGTGTAAAAAAAAAATTATTTTGTAATGATTTTTTTTTATTTAAATAGTAATAAAAAGTAAAAATATTGAGATTGATTTTGAGAGATTTTTTTTTTTTTTTTTTTGAGATTTTGTGTCTTTTGGGTCCTCTTTCCGGTCCACTCATTTATCAAACATAGCCGAAAGCTCATCTATAAGATTCTATATTGTGGACGGCTGGATCCCAATGGATATAGGAGAACTGTGGGACCCGGGAGCTGCCAAAAATTGACCACTTAAAAGTTTGGCAGCAGTCAAAAGTCAAAGGAATATAGCAAGTAGATGGAGTATAATTTGGGGAATGCAAGAAGCGTATTTGATGCTTGCACATGTTAATTCCACTGAGCCTGCATCTACCCAATCACTTGACCAAAATTAAAGACAAAGAGGAAGAAAAGTGCATTGCATTCAAATACGAAGTGGAAGTGCCATCACAGTTGGAAATCAGATTCGGTGAAAAAGTTTCATTGACTTGCTGAGCAAGGAAAAGAGAGATAAAAAATAAATAAATAAATAAATTTGAGACAAAGTAGGCGCCCGACTTTACCTGAAAACCGGCAGTTTATTCTAGAAAACTAAAGCAAAGGTTAGAAAATTAGCTTTATCTTTTAATAATTAGACCAAAATATATTAGAAAAATTGCAGTGATGCAGCCGAACTTGGAACCCTTTTTTTATTTGTTTTGGATTGACTGACTTTTCAAAGCTTCACCTAAACTAGCTAAGCATTTGTGTTTTGTACTCCTCCTCCTTCTATAATCATAGTGGTTTGTGATGTAATATCACACAAGGACTATTGTTCTTAAGGAAGTAGAATATTGAGAATTTGGTAAACAAAAAATTGGGAAATTTGCAGCTCATGGAGACAATATTGCAGCATTCAAAGAATGGAATAGTTTAAGTCGTCTTCTTTATCCGTTTATCGGGATAACGATCGTATAAGAATTAGAGATTTTAAGATAAATGATAATTTAATATGGTACGAAAGCTTTTATTAAATCTTTTTCTGTTCATACACATTTATTGGTTGGTTCAAACTTCCATCCCTTATAATTGCTAGTCTCATGAGCCCTGTGACTGTCATTACCTCTATGTCCCCACTTCCCTCTCTTCCTCTCTCTATTTTTCTATTTTCTATTTTCTATTTTTTTTTTCTTTTTTGTATTTGATGTTTCAAACTTATGTGGGTGGATTCAAAGTTCAAAGACACAAACAATTATTTTTTTCCAAGGTGGGTCAGTTTGACTGAATTGATGGGGGCCATCCCACAATGATTCCATATTATTAGTTGCAATCTTTTACCTTTCACTAGGAAATATGAATTAAGATGAGGCCTGTTTTTGGCCCTCTCTACTGTTTGTATCTTGGTGTTCTTTTAGCTGATTCCTCCAACATTACATGGACTGCTCCCTCAAATTTCTCATGTGTTGTCTCTCAGTGGGGACTGCTTTTGCCACTTCTCACATTCTCCCCGTTGTGGACTGTATGTTACTCCTGAGCTCCTCTCCTCTCTGCTTGCATCTCTTTCTTCTTGTATCCACCCTCCCATTTCTCAATCGATATGAAACAACCCACTATCACCATAACTCTCTCATTTTTTAATCATAAGTGCTTTCGAAGGTTCTTCCTCCAAATCCCACATGTTTCATCATAATATACCAATCTTCTTGCCTCTCTTCAGTATCCTTTCTGCTTTTGGATCATTAGTATTACTTCTTCCATGAAAGAAGCTGATCACATGGCCATTCCCCATCTGTTCAGATGCCCAATTAGTCTAGACTTGTTCAAAGATCCAGTCACTTTATGCACAGGCCAAACGTATGACAGATCAAGCATAGAGAAATGGCTGGCTGCAGGCAATCTCACATGCCCTGTTACAATGCAGAAGCTCCATGATCCATCCATTGTTCCTAATCACACTCTTCGCCACTTGATTGATCAGTGGCTTCAATTGGGTCACCAATTTGATCCAAATTACTTGGCAACAATTGATTCTTTAGCTGCACTCAAACACACCCTTGAATGTCATCAAGCAACCTTACAAGACAAGCTTCAAACACTCCAAAGGATTCGAGCATTATCCGAAGAATCGCTGTCAAACAATTCTTGTTTGCTCCAGTTGGGCTTCTTACCTCTACTGTTGGAACTAGCTTTGGGAAAAGAAAAGGCCAAAATACTCTCTCAAGATCACGTCAAGTTTGTTGACCAAGCACTTTCATGTGCAATCAAAATGCTGCCTTTGGGTGAACTGGCATCTCTGAATATGCTAAAAGAAGAGTCTAAATTAGCCTCATTCCTAGATTTATTTCAGCACGGCACTTTCATGGTCAAGATAAGCTTGTGTCATCTTATAGAGGCAATATCGTCATCCACAGAGACAAAAGAGCTTTGTGATACGCTTGGAAAAACCAGCCAACTCTTGCATGAAGCTGTTCTTCTTGCTGCCAGTGATTCTGAGGCTTCTGAGGTTGGAATCAGAGCCTTGTCAGCATTATCTTCCATGGAATCTAATAGAGAGAATTTGGTTAGAGAAGGAGCAGTAGATGGACTCGTGGCATACATTTTGGGTGCTGAAAGACATGAAAAAAGCTTGGCAGCAATGGCAATGGAAACACTAGAGAAGCTCTTAGAAGTAGAGAGTGCAAAAGAAGCGTTGGTGAATAACCCAAATGGAGTTAATGCTATTGTTAGAATGGTTTTCAGGGTATCAGATCATGAAGGCAGTGAGAGTGCCGTCAGCTTGCTTATGATCATATGCCATGATTCGATAAGGGCACGGGAAGAAGCCATTGGTGCTGGAGTTTTGACTCAGTTGCTGTTGCTGCTGCAGAGCCAGTGTAATGGTAGGACCAAAACAAAAGCTAGAATGCTACTCAAGCTGCTTAGATCCAAGTGGGCTGAAGATTCAAAGCATGTGTAGACTATGTAAAAGTATGTGGGGTCTTATATTTCTGTGCTGTATTGGGTTTCCTGTAACTAAGCATTAATTTGTATAGAAGAATCAACTCATGTTATCTCATGATTCATCAGGTGTTGAAAAATTCAGAAACTTCGAAAGCATTTCATAATATGATTAATAAATTGGCAGATATCTCACGAGTTTGAGGAAATTTCATTGCTTATCGTTGTTACAAATAAACCCATTTCATAATATGATGATTTTATGTCTATTTATATATTGAGTGATGCTAGACATCTTCTTTACATCCTCTTTGTGTCCCTCAAAACAGGCATAACTTTTAAAATTACAGTTAGTTTTGTGATAGATCACTATTGAATTTTAATTAAATGATAATTTTAAAAATCACATCAAATTAAGAGGGACACAAAGAGGATATAAATGAGACGTCTAACATTATTCATTTATTTCACTGACGAAATTATGATTCAAAGCCCTCAAACACATACATATGGTAGAATTGTTAACATTTGTAAACAAGCCTCATCTTATAGAAATAAAATGTGTTAGAAAAGGGAAACTTGGGGAGCAGACTTTGTCACCCTAATCCTTCTTTTTAGAGATTGGTTGGAGTTGAAACAGCTGCATCATATCTACATTTTGGGAAGTGGTAGCCCATCATCTAATGTCTATCTCATGTAAAAATCTCAGTTTCCAACAGTATATGATCCATGGAGGTAACTGTCCATTTGGGTTTACAACTTCAAAATGTACGGCTTGACAGTGCAATTTTTTAGAACAAAGTTAAGCGTTTGGTAAAATCAAAGTTTAGTATTTAAAATCACAACTTAGCCGCTAAAATCATGCAATTTTAAGAGCGCATTCGCACCTTGGTAGGGCATATATATGTGAAGTACAAGGAAGAATCTCAGAGATTGAGGAGTGAAAACAGAGTAGTTTTAACTTGTATCAAGTAAATGGAGCGAAACTACCTAATTCAACTTTATCTGAGAACAAAAGTAAAGGTATAGAGGTACATAAAACACAATGCAGGACTGCTCATCTGTGTTGTGTTGTGGTGTGGATGCATGTGTAGTCAAGAAAAAGGGACATCATAATAGGGCCACTGAGTCAGTGACCCACCAAACATTGCTGGCAAGAAGCTTCTTCTTCTTGCTTATTATGGATGGCAGTTTTCTGAACAAAACCACATTGGCGACAGCATCTTTTGTCCAATGGCTGCAATTTTTCCGATGGGACACTTTGGTCGTCGTATGGATATTCGCTTGTCTTTTGACATTTATGTCATCACAATACACACTCAGGCAGAGACACACAGAGACAGAGAGAGAGGTGGGTGGTTTGCTTTTTGGATTGCCATCACCAAAGCTATTAGATTTAGAGGGTGATCCCTATTTCCTATGCACACTTTGGGCCACTTCAATGCATATGGAAAAGAAATTGGGGGTGGGGGGGGCATGTCAAACTAAAACTGACGAAAGTGGGAGGAGGACCCACAAAAGGCCATACAAGTCAATGGCTAAATGAGGGTGTTCTACGCCTTTAAGAATAAAGGTTGCAGGCATGCACTCGAGTGTGGGAATTTTCCATATTTTCGGCAAGATGGCACAATCTTTTGCTCCATCACATGCTCAAAGCTTTAACAAATTTTGCACCACCAAACCGCCCTTCTTAGCTTTTTGATTCAACTGCCTCTGTTTTCAGCCCATTCTTGCGCCAATACCGGTTGATTAGGCTACTCTACTAACCCATCGTCATCAATCAATTTGTTATCTTTGGAAGAAAGATTGTGACTATTCTTCCTAGGTGTGATTATAACAGCATATATTCGCTGAGAGCTACTCAGGTGTGACAATGGTAGTATCTACATGATGAATTACTCATGAGGAGCCTAGACGGCAAGAATCATAGGCGCTCTGCTCTCTCAAGACCAATTGAGCCATAACTTGACTTAGTACCACCCGAACATTTATGGAACCTAAGGTGTCTAAATACTAAACAAGCTTGTGTGAATGATTATTTGTTGCAGAGAGTCGAATTCACGCCCTAAAACGTGGTCAATCTTTTTGTAAATTTTCTTTAAGACTATTGAAGCATGAACTTGAGGAAAGCTACCAGTTTGAGACTACTTTGGCGTGGGGACCAAATAAAGTTGCTACAACATATCAAGCATGGAGATTTTCTAACAAAATAAAGGAAGAACAACTTATTACGGGCCACCCACACCAGTCCGCTAGCTAGTGCAATGAAGGCTACCTCACGGTCCTCACCCACAATTCGCACCCCCTAACGTCTTAATATATATATATTTTTTTATTTTTTTATTTTTTTTTATTTTTTTTATTTTTTTATTTTTTTTTCATTTGAGGGTATTCCCGTCCCCAAACATTTAAAAAACGCATTTTTAAACAAAATGTTAGTTTAATGTGGATGAGTGTGACAAGTGTCAATCCACAAGGCAACTTGAAAACGCGTGTCAATTCAAAGGAGGAAAATGTAATAAAAATAAATTAAACCAAGAAAGCTTTTTAGTTGCAAACTATTTTAATAAACTATCTTTTTATGATTATTTCCATTTCAGAAAAGAACAAGATAACAATATACATTGGGAATAAAAGAGGGCTCACATCATATACCGTTTTGAATGTTAGTTACTTGACAGAGATTGCAGCACATGATGAGGATGAAATAACTATGGCCTATAATGTTTTGACGGTACAAATTTTGGGTCCAGTTGGAAAATAATGCCATGATGGGATTAGGTTTAGTTGGATGACATACATGTCTTGATAGGTAATTACAACTTATTCTGGTGTATGGTAACTTTGATATGTAAGCAAGGTATATATTTTGAATACCCAATTTAAATAGTTATAGCATCTGGGACAATGACTTAATGGTTGAAGTAGCTTGAAACTATCACCTTGTGAGTCTGAGGTTGTGAGTTTGAGTCTATTAATGTTCCATTCCTACCTAGGTGTACCCCACATCATGTATATTAGGGCTTAAGTAGGCCAGGATAGTAACCAACATTGGTGAGCTTTTTTTATAATTTTTTTAAAAATGTAAATAGTTATAGATAGGGGTGTTCAAACGGTTATAACTGGTGGTTATTGGTTATAACCGCAACCACCTTGGTTTTTAATAATCACAACTGTCTAGGCATTTAGAGGTTATTTTATAACTAGCGGTTACGGGTTATTCAATCCAATAATATGCGGTTTTATAACTACTTTTTTATATGGGCTTTTAGGCTTTTAAAGTGTTTTGAGCCTTTAAATTTGCCTATTTTTTGGGCTTATTTTATGGGATTGACCTATTTTAAGGGTTTAAGGCCAAAATGTTCTAAAAAAAAAAAATGAAAAAAACATGTTTTCTAGGCCAGCCAATGTTTTTGAATAAGCTTAGCCGAAAACATCATAATTCATATACCATATTATATATTTCACATGCATAGTCATAAATAGCCCAAATCCATTAATCCAAATCCAAATAATAAAATTAATATAAAATATTTAATATATATTTATATTATTATATATAAATGAAGACAGTTAGCGATTAGTGGAGCAATTATAATTGCCCTGTTTGAGTAGCCCTAGTTACAGACATATATCTATGGTTGTTTATGTTTAGAGCTTTGGTGCACTTTGTGAAAAGGGTTGTTTTTTTTAGTAGCAATTTCCGTTTACCAAGGAACATTACACATCTCACCATCTCTTTGAACATTTTCAATGGAGGAGCCAAATTTTTATGCAAAATAACTCATTAAAATTTACTTTATCTACTTTTTAAGGGTCTCCTACATCCGGTTAGCTAATAACTTTTTAAGGTTCTCCTACATCCGATTAGTTATATTTTTATCTATATCATTTAATTTTAATTTTAATATTTATTTTTTATAATGATTGTATTTTTCTTAAATAAAAGTAATGTGAAGAGAGAAATAATAGGAGAAAGTTTTGGAAAAAATGAGATGTGAAAGAGAAATAGTAGGAGAAATTTTTTTTTAAAAAGGAAATAGGTGAGAGAATAAAAAAAAACGTGGGAATAAAATTTTGGGAGAAATAGTTGGAGAGAAAAAGGCGTAGAAAGAAAATTTAGGAAAATAGCTATTTGAATAATACCGCTACATGTAGCTTTTTTTTTTAGCTCATTTAATAAAATATATATTTTACATTTTTTTTCAGCTTCTCCAATATATATGGTATTTTATCAATTTAAGGAGCTATTTTAGATAAAAGTGTCATTTAGCTCCTCCATTGTGAATGCTCTTAAGAATAAAATAAGATAAAACACATGAAACTTATTGAGGATAGTGTGATATATTCTCTAAAATAAAAACTATTGAATTTCCAGCAAAGCTGGAAACATCCAATTATTTTTTTATTTTTTATTTTTTATATAGAAGGGGGAGGCCTGAAAAAAGCTAAACGTCAATATTTTCTCCATATTTGACTAGTCTCATCTTACAAATTAACCATTAAATTTATGAAGTTATGTGAACTCTACATAAGTCAATAGTAGACCCCACAGATCTAATAGTTAATTTATTGAATTTGTAGTAGAATATGAGCTATATATGAAAAATTTATTGACTACTAGCATTTCTTGGGGAGGCTGCACTGCTTGTTGGGGGGATCGGGTCGTAGATCAAAAAGAAAAGGAATTGTAAGTTGATAAAGATGGAAATTGATCAAGCATAACATATTTCCAGCAAAAACCATCATTCACACACGCCATTTCTTCACTGTAATAATTTGTTGAAGTAGTACAATATTGAGTAATTTTGATTTAAAAACGATAATTAGCAAGTAAAAGTGACCTAAAAATCTAAAAGTGGCCATACTGTATGTCTTGTGTGATAACAAGTTGTATAAGATATAATACAGAACCCTAAGAAAGACTGATGAACTGTTGCAAAGAAATTACCAAACTTGGAGGCCAATGCTTGGTTTCTTTTACATAAGAAACATCTGTGTAGTGAGGATCAAGTAGAGTAGCAATGGTGAATTGGTTTTCTGCTTGCAGTAGAGCATGCTTGTCCACGTATAAGGCTGCTGCTAAAGCTGCATGGACTTCTGCAGAATACCCCAACATATAGAACAAAAGAATGTTACACTAAACATGTTTCTTTTCTCAAACATTTTGGGAATGTATATCACCAGAAATACCTGGATACCCCTTAAGAGATATAGAAACATCCTCCATTTCTGCAATTGCCTCTTGTCTGTCACCAACCTCGTACAAAGCCAATGCTCTCCCCACTCTTGCGTAGTCTGAGAAGGCGAAGTCTTTGTAGTTTTCAACCACCTGAAGTGAGATATAGTAATGATGTAAATTGTGAAACTTCTTGCACCTTTCTTGTATGATGATTAGGTTAAAGTAATATAATTTTCTAGTGGCATTTCAATTTGAAAGCTCACTCATTTTTAAGTGTTACTCATGCAAACTACATATTTGACCTCATTAAATCATATTTTTGTGATTCATAAAAGGAAGACCAAGGACATATGATGCACCACAAATAATGGAACCACTAGAATCTTATATGATGACACAAAATGAACACGCGCAGATGGGCGTTGGGGTGGGAAGCAGAGAGGGGGAATAAAAGATCCCAAAGAACCATTTCACTAGAAGTTAGAACACAATTGATACTGTTGAAGCATAGGTACATGATCAAGATAAATGTATCATCATTGAGGATGCTATCCTAAAACCTAAATCGATTATACTAACTTGTGGCTATTAAGCACAAGCCACCCTATTGGACTGGGTTTCTCAATGTATCTAAGATCAAATTTCTCAACTATATTCATGCTTTAAAAAAGAAAAGAAAGAAATAATAACAATAACTACATATTCCCTTATACATCTGCCTACTTTTTCAAATACGCACTACTAGGCAGGCCCATTTAGAACTAGAATGATGAATAAAGATAATAATGGACAATGGGATTCCAAAAGAACCTAAGCACTAATTGATACATTTCTATGTTAATGAACTTGAATTACATAGCTGTACCAGCATATCTAAGACAAACGATAATTGATATTATTTTCCAATTAGCAATGAAGGCACATGTTGATACACAGCAAGGATGGCATGGTGGAGCATCAGAAAGCTTTATTTGTGGGGTGGGGAGGGGGAGGGTGAATCCATAAAGACGTGATGATTTGGATTCTTAAACAAAAACTAGAAGCAAGATCTGTCAAAAAAATACTCATATCATTATAAGACCATTACTGACTACCAAGTATAAGACCATTTCATGCCTGAACCATGTAAACTGGAAAGATTCTGCAGATACAGAAAACTAGAGTGGGGGAACTACACTTTAAATGTGCTTGCAACAAGAGATGCATAAGCAGAAGCACTCAAGTGACAAGCACAAAAGATGAGCACAAGGAAAGATCTGATTTATATCTGAAGAAAATGTGTTATATTAGCTAATGTAATCAAGAATATAGAGACAGAAGGTAGACTCCATTTGCAAGAAAAAATGAAGCATACTATTGTCCTCAGACATATCGAAGGAAATTTATCAAAATTATCATCTGACTTCCAGAGACATGCTTCTGAATCATATTTCTCGTAGAATATCAACAGAATTTTATTCATCAAAAAGAATATCAACAGAATTTCATCATCTTGTCATAAAGATCCATACCCAACTTCTGTGGACGCTTACATAAATAGTTCATACACAAAGTATGGGCATTGCTGAGGAAGTACTTAATAGTTATTTATTCTAAAATTTCAGCATGCTACAATATCAAAATATAGGAGAAATACATCAACTAATTATTGCTATATGTTTATCAGCTTTACGCACCAATAGAATCTTCCCAGCATAAGACAGGTATATACTTATAAATTATGTGCATCATCTGCTAGAGTAAACACCATAAAACTTTAACTAGAGAAATTAAGTATCATTTAACAACAATACTGGCAAAAAAAAGTGCTGTTAACATGTCAAAATTCCTTTTCCTGGTTATTTAAAATTTCATTGTCTGCATTTGATTAAACCTACATGACCGTCAATAAAATATCAACATTCTAGTCCTAATAATACATGCCTCATTTGACCACTCAAACATCCTCTGTTTCAAAAAATTTATTTCTATTGAAACTAACGGAATTCTGCTAAATAAAACAAAATAGAATAAATGCAAAGCAGCCGGAAAAAAAAAGGAAAAGCAAAATTAACATCTAGTTCCAATGATGTTGTCAGATTGGCGCACTAAGTTCAATCCTCAAGCAAGAGAAGGTGCTGTGAGGGAGCCTTGGTCCACCTGAGGCAACAGCTCTTTTACTTAAGCCAGTCTATTGAAAATAAGAGAAGTGCACTGGAAAAACTTTCACAATGTTCTTTGTATCCATCATACCTATGAATCAATTATGCCGCACGCATTCGTGGATGTCTTGAACCATGCAATGGGTGTGTTTGTACCATAGAGTGGGATACGTTTTATACAAGTAACAGCCCCCAGGCCCCAGGGGGGGTGAGAATTGCCTTTAAAATTACCAATCTTATCTGTGCTTAGCATGTATGCCAGACCTATTCTTACTGACAAGTGACAACCAGAATTTTCATATGCCGTCCTGTCTCCAAAGACTATATGTTGTACATATCTCCGATCGCTTCATCAGAACAGTGGATATGACTCTTCCAAACACAGGGACAGAACAATTCATTCTCAGCCAGAATGTTACAAAAAACATGCTACTGGTAGAAAAGATCACTTGGCCTCAAAGGTTAAACGTGATAGTGACAATCACTTTCGACTAATATGTTTTGGGAAAGCAATCCAAGGTCAGCAGTGGCATCACTTAACCCAAAAGGGAATAATGAACTAACAAGTCTTTGAACAAGATAAAGCCAACATATGTTTCTTGATTATAAGCAGCACAAATTAAGTCAATTTGATTCAGATTAATTGTTCACGCGTACTAAAAAGTCTCGGTAAATCATTATAAAACTTGTAAACAAATCTTTTCAAGAAGAAACATGAATTAAAATTGAACGAACACTCAAATTCTGTTTGGCTGCTAAGAAACATCTTGAATACAAGGGAAAAAAAAAAGAATAATAGACTTCACAAACTGTTTTTAACATCACAAACTCTGCGCAACCAAACAGAACCCAGAAAGCAAACAGCGTAGGTACCTGAGTATAATATCCAAGAGCTTGGCCAAAGTCACCCTTAGCCTGCAACTCCCTCCCTTTATCCAACAAATCCACAGCTTCTGATACTCTCCGAGAAATCGCGGCACTTGCTTCTCTCTCGGTGGAACTCACTGGGTTGAAGCTGTCGAGAGCATAACAAGAACTGGTATTACTTGGAGGAGAAAGGAGGAGAGTCGGTAGGGAGAGAGAGAAGAGGAACAAGCGCCTGTTGGGTAATGGGGTTTTCAAGATGGGTTTTAGGTGTTTAGCGTTTGAGTTAATCGTGATGGAGTTCCGATGAGAAGAATAAGAAGGAAGAAGAAGAAGAAGATCGATAATGGGTGCTTTAGAAGCAACCATGTTTGCTTGGTTTTGGTGGCAAAACTTGTGTTTCTTGCTTAATATCTTGGTCGCACGGCCAAGTGGGTTTTTTTTTTGGTTTTTTTCAAGCGGACAAGTTCAGTTTAATAGTTTATCTTAAGTAGTATTTGAACTTTTAAGCAATAAGTGTTAAGGTTAAGCTCCAACGAAAAGCATGTTTGCAATTGCAGGGGGTATACATCGTCCTAGACAGAGGGCAGTTTTGAGTCACCGTCCGCCCATGCGTCTAGGGCGGGTGGATGCTGCCCATCACTAATACCCATACACAACCGCCTGAGATAGGAGGCGTGAGCTGCAGGGCCGGGGAAAGGTACTTTATTTAGACGACACGCATATACATATAGCAGAGAGCAGCCGCTTCCTCCTACCTTGAGCCCCACCTCCCGCCTAGTTACGGGCTGGCCATCTGCTTGCAACACTAGTGGGCCGGCAGATGGATGGTGGAGCTGGCCGGTTTTTCATTGGCCCACCTGTACAGTCCTAATGATCACCAGCAGTACTCACCAGTGGGGCCTGTGCCACTGTATAGTTGTGTCTTTAGAGAGGTCTTTAAAACGCCAAACTCATGATAGTGAATTGAGTGGCCGGAAAAGGGGCCTCCCAATAAATTGCTCAGCTAACTTTCGTTTTCACTGAACATACAACATTCTGTACAAATGGCGCGTTCAACATTCAGCACGAGGACTAGCTATCATCCTTGAAACTGATTTTGACGCATGGAACCAATATCATCAACCACCCAAATCACAAACCCTTTTGTACAATCGCATAGAATCAATATAATCGATCGGTGATTCCTTCCAGGCCTAGACATTATATTAAGGATACTTCAATATTGCATATAAATAGTCTCCAAAGCAGAAATCACAACACTATTTTTACATGTAACTTGCAATTAATGTCAAATAATCATTTTAAAAAAAAAAAAATCTTCAATGATTCGGAGAAGAATCAAAATACTGGTTAGAGATCCGGACGTTGGAGAAACGAGAGGCAGATAATCAGCATCAGCAACAACTGCTTGTGGATGCATCAGACTGCGGTGGCTTCTCTTTAAAGATGTTCTTTTTCATCCCTTTAGAGCCCTCAGCTAGGAGGCTAGGTGTATCCAATATCTGCATATGATTGCCATAATCATTCATGCTGTCATTCGTTATGTTGTTAACAAGATAATTTGTACAAAGAAATCATTATTCAAGCATTGAGCAAATTTCAACATTCCGTCCCATTTCGTTAGCCTATATACACGGATAACTTATATGTACAGTAAGAACTTTTTCTTTTTAAATAAAAATCTTGTCTTCAAATCAGGAATTTGTTTCAAATACCTAGGTACCATATATACTTTTCAAATACACAACACTGACCAATCATAAGCCATAGTTGAACACAAACAAGCTTGCCAACTTCCATTTTCTTAAAAGGTACAAGATAAAATAAGTTTTATCATCCTCCATACCTTTAAAACAAGCTCTTCAAAGCACTGCTGTACATTAACTTGAGTTTTAGCACTGCATTCAGTAAATAGGCATCCATATTCCCTAGCAAAGTTTATTCCCTCTTTCTTTGTTACAACCCTATCGCTTTCCTGAAAAAAAAAAAGGAGTCACATGCATGAAATCCTCAAATATTGCATAAAACTGATTATTTTCATTTGCCTTTATTTATATATTTTACTTCTGGCTGACGAATGGAGAAGAACAAGTGATATAGTACAAATTAACACCATACACATGAAACACGGTGGAAGACAAGCTCATATCCAATAGATATGCATTCCAGGCTATTTAGCACGAATACTTCTAGATTAACATCCTACAGGGATACTTCTTGGTGCAGATCCACTGCTTCATATACAAATCCATATCTCAGAATAATAATCTGATCTATCAAAACAAATATGGTTTCTAGAATATTCTTGATAAAGTATCATATATAATTTGAACATTAGGATATGACCTTTTTTAGTATATATAGTTATAGATGGAAACATAAGTTATTGAACTGATACACCACAGAGTAGTGGGAGTTTTTAGCGTGGTTGTGTCTATTCTAGACCATAACCTACTATTTTGAAATTTGAAGGATTAGTATCATATCATTCTTGAATCCCAATATGTGTATCCCATGCTTCCTATAGATGCCAGGGCGCCTAGAAAGCACAAACCCTTTATGCTCTAAAAGAAGCGCCTAAAACAGAGCATCTTTGTGATGTAGCATTTTGTGTAGAGAAGCATAAAACCATCAATCATTTGAATTTTGGAATAAATCATTCTAAATTATGGTACTCTTTCTAGTGGCCTTGTAGTGTGGGGACATTTCTTCTCCTTACAAAAGTGAAGGCCCGACTTTCAACCCACCGTGATTACCAAATTTTGGAATTAAACATTCCCCTATTTTTTTTTTTTTTGGAAGAAAAAGAAAGAGCACCTCTTGAATGCAGTGGTTCTTTTGCAAAATACATGTAGGAGAAAAAATTTTGAAAAAAAAAAAAAAAAAGGTTCCAGCAGACATGTTTTGGTGATAATTGAATTTGCATGTCAAGTAGTGAATGATCCCAACATTTGGCAAACAATTTCTCTAGTAATCTCTAATCTCTTTATGGAAAGGGAAGAAAAGGAGCACAGACAAATGCAAAGACGCATACAAACAACGCATGTGTGCCCACACATACACAAACAAAATCTTACAGAGAAGTCACAGTGCTTGTTCTAAAAAAAGAGAGAGAGAGAGAGAGAGAAGAGGCAAACAATACTCGTAACCATATGGGACTGAACCCACGAATCTCACCCTCCATCGCTTGTCAAACAAGGGCAGAGATATCATTTATTACAAATACCATTTGTTACTTTTCCTGCCAAAACTTATTGGGAATATCCATTCCCACCGTAACATAGAGTAAAGAAAGAATAATTGAAAAATAAAGATAAGATAAAGAACACTTGAATCTGTAAATCTTCCCAAGAATTACCTTATCAACCTTGTTGCCAACAAGCATCTTGATGCAGTCTTGATTTGTCGAGTACAGATCTATTTCCTTGGCCCACACCTCAGAGAGGTTTGTAAAGGTTTCTCGCCTTGTTACATCATAAACTGTTGCACTTATAAAACCAGATCAACGTTAGAAAGTAATAAGAAAATAATTATTGTGACAGGCCAACTGAACTCCAGACAACTTTAAACTTGATGAGCTTACACATTAACATCTTCTCATAACTAACTATTTCCAAAGCCTTTTTTTTTTTGAAAAGAACACTATTTCAAACACACTTCCAACCATTAACAATGAGATCTCAATATGTTAGGTTGGCAATGCACCAAAATCAGTGGGGAAAAGGAAGTCAATTACACCAAAAAGGCTGCTTCAAAACTGAGCCTAGAATGGTTAAACTACATATTGATAGCAAAAACTTGAAGTGAAAGTAAAAACCTCAAGCTAAAGTTGACAGCAGGAAGCCAAGCATACTCTTAGCAGCTTGTCGTAAATGAACAACATATAAAGGATAAAATTGAGCTATCTACAATAAAGATCCTGATTAAAGAGATGCAATGCCATTCATGAGGTAATTAGATTTACCTTTCTCATTTAACAAACTTGCCCAACTAAAACTGACGCATCAATTCAATATTTCGTTACATTACTTCATATTAAGTTATATTCAGGTACAGAATATTGATATATATAGTTCCTGAAATGATCAAGAAAACTGGCTCGTGAATCTAATGAATAACTCAGTTGAATAGATCAGAAACTCCTTGCTTCAGCATAAATTTTACATAGATTGCATGAAACCCACCATAATCCCCATTCTCCCATAACAATACCTGTAACCCCCCTAATTTTCTAGCAAGTATATTTAGATCTGAGCACCACCCAGAAAAATCCATCTTGCAAACCCCATGAAAAAGAAACATCTAGTTACTGTTCAATTTCGTGTGAGAACATTTTTTTTTTTTTTATAAGTCAATAGAAATTTATATCAAAAAAGCGCAAATTTAAAGGGGCGCCACCCATGTATACAGGGAGTATAACTAAGAGTACTTAAGTGCACCCAAAGAAGACCCAAGCTCACTAAGTGTGAGAACATATTACAGTAAAGAAAATACTTTATGAAGAAGACAAAATAAAAGTTTATAGTGAATACCATAGAAGCTAACTTGATGGAGTCTGTCAAATAATTAAAACAAGGGAAGGTAACCCTTAACTCAAATAAACAATAGAATAAATATATTTCTGTAGAGATCTTACGCAGCAGCATAATGAGAATTGCAAACTCAGAACCATTAAAAGTCCATCCATTTCACTCTTAAATACACTAGTGGTTTATCTAAAAAATCTAAAATAATCAAGGAAAAATATTTTAGAGGCTCTAGAGTTTTTAATGGAATCTTTTATCAAATCACTCCCTGAGGTTTAAAATTTATCAAATGACTTCTTAAGGTATGCTCCATTATTAAACCGTTCCTTACATACGCCTGTCGCTAGGCTTTTTAATGGAAATTGTGACATATAAGCATAAGACCATGTCAGGCCCAATAAATAGCTTCACGTGTACAAAATCACTTCTTAAGGTATGCTCCGTTATCAAACTGAGCCTTCCATATTCCTGTCACTAGGGTTTTTAATGGAAATTGTGACACGTAGGCATAAGACCATGTCAAACCCAATAAAATAGCTCCTCATATACAAAAGTATCACCTCCTCATCCCACCCCCAAAAATCAGAAAAGGGGTGGGTGGGGTCCCCCACCCACTAACAAAGGAGGGGGTTGGGGTCATCCCACCGCTAGTGGGGTTACCCCACCCACCCCAGCAGAGGAGTGATGGAGTGAGACCCGCCTACGGCCTACCCCTTTGTTGGGGTGGTGGGGTGGCCACCCACTCACCTCCCTCTTTCTTCTCTTTTGTTCATTGTTTTTTTCTTTTCCTTTTTTTTTTTACCATTTAATTTTTTTTTCTTTTTTCCAGGCGTCAAGCTGAGATGGTACTTCAGTATGTGTGAAGCAATTTTATTAGGTTTGACATGATCTTACGCCTATGTCACAATTTCCGCTAAAAACCATAACAACAGGAGTACGGAGAGAGTGATTTGGTAGCAAAGCATAAAATCAAACCCTAAGGACCTTTACAATATTTTTCTCAGATACTTGCAACATCATGGTTTACTGAGAGAGCCACTATCCTATAGAATAATAACCACATCCTCAAGCAATCCACAATCCATGACAAATCTACTTCATTACTCTAAGCGAGACATTAAAAAGAAAAGGAAAAAAAAAAGTTCTTCCAATACTTCACTTGAAACTACACAACAAACATAGTACTCCGTTCTCCCCTTTACCCGTATCCCCTGCACATATGTTTAAAGTCGATGATGCCTTTGCACTGTGACTATAAACTTAAGGAAAGCGATAGCTATTACAATCAAGTCCAACTTTCTGCCTCTGTCGTGGGGGAAAAAAGAAGGTCACCTAATGTAACTAATCCAATACTAAATCAACCTTGTCCCTTAAGCAGATGAAAAAGTAAGTTAATATCCACTAGAATGAGAATAACTAGACGTTTGTAACATCTTACAATTATAATACATAGGTGTTGCTTCATATTGTTGTTCGCTAGAGGTTGACTTCCACTCAATCCATGGCATTGAAACACAAGGACACACCAATTATCAAAAAAAAAAAAACAAAAAGAAGTATAATGGAATTTATTGTATTTAAATCTTAAATTGCTGGAAACGAGGACTTTCCTTCACATACATTACAGGGAAGCCACTAAAGTTTAATTTTCAAGATTTGAAAGCAATATTCTGTTCACAAATTTGTGATGAGGCATTAACCAGCAAGGTTTCCATATTGAATCTAACACAAACAGCTCCAGGTGAGAACAGAATATAGAAATTATGGAGAAAATAATAGTTACCCATAATGACTCCCTGTGCACCTCTGTAGTATGAACTTGTCAATGTTCTAAATCTCTCCTGACCAGCTGCGTAATTAAAAATTAAAATTAGTTATATTTGGCCACAGTGATTCTTAGCCTGTATGAGAAAGTGATGAAACAGTTCTTTTCCTAAAGGTCCACCATAAGAAAAAGAACATAAGATTAGAATATCTTAACTTACCTAGCTGACCAGATAAGTAGTCTAAGTAGCAATGAAACTAGACAATGAATTCTGATGATAGTAATGTACATAATACAATTATACATGTCTGATCCTCAAGGCCAAAAATCAATATTCTGGTCAGAAGTTAAGGCTCAATGGGTGCCTCTGGATGCATATGCTAATTCCCCTCACACCACATTTGGAGATCTAAGTGTGAAGGAGTCCAAAATCATACCCTGTGATGAGCCTCCATCATCAACGTTAATATAATTTAATAGTCGGCAGTTTATTTTTGTTACAATTATGTTTTCAAACAGTACAAGGCTCGTCATCTGGCGAATGCATTTGAACACATTGTTCCCATAGCAAGAGCTTCTTGGATCAATAGAACTTGACCTGACATTTGACTATTTGGCTAAAAAGTAAACACAACTGCTTAACCATATGCACATATGAACACACACAGGCAAGTCTTTGTGTGTAATAAAATAAATGACAGTTACTGCAAAATAATAAATAAATGGAGAAGTGGCTACGCATTTGGAGTTACCTGTATCCCAGATTGCAAGCTTCAGCTTTTTGCCGCCAACATTAACATATTTTACTTTGAAATCAACACCTGCATAAGAAAGCAAAGAAGAGGCATGAATCAAGACATAAAGGAAAAGCAACCAGCAAATTATTATGATTTTATAGCAATGAGTTAGGTGGTCATAAGATAACGTTGTAATAGTCATGTTCTCCATAAGCCAATGATATTAGCTGAGACTTGAGAAGCGAAGAAAAGGGATACAATGACTAAGATTTTGGTAATAAGATTAACCATGTCACATACGATTTCCAATCAATGGAAAAGCAAATATCCTGTCAAAAGTATGTCCATATTTGTTGATCTAACATAATGCTAAAAAATGTACCAAGAAAATATCTCAAGGGAAAATATCTCAGGAAAAAAAGTAATGCAAACCCAGAGTCCCATTAACCATCAAAATAACATTTTCTTGTTCCATTTCATAAATGGGCATGCACGTCCAAAATATCCAAATCCAAAAATCAAGATGAAATCGAGTAAGAAGACTCACCAATTGTGGGCGACAGATCTTCAAACGAATCCGATGTAAAACTCAAAAGAAGACTACTCTTCCCAACACCCGAGTCCCCAATCATCAACAACTTGAACAAGTAATCAAACTCGGGCTGATTCAAAGGCGTTCCCATTGGAGTTCACTCTCAAACAATGCTTTTACCCAAAAGATAGAACCTGATTTCCTCCAACACCACAACCAGCAACGGTGCACCTAATAAGGATCTGGGTACATTAATATAGCATCAGAGCCACATCTATCTTACGAACAAAAAAAAAGCCAACAACAACAAAAAACCAAATTTTAGACCCAAAAAAGATAAAAAGAGAGACCCAGTTCAGCGATTAAAATGTTCTTACAACCCAGAAAAATGATGAAAGAGCTAAGACAAGTAATGGTATTTGCATCCAATATCGTTACAAATCAACAAGACACTGAAATTTGTTTTTTTTTTCACTGTAATTCAAAATTCACATTTATGGGTCAAAGCATGAGTCATAGTATTAGAAATTGCATCGATCACTTCAACGAATACATTATATTAAAATTCTTCAGCAATTCAACCTATCACGGCACTTATTGATAACGAAGATCACATACACAGATACATATATCCATACATACAGGAAACTCTAGTACCTGAAACGAGAGGAAATCCAGAAATAGGAGAAGAAGATCAGAGAGAGTTTGGAGAGATTGATTGAGTTAAAAGGCAAATCTTCCGATAGAAGAAACTGGTAAAGACTATAAATGGGGCTAGAAACGGAATTGCGGACACTTTTCTTTTTTAGTACTGTTAATAAGAATATTTTCTTCTTATCTCCTTTTTCTATCATTTTTTTTTTTTTTGTGGAGAAATTCTATCAAATATTTTAACATGAGATTTAAAATCACATTTTTACAGCCCTAATTAATAACTGGCACTTATGCAAAAACATAAAAAGTATATAAAAATGACTTAGACCAAAATACATTAAATTTTAAGGTGATAAAATTTATAAAGAGTCAACATTTCATCTCTAGATTTTAGTTTTGAATTAAAAAAAAAAGAACTTTTAGATATTAGAAACAAGTTTGTGGGCATTAAAAAAAAACCAAGTTTTATATATTAGTTGACCAAGAGTTAATGGCCTATAAATAAGCCGACTTTCCCTTTATTTTTGCTTACACCAAACTTCAAATCTCTCTCTACTTCTAAGTGTGTAAGGAAGGTTCTTTAATATCTAACTGCTACGGAAGCGGTTTCTCGATCTAGAAGTGTGAAGAGTTCATAAGTGGAGTTTTCGGAGTATAATTTCTAAAGATGAGTGCTACACATCTCAAATTTATTTCTCAAAAATTGGTTCTCAAATGATGTGTCACTATCTCATGAAATTTATTATTTTTAGAAGTTTGTCACTAACTCAT
Source organism: Carpinus viminea (assembly GCA_013348765.1). Classification (NCBI taxonomy): domain Eukaryota; kingdom Viridiplantae; phylum Streptophyta; class Magnoliopsida; order Fagales; family Betulaceae; genus Carpinus; species Carpinus viminea. The sequence continues at coordinate 16,889,218 of CP054667.1, forward strand.
AAGATTATGATACATCATTTGGAAAACAATTTTGGGATATATAATATTTCTCATTTCTAAAACTCTTGCTTTTCTTATGTGTTTAGTTTGAGTTTCATAAATGTAGCTATAATGCCTGAATTTCAATTGGCGCAGTAGTTAGATATGTCAAAGTAATGGCCTTATAAATGTGTATGTGGCTATGCTACCATTGCAAAAATGTTGATATGATCATAATGCTAGTATAACATTATAAAATAAGTATGTTTATATTGAAGAGATGTTGCCCAGATTGTATTAACTATTAACCATGAATGTGGTTATGTTATACTGAGAAGCTTTTATAGAAGAACATTTTGGAGTTATATTTAGAAAGCCACGTAAAAGTGATTTTTGCATGCAAGTGGTTTATGCATGTAAACAAGTCATCATGTTGAACAAATATTTTTAAGATAAAAATGAAGCATGAAAATGATGTTTAGAAAACTCTTAGTTTTGGAAGTTAAAAACACTTTTGACAATTTCAATCGTTCGCTTTTATTGTCTTCGTGAAATGTTAGCATAAGAAAAGGTTGAAGATCGAGGTTTCAGGAGAGTTTGCTAGGTTATTACTGTCTTGGTCGACCAAGCTAGTCATAGAAACTTTAGGGTTTCTTCACAAGCCTCTATTTCAAAGCAAAAAAGAAATTTTAGTTGATTCAATGTCTTTGGTTATGGAGAAAGGATGGGTGTTTAAAATTTCTTTGAAATTTTGTTGGGTCTGAGAGATTTTGGGGAGGATATGAGATTGTGTGTGTTTAATTCATTAGAGATTTTGATTTTTTAGTTGTTTATGGAAGAAAAGAAATTTAGAGGGGAAAGACTAAAGGCATAGGAAAAGGCTGCTTATTATGGATGTGTGTAGGATGAAAAAAGAGAGATTGAGGAAATAGCAAATCTAAGGTAAGATGTGAGAGAAAAGATATAGAGAAAAGGTAATTCAAAGTGGGAAATTGAACTTTTCTAGCTTAAAGAATTTAAACAATATGGATTTTTATTTTAGCATTGATATTAAATTATTTTGCTTTTAGAGGCGGGTGATACAAGTGTGGTAAATCCTTGTCGGAGTTGGTAGAAGACCTTAAGGTAAGTAGAAATGAATGATTAAGTTTGGTTGTGAGCACATTGATTGTTATTCGAAATTTTCTATGCCATAGGGAGATTTATGGGTCCGTTTGTGAAGAGAACGGACTCGTACTGTAGCTGGACACACCTCATTCTCAAAAAATTCTTCTTAAAATCAATTTCAACATTTTTACTTTTTATATCAAATCAATTACTTTTTATCATTATTCAAATAAAAAAAAATTACTATAAAACAAAATTTTTTACTTTTTTATATAAAACATTCTTACTTTTTTCTCTCATATCAATCGAGTCTGCTACAGTACCGTTCTACTTCCAAATCCCATTCCATTGCCAATCATACCCTATGAGTTTGGTACCAAAGCTAGCTTATATGAGGATATCGAGAGTTGGGTCTAAATTTTGGGATTGTACAATCATGTGTACCTTAGAGGAGGAGCAACATGGCAATTGGTTATGGGTAAGTCTCTCATGAAAATTATACAAACAAACGCTCTAAAAAGGGTCGCTTCTTCTTGCCCGAAAAGAGATTTCAGTTCCCATGCAGAGACGGCACAACCCAATCGGTGTGAAAACGTTTGGCGAGTGTAAAACCTTTGGAGATGATTTTAATATATTTTGAATCGTTGCATCATTTTATTACTCACAATAAGAATGATTGCTCTAGCTACTACAATTCATTTTCATTGTTGCTGAACGCTACAAAATATAATATTTCATATCGTGTTTTGAAAATATTGAGAATTGTTCTATTAAATTATGTGCATACTTCCAACTGGCAAACGACTCGACATCACTCCATTGATTAATTACTTTTATATATTGAGGTTGCTCGTTATATTATATTTTACACTTTTTTCAGAAATAGCAAAAACTTAGCAAGAAAAATTGAGGATTTTGAAACTTAGCGAGAGATTGTTTATTTTGTGTATACGCTGCATTTATAGTTTATTAACGCTTTTAGAGTACTAAATTTAAATGTTAGTAAATTGCTATTAATGATCTTAAAAATTTAATATGTGTTTTAAATGTTTATAGACACTTGTCACTATTTTAAATGGGTTGGAGGATTATGGCAATTTCCGGACAACCTAGCATCCCAAATAATAAAGGGGAAGTATTACGCTAATGGATCCATTCTTGAGGCTAAGTTGGGTAATAGCCCTTCTTACGCTTGGAGAAGTATTTTGGGTTCCCGGGATCTATTTAAAGATGGCTTATGGTGGAGGATAGGGAATGGGAATTCGGTCAAAATTTGGGGGGACAAATGGGTCCCCATTCCGAACACTTTTGAAATTTATTCTCCACCAAGGGGGCTACCCCAAGATGCAAGAGTGGTGGAGCTGATGGATGTGGACCTTCATGGATGGAATAGGGGATTGATTGAAACTTTGTTCTCACCAGAGGAGGCGTTAGCAATTTTGTCTATTCCCATCAACCCAAACCGAGAGGATTCTAGGCATTGGAAGGGAACAAAAAATGGCTTATTCACAGTTCGGAGTGCATATCACTTAGCCAAAATGAAGGAAGAACAGCAGCTCCCAGGGACCTCTATAATGGAGGAAAAATCAGAGATGTGGAGCGCTTTATGGAGACTTCCCATACCCAATGCAGAAAAAAATTTTCTATGGAGAGCCTGTCATGAGATCCTTCCGACCAAGGTAAGTCTGCACAAGAGAAAGGTGATTGAGGAAATTATGTGCCCCATATGTAACTTAGCCGAGGAGACATGCTTCCATATCTTGTGGGATTGCCCTTCAGCTAGGGACGTGTGGAGCGGTAGCTTGAAGAAATTCCAGAAAAGCTCCTCTCTTGGCCCGACGTTCAGACATGTAGCTGAAAAAATGTTTCAGACCTGTGATGAGATGGAGATTAGCCTATTCACGGGTACTGCACGCCGCATATGGTCCAGGAGGAATGAGGTGATTCACGGAGGGTGTTTCTTGCACCCAACAGTGTTGCTCCAACAGGTGACAGAAGCGATGAAGGATTTTAGTGAGGCAAGGAATAAATCCCCTGCAGCTAATGGTGTCCTCAAAAAACCTGGTGGGGGTAGTGGTGGGTGTAGCCGTATGGTGGCGCTAACTGCTACCCAAATCCAACCATCAGGGAGAGGATGATCAGATGTTGTAGGAAGGAATGGCTCTATACGAGAGTATATGTGAGTTGATTTGTAATGGAGGGGGTTTGCCCCTCCTTTTTTGATTTGATTAATAAGAATTGCTTTATCCTTTTTCAAAAAAAAAAAAATGGGTTGGAGGATACTTAAGCTCTATACCGATTTCAATCAATTTTTATTTTATTTTCATTTTCCTAATTTTTTTTTTTTTAATTTCCTTAAGCAGAGTGTTATAGAGAGAGAGAGATTAGACTTTTTTTTTTTTTTTTTTGGAAAGTAAAAATTATTCAAGTCTCATTGAAGAAGGATCACGAGTATAAACACTTTTACATTACAGAGTAAAAAGTTATGAGAAAATCATAGCCGAAACTACGAAGTTACAAGTCATAGATGTTTGCATAAGAATTAAAATTCAAAACCTATCTATTACAACAATATCTACTAACCTATGACTAATTTTCAATTGTAACATCACATCTGCTCTAGACAGATTCAACTCAATGCATATGAGCTCATCTTTCTCCATTGTGGAAGCAGAAAACCTATGCCGAAACTCATCCTCCTAAGCTCGAGAGCTGGAAAACAGATCACATTCACAACCTAAATGTTTGGACAATTTTTATTTAAACAAAATTACAAAAACAAAAAAAAAATAGAGAAAACCAAGCTCCATAGAAAAATAGCCAAAAAAAAAAAGATATCTGCTCTTGAGAAGACTAGATATACTCTTCCTCGACTCAAAACGGTCGAAAAACTACATCATTCTCCTCGTATATTGCTCACAAGAGTAGATCTTAGAAGAAAAAAAAACACTCTTATTAAAAAAAAAGAAAAGAAAAAAGAAATACAACCATAAAAAAAAACAACGATCGGAGTGGAGGAGATTGTGGGCACTAGTTAGTGTTGGCACATGGTGGAGCGGATGGAAGAAATGAGCAGCACAACACCTTGGAAAGCGGACAGAAGTGACTGGAGTTGCTGCATATGGCCAAAAAAACACAGAAAATAAGGGGAAAAAAAAAAGGTAGAAGGGGAGGGGGAGATTTGGAAGGGGAAGAGGGGAAGGTTATACCTAAAAAATATTATTTTAATAGAGTAGAGAATGATTTAGATGTATGATTTTTTAAAAAGTAAGTTGCTAAAAAATGTTTATTTTTAGCTAAATTATTGGCTAGTCCAATACTTGTGCTCTAAGAAAAAGCAATCCAGCCCGATCATTTCGGTCTAATCCCATGGCTAGGTTGGCTTCATTAATTAAATACTTCTGAAATGTACCCAAAAAAGGGGGGGGGTTGGGCAGAACCATAATGTGAAGGCTTTGAAAATTGAAAGTTTTATGTAAAGCAGAACCATTATTATTTTTCTTTTTCTTTTTATTATATTTTATTGAGAGTCTATTCTATTAGGATATGATGTAAAATCTCATTTTACCGTTTTCTATAGAAATTTGACACATTATGTAAAAATACCAAATACAATATAGATGAAAACACTATACGCCTACTACCCACCACCGAACCCCTCATCCACCTCCAAGCTCTCTTACACTGGAGTCGTCAAAACCAACTAAGACAGTAGCAACTAACTAAGACAATAGCTCTGATGGTTTTGTCCATAGGTATTTTGTCAACGAGATATTTTGTCAATAGAAGAAAAATAATTTGTTGTGAAAAGTTATATTATTTTTTAATATTTCAAGCTTAGGTGTCTCCTAATAGCCTTTTGTTTTTGGAACTCTCACCAATTTGGATTAGAAGTCTCCAGTAGTCAATATTTCATCTACTTGGACTTGACCAACCCTTTTTTTTTTTTTTAATTGATTAAGGAGAAAGGGTTACAAGAGAGGATATTTCTCATTTATGATATAAAAGGATGAGAGAATAGACGATCCTAAAAGGATTTGACTAACTTGTTTTACGAGAAGAAGCTCCAACAATGAGCCTTATAAAAGGCAGGCTTCCGTTCGGTTTTAATTGAGCCTAGCCTTTCCCGAGTGCCAAAGAAATAGAGAGCTCCAAAGAGAATAATTGGGTGTGTTTGGGATTTGGGTTGTGAGTGATTTAACAATCTTTTGTATACTCCCCTTATAGAAATAGTGAAAGCTTTTTTCGTTGTTGCACTGTAAATATAGACAAATTGTCAAACTACATAAATCTTACATTCTTGTTGTCTCTTGTTTATTTTTCTTTTAAACAATACATCACAAACATTTGTTCCGCTTGAGTGAATATGTGAGAGATTCGTGACCTTTCAACAGAAGGAAGCAAGATTGAATCTTGTATTTGCACCAAATCAACCACCCAATAAGCTAGCTCTGAAATTGACACCACAACTAAACAAAATTCTTCAAGTTCTGACAAAAAATACAGTGCCATGGATAACGACATTAAGCTGGTGCTACAAGCCTACAACCAAGATAATCCCTTTGGAAACATAACCATAAGAATATAATATGAAAAACTACACATCAAAAGCCCCATGTAGTTATTACAATCTAAGCAAGAAACATTGTAACAATCTACATGAAAATCCAAAAAGAAGAAGCAAAAAAAAAAAAGTACTAAAATATCCTCAATTCATTAGAACAAGTTTAGCTACACATGAAACTCCTCCAGTTGGAGATCCTTGGCCTTCAATGGAACATATTCCCCAAGATAAACCTCAAGATGATCCGCCAAAGAGGATTTATTGATGTTTTCATGGTGATATGATTTGCAGACGAAGTAGATGACTGTTTGGACAACAAGACCAAAGAGAATCACCTTGAACAGAAACAAAAAGCAGAGAATTCCGACCAAAATTCTAATTCCTGCACCTCGTTCCATCCCCAGCACAACAAAATTCTCAAAAACAACTACGATTCCCATGAAGCAAAGAAACAGCAGAATAAAGAAACCAACTGCAATCCACATCTTTCCCCTTATCAAGGCCTTGCTCTTAATCATGGCTTTAAATCCATACACATCTTCTAACACGGAAACCACGCTTGCCAAATGCCAAACGATGCTTATATAAACGAACCCAATTGAGTAAATGATCAAAAAAAGTACAACAATTGTTTCCGCACTGGCGCTGAATCCAAAAAAAGCTACACACGAGAAGAGTAGAGCTCCTGCAACAATGTTATAGACAAGAACAATGGCAAAGCTGCATACAAAAGTGATTAAAAGCCTTTTCCAAACCTTTGGGACAACGCTCAAGACCTTCTTGAAGGTGATTTCTTTGGCCGTGTAAATGGAGGCGATTGTGTAAACAACGGCGGAGGTGGAGAGGAGGGAGAGGATGAGAAGGAAGGTAAAGTAGGCGGCTTTGAAGGCCCAAAGGGCAGCCAACTCAGAGGAGACAGCGTCAGAGAGCTTGGCGTAGGTGGGAGAGTTCTTCTGGGTGTGATCCAAGCTGTCTTCGTTGTCCTGAATGTTGAAGAAGAGGAGCTGGGAGATTTGGATGTGAGCAAGGAAGATGAAGGAGAGTGGGAGGATGAGAGCCAGAGTGATTTGGCTGAAGATTTTCCTCCATGAAAATATGATTTTGAAGGACTCGTTGATGATCCCAAAGAATCCCAGAAATTGAAGATCCTCCTGCTCTCTGTCCATGATCTTCTTTTTCCTGTGTCTAAAAGAATGAGTGAAATTTGCGTCAGGAATGATGCACAAATAAAGAAGAAGAAGAAGAAGAAGAGTTGACTTGCCCTTTAGTCTTTGTTTGAATTATTAAACGTATTGGTTTCTTCTCCCTGAGATAAGACGAACGAGTCAAGGACAAAGACAAATCTTTTTAGTGGTAATTATCATTTCCTCCACCAACTACCATGTGATTATCATTTACCCCAATCAACTATCAATTTTATATTACATCATTTATAAACTATCATTTCGTTACTAAAGACTCCCTACTATCAGTCAAAGACATTAAACATGAGGGTCAACATGTCACGTGTATGGACAATACTATGAACAGTATCGTTGACTGACAGAACAGTGTCATAAACAATACAATTGACTATTCAACTTAACGACATTGACTGACAGAAGGGGGGTTTGGATAACAAAATGGTAATTTGATAGGGTTGTAATGTAAAGTTGGTAGTTCATTGAGGCAAATAGTAATCGCGTGGTAGTTCGTGAGGGATAATTACTCCTAGGACAAAGTTTTCATCCCAACTCGATTGGAGGAATTTCCTTCAAATTAGTTTACAAAAGTGATGTGTATTTATTTTTTTAATAACATGTGAGATGCACATAAGTTTTTTATAAAATTTATTCTAACTTTGTCCCTAGTATTAAAAAAAACATGTATATCTCACATATTTATGAGACACATTTTATTTTTATAGACTAAATTGAATGAAATTTCTTTAACCCAGTTTAAACGAAAACTTTGTCCAATTTTTTATGGGGGAAACTACTAAAATGTTTTATTAAGCTTTCAACTGTAATAATGTCTCTATTGAACTATCAAGACAACAATACTTCAATAAATTTGAAAAAGAAATAATTTTTTTCTTGATAAAATGAAACATTTTTAAATTTCCACACCTTGGTTTTTATTTTTTTTTATTTTTTAAATATTTAGTTTTTTTTTTAATATTTTATTAGAGTATCTCCAACAATAAGAGTTATTTTAGCTACTCAAAAACTCATCTATTTTATTTTAGGGGTAATTATCCTTTCTCCCATGAACTACCGCACGATTACCATTTTCCCTATGAATTATCAAATTTAAATTACACTCTCCATGAACTATCATTTTGTTACCAAAACTCTCATTCCATTAGTCAAGGTCGTTAAGTCGAATGATCAACCATACTATTCACGACACTGTTCACGATTGACAGCACTGTTCACGACACTATTCACAAGTAATATTCACCAACTTAACGACTTTGATTGACAGAAAGGGAGGTTTTGATAACGAAATGACAGTTCATAGGAGATGTAATGTAAAGTTGCTAGTTCATGGGGATAAATAGTAATTGCGTGGTAGTTCATGGGAGGAAAGGATAATTTCTCCTTTATTTTATCTACTCATTTTTCAATACAAACTACAATAGTTGTCAAGCTTTTATTCTCTTTAAATAATGTTTTCTAATAAAAAAAAAAGGAGAGAAAGAGGAGAAAAATGATAATATAATTTTACAAGTTGCTACTATAAACTTTTATATTTGAAAGTTTACTATATAATTGTCAAAAAAATTTCATTTTAAAAGGTTGGTTGGAGGATGAAAACAACATATAACAGTTAAATTGAATTTAAAGCATCTGTTTGAAGGCCCTTCTGGATATGCTCTTAAGGATATTTTTTATAATCGAGGGATATTTATTGACAAATTTTGATAATTTGAGGAGATACATGAACTTTTCCCAATTTTTTATTATTATTATTATGGAGGAACATAATGGGTTTGTTTCTATTTTTTTATTTTTTATAAATTGGTGCGTTGGCGAGCTAATCTTTATGGAAGATACTGGGTCCGTTTGGAAGTGTGTGTTTTTTTTTTTAAAAAAAAATTTGCGTTTTAAAATCAAATCGCAATTTTGGAGTGTTTGGGATTGTGATTTTAAAAACACAAATTTTAAAATAGTGGAAAAATTCGTGATTTCTATAAGCTGACTAGAGAATGTTTACTTGAAAATGTGCAAATTAAAGTTAAAATCACGAGTTCGCTTAAAAAAAATATTTGGAGACAATATTTACCTATTTGGCCATGAAACCGCAATTACATGCTAATATTATCCAAACACTCAATTAATAAAAAAAAAAAATTAACATGTTTTACCAAATGCATGTACGATTTTAAAAAGTAGCGATTTCAAAACCATAATTTTTAAAATCGCACTCCCAAACAGGCTATGAGGCTTTGTCTGTTAAACAGATTTGGCAAAGGCAAGGCAAAGGCAACCCATTTTTTCATTTTTCCAATATTCTCTTATTTTTTACATCACATTAATCAATTTTTATTACTATTTAAATAAAAAAAATCACTGCAAAACAATTTTTTTTTTTTATACTAAACATTCTTACTTTTTCACTTTTTTTTTTTTAAAAAAAAATTCTTAATTTTTTCACATCAATTTATTTTTATTACAGTATCAAATCAAAATCGAAACTAAATCATTTACCAAAGGAACCTTCAGATTGTGTGTGAAGTAGAATAGCAATCTAAGTTTAAGCAAGGATCCTCTTCACCCATGATTCTTTGCAAGTTAATATTCAGTTAATTATATTGTAGATATATTTTTATCTTTTTATTTGTTGAATGGATTAAAATACTCAAATGCTATAATTAACGGATATTATTCAATCTTAATTCCTCATCCATTAGGTCTACGTTTATAAAAAAATTTACAATTTTACATGTAGAACTCGATGTGTCTATGGCTTAGTAAGTACATAAAATTCAACAAGTTACGTTATGTGACGTGAGCCATTGTTTTCAAAACTTGTCTCTTTCACATCTTTTTCTGAGGTTGATGTAGATTTTTATGTAAAACTTAAGTATAAGACATTTTGTCAGTGTCAAAAGTTTTTATCTGAGAAGACTTTATACTAAACACAATTATTCTTAACATTATCTTTTCCAAAATAGAACACTAGTGTATTGAAAGGATTGAATAAAACCCCACAAAGCCAACAACCACAATAAAACAGTAAATAAATAAATATAGGAAATTTTTTATATTAAACTATAAATTACTATTCAGTTGACAATATATTTTATAAATTTTTAATTTAGACAATATTATTCTCAAACTATCGACAATTATTAATGTCAGAAAAAAGACAAAAATAACACTAAAATGTTTCTAGTAAGACAAAAATATTCTAAAGTAAAAAATAAAGGAAACGACAACGGATAATGACTTCTCTTGCAAAAGCACTAAACTTGTAATTTTCTCATGGGAATGCTTAAAACACATGGAGGTTCAGGAGGTTTTTGTGAAGTTTCTCTAAAAAAAAAATAGAGATAACGATTTTACATGGTTCAGTCTATAACGTACCCTCTTTACAATATAAAAGGAGGTGAAGGGAATATAAAAAGGTATATAATGTCAAATCAAATTAAATTTAAATGTATTCAAATCTAATTTAATTTATTACAATGAATGCTGAAATTACATCTCTCATACAATCATATGATATCTAAGAATATATTCTAAAAGTAATAAATGTTTCAAGAGTTGCATTGCATATTCCCGGAATTTGTGTCTTATAACTAAAATTTGTGTGTGTGTGTTTTTTTTTTTTTGCATAATTTTTTTAAAGAGCCCGGCTAACCACACACTTCTACTTGAAATAGGATCATCTCCAGCTCATTTGAACGGGGAATACCAGTTAGTTATGTATGAGGAATATTTTTGTCTTTTTACTTTTTAATAGGAAAAAAAAAATCACTCTAATATAATTAACTAGATATTCATTTAAACCTATTTCCTTCTCCCCCACTCACTTAAATTAACGTAGCTAGTAGTTTATGTTAAATGTTTTTGGCCGGACAGCTTTGCTAGTTTTAATATTTCAATAGACCTACGTGCTGTTTGGGTTATCAAATGAAAGAAGACGTTCTTGAAAAGTTTTATAGAGCATGATGTCGCTGGAAGACCAAATGAAATTATGAATTGTGCATTATTTGACATTAGCCAATATAATGCAATTAATGTGCAGGGCATCAGGGTTGACTTTGTTCTCCAAAGTCGACGTTGATGTCCAATTATTAGCGTCTACTTGAAGATTGGCATCGATAAGATTTTATTATTATTTTTTTTTTTCAAGGAAGTCATCACCCACAACATTAAAGTTCACATTGTTAAGATTTATTTGTTTATATTTTTAAGTAATGCATCCTTAAAGTTGATATTGATTCCCTATTAAGGTGATTCACTATTATTGGCATCAACTTTGAACTCAACGCAGATGTTAGGACATCAGTGTCGACATATCACTTTGGGTTCTAAATCCGTCAGTGTCAACTTTATGGTTGATACTATAAGCATTAGGGTTGAAGCATTTGTGTTCGATAGCATTAACGTCAATGTGTTGCCGTAAAAGGAAATAGGGGTAACATTTTGTCGACGTTAAAGACCAATTTTTTGGTAGTGTAGATTTATGTGACCATTAATAAAGTTAAATGTAATAGTAAATTGAGTTTGATCTAATAGTTGCAATTAAGTGATCATTACTAACCATTATGAGCTAACAATTATAATTAAGGGAAAAATATAATTTAGCCCCTCAAACTATTAGACATTTTCATTTTAGTCCCATAATGTTCATAAAGTGATAAGGTAGCCTTCAAACTATCAAACAGTTGTAATTTGACCACTCCGATAGTCATTACCGTTAAATTGGATGAAAAATTTAAAACTACGTTGTTTTGGTAAAATATAGTAATTACTATTTTTTTTTTGACATGTAAAGTATAGTTACTAAAATGCTTTTTTGGGAAAAAAATATTTTTTAAAGAAGCAAGCAAAACGGCACCGTTTAGCTTGAAATTAGGGTTTCCTTCCCCTAACCAAAATGGCACCGTTTTGGTTAATTAGTGATGGGAATTAAAACAAAATGTCTTTTTCCCCATGCTAGCTGGTGACCCACGCATCCCCCAATCCTTTACGGCAACCTGTAAGAAAGAAGTTCGTCAGATTTTAGGGTTCTCTTACCCAAATCCATTAAACTAAAGCTGCCCAACCTCCATGCGAAAATGGGGAAAACGAAAATGAGTAAGGTAACATGCGAGCTTTACCAATCATTGGATCACTAAATTATAAAGGGAATTGTTGTTATTCTGTCCAAACAAAAAGTCACGACAAATGGTTGCACCCATCTAGACTTGTGTTGTATACTATGCATATATACATCAGCAAAAGGACACAAAGGCAATCGATCTAGACCCAATTAAACCTGAAAAATCCTAAAGTACTAACTGTACTATATATGTTCTTGACAGATCAAACTGCATGTAGCTGGCCCTTAGGCTCACCTGCATCCCATGCTGCAATGGAGGTTTGGGTAAGAGAACCCTAAAATTTGATGAACTTCTTTCTTGCAGGTTGTCGTGAAGGATTGGGGGATGCGTTGGTCACCAGCCAGCATGGGGAAGACGACATTTTGTTTTAATTCCTACCACTAACCCGTTGCGCCGTTTTGCTTGCTTCTTTAAAAAATATTTTTTTTTCTCAAAAGGGCATTTGAGTAACTTTACCTTACCAAAACGACGTAGTTTTGAATTTTTCATCCAATTTAATAGTAATAACTAATGGAGTGGCCAAATTGCAACTGTTTGGTAGTTTTGAGAGCTACTTTATCACTTTTTGAATATTAGTGAACTAAAATAAAAATGGCTAGTAATTTGGGGGGCTAAATTATATTTTTTCATATAATTAAATAATAGTTAATAATAATTTAATCTAACAATTAAAATTAAGTGTATTTTAATATTAAATTAGTAGTTTATTACAATTAATTGTGAAAGTACATGTTTATTAATGAACATATATGGTAGTTTATTCTAAAAAAAATCTAATATAATTGACTGAAATTGCATTAACAAATTTCTGATGGAGTTGGGTACACTAGCTTAGAAAATGTTATTGTTATTCCAAAGGGATAGCTCATTGGTTAGGGACTGTGTACTTGTTTGAGAGGTTTAAAAGTGCATTTAACATTCAAAAAGTCCGTTTGAAGAAAAAAAATATATATGTTTGCTAAGAATAATTAAAAGTGTTTTTAAATGTCTAAAAAGCCTAAAAATGACTAAAACACACTTTTAGCAAAAGCTTAAAAATGAAACAATTGTCAAAAAACGCTTTTTTGGCTTAAAAGCTTTATTTCTCAAAACACAATCCCAAATATGTTTTTATGTCTCATGATATAGAGGTCACTAGTTTGACTTTTCCTCCTCATTTTCCTCCTATTATGTGGACATGTAAAAAAAAAAAAGTTAGTTATAGAAAAAATAAAATTATTGTGTGTTCAGATTTTTTTTTTTTTTTAAAGGTGTTATGATGTAGAAAGCTAAAAAAAAAAAAAAAAGAGAGAGTATTTTTTGAATATTTTGCATTTGAATTGTTTACTAATGCTTATGTTTAAATTAAAAAAAAAAAATATTCTGGTTTGGTGCAGTTTTTCAAAGATGCAAAGAAATCTAATTAAAGAAATCTTTTCTTTTTTTTCTAATTAAAGAAATCTAAATCTTGATTGAATAAATTTCAAGTTGTCGCGTAAAATTGTTCTTTGAAAGTTGTCTCACTTAGCGCAACTAATTTCTATTTTGCAAGTGTTTGTAACAAACGCTAGAAGTGGTTGGTGGTGGGCAGAGGCGGAAGGTCAGAAGAGACAGAGAGGCGTGTGTGAAGAGTGAGGAGGAGGGGGAAAATGAAACCCTAAATGTTCCTCACGCTGCTCTCATTTCTTTTTTTTTTTTTTTTTGAGGCAGCCACGTCAGTGTTGGTGGACGTTGGGCTGACTCCGGGCAGCCGTATAGCACGACTTGAAAATAAATTATTAGGGGTGAAATGTGGGTGTTTATTAATTGCCTCCTAACCACTAACCGTATTTATCGTTAACCACTAACCGCATATATATACATGAAACAATGTCGTTTTAGTCTATATAATTGTATAAAAATCTAGAAATGATGTCGTATATAGTAGGATATTATCGTATTACCATAAAAAATATGTTTTTTTTAATAAATTCTTTTAACTTTTTTTTTTCTTTTAAAAAGCAATTAGCAATTAGTGGTTATTAGAGTTATTAACCACTAACCTCCGATCACATAATTGGTTAGTGAATTTTACTAACTGCCTAGGTGATTACGGCTAATGTGATCAAACTAATTTGTTCATTCATTCATTATTATTATTATTATTATTTGACATGTCTACACAAGAGGGGGAAGGAGATTCAAATTAATGACCTTCATTTTATTAAGCGTAGTAAAATATGGCCTTAAAAGCCTTTTTTTTTTTTTTTGGCACTTCATAATTGCAAAAAGGCAAATTTCTATTATTTATCTTTTCTGAAAATATAGACCCCTTTTTTGCTAAGGGTAACTATTTTATTAACATACGGATACTAACATGATGCGGAGCTTATTCATTGGAAATGATTAAAACAATTAATAAAGAAAATACTACGAATACTAATAAATAAGCTTTACATCGTGTTAGAACCCATCTCTTAGTAAAAGAGTTAGTACCCTTAGCATTTTTTTTTTTTGTTGTAATATCTTATGTATTCTGATTTTATAAATTAATAATAATTATTCTAATATTATGCATTTTTTTTTAATTAATATTTTTGTTCTTATTCGAAACCCTTTTAAATATGTTCATTGATCTCACATATTGTGGCTATTGGATCACCCTTTTGCTACTTGTTCAATTAGTTTTGCTAAATATAACATGTCAACATTAAAATAAAAATAAAAAATTAGTAAGAAACCTCATGATCCTTACCAAAAAGTTGTTACTTGGAGTAAAATTCATTCAATTAAAAAAATATGGGAAAAATATATATAAAAAAGCCTCCTAAACTACCAGCTGTTTACAATATAGCCCCCCCAATGTTCAAAAAATAATAAAGTAGCCCTCTAAACTACCAAAATGTAACAAAAAGGTCACTTATTTTTTATATTCCTATAATACCTCTATTTTTTTAACAAATAAAATAATGGAAAAAATATAAAAAAAGCCTCCCAAATTACCGGCCGTTTACAATTTAACCCCCTGAAGTTCTAAAAGTGATAAATTAGCCCCTTAAACTACCAACAAGTTGCATTTTGGCCACTTCGTTAGTCAATATTGTCAAATTGGATGGAAAATGCAAAATGATATCATTTTTTGAGGTTAAGTTACTAAAATGCCCTTTTGAAAAAAAATCAATTTAAAAATGCCCCCCCCCCCCCCCAAAACAACATCGTTTTGGAAAAAAAAAAAAAGAAGGAAAAATATAAATAAAAAAACCCCCCAAACTACCAGCCATTTATAATATAGCCCCCCCAATGTTTGAAAAGTAACAAAGTAGCCCCCAAACTACTAAAATGTGACAAAAATGCCACTTATTTTTTTATATTCCTATAATACCCCTATTTTTTTAACAAATAAAATAATAAAATAATTGTAAAAAAAACCCAACAAAAAAAATCAATGGGCAAATATTTATTTATTCCAAAAAACCTTTTTTTTTTTTTGGTATTTATTAGCCCATTGGTTTTTTTTGTATTTTTAAAAAATTGTTAAGTTTTTTGTTTACAGTTATTTTATAAGATCGCGAGTCAACGATGTTGCGGGTTGGGGCTCCAGTTGTGGAGCGCGGATCGGTGAAACTAGTGGCGTTGCGGATATGGGCTTCAGCTATGGAGTGCAGATCTACGAAGCCGTGGGTCTGGTGGCGATACCACCCTAAAGCCAGAAAAATTACTCTCCAGCATTGGAGAAGGAGATCAAAGCATGGGTTTCGCCAACCCACACTAGACCTCTTCATCTTCACCAGATTAAGTTTTGTTTTGTTTTGTTTTTTGTTTTGTTTTGTTTTTGTTTTTTTGTTTTTTGTTTTTTTTCCTTTGGGTCCACTATTGCGGCTTGGAAAATAAGAAGAAGAAAAGAAAGGGGCAACAGGCGTCGAGAAGAAAGAAAGAAAAAAATTGAGAGAAAAGTGAAGTGATATGGGTGTCAGTAGAAGAAAAAAAAATGAAGAAGTGTTGCAAGTTACTATTATTTCCAACGATGAAGAAGAAAGGCTATGAAGTTTCCGGCTATAAAGAAGAAGATGAAGAAAGGCTATGGAGTTTCCGGTGAAGAAGAAAGGGGGCTGCAAAATAATCTTGTGTTTTCAATCTCGTTGGCCACCTCTAAACGGTTGTTGTTTTGTATTTTTCATCTAATTTGACGGTGTTAACTAACGGAGTGGCCAAAATGCAACTTTTTGGTAGTTTGGGGGGTTATTTTATCACTTTTGGAACTTCATAGGGCTAAATCGTAAACGGCTGGTAGTTTGGAGGGCTTTTTTATATTTTTCCCTAAAATAATTGTAAAAAAATTAAACAATTTTTAAGAAATACAAAAAAACCAATGGGCTAATAAATACAAAAAAAAAAAAAGGTTTTTTGGAATAAATAAATATTCGCCCATTGATTTTTTTTTGTTGGTTTTTTTTACAATTATTTTATTATTTTATTTGTTAAAAGAATAGGGGTATTATAGGAATATAATAAAAATAAGTGGCATTTTTATTATATTTTGGTAGTTTGGGAAGCTACTTTATTACTTTTTGAATATTGGTAGGCTATATTGTAAACAATTAGTAATTTGGAGGGCTTTTTCATATTTTTCCCAAAAAATATTGTACCCTTTCAAAACCGCCAACTAGTAAAAAAAATTGTTTGAATATAATTGATGCAAGAACAAATTAATTCTTAGACTATATTATTTTTATTCCAAGGCCATCTTTTCATTCAATTTCCTATAAAAGGGTTAAAGGCTTTTAAGCCTTGCCTTCTAATATCGGAAAAAAAGATGGTTACAAAATGTATTGGAATACTTATGGTGGTTGCAATAGAGTTGTGTATCGCCAATAACGTTAATTCTACCTCTTTCGCTCATTCCAATCCCATAATAATTCCTCATTTCTTAGGTCAAAACTCAAGGTATCAGCAAGAGCCAAAGCTAAAGCTAAAGCTAGAACATCAAACACCAAATTCAAAGCCAGAGCATCATGAGCCAAAGGTAACATTGCATAGTTGCATTACAAAAACATTTGAAAATTGTGAGAAAAAACATAAGTCACGAGGAGTTACCTATGGTTATTGTCTCTTTGGTGGCTTTCAAGTTTGTCTTCACACCATTATAAGCTATCAAATGATGTTCACAATTGCATATCTAATTGCTGGTTTCACAACTTTTGGAAAGATCAACTCTATATGCAGTTTTGCACCTTGTTTGGAACTCTGTTATGAAAAGCATGTCAAGTACTATCCACACAATCCATGAGCTCCAATTTTAGATTTGGTAAAGATTTCTTAGCCACGTTGTCCCTATCTCCATGTTCATTGAGATAATGCACATATATACATATATGCATGAAAACAAAAAACAAAAAAACATATGTCGTAAATGCTTATCAATATTCATAAATGTTGTAAAATATGCATCTTTCACATCTACAATATTAATTTTGAAGGCAATAGTAAAAAGTTTATTATAAATATTTATTTTTATTTATTACAAAACGTTGAACATTGTTTTTTCCACATGAATCTTAACGTGTACTAAAAGTTAATTTATAAAATATTCTTAATTTATGAAGAACTTAATTGACAATTTCAATACTTAACGCAATGCCAAACATATAATATATATATATATATATATATTTGTTATTAATAATTGTCAAAATATTTGTATTAGTCTAGTTTTCAATGACAATTAATTTGTACGGATTGCCCAAAACAAAAACTGAATAAAGTAATTTTACTTTAATTGAAGGAATAGTTTAGTGAATTCTACCGATTAATGAATATTTTAAATAGCGTTGTATAACAATTTTATCAATGAAAATGCCTACAAGTACCACTAGTGTAAACGGCTTTTATTTTTTATTTTTTTGCTTGTATTTTGTAATTTGCACAAAATTTTCATGTTATGGGCCTTCTATTTACTTAACAAAATGCATGTATTTTCATGTTCTTCACTATGCATTTTATTTATTGAACTACATTGCACATTTACAACATGCTCTGTTTCAGGTTCAATTGGAAGCTTTTTAGAGCGGTGTACGAGATTGAGATTTGTTATATAGAAGTTCTCAAATGTTTCTCTCTTGTTTCAAATAATGTTTTTTTTTTCTTATTTTTTATTGTGGAATAATATTAATTATGAATGCTTTACTAAATGATTTGTACTCTTGTGTTTTTGAGTTTTCAAGTTATGTTGATTTGATTATTTAGGTTGGGTTTGCTGGTGACCCAATCAGGTCTTGGCCAAAGACTCATGTTAGGTCATGGCCGCAACCCATCATTGGTCAGCAGACCCACGCGGGTCTGGCCATGACCTAGGTGCGTCGAGCCAAACTTAGATGTGGGTCAATTCGTGACCCACATTAGGCTACAACCAAACCCTTGTGGGTCTGCAGACCCACTATAGTGACCCAAACAATTAACTGGGCTAAGTTAACTTGGTTAGATGATTAATTGAACTCTTGGGTCACTAGGGTTAGCTAGAGGGATATTCTGGAAAGTTTTGGGTTTCTGACCGAACACTCATTTGGGGACCAGCCCAAACGTTTGCCTACAATAGTACACGAACGCTCGTGTGGGGACCAGTCCAAACGTTCGTTGACTTTTTGTTGACCACTAGATAATGCTCGAGCATTTGACTGCAACCCTAAAACTATTGGGTAAATAGTAGACAAAAGTTCGGCATAATAGTACTGAACATTCGCTACACTGCAAGCCTACTCCTACAGAGCTCATAAACTTTCATACCCTATAAATACCCCTCCCACACCCTTTACCAACCCATTCTACCCTCTAAGCCCTAAAGAAACCATGCTTTTGAGCGTGGTTGTAAGATTTTGAGGGATTCCTTTGGTGTTCTTGAAGGAAGAGGAACTTCTTAAGGATTCATGCTGTTTGGAGGTAACCATCTCTCTCTAGTTATTTTCTTAGGTTGTTGTGATAGCCTTGTATTTTTATAGTAGCTTAATTGTTAAAAATTTAAAGGTTTAGGTTTTAATCTTGTTTTGAGCATTTTCTTTCCATTAGAAGTATTCTTGTTGCATGGTGATGTTGTTTTGGGCTATGATATGTTAGAAACCTCTTTGTAGCATTGAAACCAGTTTAAAACTGCTTAGGAAATCGTTGGGCCAAATGGAGTCTTGCTTAAACTTTCTGGCTGAACATTCAAGCTCCCAATAGTGTCTCTAGGGATGAATGTCATTTTACCTAGACGATCAAAAAAGTAGCCTCTGTTTTCAAAGTTCTATGATTTACGTTTATTTTAGCTTGGACTTAGAACTAATACTAAGCTTTTCACAGATTTAGAGAATTTGGAACCACGGAATATTTGAAGGATCTATATGACTTGGGTGAGTACAAACTCACATGATACTAGCACTTATTTTTCTTGCATTTCATGACTATTTTATGTACTAAATATGCATTTTTACAACTCTTATAAAATATATTTTGCTATGTTATGAACTCTACATATTGTTAAAATGTTCTACTTAACAAATTAACGAACATGATGAGATTGTAAGAGAATGCATATAAAATACAGATAAGACTAATTATATCATATGACATAGTACACCGGTACGAGCAGGATAACGACTATGAGCTTACTATACATGTTAACTTTAAAGTCAAACGTGTGTGTGGATATGATATAAGGGCATTGGATCTAATGGTTATTTCGTGACCGACGAACCTTAAATAATAGGTAACTATAGGACATATATCATTAATAACAGTCGGACTCGATCGGACTGCTAGTGTTATGGACTATAGCGTACAATGGTCAGGGCATCGGCATTGTATTACAGGTCTCTCGGGATGGTGCCAACCCTACTGAAAATGAGTAATATCTCAAGTAGACCATAGAGTTAAACTACCATTGATTCACATGATTATAGCACGTTATATTGCATTCATGAATAACTATCACACCAAAATGCTACATAATGTATCAAACAAAGTTCATCATTAAATGGCATAAGTATCATATGCATTTTTACTTAGTAAGAGCATTCACATCCGGCTCAGCTAATATTTGGCCAATTTAGCTAAAAAAAATCACCTTTATCTATTTGAGCTATTCAATTTTTTAAAGTACCCACATCCGACTCAGCATTTTAACTTTACATTCATTTAAATATTATTTCCCTATCATTTAAATATTATTTTCTTATTATTTCTTTATATTTTTTTTATTCTTTCTTTCTTAAAAATATGATGCTTCCTCCTCCCAATTTTCTTCTTCGGCCTGCCATCACCACCACTGCAATTCCCTCACTACCGGCGTCGATTCCCTCACTACCGCCGCGATCCTCGAGCTCAACTCCGTCCATCTTTGATTCCCTCACTACCGGCGTCGATTCCCTCACTACTGCCACAATCCTCGAGCTCGACTACGTCCACCATCGATTCCCTCACTACCACCGCGATCCTTGAGCTCGACTCCGTCCACTGTCGATTCCAGAAAGTTCAACAGCCGGTTCTTGTTCTGATCGGATCTCCTTGTCCGCCGACTGCTCAGCAGGGATCACGGCGTCGTCGTACTTGGATGGAGGAGATCTTCTCGTCGACCTTCGCCTCCTTGTAGCATGAGCCTGTGATGAACGCAACTGGGAGAAGGAGGAGGCGGGAAGAGAGAGGGAGAAGAAAGGCAGGTAGAGGAGAGAGAAATGAGGATTTTTTTATTAATATTTACGTTTGCTGAGGAGCTACAGTAAGTAAGCAAATTTGCTTATTAGTGTAGCTCCTCAACAATTTGTAGAGGGTCTTGTTGAGCCGGATGGAAGAGACTTTTTGGTGTTTGGCTCAACAATTAAGCCAAAAGGCTCAATTGTTGAGCCCACTATGAATGCCCTAAGTCTTCAGAATTATCCTAGTCATGGTTCCGTCATCTTAACGCCGACAACAAAATAACATTATCTAAGCTTGTGTGCAATGCTCAGCTTAGCCCCTACTTCTATGGAGGACCCAAATTCTAAAAGCCCATTGTTTGACAAATCTAAGTAAGAGTCGTAGAATTTTGGATCTTAAAACACAGTCTATTTTACTACTTATGTAATGAATTATTTTGAAAGTCCACTAAAGCAAATGAAACGGTATAGAACCATTGAACTAGGGGGCCCAATGCAAGGTGTATGCTCGTTCTTGTTCGCTCATTCTCGATGTAAATTAGAGCTGATAATTTTTGACACGATCACAAAATAAAAAATTATGGTTAAAGAGTCTAAACCCATTTAATTAATAAATCGGACAAAATAAAAAATTATGGTTAAAGAGTCTAAACCCATTTAATTAATAAATCGGATTATGATCAACACAAAACCCAACATGCTATATAATTGGTAAAAAAATATCCGCAAATCAATTTAATTAAATGACAATTGACTTCTATAATTTAGTGCTTAAAAAAAAATAAAAAATCATTAAAAACCTCCTCATATGCTGCAAATCAATTTAATTAAATGACAATTGACTTCTATAATTTAGTGCTTAAAAAAAAATAAAAAATCATTAAAAACCTCCTCATATGCTAGATAGAGCACCGTTCAATAATAATTATGTCTTCATAGGCTTTGTGAAGGACCCCAAAAGCATATAGACTACCCTACATATAGACTACCCTAGAAAATAAACTTGAACTCGTATTGGGTGGGGTGCGCCAGCCCGTGCTATAGTGCAACGCATGGGCGACGCTCGAAGGCCCCAGTAGCAAGCTACTGTGGTGGGCCCTCCCCCAAGAGAAATTAATTTAATATCATGTGGTCCGATGGACCACGTATCAGATATTAAACTGATAAGAACAGATACTACACTTGATCTTAGCCAAAAGGCCGAGAAAGGTATGATTTGTACAATGGCTTGCTTCTCTTTTTATAGCACGCTTCTGCGTCGTTCTTGTGTCACCCATCCGGTGTGGGACACAAACAAACAAATCAATTTGCTCGCAAAGGCTCAGCAATATCCTATTATGATATCCTATGCGTGGCGGCTGTAGACGTGCTTGTCGCTGATGCAAAAATTGGCCACGCAATCTGCTTTAGCTTCACTGATTTTCGTTCTACCAAACTGGCACTCTTATTTGCTCCCTTGGCGCACAAAAACCTCGTTTAAATCAGTTAAACTCTCGTAAAGATTGTAGTGATAACTTCAGATGCCTTAAATCACAGTGCTTTTGTTTTTATACCTGCTTCGTTCCTTTCTCATTTTTTCGGTGTGGGATCAGAAAGCACAACCATGGGCTGCGTCCGTATGTTTGTGGTTACTACGCTTCATTTTTATTCCCTTATGAGTGTGTGATTATTACACATAGCGGCACCCCCAAAAGCCGTCGGATAGTTCGGCTACTTCCAAATACATGCCCTCTCCCCCCTACCTCATTTTCTCACTTGTTTTGCGGCTTTGGTTGTGACCACTCTTTACCTTATCTTGTCGAATAATATAATATTACATATGTTTTTTGTGTTACTTAAAATTGATGTGATTTTCAAAATTATTGAGTTTATGATAAATTATTATTGAATTTTAATACAATGAGAAATTTTTTATTTTTTATTTTTTGGGTTACAATAATAATTTCAACTAAAAAATAAAGTTGACTTGGGAGAACTCGCATGCATGACACACGATCACTTTCATTGACACTCACTGAATTCTATTTTGAAACTATATGTACGTACGAGAGATAATTAATATTCAGAATAAGTTCAAAAGATGGTTAGTTGTAGACAGCTTGTTTTGTAAAATTCTTGTTGTCTTGTGTTTTGTGTTCTTCGGGGGAAAAAAAAAAAGAGCAAACAAATCAAATACAAAATACTTTTAAAATATGAATATAACGTTCATCTTTGTGTTGCATCAAAACAATTTTTCAAATTATAAAACAAAAAAAAATAATAATAATAATTTCACATTTGAAAACAAAGCTTATATTTTCTTTTACTTTGTATTTAAAATTTAAAAGCACCATTTTTTTAACGATCATTGTGGTTGGCCTAAATTACAAAACACTCCATATGATAAAAAAATAATTTATAAGTCCTCATAGTAGGTCAAAATAACACTTTACTCTTTAAAATTAATTTTTATTAGGTAACTTAATAAAATCTGTTACTTTGTCACATTATATTGTTATAGTAAATTAACATAATATCTTTTATCCCCAACATTTTACTCCGTACGTAACCCTCCCTCATTTTTGTCTTTCTCACCATGATTTGAGAGCATTTTGCAAGAATTAGACAGTTGGATTTTGTGAAACGGCTAAGAAAGATGAAGATGAGAGAGAATTAGGCATGAAGTAAAATTTTGAGGAAATAAGAGATTATGTTAATTTAATGTAACAGTATGACGTGGAGTGCAAACTGACATGTAATCTTAGCTGGCCGGCATCATAAAATGATGTGAAAAATCTTAATTGTTATTTTTAAAATTAAAAAAATAAATATCCTTATAAATTGGTTTTTATTTATTTATTTTTTAATTTATAGCTTTTAGTTTTTTTTAAAAAAATAATTTCAAGAGTTTTTTATATTTTATAAAGGGCATTTTTGTTCTTAAAAAATATTGATATTTTTTTGTTCTTAAAGAGTATTGATATTTTGTTGATAGTTTAAAAGACACATAGACAACATTCACGATGGTAGTTTAAGGGGATTATTTAATCTCATTTTCTTTGTCGCACAAGAACTAACGCTCTGTTTGTTTGCTGAGAATAATAATGTCTGAATATAAAAGATTTGTACTTCTTAATTTGGTTTCCACATATTTTGGAGCCAGGAGAGTGCGTCTTCCATTCTTGATTCTACTGAGCATAAGACAGTAGAATCCGAGTTTCAGTTTCCTTGGCCTTCCCTCGAACTTTCTCGGCAACCAAACAGTACTTAACTTTGTGCCCAATTCCACAATTATTGTCGTGATCAGAGCCAGTAGTCGTGTAGACCCCGAAGAAAATAATGTCGGTCAAAGTTGGAGCGTGTTGACCTGGTCAATTCCATGAAAAGACCACGTAATTCTCGGTGCATAGACAGGAACGTTCCTCCTCTTTTTTCCTAAGTTACTTGCGTTACGATGGGTCCCACTGGAATGGGGCCATAATCCAGCTACAATTACGAATTCACCCCTTTTCCCATTTCATAGTAATTTCTCAATTAGGCATATGTACTTAGCTAAGGGCCACCCAATTTTTCCTTATTTTTCTTTTATTAATAGTCGGTTGAGTCCTTGATCCTATCTTATGAAATAGATGTTACGTCCTCAAGAGGTAACTCAATTGATTATAACCACGCCTCATAAAACGAAGGTCACTAGTTCGATTTCTCTTCTCGTTTTTGTGCGGACACGTAAAAAAAAGAAAAATAAATAGATGTTACTAGTTCGAATTAGTTTTCTCCTTCTCTCTCATTGTATGGATATGTCAAAATATATATATATATATATATATATATATATATATATATATAGCCATTTGAGCCAATAGTTCAAATTTCTAACAAGGTGCCTAAATCCCATCGCTAATAATTGGATTTTAAAATCAAATCATTTTCTTGATTAGATTTGTCAAAATTCTACTATAAAGCTCTATTTGATTTTTTTTCCCCGGTGTTTGGTACAACCAAAAATTTTAGTAAAACGAAAAACATTTTTGCTTAATTAGAAAATCTTCTTTAATCTGCGTAAAATAGTTTTTCTTTTTTTAAAAAAAAAAAATTGTAAATCATTTTTTAAGTTCTAGCTTTTCTTTCTCACATACTCTCTTATAATTCATTTTCGCCCCAGTTAAAGATTATCGGCTTTCACTGGCTGTCATCGCCGTTATGAACACTAATTTTTCGTATGAGCAAAATGTCAAAAATTGTTTCAAATTGAAAGCCATTGAAACAAATAGAACCTAAAGTTTGATTACTTGTCCTTTTGCTTAATGGCGCTTATAATGTAAATATTATAGTAATTGAAAGATAGACCAAGGGCAATTTGTCAATTTGAAGTCAAGTCCTCACGGCCATATGAACGCTTTATAAAGCTCCCCCTTCATCCCTCATCCATTGCAAACAGGGAAAAAGAAGATCAATCATGGACAGAGAGCAAGAAGATATACAATTTCTCGGCTTCTTTGGGATCTTGAAGGAGTCCATGAAGATCATCTTCACATGGAAGAGAATCTTCAGCCAAATCACTCTGGCTCTCATCCTCCCACTCTCCTTCATCTTCCTTGCTCACTTCCAAATCTCCCAACTCCTCTTCTTCAAGATCCTCAAAAATCAAAATGACTTGGAGTTCACGCGAAAGGGTTCCCCAACATATTCTAAGCTCTCCGACACCATATCCTCCGAACAGGCCGCCTTCTGGCTCTTCAAAGCGTTCTACTTCACCTTCCTCCTCATCCTCTCCCTTCTCTCCACCTCCGCAGTGGTTTACACCATCGCATCCATATACACAGCAAAGGATATAACCTTCAAGAAGGTGATGAGCGTTGTCCCCAGGGTTTGGAAGAGGCTTATGGTCACTTTCCTATGGAGCTTCGCCATTGTTCTGCTCTACAACTTCGTCTCTTTTACACTTTTCTACTTCTGGGATCGCTATTATGGATCATATAAGATTAGAATTGCAATCCTCATTGCTCTTGTCATCTTATACGTAATTGGGTTTGTATATATCAGCGTCGTTTGGCATTTGGCAAGCGTTATATCAGTTTTAGACGACATGTATGGGATTAAAGCCATGATCAAGAGCAGGGAATTGATAAAGGGGAAGATGTTTGCTGCGGTTGCCCTGTTTTTGATGATTATTACTTTTTTCGTGGGAGTTGAGTTTTTGTTTGAGAATTTAGTTGTTCTAAATATGGGGAGAAGAAATATGGGAATAAGCATCCCAATCGGAATTCTTTGCCTTTTCTTGGTGTGCACGGTGTTTCTCTTTGGCCTTGTTGTTCAAACGGTCATCTACTTCGTCTGCAAATCATATCACCATGAAAATATTGATAAGTCTTCGTTGGCTGATCATCTGGAGGTTTATCGTGGGGAGTATGTTCCTCTGAAGGGAAAGGATATCCAACTAGGTGATGTTCATGTCTAGCTATATATGTTACTTGTTTTGATGAAGCGAAATGCTTAAGAAATAATTGTTAATGGAAACTTTACAGAAAGATTTTGTGGCTCCTGACTAGGATTCCCATAGATATATCATATATGTGTATTTCCTGTGTAAAGTGCAAGACAATTATATATATGATATTTAATAAAGTGAACAGTTTCCTGATGTTTCCATTGATTGGCTCTATTATGTTTGTTTTTGTTGTTTTCAATAAATTAACAAGAGTTAAAGTAATCTGGAAATTAATTGAGACAGGATCATAGGAGGTTTTAGGGTCACTGAATTGAATTTTTTATGTGTGATTTATGTTTGTCAATTCAAAATTCCCAGCCTGATTGCACTTAGCTCCATGATTTGTTAATGTGCTGTAAATATATAGAATTATTGAGGAGTGATGCAGTACAAGTGACAACAGGATCTTGGTGTAAAGAAGAGAAGAAAAGAAAAAAGCAGGGTCTTTCCATGTGCTTTTCTTGTCAACAAAAAATTGACAAGTCAAGGTCCACTCCTATTTACCATCTCTGCAAATTTATGAAGCTTGTTCATTTTCTACAGCCCTGTTTGGTATGGTCACTGACTCACTGGTGTTTCTCAATTTTAATACAATAATAAAAGAAAATTATGACTCTGTTTAGGGCTTTGCATTAACCACATATCCTATATATATTTAACCACCAAAATTTAGTATAGGGTTATGTTTATATTTTATATTTTATTTTTATTTTTTCTCTCTTCTCATATCTCAGATACTCCCAGGTCTTGATGCTAAGGCTTAAAAAAAAAACAAAACAAGCCCAAAAGACTAAAAACAAACCAAAATTATGTTCAATGTCGTTTAAAATATGACCTAATAAAGACCCAAAAAGGCCCAAAAGGCCCATTGTATGTTATGCAAATAGTAGATAATAACAACATGGGAAAAGTATAAAATAGCCCCCTAAACTACTAGCCTTTTGTAATTTAGCCCCTCAAAGTTTTAATTGGTATAAAGTAGCCCCATAAACTACCAACCTCTTATAAAATGGGCCTATCTGTTAACTGAAATCATTAAAATGGATGAAAAAGCCAAAACGACGTCGTTTTGAGATACAGATTTACTAAAATGCCCTTATTAAAATAAAAAATTAAATTAAAAAATCCCCCCTAAAACATCGCCGTTTTGCTTTCCATCAACACAAGCCTTTATTCCCCAACCGTGTTCTTTCCCACTGCAACTTGGCTGGTCAGTGCTTGTGAAGACGATGGAACTTGCAGCTATGGTCGGCAACTTGGCTGGTCGGTGGTCAGAAGTGAATTTATTTATTTGTTTTTTAACGACTCTCTCTCTCCCTCCCTCCCTCCCTCGCCGGTGTCTCTCAGATCTGCAGTGAAATAAAAAAAACCAGCAATAACATGTTCCAAGTAACTTTTTTGATAAAAAACTGACTTTTCATTGATAATCAAGCCTCTCACAATTTGCTCGTATGACGAAGATCCGTATACAATCGTAGAGCATCGTGCGAGTTCAAAGCATGCTATGCTGCATATTTAGAAAGAGAATGGGCTGCAATGTTCCCAGCCTTCTTCACAAACGTGAACCGCCAAGGGTGAACAACCTCACTTCAAGACAATTGCTCACAATAATCGATCACTTGTTGCAAAGAAATTGCTCGTATGAATTTATTGCAATCTCTATTTCCCCCGATAACTATTTCAAATGAAATATAAACTCAAAAGCCCTAAATGCCTCTATGAATTAATGCAGTGAAAAATGATATGAAAATGTAAAAACAGAAAAGGAAAAGGGAAGAGTGAGATCGCTCAGGTGAGCGAGGTGGTCGACCCGCAAAATTTTCTCACAAGAGGAGCAAGAGGAAATCCTGTGTTCCGGTCTGTTGAGCTTGGATTTCACCAAGTCATCGCTGCGATCTTCTTTTTCATAGCGATTAAATTAGAAACCTCAAACATATGCGTAGAGTGAGAAACAGAGAGGTTGAACTGGCCGGAGGGGTTGCCCAGTGGAGCATTGGTTCTGAAACTAGCAAAACGACGTCGTGAGGGCATTTTATATTCTTCAATTAAGACTGGTGAGGGCATTTTAGTAACTCTGTATCCCAAAACGACGTCGTTTTAGGTTTTCCATCCATTTTAACGGTTTCAGCTAACAAAGAGGGCTATTTTATAAGGGATTGGTAGTTTGGGGGCTACTTTATATCAATTAAAACTTTGGGGAGTTAAATTACAAAAGGATGGTAGTTGAAGGGGCCAATTTATACTTTTTCCTAACAACATTCAATAATTGTAATAAATGCATAGATATGGTTATTACAATTATTACACTGCAAAATTTTAATCATTGTGGTTCAAATTGATAAAGATATCAAACGTTAGGAGGGTAAAGTGCATTTTCCCATTTAGATAAAGAGGAAAGGGAATTCTAATTTGAAGATGGGCAATCGTGATCGATTGTTTTATTTGGTGTTTTTATTGTGGAGATGACTTTTTAAGTGAAATAAATAAATGAAAATTAAAAAAGATTATTTTAATAAGATAAAGAAAATTTTAAATAAGCTGGTAGATGGGGTTATAGAGACCGATTAGCTAAGATCACAAAAATAGGTTTTGGTTATCTATTTTGCATAAACTATTTGAAATTATCATTAATGAAAGGTCGTAAGCAAAATGAGTGAGGGTTGTCATTCCACCTCTAATGTCTAAGTCAGATAGATCACAAGATATATTAAAAAATCTTGAGATACCATTGTTGGACTTTCTTTCTTAAGCCTTTCTATGGGCCCACTCCGCTATCCATTTATTAATTAAATATCACTTTCCCCCTAATTTAGATTTAGATTTTTTTAATAAAGAAGAAAAATTTGTAGACACGTCTAATCAATTAAATATCGTATGATATACAATTTGTATCACCCCAATGTACACACAAATCTTGACCAACAATATATTAAAAAATATACTCTAAGCCGAGGGAATGATAAACTCCCACTTGGAGAATTGCCCTTTTTCCGCTATTGAAATACCTCGTGTCATTCATTCACTGCAGCCCACCACCACGCACGTCTTATCAAAACTCCCTTTTGAAAAAATTAGTCGGAATTTTCCCAAAAGTCCCCCGTGAAGAGCGGTCGTTCTTTTCTTTCTCACCGCCTTCACCCAAAAAAGTCCAACGCGTCCAGAGCGTCCCCACTCCTTCCCATCACAGCCACTCATCTTCCGCCACGCTGTAACAAAACAAAGCTTTCCGAATCCTAGTGGCCCAACTCTCTCTAAGAAATAGTTTTGTCTGCATGCGATCATCCACACCGGACAAATCGAATGGATCTCTCGTTGAACTTTCCGAACCGGGACCCCACACTACTACTGTGCGGCGCCACGCGCAATGCGCACCGCCCCTTGATCTCTCTCTTCCTATCTCCACCTTCAAATCTCCTCTCCGGTGCGTAACACGAACTGTTCCATTCACTACCAACCAATACGAACGTCTCTTTCCCTTCAGATATGAGCTCCGCAAAACCGTTGTGGGGTGTACTGACGGGTCACTTTATCAGACCCTCATGGGCGCCGCTGATTCTGTTATTCACGCTCCTGGCGATACTGCTCGTCCAATTCTCAACCAGACCCGTTTTCTCGGAGTGGTTGATATACGGCCGGTCGACCGCACCCGGTGACTTCGCGGATGGCCCGAGGACATGCGCCGGGTTTTTCGGGGCCGTGCCGACGAGAAAGGTGGTGATGTCTATCACGGAGTTCGGAGGAGTTGGCGACGGGAAAACATCCAACACCGAAACGTTTCGGCGGGCGGTGGGGCACATGCAGGGTTTCGGCGAGAAAGGTGGGTCCCAGCTGAACGTGCCGAGGGGGAGGTGGCTCACAGGCAGCTTTAACCTGACCAGTAATTTCACCCTCTTTCTCGAAGAGGGCGCTGTGATTCTTGGCTCCCAGGCACGTATGAATAAACCCTAAATACTTTGAGCAGTTTTTAAGGTATAATTCTGAATATTTCGTTATCAATTAATATTCATTATATGGAATAATTATCATCGGTATTCATTCTTGTATTTACTTTTTTATAACAGTATTTTTAGTCAGATTTAATGATTATTAAGAGAAACTCCACTTAATCTTTTGAATTGTCATCACTTTTTAATTATTCTTTTAAAGTTTAACTTCGTTCAGTTTAATGTATCAACTCTACATTTTTTTTAATGTCCATGACTCTCTGTTACAATTTTATGTTAAAAGATTCTCAAAATATCCTTATTTGTTTTAGAAAAAAAAATTGTAATGATTAAGGGGTTAGTCCAAATTTAATGGCATTTGTAAAAATATTTATTCCTTGGTCTTTGGAAAAAATTTGAACGGATAAAGAACATTAAAAAATAATAATAAATGTGATATACTAAAAAAGATGGTATTTTAAGAATTTTGTTAAAATTTAACAAAAAATTATAATAGATAATGTACATTAAAAAAATTAAAATTTGATATACTACATTGAAAGATCCTGAACCATAAAGGGGGGTGACAATTCAATGAGTAAACTCTAATTATTATTTGAAATTACAAATGGAGTAACATAAATACACAAAATTATATATACATATAGCATTAATTGTTTGGATTACAAATACATTGGAATGATTTGTTGCCAAGGGGCGGTATGTAACTTTGGACTGAGGCTAAAGGAAAGGCCGTCACGTTTGTCGTGCTCACGCGTGTACTTCTATGGAAAAAAAGATGTAGGAAAGTGGAAATGTGGGACTATAGGGACCCACCAGAAATTATTATTTTTATTATTTTTAGCTGTCTGTTTTCATGTATTCCGAATCAAGTCCTGCATTTGAATAATTTCTGATAAACAACTCCTCGGACCTCGTTTATAATATAAAAAAACTTATAATTAAACAACCGGCTTAATAATTAATACAAATTAATAATGCTTTTCTTATTCTCGACTTTACTAGTGTCTTGGGTAAGTAGCTTACTGCACTTACCAAAGTGGTGGTTGATCTGTAATTTATCATATATGTGTAATGTGAGTTTTAGCTTAAACACGAAAAGTGGTGGTCAATTAGTAAAGTATATTTCTGATAATATTTTGGCAAGTTGCTAAATCATCTTGGATTTTTTTTATTTTTTATTTTTTTTCATCTATAGGATCCGGAAGAATGGCCTATAATAGAGCCATTGCCTTCTTATGGAAGAGGGAGGGAGAGATTAGGAGGAAGACACATAAGCCTTATTCATGGAGATGGTCTCACTAATGTTGTAATTACAGGTACCATACCCCCACCTTTTTCTTTTCCCTCCCTTTTGATGCACAGTTTTGTTATGTGTAATATAAAAATGAAATGGCACATTTTCTTCTTCTTTTTTTTTTTTTTTTTTTTTTTAAAAAGTTATGTTAATTTCATTTTATAATATTATTGTGGTTGAGTGGTGTTGTATAAGTAAAAAATAATGAGGAGTCAATAGACCATCTTCTATGCCTTTGTGAGATTGCAAGTGCTGTTTTAGAATATTGTTTATGCCTAGAAAGGTGGTAGATCTTTTGCCTTGATACAACTTGGAAGATGATGCTGCTTTGTCTAATGTAGTGTCTTTAGAGGAAAAGCAACGGTCATAATTTTGAAGACCATGAGAGGATCTTAGTATAATTAAATAATTTATTCTTGAAGACTTTCTTTGGGCTGCTGCTTGAAATTGTACTTTTATGAATTTTCAAATTTTCATGCTTTTTTGGATATCTTCTCCACTACTTGTTAGGCTTCTTTCTTATATATTTTCTATATATTTGGATTGCACCTTGCGCTTTTTAATGAATTTACAATTACTTATCAAAAAATATATATATATATTGTACATGGGTCAAAAAATAGGACTTATTTTGAGTATTCTGTTCAACAAAATAAATTATTATTTTTAAATATGTTGAATTTATCAATAAAATTATGTTATATTTAATTAACAAACACTCTTAATCATTTTTATGGACAAATTGATTCCCATGTCATTATGTTTTGACTTCTCTGGGATGGTAATTAGTCACCATAATATGTATCATAACTTTCACATCAACTAACACTTCTCTATCATAACATCTTATGGATCCAACTTACATGCTATTATTAAAATAACATGTAAGTTGTAGTTTAAGCAACGGTTAAAATTGAATTTCAAAGTTACCTTATTTTTAGAAGCTTTTAATAAAAGAGAGAAAATGAAGAGAAATTTTAAAAGATTAAATCTTGATCGTTGCTTAAACTACAACATACATGCTATTGTTAAAATAATAGCATGTAAGCCGGATCCGGTTTTTAGATAACTGTAGAGTGTTTATTATTATTATTATTATTATTTTATCAGTGAAGGCTGTGAAGCACAATAATCATCTTTTATTTTATTTTATCTTTTAGTTGAAACAAAAACTATTTTTCAAATAATGTTACTAGGTTTCACTTCAGTTTATTGAAATTTGTCATCGTTGCAACCAAACTCTCGGTTTGTATCATTTGGTTTACTTCAAATTGCTGCTGTGCCATCTAGGCGCTGTTCAGATATGCATGTTGGCAACAGTGTGTGCAAAAGTTTTCTGCATCTCTACTATCTTTCATTCCACCAAAAACTATGAAGTATATCTGAAACTGTTGAGATTATACGTTTATTTATTTATGTTTGAACACCTGCTGTCTGGGGTCTAACAGATTATTTAAGGGTATCTGGTCCCTTATTTTGTCTTGCAGGACAGAAGGGAACAATTGACGGACAGGGGAGAATGTGGTGGGAACTTTGGTGGAACAGAACATTAGAGCATACCAGAGGCCACCTTGTTGAGCTAATGAACTCTCACGACATTCTCATCTCAAATCTCACTTTCCTCAATTCTCCCTTTTGGACCATTCATCCCGTTTACTGCAGGTTCAGTGTCCCCTGTCCCCAGTTATTCCTATCATGTTGTTTCTATTTCTTTTGTACATGATAATTTTGTTGATCTGAGATGCTGCTGCTTATTGATTAGTAATATTTGTTAAAGTAATGATTAAGTGGTTAAATTTACCTCTTCTTATAAGCTTAAGTTTTTGGAATAACTGATAATTTAACATGGTATTAGAGCTAAAAAGTCATAACATCAAACCTTGACTTCGTCAATTTACCCCCAATTTAATTTAATATTCCACGTGTTGGGCCTCTCCTATTAAAATTGAGTTTGAGTCCATATGTGAGAGAGATTATTAAAGTAATAGTTAAGTGATTAAATTTACCTATTTTTATCGGTTTAAGCTTTTGGGACAAGTGGTAATTTAATAATATTCAATAGCGATATAATATAAGGTTGACTTATATAGTTTTATACCTATGAAAAACTATATAGTTTTATTTTGGTTATGATTGACTTATATAGTTTTATACCTATGTCTCAACAAGATCCAAACCTAAAATGTGACTTTTAAGGCTGACAATTTTTCATAATACCAGCAAACGTACTGTGAATCTAACAGGAAATTATCGAGTTAGGGTTAACGTATATAGTCTTATACTTATGTATCAACACAAGCCGAACCCAACACTCGAACGCAAAGCAAATTGCCACCCTTAATGCATGCTAATCTTTATTCAGAGCTTGCGATAGAAGATGAAACACTATAATCTCATATGAATTAGAGAGAATTCACTTGGTTTTCCTGCCCTGCTACTTTGACATGTTATGCTTTAGATGTACTAACTATTTTCTGTGTATTTGTTTTCAGTAATGTTGTTATCAAAGACATGACAATCTTGGCTCCTCTCAACGCACCAAATACAGATGGTATAGATCCAGGTATGTTACACCATTTCTATTCTTGCAATCTTTGTACTCTGCATTGCTTTAGGTTTCTTATCGACCAGTCCTGTTGGAGAAAAACGAGAGTAAAACATACTTTTCTTGAGCTTTAACTTCTGATTTAACTGTGCAGACTCAAGCACCAATGTATGTATTGAAGATTGTTATATAGAGAGTGGGGATGATCTTGTGGCAGTAAAGAGTGGTTGGGATCAATATGGTATTGCCATGTCCCGTCCAAGCTCCAACATTATTGTCAGGAGAGTTTCTGGCACTACGTCAACATGTTCTGGGGTCGGAATTGGTAGCGAAATGTCCGGTGGAATTTCAAACGTAACTGTTGAGGATTTGCATGTTTGGGATTCTGCAGCTGGGGTGCGTATAAAATCAGATAGAGGTAGAGGAGGATATATAGCAAATATCAGTTTTAGCAACATAACCATGGAGAGAGTCAAGATACCCATAAGGTTCAGTAGAGGCTCTAATGACCACCCTGATGAAGGATGGGATCCCAAAGCTGTTCCAAAAGTGAAGGGTATTTTTATAAGTAATGTGATCAGTTTAAATTCAACAAAAGCACCCGTACTGGAGGGCATTGAGGATGCAATATTTGAAGAGATATGCTTTCAAAATGTCACACTTCTTGGCTTAGCTCCATCCATGAAATGGAAGTGTGAATTTGTTTCAGGATTTTCCAGTAAGGTGTTTCCAATGCCATGTCCACACTTGCAGAACAATGGCACTCCCTCCTGGTGTTCACACAGCTCATAACTTCTTTGGAAAGTTTCAGATTTTGCATATTGAGAAAAATTAGGCTTGAATTTTCAAGAGTTCACTTGAACTACTTCTTAGCAGTCATGCTATGAGAGATTTGAATCAGTGATCACATTGTGGGCATGACTGGATTCACAGCTTGTGAAGTTCATATGAATTTGTTTCCTTGACATGGGTGAGTGAGATGTCAAGCTGGTGTACCTCTGAGCTTAAAGAGCACTGCAGGTCAGATATCATCAGCCTTCAATTTTCGGCATCGAAGCAGTTTTCTTGTGAAGTTTGAACTTGCTTCCTGACAGGTTTTTCTGACGATTTCAAGATATATAAATTGATTTACAGTTACAAACTTTTTTCTTGGATTCCATAAATGTTTTGTTATTAATCACAGATATTACACATTCAGCCATGAGAGAGAGAGAGAGAGAGCTAGGCTGGACATGTATAGAGATACATAGGTGAAATGTAACACGTACGGAACCTTGTAATTCATTTCATTGATGAGAAGCTCATGTTAGTATTTGAAAGTTGCCCTGTTTATCTGCTTCTGGTTCGCTTTCTAGAGCGAACATAACCAAAAAACAAATAAAAACAAACAACAACAACAATATTTTCTGACCGATGTGGGATGATTTCAAGTTCCTTTCCTTCTTATTTATTTAGAGAAATTATGTCATGACCCCCGTTTGGCTTGGTGGTGGTTTTGGCAACTCCTATGATTAGTATGGGGTGGACGAACTATCTCATGGCCAAGGGGGGTGGTCCAGCCACCCCAACCCAAACCTTTTTTTTTTAAAAAAAAAAAAAAAAACTTTTCGGGGTCGCCCTTGGCCATGGAGGTGGTTCATCCACCCCTAGACTGGCCATGGGGTGGATCTAGTCACCCCTTTGGCCAAAATGGGGTGTTTTGGCCACCCTTCATTTTGGCCGGAACACTCTGATTTTCTATTTCTTTTATTTATTTTTTAGTTTTTTAATTGTTTTAATATTTTTCTTTCTTTTCTTTTCTTTTAAAAATTATTATTTTAATGCCCAAAACATGGTGGTTTTGAGCTACACATTCAAACAAAAAAAAAAAAGAAAAAGAAAGAAAGAGGAAAACTACCGCCCCTAATAAGCCTTGCCCTATAGGGGCAAATAGTCAAAGCACGGGTTTTAATTTCATCAAATTAAAAATTGGGACTAAAATGTCAAAAGGCCAAAAATCCTAAGAGAGTTGTAACATAATTTTCTTATTTAATTTCACAGTTGTCACTTTTCAAATAGCGGAAGTTGTGCGGGGGAAAAAATAGTGGTTTAAGAAAAACTGAGATTTACATGAGCTCCTTGACAAATGAAACAAATAATTAGAAGGGAAAAATTCAACTTACCTCTTCAAATTAATATTTACCTCTTCAAATTAATATTTAATTTGTAATGTCTTCTTAAATAACGAACATGTCCTTAGTAAAAATAAAATAATTCCAGAAAAAAAACTCAAAACTATTTTTTTTTTTTAAAAAAAAAAAGGGGGGGCGGGGAGGGGGTGGTCGAACCACCACCTTTGGCCAGGTGGCCATTTAGGGGTGGTTTTGGCCACCCCTTCTTTTAGTCCACCTCTCCCTTTTTAATTTTAATTTGTTTTTATTT
Source organism: Carpinus viminea (assembly GCA_013348765.1). NCBI lineage: Eukaryota > Viridiplantae > Streptophyta > Magnoliopsida > Fagales > Betulaceae > Carpinus > Carpinus viminea. Next base: position 16,925,479 of record CP054667.1, read on the forward strand.
ATTTATTTATAGGAGTATTTATTTTTGGTAATTTGGGGGAAATAATATTAATGTAATTTTTAATTTGGAGGAACATTGCAAATTAGGTGTAAGTTTGAGCGGGGTATATATACTTTTCCAAAAATTAGAACCTCCATGGAAGCCAGACTAACAAGAGAATAAAGCAAAAACACAATACAGGGAGGAACAACGAAAAGGGTGAGATTTTATTTATTTATTTATTTTTTTACTTTTAATTAAAAAAGGCAAAAGGGGACGATCAGAGTAGCTACTCTATCTATCTGGACGTGACTATAATAACAATTGCCTACTTGGACCAATGACATGAAGAGACCTATACGGTGATTGCATGTGCTACTTCAAGCCCAATTAAGTTATAACTAGATCCAATCACATTCATTCAGAATTGGAATCCAAGATGGTTTACATTAATTAGTCTTAAAGATTCCCATTACGGGAGTTAAATCCATATCTTAGTATTTGTCTAACCACATGGAGATTGCTTGGGACCATTCAACCATAGCCCTTGATGGTTTTAGTTGACTAACGAAAACAAAGATTTCTGGACGATTTGCATCCATTGTTCTGGGGCCTTTTATACAGAATTACAAACAAACTAATCGTAATAACTTGTAAGAGAATGAAACTATCCCAGTTCATTACAAATGGCTAACAGCCTAACACCCCAACAATCCAAACATATGAACCCTATCAGACCCATTACAGGTAGCCAACCACATGTTTTCTTCTGTCCTTTTTCCTTTTTTGTTTTTGTTTTGCCAAGAATAACTTGAGAAGGAGAGAAGGGTAAGAGGCTAATGAATGTAAATCCCAAGTACATGTTCTTCCTCTTTTATGTTCTTGGCTATGACTACCAAGATATTTTTAGCATACAATATATGTTTCATTATCAATTCAACTTTTCCAGGCCTTGTGATTCAATTGTAGAGGTTAAGTTCTCATCGCGGCATATAAGACACGCACTGACGTATAAACAAATGGACAGAAATTTCTTACAAACTAGGTCGAAGGAAATTTTCTACAAACCAGCATCTAAAAGTGAAACTCACTTTCGTTTTCTCGGCCGAGTCTAGGAAAACAAACATTAATTGGGTATTTAGAAACATAGCTGAAATTGAGAAAGAAGATTGCAAAAACATACTGATGTAGAGTTTCTTCAATAGAAATTTAGGTACATTTGTGGGGGGGAATTACTAGCAAGAGGGTAAAAGACTGCCCTTTTTACCATTTCCAGAAAACATTGGAACCACACTTGTATTTGTCCTTCCCTTCGCATTCCAACTGCAAATCGTCAGAAATAAATGGCACTTTCTGCATCAACCCAAAACCAAACCAGTCAGAGAAATGTTAAAAACCAATGTAAAAAACAAACCAAGAAAAATAAATCATTCCCATTTAATTAAAAGTCAAACCTTTTGCTTGGCAAGATCTTGGCAGCCAGTGAAGTTCTCAGGGAACTTGCATGTCCCAAATTGAACAGTATAAGCCCGTGCAAAGTTTGCACCACTTGTGGCCAACCTCTTCTTGTCATTCAGTTCCTAGCACAACATTCAAGCTTAGTTGAGTACATTTTGTACTGCAATCTTGCAAAAAAAAAAATGTATCGTTTGGGAGCTGCGATTTCAAAAATCGTGTTTTCAAATCGCTATCTCAGATGGACCCAAGTCTCAGTTTAGAAACCAGAGATGAAAACCAATGAATATGCATAAAACTAAAAAATTATGGATCCAAAGCAAGATAGAAAACCTTGTTAACTTTGCTCTTTTCAAGGTAATCTTCGAGGATCCCAGCAGTGGCAGAGGAATTGGAGGCAGCAGCAGCAGTTGTGAAGAGGGTGGCTGTCAGGTAAAGCAGAGCAGCCCTTCTTCCTTCATTCCTTTTTGATTCTTTTGGTTCAGAGACTGTAGCCTGTTGGGCCCTTATCACAGGCAACTTGCGAGAAGGCACAATTGGGGATGCAACAGAAGGCATGGAAGCAAGCTTGGCATTGAGATCGGAAGATCCAGCCCCTGAGATGGCATAGTTGCATGCCAAAACACCAGAGTTCATGGCTGCCATTGCTGCAACTCTGATTACAATCTCGGTTTTCTTTCAAATGAGAGGGAAGAGAGGGTACGTGGGTTAGTGGTTGTTTTTGGGATCATGGATATTTGATAAGGAGTGATGTGATAATGAATGTAATACTGGATTGTGGTGGGAGTGTGGATAAGGTGAGATTGCCTCACTCCTATTGGCAAACTCTGCTCTTCATGCTCTGTTTTAAGCATTGAATTTCTGTGGTGAGCTATAGTTTTGGCCCCACATCGGAATCAAAATTTGTACTTGGTATCTTTTTGTTGAGAACAGAACCAATTTAGATCAAGGAATGAGAACCAGTTACTTTGAGAGAAGATTCTTTGTTTTGTGTATTGTTAGATTGTGTCTATGAGTATTAGATTATATAGATAAATTATAATTTGAATTATTAAATTAAACAGGTTAAACTCTTTAACTTAATTCTCTAATTTTGTATTGGGTTTGGATCATATCGAGGCATTAGCATAAGATTATATATGTCAACTCTAACCAATCGATTTAATTTTGTGTTGGGTTCATAATGGATTTGCGGGTCATGTCAAAAATTGCCGATCCTACCAATTACCCAAATGACGGATATAGATTTCCAATAATTTGCTTTTCAAATTGTTAACAATTTAAATTGTACATGTTAAAGAGCTCACATAAAATACACCTATTTGAATATGTGGTAAAAAGTAATGCTAAAAATCCTTCTTGTATCACTTCAAAAATAATGTAACTTCTAAAATCAATATTAAACTTGTAATTGTCCACTACTAAATTTTGATCAAATAATAATTTTAAAAGTTAAGTCATTTTATTGCAGAACCCCATAACATGGAATAGATCAAGTGCAACCCCTCCAAAGGGGCTAGGGGTAGCTCCACTGCCACTCCCTATAAGAGGGGAAAGGCTCCACAGCCTTTCCCGAGCCATCCCATTTGAAGAGCTGGCTACCACCCTATGCTAGGGAGGTGGCTTTTTTATCACCCTTTATATTTGGAAGTGGCCAAGAGCCACCCCACTCCCTCCTTAGGTGGCAGACACCTCTTCCCTTTCCAGAACTAGCATACTCGCTTTTCTTTTCTTTATTTCATTCTTTTTTTTTTCCTATGTGGCAAGAAGATATTAGACTATTAGTGCTAACATATACATTCGCATACGTACTAAAAATTCATTTAAAAGAACCAAGGAAAAGTGGATGGAATAATCAATTTGAGACAAAGGGTTGGCACGAGGAGTTTTTAGATAATTTGTATACCTTATGAATCAATTTGATACAACCCTAAACTCCAAACTATCAATTTAATAACTTTCAGGAAAAAAAAATCTTAATGGCTTTCACGTTTGACTTCTCTTAATAAGTCCTTTCTAACATACCGATGAAAGAAACCAGAAGTCATGAAAAAGTGCAAAACTTGTAGAAACATAGAATATTGAGAACAAATGAACTAAAACACTTACAAATTCATTTATCTAAACGTTGGGAAAACGCCATCATGACCTAAAACACTATATATACCAAATTATATGTATTTTATGCACAAAAAAGCCAATTTGGATGAAATGGAACAACTTTCATTCGTCAAAAAATGTGAACATCAAATAACAAGCAAAGAAAGCAGCATGGAATCTATTCATCCTAGCATTTTCGTAGATCTTTGTAATTAGTTCACTCAACATGTCCAAAAATACACCAAGAATGAAGCTAGCTTGAAAGGCAAACCATAAATAGCACTCGCTGAAATTGTTCAGCCGATCTCTGAACTAGGTATCGGGGATGCCCTGGCAGCCCATAGAGAGAAGAGTTGCAAGGCCCACTTGTCACGAACAGCCTAGGCAAGTAGACACCACAACCCATCTGTGGGGGCTACCTTAACTGCTAGCAATTCAGGCCCCAAGTGCAGGGATCCTCATTCCTCAACTAGTATTACTGAACCAATCAAGAGGGATATGCATCAAAGTCCAGCTTAGGTGGAATTTCTCCACATTAAAATTCATCTTCCAAGTAAAGTCCAACATGTTTAACTCTGCCAATTCAAGATTTCACAAAGTACTAATCTTCATGCAAGACATTCTATGTGATTCAAATAACTGTGTTAATAGTTAATCAATATACATGTTTCTCTTATGTAAATCTGCATAAAACAAAGATCATAAATTCATGTGTTAATATGGATTTTTTTCAGCATACTCTAACGAAGCGTACATGCGCTTAAGGGCACCCAAGGAAGAAAAGAACAAAACTGTAGTTACAATGCATAGAGCTTGATGAATGTTACTCAAGAAAAGAGACCTTCAAGTGCGATGAAGAATACCTACCAAGTCCAAAGCAAATCTTTGTCTTCTTTAGAAAGGTGCCTTAAATTTTCTCAGCTATGGATGTGCAACTCTCGTAAAATTAAATAACTCCTTGATTTTTCTCCATATTATCTTCATGATGCCAGTGAATTCATCATCTTTGATGATGGCAGAGTGTTTATCATCCTTGGTTGCGATGCATTGAAGAGTTCAACCACACCAGCAATGGAGTCAGTACCCGGAACAATTTGAAAACGAAGAAAATTGTGAAGTTAATCTAGCTTGCTTCGATAAAAGTATCCCAGAAGAAACTGTATCCATCCACTGTTGTGATTACCTTAACCGTGACAATCTTTTCCGTTTCCGATTCTTCTTACGTACAGCAGCAGTCTTCATACCCTTGGAACTAGATGGAAGAGGCAAAGTGGACGATGGCTTGCCAACATATGTTCTGCCTTTCTTCGAAACCCATTTCAATGGCAGATTATTTACCACAGTGCCAATATCGCTAGAACTTGTCAGTTCAACAAGTTTCTGAATTTGATCAAGCATGTGGTGAGTCCAGGCCATCGACAGATCTAGTGAAACTGAATCATCCATTGGTTTTTTCCATAGGCTCATCAGTATCTCTTTATATGACTGATAAGACATTGAAGGTTGATAACTTTTATGGTTTTCACATATCATATTGACCTTGATTACATGCTTGCACAGGTTTCCTTGCATTGACCATGCACAATCACAGAATGCAAATTCAGATCCAGGATTCCACACTAGACGTGCCTGGTTGCTGTCTCTTTGGCTTAAAACCTTGGCAAAGAGGTGGTCCTGATCATCCAAGGTAACTGCAGAATCAGGAATCTGTAGTGCCCTGTACCATGATGTAGAAGCAATATATTCTTCCTTCACATTTTGAAAAGAACCACTTTCATCTGCATAGCGGTCAAGCCAGTAGCTCGAATGCAGTTCAGTAGTCAGCTTGTGCACTAGCCAGTCAACTCTCTGAAGTGCACCAAGATGCGAATCATCAAACAGTTTGGCTTTAAGCTTCACATGATAGGCTTCTATGGCACCAGATGCCTCCTGGCTAGCAAGTGGAAGAGTTCCAATTGTGGAAAGCCACATTTCTGTTAGATAAAGAGCAAGTAAATGTTAGATGCAAAACTTTCAAGGCAACTTCGCACAGAGTCTTGTATGAGTGTGTGCATGTCTTTGCATGTGCATTTATGAGAGCTACAGAAAGAAATCGAACCAATTTTAGGCACCCAAGAGGCCTTGAAATATTCCATAAAAGTAGTTTGATCAACAAAATCCTGGGCTAGTTCTTCCAAGGCAGCGAAAGTATCAACTCCATCCCAAATGCTATACACTATCTTCCCCAGCCGTTTAAATATTTCGCGCTGAACTTCGATGTTATTGCATTTCTTAACAATATTCCTTAGCCATGATCTACGAACACGCCAGAGGGAAAAAAGTACAGGACAGCAAAATATATCCCTGAAAAAGAGATCAATACTATCTATAAATAACTCCATTCCAAAATTAGTTATTTTTGTTTCAAAACACAAAGTTAGAGCAAGTGATTCCTGCCTTATGGGATCCATTTCAGCTGCTGCATCATCAATCAAAAACCCACTGACCTTCCATCCAGGCTCGACGCTACGGGCTCTATCATGTAGAGCTTTCATCCATTTAGACATGTCTGGCTTTGCAAAGCTGCGTGTGATAACCCATGCAACAGGGAGGGCATGCTTCCTTGAATCAAATACAAGAAGCGTGCACAAGGGGTACTGCAATTCAACAAATAATGACAAAAATATTCTCTCCACTAACAATTTGTAAAGCTAGTATAAACGACAATCAATGAATTAAATACCTTAAGTCTCTTTATGCCAAACGTCGAATCAACAGCAATAAGACTGCGATGGCCAAAACGGATCATTTGTTGCAATTGCCATTCTGTTTGAATACCCAAAATGAAAGGAGCTGCTTCTGAAGTATCCTGATAAAAGAATATAGTCTTTTTATTGCGTTCAACCCACATCCGGATGCTAGCTTGGTCATCTAGATCCAACTCGTGGGTAGATCGCTTTATGATCATTCCAAGTTTGTGGACATACTGGGAAGCAAGGCTATTAACTTTTGCATTTGAACCACAGTATCGTTGAATCCCTTCTATGTGTTTCTCTAACACATTCTCTTCAGGAATGCCCAGATAGATCATAGACATTGTCTGTTGTTGAATCTCGTTACAGATATATGGAATTTTCTTGGCACCAGGGCCAATGGCATCTCTGTCAAGTGGCCCATGGCACACAAAGCCAGACTTGTTTACATGGCGCCTGACACTATAATTATATATAATAAGTGCAAGTGATGGACGAGCATAAAGACGCTTCACCACAAAATGGCAGGTGCAGCCTCGCATGGATTGAGGTCTAGCGGCACGATTGCGGGTGTTAAGCCGATATCTTCTACTAGGTAATACACCCCCACCTTCCCCGTAATTTTCAGGACCAAATGAACACCAATACCTTCAAGAATCAAAATAAGAAATCAACATAAGAAATTTAGGAAGCTTTGTGTCAATTAAGAACATTGGTTTTATATCATTTTTGTATCCATCTAGAACCTGTTATGGCTCAAACTTCATAATTTTACACACACACACACACATCTATGTATGTATGTGTGCAGTATCCATAACAAGGTCTCAAAAGAGAAAGAAAAGGTTGTCATAGATACTTCTACATATTTTATACCTCACTTAATCAGGTCCAAACTTCTGAAATTAAAAAGCAAAGAACAAAACAAAAGGAAAGTTTCTTAGAATCACATCAACATCTAAATGCCAGATCCAGAGATCACACATACTTTTGATGGCTTTAAACCATCAAAACAATGTCTTGTCAGGATTGTGTTAAACAATGTAACACCACAATATCTAAAAACACACACACACACACACGATATAGCACCACAGTCTCACATTTGGAAGATGAATAACCCACATAGAGTGAGTAGATTATAAAGACACTCATGGGTCCTAAGTCTCATATTAGTTCCTTACTAGGTGAGATTAGACTTTGTAAGTGATTCTAGGGATCAACAAACTGGCTAGTCATTTTAGAGTGATAGTGCAGATGTGACTAAAGCTATCTCTAGGTTGTTACAAATGGTATCAAAACAACCTAGTAACACAATGTGGTACTGGAGCATTACATGATGTGACCGTGACTAAAATGTAAAGATTTAAGAAGGGGGATTGTAACTCCCTAGTCCTATATAGGGATTATGAATAACCCACATGGAGTAGATAGTATATAAAAACACTCATAGGAACAAAGTCTCATATTGATTCGTTATAAGGTAAAACTAGACTATATAAGTGAGTTTAGGAAGCTCCATATTGACTAATTTTTTTAGAGTGATAGAGTAAATGTGCATAGAGTTTTCCTTGGGTTGTTACATACAATGTATATGACATGGCAAGACAGGAAATCAACCTTTAACCAAAAAATTAAATAATTAAAAGAGCAAAAAGGACATGAAGTTTACAAAGCAAAACATAAACTTACATCCTATATTCCAAATATTCATCATTCTTGTACTCCTTCAAGCTTCCCAAAGATCGTTTTCTTCCTCTTTCAATATGGAACCGAGTTGGGCATTCCACGTTAGAGCATTCACCAATTATAAATGCATCAACACGTTCATAAGGAATGAGAGCAACATCATCTTCACGTTCAGAATTGCGAAACTTGGTCCAAGTCAAATCAGCAGAACAGAACTCCTCCTCCGGTGGATCTTGTACCGGGATATCAAGTATGGATTCTACTATAGCCATCTACCTACTAATAAATAAACACATTGGCTCAAAATTAGTACCACCTTATCTGTAAAATAAAGTGCACAGAAAAGAAAAATTAGCCAATGAGTAGAGGCAAACCATTCAAACCAGGCAAATGTGCATAGCAGCAAATTTAATTAGACCATTACTACTTGTTACTCTATACATCCTTTTTAACAAAAACTTCTATTTTTGCTATAATGAGAAAATTATTCTATGATCCATGTAAAAATTCATTTTTGGTAATGATCATATGAAGTTCAAGAAGGATTGGGCATACCATCTTTTCTTAAAGATAAACAAAGTCACAACAGTGCAACTCAAAATTCCTATTTGAGTTGAGATACTAAGAGAGCACATTCTACCCATCTCAACCATATGAAGAAATAATAGGAGTTGCTAATGACCAACAAATTAAGTATTGTCTTTTTCTAATTATTATAAGGAGGTATCTTGTAACGACCAAGGGAAAGCGCCTAGACACATCTGCGTTATTATCCTAAAAGGACTAATCAATTTAAAACTTTCTTATAATCATTTATAAGTATTGTCTTTTTCTAATTATTATTAAGGAGGTATCATGTAACAACTTAGGGAAAGCACCTAGACACATCTGCGCTATTATCCTAAAAGGACTAGTCAATTTAAAACTTTCCTATAATCATTTATAAAGCTTAATTTAATAAGCAATATAATACTTAGCACCCAAGAGTGTCTTTATAAACCACCCATTGAATGTGGGTTACTCATCTTCCCAATATGGGACTGAGGTATAATATGTCCAACCTAAACCTTGATTGAGTTAATAGCTCACCTAAAATATTCACTTAGGGTCCTGTTGATCAGGTATTTAAAAATTTCCTAATATACCACAAGTTTGCCAGTCAATAAGCTCATTACAGTTAAGTGTACATAAGGGCCAAAATGAGCCAATTATAGGGCTGCTCAAGACTACAACCAGGTTGCACAGCTCAAATGGCCCTGTTTGAGATGGATCTATGTTTTTAGTTTGACCAGTAGCCCAATTAAATTTTCAAAATCATATAAATTTAGCATATGTTATGTGTCATAAGTTTTTATTTTTGTTTTTGTCATAAACTTTTTCTATTAACTTATGACACATAACAGATGCTATTAACTTTTTCTAACCATAGTGAACAATTTTTACTCCAAAAATTAACTAATCACTTTTTAGAACTCATAAATTTATTTGTAAAAATTCCAATCTACAGGAACCAAAAATATATTTATCATAAGCCGGGGTAATATCAGCTAGTTGTGAGGTTTAGAGTCCAAGATTATTTGTTTTAAAGAAAAACTAAAAAAGATACTTTTATAAAATGGTAAATATGGCGTTTAGGACAAGGATGACCTCAACTGACTTAAAGATAAATTCCGTATTCTCGTCTCAGCCAAATTATTCATCTCCTTTCTCTTGTTGGCTTTTGTGGCTAAATCTGTACCCACCACCACAAAGCATCAGACGTCATAAACACTGGCGATTGTGCCCAAACCCAAACCAAAACCTCTTCTCTCCTAAAAGCCCCCTCCCTCTCCTGCTCTCTCTCTCTCTCATCACTTTCATTGTGGGACTGCATGGAACAATTACTGAAATGGTTTACTTTCAATCTCCCTCTCTGTATGCGTTTTAATTTAAATGATTGAAGATTATTATGACTTGGGTTTTCTGTTGGAACAAAGATTTGTTTTCTTGATAATTTATTTACGTTATTTGTTGTGTCCTGTTTTTGCTGCATATGGAAGTGTCAAGTGGGTTCTGATGGAAAATGTGTACTAGTTTATGTTTAAGTATTTAATTATAGGACTGGAAAATGTTACAATAAGTGTCAAAATCTTGTTTTTGAGCTTGTAGATTGCAAGTAACTGCATGTTAGTTTGGGAATGGATATGAAACACTGTCTTCTTGGTCCAAATTTCTTTCTTTAGAACATGGTATGATTTTGTTACTGTCTGTGTATGTGTGTGTGTTTGCGCGTATGCGAAAATTGCCCATAAAATTGGGTATCTAATGGAAACATTTTCTTGTATTGAACAGTTAATATGGGGTTTCTTTCGCACCCAATAGCTATGGTTTGAAGTGAATTTATTGAGCTGTGTTGAATTAAGAGATGGCAAATATGGTTATGCCCACCTGTAAATCTGTTTGACTGCTATAAGTATGGCTGGTAATTCTGTCTGCTTACTCACAGGAGAAGGTTTCGTGGTTTTTTGGTTTCTTGCTCTTTTTATTATCCTTTATACAACTCTAGTTTTCCTCATCTACTGGTAGATGTGTCAACTAAACTTTTTCAACAGTTATGTTCTTAAGAAAAAAAATAATGTTAGTTTTAGGTTGTTTAGGAAATGTAGAATTACCAAGATGAGCTTTTGGCTTGCAACAAATGTACGAAAACGAATATATGAATAATCTTGATTATGTACAAGTTATTGGTGAAGCAAGCATTTTGCTTCAGAGCTACTTTTTAGAAAATGAGCCAGATGTGAGCATGAATTGTACACTTATTTATACCAAGCTGAGGCCGAATTACAATATGGTTGCTTTAATTGGGTTCATGAACTTTTGGTGTCTGACAAATACAGGACATAACCTAATGCTTAAAATTGAGCTGGTGACTTGTGATCAGTTAACATAGCTCCTTTATTGAACAAATTCAGATATTTTCCCCTAGCCAAAGTGAGTTCAAGAGAGTAAGTTTGCGCAACTGCTCTGAAATTCAAATTTTGCAGACATCAGGTTTATTGTAGTGCAGCTTGCAACTGTTATCCAGGACCATTGTGGAACTCTCTTAAATAAGAGTAATAGTTGATTGAGAATGTAGATGTTGGTGTTATTAAAGAATTGCGTAGTTAATTTGCATATGTTGTGGGTACCAACTGGCACTGCTAATGATAGGAATCTTAAATTGATATGATTTTGAAAATTTAATTGAGTTACTGATCAAGCTAAAAGCATAGATCCATCTCAAACAGGGCCAGTTGAGTTGTGCAACCTGGTCGTAGTCTTGAGCAGCCCTATAATTGGCTCATTTAGGTGCTTATGTACGCTTATTTGTAATGAGCTTATTGACTGGCAAACTTAAGGTATATTAGGAATTTTTAAATACCTGATCAAGAGGACTCTGAATGAATATTTTAGGGGAGCTATTAACTCAATCAAGGTTTAGGTTGGACATGTTATACCCCGTCCCATATTAGGAAGATGAGTAACCCACATTCAATGGGTGGTTTATAAAAACACTCGTGGGTGCTAAGTGTTATATTGCTTACTTGTTATGTGAAGCTAAGCTTTATAAATGGTTATAAGAAAGTTTCAACTATGAACTAACAACAACATTATTAGAATACTAGAATACTCGGCTCGGCTCGGCTCAACTATGAACTCTATTGCTGTAGATAATGCTTTATGTAGGTATCCTCTCATTACATCTACAGTTATTAGATACTATCAAAGGATATATTAATACCTAGCATCAAACAAATGTGGAAAATAACATAAGGCATTAGAAGGGCGGAAAATGAGAGCCAATACCAATAGTTCTCTCAACAGAAAGGCAAATCTGCATATTTTTTTCTAAGAAAATAGTCACCTTAACGATGATATTGGCTCCATGGAAGGTTTCATAAAATAACACCCCAAATTAACACAGAGCACCCCAAAAAACATCCGAACACAGAATCAAAATCTAAGTAATTTGGTCTTATTTTGATTTGAAATTGTCAAGAAAAAATAAAAAAGAAGCAACCAGATTATGCATTGGGACGTACCTTTGGGCCATCGGCTTTCACAAAGATAGAAAATCCACAAACTCAGAAACGCAGAGGAAAACCTTCAAACTCATACCCAATCTACAAACAATCAAACCAAAATCTATCACAATTAAACAAAAATCTTCAATCTCAGCCTCACCCATATCCATATCGCTTACAAGAAGGGGAAACAGAGGAGGGGATGTCCACAAAACGGGATACCGGAGAGCGAGACGAGAAAGAAAGAGAAAGAGAGAGGAGCTTACCTTGAGCACGACGGAGGCAAGCGGTCTACAGAGAGAGACTCCGCGTGAAACTGTGGGAGAGAGCTGGAGAGGTGGGAAGACTGAAGCGGCTGCCGAGAGACGGAGAGAGTGAGAGATAGAGAGAGGGCAAGGGTTCATTTTCATTTTCATTTGTTACCGTTTATTGCCTTTTCCCAAAATAATAATAATAATAATAATTTTCTTTTAAAACTTTTTATTTTATATCATCTACTTTTTATTATTATTTAAATAAAAAAAATTACTATAAAACAAAATTTTGTTCACTTTTTTATAACAAACATTGTCACTCTTTTTTTTTTTTTTTTTTCACATTAACTACAATGTTTAAAGAAAAGGCTTTGCCAAATAAAACCTTAAACTTTTGTTTTAGGGTTAGGACCGTTGAAAGCATAAAAGAGATGAATAAATAGAAGTGCAAAACTCATACTTTTGACTAAAAAATTGTTTAAAAAACTAGTTAAAAATAGAATAAAAAAAGTTGTTATTATATATATATAATTATAATTTAGGGATAAATGTAAAATTGGTCAATTTAGTTGACTTTCCACAGATTTGGAGAATCCAGATTATTTGGAGGAATACTCGGAGAACTTATTTGACCTAGGTGAGTTTTAACTCACAAAAATTCGTAATGCTCACCATTTATTTTCCCGCATTAATGCACAACTATTTTGTGTATCAAAACATACATATTTACAACTCTCTTGATATACACTCTGCTGGACCATGAACATTATCATTTGTAAAAATGTGCTACTTAACAAGATAATGATATTGAGATTTGTAAAAGTATTCATGTAAAATACTGACAAGATTAATTGCATCGTATTATATGGTATACCGGTATGTGTGGGATAACAACCATGAACTTACTATACATATTAACTTTATAGTTAAATATGTGTGTTATAATATGGGCCTTGGATCCAATGGTTGTTTCATGACTGACATAGCCTTAACAGACGGTCACTATAAGATGTATATCATTGGTAGCGTGGCCCACTCGAAGTCGGACTTAATCAAACTGTTAGTGTTATGGATGATAGCGTACAATGGTCAAAACACCGGTATTGTATTATAGGTCCCTCGGGACAACGCCAATCTGTGACGTCCCACATCGCCTGGGTATGGAGGTGGGGATGTGCTTATATGTATACTTCCATCCTCAATGACAACAACGCGTTTTAAAGCCGTGATGGTAATGATCCCATCAGAACTCCGCAGTTAAGCGTGCTTACCAGGATGGGTGACCTCCTGGGAAGTCTGGTTCAGGGCTTCCAAAAGCGGACAATATTGTGTATCATTGGAGTGGGATGTTACACAACCCTACTGAAAATGGGTAATATCTCAGGTAGACCATATAGTTAAACTATCATTGTTCTCACGATTATAAACATGTACTATATCTATATTGTATCCATGGATAAATGTCATACATAAACTGTTGCATTCTTTATCAAATGGAGTTCATTGCTAAAATGGCATGAGTATTGTGTGTATTATTACTTACTAAGTCTTTAAAACTTACCCCCTTTGTTTTCCCCCTTCATTATGTATAATTGCGCGGTTTAGCTAGTATAGAGGATGGGTGATGTTTTAGGTAGACCATATTATTGAATTATTATTGTTCTCATGATTATAAGTATGTATTATATATCTATATTGCATCCACAGATAAATGTCATACATAAATTGCTGCATTCTTTATTAAACAGAGTTCATCACTAAAATGGCATGGGTATTGTGTGCATTATTACTCACTAAGTCTTTAAGTCTTACCCCTTTAATTTTTTTTCCCCCTCCATTATGTATAATTGTGCGGTTTACCCAGCATAGAGAAGGATGGCTTCAGACAGAATATTGGTGGTTGCCTAGGACCTGATCTAGGTCATTTTTTTAGGACATGAACTCGATATGGCTAAAGTCCATGTGGGACGATGGAAGAACCATACAGGCAGACATGATAGAGATTGTTATTATGTTAGTATTACTCAAGATTATGCATTGATCTTATTATCACAATTACATTTTGGTTTATAATGTGTATTTTGATAATGAGTCTATTGATTAATACATTTGATGATCTATCTATGTTATGAAGTTTATCTTTACTCTATTGATTACACTTATGATGTTTAGTTATTACTTTCTATTCGTGTAGTTTAAAGTTTTTTGCTGTATTCTCTCAATGAGGGGAGGTAATGATCCATGAATCTTATCTCACAAGGAATGTAGGTTAAGAGACGAACCATAGAATCAATTACCAGTTAATTAATTTTCACATGGTGTTACAATCCTATTCTAATGGCTTAACTTTTCTTGTGTCATTTGGTTGGAAACAAGTTTCGTCAAATGTGGTATATGCGAGCTAGGTTACTTGTTGAGTTTTTCTGTAATAAAGGTAACTTATGACCCTTTTATGCTCTTGTTGTTGGGAATGGATCCTGAAATGGATGGGATCCATTTATTGTATTTAGAAGGGTAAATTTGTTCAAATATTTTTTCCCATAAAATTTTTGGACAAGTTTACCCTCATAAATGCACTAAATGGTTCCATCAATTTCATTTGAAACGGAAATGATACTTCTCCCTTGTGTTGGGACTATATATATATGTCAACTTTAATTAATTTTCATATTTTTAGTGTTATATGAAATATTGTCTTTCTTTCCCTACTCTACACTACTACATCAATTTTGACACCAAAATTTCATAAAGTAGGACAATCCCATGTGAGAGGGCGCTTGGACAACTACTTGGATAATTTGAGTAAATGGGGCTAGGCTTGCGTGGACACGTACCCAAATAGATAGACCTGATCAAACACTCACATAAAATGCCTTAGGTAGTGTAATAGAACAACTTTATTGCACGAGTTCAACTTTATTAATACCCTTAATTAGGAACCGTTTAAAAAAGAAGAATAAGGACATAGCAGATGGGAATAGTTTTTTTTTTTTGGAAACAGTAGGGAATAGTACTTGTCCATAAAATTAGCCCATGCTTTAATGTAGGCTTTCAAATCTCAAAACAGTAAGGCCCAATTAAAACCATTAACTTTGAGAGTATTAAGGTGAAATCAAATTTCTCATCGGATTGTTGCAGGCATCTACTGTATGATTGTGCCAAAAAAGGCATAATAAATTACAAAGATATAAATAAAAACAAGAGAGTCCCTACTATCATGTCTTGGTATAAACTGGCCATTTTACAGCATCCAATCACCATGTGACATATCATTAATTTAAGAAAAATGCAAAAAATAAAAGTGAGAACAATCACACAAAATCAAAGAAAAAAAACTCAGAGTCGACAAGACCTGCACTGCACTCCATGTTAGGGTCTAGCCGTCAGAACGCCTCAAACCCCGCTGGTCATGACCCGCCTCAAATCGCGCTTGCCGTGACCCACCTCAAAACCTACTTCTAATGTCCTAAAATCTATTTCTAATGCCTCAAAACTTGGTTTTGGATTCAAATCTAAAATTTAGAGGTGGAAGGTTAAACTTTTAGGAATTTTATCACCCTAAAATCTAGTGTATTTTGGTCCAAATTATTTTTGTGCACTTTTTATGTTTTTGCTTATGTGTCAGTTATTAATTGAGGGCCATAAAAATTGGGTTTTAGGGCTCATCCTAATATAAGTTAAACTCTAAAAGCAAAGAATATAATTTCTTATGGGTTTTTGTTTTTCTAATTCTTATGGTTATGGGCTTCTTGCAATATTTTATATATAGTTCACAAGTTTTGCCGGTTATCTAAAATGTGTATGATATGATCTAACAAAAACAATAAATGCATTCACTTAGAAAAATAATAATTCTACCTGATCACAACAAAATGATTGCAATGCAAATCCTTGCAAATAATATTTGGTTTGTGTATGTATAAATATCTTGTAGGTTTATAGATATGTATGGTTAAGGTTTTACAATGCAAAATTTTATTTACGAAGTTTTACAACACAGATTTTTTACTTACAAACTTGATGTATTGGAGGAAATCAAATGTTTGTATAACAATTTCAAAGCAAGAAAATCGTGACCATCTAAGAAGGGAGATCATTCTATTTCAGCAACATATTGTGATTATGAAGCAATCCCTCTTTGTCTTTGCTAAGGTTTTCTCTTTTGCAGAGAAATATTGTTTCTAGTTTTCACTTTATTTTAAACATTATATATTATTTGTGTTAATTTTTTCACTTTATTTTAAATAAATACTGTGAGGATTTACAACACTATCAGGGAAATTTCTGAAAGTAGGTGTGAGGCAGGAAACAATATATGAAACATTTTTACATCTCTTTGTTACCATCCAATTTTATATGATTGCTTCCTCTGCCTGTTTAAGAATATCATGTATGTGAAAAGCGTTAGATTCAAACTAGTGAATGTGAATTCTACATATCTTTTTGCCCATGAAGTGTCGAGCTAAAATCGTGTTTTGTGGATTTTTTTTTTTTTAAAATTTATTTTGGCTTGAAAAAGTGTTTAGCATGTTTTGTTCTAAGACTAGAAAATAAAATTTTAATAAATATGGCATTGCCTAATCTTAAGAGCTAAATATTTAGAGATTTATTTTTAAGTAAAAAAAAATAGCAGTATTTTATCTTTCCATGAGGAAATTCTGAATTCTATGCCTTCGTTTAACAATTTTAGCACTAGTACTAGTATTAGCATCACCATTTTCATAAATGGTGCAATCCTAGGGCACATTGAAGAAACTATCAAACTAATTAATTATAATTTTTTACTTTCTATTTCATGTTCAACATGCATAGAAGTTGGTGCTGAGGCAATGTGCCTAGCTTTTAGCCTAAGCAAAAGAAAATTGGTGAACTTTGAAGGAAGAGCTCAAATCAATTTTTTTGTTTCGATTTTGTAATCTTATTTGTTTTTGAAAATTCCATAATGTAAATAAAATGTAATGATTTGTGTGTAATTAGCATACTAAATCAATGGTTTGTATTTATAATATGCTTTGCAAGATAATGCATATCACTTTACACTTATTTTGTTACAACAAAATAATTTGAATACAATTGTACGTTATCCTATTGTCTTTCATGTTTGAATTTATCAGCATGTTGATGAGTATTTGTTGAGTCAACTTGTTGATGAGTATGAGATGAGTCTCTCCAATGAATCCTAATGTATACTTTAAATATGTAGAATTAATAATTCCTAACATGCTCATTGCTCCCAAAATTAATGTTTAAGAAATTCAAAATCCTTAATTTTATTGATTATCAAAAACTTGACAAAATAACTTGTAGCACGGTCAAGAAATATTTTGCACACATAAACAAATAATAAGTAAATAAGAACACACATAATTTATCTTGTATCAAAATGTTCTAGATTATACGAGTTAATTTTGTGATGAAAATTCTTAAAATTCTAACAATTAATTATTTTAATTACATGATGTAGATAAAAGTGGATAAAAGTGTGGTTTTTAGCTTTACTCGAATTTTTTGAATAAATTCAAATAAAACTATCTTGCCTAAGATAAACAAGCACCAAACTCGTTCAATTCAGCCTCAGGTAATTTTCTTGGATTTGACCTAGATTCTATAAAAATAAAAATAAAAATTGCTATGGTTTTTCATCTAGCTCTCCTAATCCTATGTGGATATTGTTTTTTAAAGAAAAATTTAGAAAAGTAAGAATAAGTTTTTTTCTACTTAAAAAAAAATCCACATAAGATTGAGAGAACACGAGAATGAACGATAACATGGACATTGGTTTTTAAAGAAAAATTTAGAAAATTAAGAATAAGTTTTTTTTTCTACTTAAAAAAAAAAAAGAAAACCCCACATAAGATTGAGAGAATACGAGAAGGAACCGTAACATATATATATATATATATATATATATATAAAAGAGATTTCTTATAGTTTTTTCAACAGTCTACATATAATTTAACTTAGATCCATCAAGCTTTCAAGAAAAAAAAAAGTGCAATATATTCATCCAAAAAAGAAATAGGCTATGGTTTAAAACCCATGGTGGTAAAGAGTCGAAGTGGACTTGGAGAGACATGGTTAACCTTAAACATATATACACACAGTTATCTAACGAGTCAGATGTAATGCAGTTGTCAAAAGATTAAAGCGAGAGAATAACACTTAACAAATAGGCTCCAAGCTTATTTTCAGGTCTATCCCTCTTTTTCTCTCTCTTGTACAAACAAATAAAAGTAATAATACAATTGTAATTCTTTTATATTTTTATAATACGTGTCAATATGCAATTGGAGCCTTGTCAACTATTAAAAAAATGTTTTGGATGGCGGCTCAAGATCAGCCTCATAAAAGCCTTGTAGTATCGAAGGAGGTTCTACCCCATGGAAATGCCCTTTAATGAAACTTTAGCCTTAGCTGATTGTCACCAAGAAACCACCGGTTTTTAAAAAGTATTCATTTCTTTTAATTTTTAACTCATTTTTTTCATTTAAATCAAATCTTTTTATCTACTTCTTCTTCTTCTTTTGTTTTGTTTTGTATCCCCTAGCCGAGCCATTCCCTTTTATGTATCCTCTTTTTCTTGTTACTTCTTTCAATGATCTTCACCCTCAAAGCACCACCCTTAATCAGAACTTCGAACTCCTTAGACTCCACTGACCAACTTCTAGTGCCTTCCATAGCTCAGCCCAACCAACCAAACGAAATCCCTCCAATCTACGTACCTACTCAGGCAAAGAGTGGAAGAGAGCGTTTGTAAAAAAGAGAGCGCGACTGACTCGAAATTTTTTTTTATAAAAAGAGAGCATGACTAACTCAAAAAATTTATTTGTTTGTCATGTTTGGATGTTCAGCCACTTCCAAATGGCCATGAACTGATTTTTTCGACCACTGCCTGGCAAGTGGGGATTAATGTAGAACTATATATGTAAAGTTTTTAAATATCTTTTTACAACTTTTTTATTTTATTTTAAGTGACACGTGTCACAATATGATTGGTACTGCTATGACACATTAATGGATTCGGTCAATTTTTCTAACATATTATTAACCTATTTATTAATTAATTAATTACTATTATTTTTATTTTTATTTTGCTTACCCATGGAGATCATAATCACTTTTCAAATCTCAAACAGCTATTTGTTTTTTTTTCCAAAAATTTAATAGGACTTCCAACCACCAAATTACAATGGGTTACAACATTCACGGTGGCGGAGATAAATTTTTATGCAAAATGACTCTTCAATACTTACTTTTATCTACTTTAGCTAATATTCTATTAAAATATTATTTTGGGGAAACTTCACAAAACTCCCCTAAACTTTCACTAGTTTTGAAATACCCCCTCAAACTTTAAAAACTCTCAATTTAACCCCAAACTTTCAATTGCTCTCAATTTGAACCCCTCCGTACAAATTAGGTTTTAAAATTAAAAAAAAAAGACCAAAATACCCCTGATTTTCATTTTAAAAAAAATAAAAAAAAAAGTTTTGGAAGTTGGAATTTTAAATGGTTAAATTTGAAATGGTGACTTTTGTATAAAATTCCAACTTCTAGAGATTCTTTTTTTAATTTTTTTAAAAAATAAAAATCATGGGTATTTTGGTCTTTTTATAAAATTTTTAACTCTAATTTGTACAGAGGGGTCCAAATTGAAAGCAATTGAAAGTTCATGGGGGTAAATTAAGAGTTTTTTAAGTTTAGGAAGGTATTTCAGAACGGGTGAAAGTTTAAGGGGGTTTTGTGAAGTTTCTCATGTTATTTTTTTACTCTTTATTAGGAAAAAGTTTAGGAAAAAGTTTTGAGAAAAAAATAAAATAGATGAGAGAAACAATAAAAAATAAAATGGCTTCCTTGAAAAGTACTGCTACATTTAGTAGTTTTTTTTTTTGGCTAATTCATTGTAGGGCTTTTTTACAAAGATGATTAGCTATTTTAAATAAAAGTAACATTTAGCTCTTCTATTGTGAATGCTCTTTAGATAGTTCAGGTCGGAAACGAGTGGGTCTAAGTCCCCTTCCATAGTTCCATATATTCAAGCACAACTGGGGAAACAATTGATAAATTAAATAAAATAAAAAAACACAAAACACAAAAACTCAATAGAGGAAATAAAATAACTATTCCTAAGTCTTATTAAATTCACAATGTGGATAAATGAATAAACACAAAATTTTATGTTTCAAAAACAAATATGTGAAAGGTCTTTACCGTTAAGCGATAAGAACACTACAGAAAGACTGCTACTGTCTTATGGAGTTCTATCTTCAGTCATGTTGGGTTACGTTGAGTTATGACTAGACACGAGTGGTACACCTTCTTACTTGTTGGAGAAAGCTAAGTAGTAGTCCTCATCGCTTAGTCGTGTAGAAGATGGTTCTGTCTTACATTTTGTGGTGCCTTTAGAAAAAGAAATCATGAAAGTTTTAAAGACAGAGTCTTTCTTCTATAATACTCTTTATCACTTGGCAGCTATGTTAGACTACAATAATTTGCTTGCTTTTTATGATATTTTTACCCTTTTTTTTCTTTCTATCTAAGTATATCTCTTGTATATTTCTTGTACCTCGATTGCACCTTTTGTGTTTTTTAATAATATTGCGACTACTTTTCTTTTATAAGATCCATTACTATATATATTAAAAAAATAAAAAATAAAAAAAGTTCTATGGAGTTTGGGGCCAACAGTGCAACGAGTGGCAACATTTTTGTTTGCTTTTATCTAAAAGGAATTACAAAAAAAAAAAAAGGTTAAGAGAGTATTGCATTCTTCTAGATCATTTGTCAACTCTATGATTTAGAGCAACTCTCTTAGTTATAAAGACTCAATATCACAACTCAGAAAAACGCAATTCACATCTAAGCTATACTCCAGAAGAAATAAGTTAAAAAAAATTAGGGAAAACTACCTTTACCCTCCATGAATTACAGGATTTTAGTCATTTGTCCCAATGAACTATCAAGTGTGATATCTGACCCTATTAAATTACCTAATCTTAGTCAATAACCTCCTTCCGTCAGTCAGTTCTGTTGAAATAGGCAGTTAACGGTACATGTGCAGATCATGTGCCACTTTTAAGTGTTTTTCTTCCATTTTTGCCCTCCATTCTACAAGCTAAAATTACTGTATTGCCATTATTATCGTCTTTCTTCTCCAAGCTCACCTCAGCAACACTAGCTCCGAATGAACTGTCATCGAAAGACTGTACACATCTAGGAGGAACTCTTCCCGCTAAATTATTGTAGGATAGGTCCAAGGTAGCGAGGCTTGTCAACTCACACATTTCGTCTGGTATATCGCCGGTGATGCTGTTCTGAGAAGATAAAGAATGCTTAGATCTTTCAACTTACCCATCTCTTTTGGGATTTCCCCGGAGAGATTGTTTCGGCTGAAATTGCTGGAGGTGAGAGAAGTACAACTAGATATCGAAGATGGGATCTCACTGCTAAGGTTGTTGGCACTGATGTTGATCCTTGAGAGCAAGTGGATGAAAATTTCCTACGGAATCTCACCGGTAAAACTGTTCATTTCCAGAGACAAAGTTTGCAGGTTTTTTAGATTTCCGATGGACAGAGGGATTTTCCCCGTGATTCTATTGTTGGAAAGGGTGAGAATTCCGAGTGTGTTCTCTGAGATTTCGAAGGGAATCTTGCTGGAGAAGATGTTGTCGTCGACCTTGATCTATTTAACCATCGGCAAAGTGAAAATCCCAGCCGAGATCGTCCTGTTGAGTAAGTTCTTTTTTATTCAGATTTTTGTTAAGGACTTGCAATCAGCAAGCTGCTCAGGAATTGGTCTGGTAAAGAAGTTTTTCATCAAAATCAACATAGACAACTTCCCTCCTTTACATAAATCTTGAGGAATTGGGCCGGTGAGTTGGTTTGTAGCAACGCCAAGGTATTTGAGTTTTTCATTCCGGCCCAGGTTCACCGGGAGTTCAAAGGTGAAGTTGTTCTCCCATAACTAAAGCACTTCAAGATTCGGAAGGTCTCCGACAAACGAAGGGACTGGACCGTGAAGGTTATTCCTATACAGATTAATTAGGCTAATATTTGTTAACCTTGAGAAAATTTCTGGGATTTCTCCAATGAGATTCTTTAATTGACCTGAACTAGCCGGAACTTTGCCCATGAGTGCATCTCCGTTCAAGCCAAAGAACTCGGGGCTCTGAATCTTCGAGTAACTCTCCGGCATAGGACCTGAAAAGAAGTTCCCTCCAAGACAAAGGTGTTTGAGATTTTTCAAGCTCACAAGCTCCATCGAAAGAGGCCCAGAGAAATTGTTGTTGTATGTGTCGAGAACCTCGAGCTCTGTCATTCCAACAGTGATTTTTCTAGGAAAATTGCTGATGAAGACATTGTTAGAGATGTTGAGTATCTTGAGCGACGTGAGGTTTTCCATCTCCTTCGGAAGTTCCCTCGTGAGATTGTAGCTAGAGATCGTTAGGTTCACCAGCTTGTCCTGTAACCCAATCTCTAGTGGCAGAGAACCATAGAGCGGAGTAGAAGTCAGGTAGAGAGAAACAACCTGTGAGTCCTTGTCGCATGAAACTCCGGAGAAGGAGCAATGGGCCGTTGGAGACGAGGAGTTCTCCTAATCCTTTAGGCCCGAGCCTTTGGGCCCAGTCATGGCCGACTTGATCTTCAACAGAACTTCAAGATCACTACTATCCGCAGAAGAGCATGATGAGAAAAGGAAGAAAACTAGAGCAACATGGAGGAGCTCACGCATGCAAATGAGGGTATTTTGGGTATAGAAATATTGTTATATAGAATGGAGGGCAAAAATGGAAGAAAAACGCTTAAAGTGGCATGTGATCGGCACATATATCGTTGACCATCTATTTCAACGAAGCTTACTGACAGAAGGGGGCTATTGGCTAAGATTAGGTAGTTTGATGAAGTCGAGTATCACACTTAGTAGTTTATGGTGGCAAATGGCTAAAACCGTGTAATTCATGAGAGCTAAAGGTAGTTTTCCCAAAAAATTAAAATTAAAGCTTCTTAAGAGTCATTTATATAGCCTAATTTCACCTAATGTACAACTAATACTGGCCTTGGCACTAGCGTACCTTCATACTTACGCAATATGGGTATCACAATCTCCCTCACTCAAATATCTAACCCCATCATTAGGGCATATGTTGCACTATAATACCCCAACACCATATGGTGTTAGTGTGTTACTTGGTTGGCTTTAATACCATTTGTCGTAGCCAAAGAAAACATCCAAAAAGGACCAGTAAAAAGTTAAAATTGGAACTTATTAATAGCATGGTCTCACTTCGTATACAGCTAATGTGGCACCTAGCATATACATGTCTTTATAATGTGAAACTTAACTTTCACAACAATATGGCAAAAATTTAACTAGATCAACCAACATACAATATGGCCGAGTAAAAGTAACCCAAGTTTGTAATCATCTAAGATTTTGCTTAGGCCATTCTTTAGCATTTAAAAGGGATATATATATATGAGAAAACTGGTTTTGCCTACAAATACAACCATTCAGTTAAAAGCGGAAAAAGTCTACTACGTTTGACACTAGACATTATTTCCAACTTGAGGTAAGTAAAGCGTCAATGAAGAATATATACACACGAATCATCTGCTCAAAATAAAGTAAAAGAACACCTGTAATACCCCAAACAAAGGGGGGAAGGGGGAAGATCCAAAGTGTGCGACCAAGGAAATCCACAAAAGTAGGGCATAAGACTAGCTCCAACCAGTCAAGCCTAACTTTTCAGCAAGATTGTACATAACAAGTTGGCCCCAAACAGGTCCGAAGAGACGATCCCCTCCAATGGCAAAAGTAAGGGCCCATGCTGACAGAAGAGCTGTAAATATGGCGAACCCAACTGCTGATCGAACAACATCTACAAGAGGAAATGTATATTAAAATAAAAACTGCCATCTAATTTAAGTGCACCTTTTATAACACATGCCAAGCAACTCAGTGATACAAAAACTGCAACCACCAAGTGAATCATAATAGAGATATATTCCCGGCAGAAAACACATAAATTTATATCAAAGTTCAGCAGATGGAGCATGCTTATAAAATGAAAAAAAAAAAAAAATGGGGGGAAAAGAAAAAACACTCCAACTCAAGCATCCCAAGAAACACATACTGCAAGCCTTACCTCCTGAAGCAACACAAATTTAAACCAAGCATGACCTTTAAATATTTGAGCAAAAACACGGGTTTTCTGATTTCTTTTTTTCCTTTTCTAATGAATTAAAGCTCATGTACGTAACAGGAATCAAACAACAAGTCAGAAACAACTAACACATCGTCCGGAAATTCTACTTCCTTTTATGTTTGATGCAAACCCTTACATATAGAGTGACCAATCCTATCTTTGCTAAATAAGCTTGATTGAACTTAAACATGCACATTAAGCCCATATGATGTAACAATGACAATAAAGCACAGATGGGAGTTCTCAGCTTCACAGTGAGAGTGCCACGACCAATCTGTGTGCAAGAGAACTCCCATCTGTGCTTTAATGGAAGGTTTTATAACATTACAGTACCATAACAATCTTAAATATATTGGTATTTACCGATCAAACAAAAAAACAATCTTGAATATATTGGTACCCCAGTATGACATGTAATCTAGACTCATAAATTGAATGAATGTGAACTAAGTGTTGATAGAAAAACGAAACACCATTCTTTTTCTTTTATTTAAAATATTGACGGAAGCCTCTTATCTCGCAAAGTGTAATAACTACTTTTTTTTTTTTGGGATGAATGAATTTTCATCAACCATAACAAAAAATACAACCACACTCTAGCAATTAAGCTAGATTGCCAGGAATGCAATAATACAACCAAACTATCCAAGTATACAATGAAAAAGCTAAAAAAATCACCATGCCAGCTAACTTCTAACAATACAACCAGAAATCAGCAGACCAACATATCAATACAAGAAATCAAGACCAACACCCCAATTTATACAGATTTCAACATTTACAGTAGTCTTTCCATTCCCTCGTATTCGATTTTTCAAATCCCAAATCACATCCTGCAGTATTTTCTCTTCAGTTCTAGGAGGTTTACCATGTCTTATAACATTCCTCTGCCACCATAAATGATAAACTGCAGCACTCCAACACAATTTGCAAACATTAGTCATTGAGCTCTTATTCCCCCATTCCTTACACCCAAACTCACAATGTCTCCCCAACCAGTAGGAATGTCAAGCCTTAAATTTCTCTTCATAAGATTCTGCCACAATCTTTTGCTAAAAACCACATTCAAAAAACAAGTGGTCTATGCTTTTAATGCAGCTTCGACAAAACACACACTGCACCTCACCTCTATAACTCCAACTTAACAGTTTATCTCCAGTAGAAAGACCATTATGGAACACAAGGCAAAGAATAAAAGCTTGTTTAGGAGTTGCCAAAGCAAACCAAACCAGCCTCCACCATTCAACTTCTGGCTTCCCGCTACGGATTTCCTCCCATGTAGCCTTACTACCTAACACATTTTGTTAGAAGTAACCCAAACAGCTTTATCCTCAACTCCAATTTTCACAAAAAGGCAATTTACTTTGTATATGGACAAGTTCTTAAGACCTTGCAGGTTGCTATTTCCATTCCTTGCCTATCATTACCATGGACAGTTTAGCTTCTAACTTACTGCCAGAGTCATAAACCACAGGATATCCATGTCTCTGAATACCAGCTAAATGGTAGTGCCATCCCCCACCATAAACCTCAAGAATTTCTTAGCGAAGTCCTTCATCTTCAAAATTTTCCTCCAACACTGTGAGCAATTTTGGGGCATTTTTACCTTCCAAAAACACCTACCCTTCAACAAATTAGCCCTAACCCAAGCCACCCACAAGGAACCTGCTTTAGCAAACAGGTTCCAAACATGTCTCAATACGGCAGCCCTATTCCAATCCTCAATACTCTTCAATCCCAGCACCTTCCCTGGAAGTACTTTTTCTTAACTAACAAGTATTAATGAAAACAGAGCTCCAACTACACTAAACTAAAACGTTGATGTGCGTATCGCATTTAACCTTCGAATTTCAAACATATGATTCATTTCTTTCATATCAATTTTTAGATGCTCAACTAAATCATCAGTATTTCCACACAGACCGATCTAAATACCACCAGTGACAACACTAACAAACACCCACCCGTAAAACTCAACGCGATTAACTTGATATGAGAACACGCATCTAAATTTCGCAACAAAACAAATTCAACGCGCTCGCAGAGAGAGAGAGAGAGTTACAGCGGTGGATGTGAGGGAAGGAGCGGGAGTGGCAGAGAACGGGCCAGAAGTAGAAGCAATTCACGGCCCAAAGCCAGGGCAGCATTGCGAATCCGAACTTGTAGAATCTCCGCGCGTAGCTCAGCGACTCTTCCTCCGAGAGGCCCAGCGAGCCGTCGATGGTGGGCCACACCGGCGAAGTCCCCGATATTATTGAGTTCCGGCTAGGACTAGGGTTCCGGTTGTTCAGAGAGTTGAGATTGGGGTTGGGGTTGGCCGGGTGGGTCTCTGAGCCGGTCTCCATTTCCACCGGTTACGAGCCTCTTGGATCGGAGTGGCTCGCTAGCGCCTCCAAATGACGTCGTTTCCTGCGTTTCCTGTGCTTCTGAGGTCTGCTTCCGTGCCACAGAGGCCAGAACGATGGACCGGGCTCCTTGTAATGCCGGTACTTTGGCAGTCTATACGACGTCGTCTTATTCAGTTAATTTATTAAATAGAAAAAAGTAAGCTTTGTTTGGTAAAGGAGTTGGGTCTCCTTTTTTACCCTTTTTTTTTTTTTTTGACAAATTTTAAAACTATAGCCATTTGCTCATTTATTGATTCATCATGAGCTTCATCAATAATTATGAAAAACTTTATATTGCTAATTTCTTTATAAATTGCATCATTCATTTTGATTGAAAAAACATGTAAAATTTATTTTTGTATCTTTGGCGATGTGCACGAGGTATTTTTTAGGGCTTTAGCTATCACTTCAGCAACTTTTTTATTAATATAAAACCAGCATATCTAATATTTCAAGAAAATTTTCACGGTTAGTTGAACACACACTTTCATCCCGACCTTTAAAAGCAACACCTTAAAATGCAAGCAACCGATCTACATCAATTGAGGTATTTAATTGCAGCCAATTGTTTACAATTTGTTTAGAAGCAAAATTATCAATAACCTTTTGTATGTACGTGTTGATATTGATTCATCAAGTCATCACATGATTTCTTGGTAGTTCTGTGAAAGCAAATTAGGATCTTTCCTTATATGAATAGGAAAAATACAATATTTTCTACTCCTATATCTTTTCCAATTCTTGAATTCATCAGGAGTGAATACAAGATGCGAAAGATTTTTAGATAGCTTATTAAAGAGAAAGTATGACAAATAAAATGCTGCATCTTTATGAGATGAATATTCAAGCCAAGGAATTGTGTGTGTGTGTTTTTTTTCTTTTTGACCGATTTTCAGAATTAAGATATTTTTGGACTCACTTTAAATTTTTTTTTTTCAAGGCCATTTTAGCATCAAAAATTAATATATACCACAAATTGGGCCAAATTGCTACAAAATGAGCCCATATTGAAGGAGCCCAAAAGTAATTAATATAAAAAAAAATGTAACATTTATCAATATTTTAAATAAATAATTAAATACAACATACAAATAATTACCAGTATACTATAAGGACTTATTGTCATATATATATATATATATATATATATATTAAAAAAACAGTTAATGGTTAGTGCGATTAGCGGTTATAATAGTTAGAAAAGCGATTAGTGGTCCTAAATTTTCATCCCTAAAAGCATTTCCAGTGGAGAAAATATGAATTGATAGTAGATTTGTAATTAAGGAACAATGATGTGGTTGCGTTTATATATGTTTATCAGCAATTAATTATTTTGTATTATGTTTTATTTATTTATTTATTTATTTTTATGTCTATGACTATGATCTCTTTCAAGTTATATTTAATTTATTATTACGTGGCACAAAATTTGGTTTTTAATAAAATCTAAGTTTTGGTATTAAAATAAATACTTTCAAAAACCTAGTATTAAATAAATGGTTAAATACCTTATCCCTTGGGGTTTCACAACTTTATTTTTTTCTCCATAGGGTTTGATTTTTATCACAAGGGGTCTTTGTAGTTTTGATAAAGAGTCAAATTAGTCCATTCGTTAATTGACTTAACGAAAGTCCAACACATTGACCAATTAGACAAGATGATACATGGCATAACTTGACACGTCATTAGTGTTGATTATATATCAAGATGCCACCTAATTATATATATATTTTAAAAAATAGATTACAAATTAAAATAGAATTGGGTTTTATTTTGTTAAGTAGAATTTAAAACAAACAGATTAGAAATTAAAATAGAGATTTAAGGTTTTATTTTGTTAATCAGGGTTTAAAACAAAAAAAAAAGATTTAACATTTAAACATAAAAACCTCAAATTTAAGAACCATTAACACACAGTACCCAGCGTCATTCTCACCCAACCTCGATCTACGGCTGAATGCGGTGGGAAACGCTATTGTCTGATCCTTTGGCGGCAGATGAAGGTAACGGTGGGCGGGATTTGCCGCACTGACGGCGTCAGGTGTGATGGTGACGACGGAATGGAAAATGAAGGATACGACAATGTGGATTTGACAAACTAGCGCTACCAATGTCTTGCAAAGCCAATCACTGCACACGATGGTGAACGAGCTGCTAGATAGCTTGTTGTGTTTGCAGAAAATGT
Organism: Carpinus viminea; assembly: GCA_013348765.1. Lineage (NCBI taxonomy): Eukaryota > Viridiplantae > Streptophyta > Magnoliopsida > Fagales > Betulaceae > Carpinus > Carpinus viminea. Next base: position 16,954,509 of record CP054667.1, read on the forward strand.
CAAGTTTTGTGGTGATTAAAGTTTGTTGGGGGGTGTATCAATTGGATTTTAAGCTGATTGCTACTAATGGGTTTATTCTTGTTCTTCATTGAAATCCTTAACACCATTGATTTTTATGCTTTTCTCGGTTTCTTTCTTGTTGGGTATGGTTGGGGCAATTTGTTGCGGTGGTGGTTTCAATTTGTGGGATTTGTGATGATATGCATAATGCATTGTTACTGCGGCGGTGGGTGTGTTGAAAATTTGAGAATTTTTGAGTTGTATGTTGTTGCACGGCGATGGTGATGGGTTCCTAATTTGAGATGGAAATTTTTCTCACAGATTGGTGGTACGAGTATATCTTCGGTTCAGTCGAGGCGTAAACAACCCATTTTACGCCCACCAACCAAAGAAAGACAACTCAGTTGATTTCAACTTACAAAAATGAACTTAACTACACTAGATTATACCACCTGCAAAATGTAACCCATCATTTCTCCCTTCAGATTCTCGCACGCACCCACGCCCATCCGGCCAGAACAGGCTGCCATCCACGACGAGCCCGATCCTCCGCCCAACCGGCTTCAAAAATCCAACGCCGCCCAGCCCACTGCATGGCCGGTGCAAGCCACACCCATTGCCCCCGCCCAGTCGAATGGAACAGTCCATCACCCACGCCCAGGTTGATCCCCCCGTCCAGCGAGAGACCCACGGTGCAGAGCCTCACGGCGGCGATGGCGCAGAGAAAGAAGGAGAACCTTACGGTGCAAAGCCAAACCCGATCCTGGCCGGCCACCGAGACCCACGGCTGGGTCTCGACGGCTGGGGTTTTTTTTTTTTTTCCTTCCGGCGAGTCTGGGTTTTTTTTGGGGGTTTTAGGAAGATAAAATCCAAAAAGGGTTAACCTTCCCCTCTAGGTTTTAGTTTTGAGGCATTAAAATCGATTTTTGAGGCATTAGAATCGATTTTTGTGGTTGGATTTGTGTTTTTCGGTATTTTCCGATTGGGTTTGGCCGGAAACGAAGAACGTTGCTGGAGATGGTTTGGCCGGAGATGGTGGGTAACGGCTGGGTCAGCCGTCGCCGGTGAGTGCTGCCATTGCCGGTGAGTGTTGTCGCCGGTGGTGGGTTTTTCTGGTTTGGTTCTCCTCCACCTGTTATTTCTCTCTCTGTGGCTATACCCTGCTTCTTTTCTATTTGGTTGTTATCCGGTGTTTTGGTTTCATTTTCTTAAGCTACATTAGGTGAGGTGTCACTATTTTAATGGAAGGCAAAAAACATACCTTTTTTGCCGTGACCGAATAGTAGCTGCTCTCTTGGTGGTACACAACATCCTTGGTGATTGTGTGTACATGGTGTGCTCAAGCTCAAGAAGCAAATCATCAAGCTCAAGATGTAAATCATCAAGTTGGTGTTTTGGGAGGGGATGACGCGTTTGTGGTTCTTAGATTTGAGATTTTTATGTTTAAATGTTAAATCTTTTTTTTTTTTTTTGTTTTAAATCCTGATTAACAAAATAAAACCCTAAATCTTTATTTTAATTTGTAATATGTTTGTTTTAAATCCCCTGATTAACAAATTAAAACCCAGTTCTATTTTAATTTGTAATCTTTTTTTTTTTAAAAAAAAAAAACAATTAGGTGGCAACTGAATATACAATCAGCACCAATGACGTGTCAAGTTATGCTATGTGTCATCTTGTCTAATTGGTCCACGTGTCAGTGATTGGACTTCCGTTAAGTCAACTAACGGATGGACTAATTTGGTCCTTTATCAAAACCATAGGGACCCCTCTGTGACAAAAATTAAACTCTATGGGGAAAAAAAAAAGTTGTGAAACTCTGAAAAGGTATTAGATATTTAACACTTAAATAAATACTCCAAATTATGTGCCACTAATTTTATATATTTCCTTGGTGCAAGCAAGGGAGTAGAAATTCTAGCATATAATATGTGCCAAGTAAGTTATAAATCGTAGAAAATTATTATATGGCAGGACTTCTTGGCAGACTTATTTGCCAAGACTTTTTGGTATTCTCATGTGCTAAGTTTTAACTTTTTGGACACTCCACTATATATTGTTTTGTTTTGTTTTGTTTTTTCTTTTTGACATGTTCGTACTAGATGGGAAAAGGAGATTCAAACTAATGACCTCCGCTTCATTATACATGATCCCAGCTAATTGAGCTACCTCTTGGGAACTCCACTATTGTTATTTATTAATGAGAAATGATAGAGACACAATCTTGGCCAAACTTTTCTCTTATGTAGTCATTTTTTTCTAAAAACAAAATAAAAAATAAATTTCTAAAGTAATAACATCATATGTGGTCCATCTTTTATTTGGTTTTTTTTTTTTTTAATAAAAATGGTATTTTTCTTGAGAATAATGACAATTTTTTTTAAAAAAAATTACCATTTTTTTGGGCTGCTAAAATTTTTCTCATAAAGGCTGATGCGAAATTTGTTCAAAGTGGGTTCTATTGGCCCTCCATTTTTCGTAATGCCTATGCCTACTGTTCAGCTTGTGAGAAATGTCAAAAATTGGGGAGTGTTGGAAGAAGGAATATGATGCCTTTGAACCCGATCTTGATTGTGGAGCTTTTTGAAGTTTGAGGTATCGACTTCATGGGACCATTCCATAACTCTTATGAGTATCTCTACATCCTTGTGGCTGTTGACTATGTTTCCAAATGAGTGGATGCCATTGATTGCAAGACAGACAATTATAGAGTAGTGCTTTCATTTTTGAAAGAAAATGTGTTTGCATGTTTTGGGACACCAAGTGCCATAATCAATGATGGGGGGAAGCATTTATGCAATAGATTTTTTGTGCAACTCATGAAAAAGTATGGCGTCACTCTTAAAATTGCAACTCCCTACAATTCTCAGACAAGTGGTCAAGTGAAGATACCCAACAGGGAGATCAAGAGGATTTTGGAGAAGACGATGAACCCGACAAGAAAATATTGGTCTTTGCGACTCAATGATGCATTGAGGGCATATCGGACGACATTCAAGACTCCAATTGGTATGTCTCCTTATCGGTTTTTGTATGGAAAGACATGTCATCTTCTCATGGAATTGGAGCATATAGCATATCGGGCTATCAAACAGTTGAATTTCAATCTCACCAAGGCTGGCTTTCAAAGGAACCTGTAACTTAATAAATTAGAGGAGTTGATGAATAATGCTTATGACTGTGCCAAGCTATAAAAAGCTAAGATGAAGAAGGCCCATGATCAGAACATTTTGGGAAGATCTTCTGAAGTTTGTCAGAAAGTCCTCTTGTACAACTCACGTCTGCATCTGCTCCCAAGCAAGCTCAAGTCTTGGTGGACTGGACCATTCATAGTTCATACAGTTTCGACTCATGGAGCCATCGAGATAGAGGATCCCAAGAATGGAAACACTTTAAGGCAAATGGTCAATGGCTGAAACTATTCTTGGAATTGAAGATCTAGAGAGTGAAGAACTACCCTTGGAGGACCCAACTTATCCAAACTGAGCATCTGTTGTGGAGAGTCTGGCTAAAGACAGTAAACTTAGTGCTTGTGGGAGACAAACCATCTTTCATTTTATTCCTTTTCAATTTATTTTGTTTGTTTCTGTGATTTTCATGACATGCGTTTTTGCAAGTAAGTTTGGGGGACATTCTCCCTTTGTACACTCCGGTTTTCTTTACCTCTCGGTATTGTATTTCCTATGACTTGGCTCTAAAATTAGGTTAAAAAGCTCTAACCTAGTTTAAGCCCTATACATATAATAGAGTTTAGAGAATTTTGGAGGAGGTTATAGAGTACAAAATTTTAGAGTAGAGAGAAAAGAGTTTAGGGTTTTCCTAGTTTTTGATGTTCTCAACTTTAGAGTTTATTATTTGTAAGCTTCTCAACTCTTTATGGATTCAATTAATCTTGTTTTATCTTTCAATTCCATGAGAGGCTAAAACCAAAACTAAGGTTAAGGATGAAGTCTCACTTATGATTAGCAACATTATTCTCATGTGATGTAATATTTTCCAATTTTATTGAGTTTGATATTTCAATTAGTTTACTTTAACTCAATTTGTGGAATGATTCTTAGATATCTTTTTGTGATTCAATGATATATTTGATGATTTTAGATAATTTCATATAATTGATTGCTTGGTTTTCTTTGTTAAAAAATTGGATATCCCTTGTAATTTATTCTATAGATACAATTGATGTTTTGATTCAAATTTGATATCTTTTGTGATTTATGGATACACTTGATGATTTTATTTAAATTGGATTTTTTTTTTATTTTTTCTTTTTTGTTGTGATTTGTGTTAAGAATGGATACATGGATGATTTTGATTAATTATTTGAAGCATAAGTAAAATATACTTGAGATTTTATTGTGAGAACTTTGGGAAATATTATTGGTCATGGGAATATGTTGCTATATATGAATATGTGAGTAAGGATTCTAAAACCTTATTTACTTGATTAATTTCACTTAATTTCGTTTATGCTTTTGACTTTTCACTCACAAAAACAACCTCTCAACTTTTGGAACTAGGTTAAGGTTAAGTTGGTTTCAACATAAATTCTGCTTTCAAAAACACAATTCTTTGTAAGATCGACCTCGCACTTGCAATCCATTAACTGCAAATGATTCGTACACTTGCGAATATTAAATTTTGACACAACGTAAAGGATAAAGAAATTTTTAATTTTTTGTATGAAAAAGTGAATTTTTTTGTTTCATAGTGATTTTTTTATTTGAATAGTAATAAAAATTCATTGATGTGATCTAGGCCCTGTTGGACAAATTTTTTTTTTTTTTTTTTTCCGTAACACGGTTCATGCACTATTTTCCCAAAAAAATCAACATCAAAACATTCTTACCTTTTTCACTTTTTATATCATATAATTCACTTTTTATTACTATTTAAATAAAAGAAATCACTACAAACAAAACTTTTTTCATTTTTCAATACAAAAAAATTCAAAACTTTATACCACATCTAACATTTTCAGCTACAGTATTGAAGGAAAAAATGTTTTGTCAAATAAGGCCATAAAAAGTAAAAAAAAAAAAAGGTTAAATATGCTGAAATTTACTCTTCTTTTTTTTTGGGTAAAGTCTACTTAACCCCCTCAAAGTACTACTCCAATGACAATCTACCCCCCAAACTATCAATTGTGACAATTTGCCCCCCAAACTACCAAAGCAATGACGATGTACCCCCAATTTTTAAAAAATGATGAAATTACCCTTACCAAAATAAAAACAAAAATACTAAAATTTAATTTAATTTTCAAATTTGAAGGGTATTTTTGTTTTATTGAAAATTTTATAGGGGTAATTTCGTTATTTTGCTAGCATTATGGGGTACATTGTCATTGTTTTGTTAGTTTGGGGGGTAAATTGTCATAATTGATAGTTTGGGGGGTAGATTGTCATTGGGGTAGTAGTTTGAGGAGGTTAAGTGGACTTTACCCTTTTTTTTTTTTAATTTGTTTGAGAAAAGGTGAAAAAGGTTGACAAACCTGGTCTAAGTGATCCCAATATACATTATAATTTCATTATATTAGGGGAAAATACATTTTACCCCCCTTGAAGTATCCACTGATTTGCACTTTTACCTCCAAAGTTTAAAATGTGACACTTTAGCCCCTTGAACTTTTAGCCCCCTAAACTTTCAAATTGTGGCAATTGAACCCATTTGACCTTTTTATTCCCAAAATGCTCTCATCATAAATTTTATTTAAAAAAAAAATCCAAAAAGGAAAAAACTAAAAAAACAAAAATTGCTAGGGTGCCTGAACGTTGGAGCTCATAGAGTGAAAGAACAACGATTTCATTTGGGGGAATGGTAAATGCTCATTTGGTATTCTCCTAGTGTCCTCTTGATACTACGTGTGTATTATTTTCAAAAAACCAGGTGAAAGAAATAAGGGTCAATTTCTTTTTTACTTTTATAGAAAATAATATCTACCTAGGAACAAGAGAGCACCTTTCTCTTTCTTTTGTGACTCTCTGCAACAAAAAGTTACACACATAGTGGGAGACAGAAATCCACAAGAAAAGTAAATAAATAAACAACAAAATTAATGATCTACTACTCCTATGGTAAATGGAAGAGGAGTGAAGGGTAAAGAGAGGAGTTATTCTTGGACAAAGAATTATTTTTAGAGAGTGAGGGGTAAAGAAAGGAGTTATTCTTGGACATAGATTTATTTTTAGAGAATGTCACACGCACTCTGAAGTCCACATTCCCTAACATAACAATAAAAATCATCATTAAATCTAAAATTCAATATCAATTCATCCAAAATCAAATGGTAATTTTTAATGTCATGTTGAAGAGTATATACATGAGAGTACATATAACATTTCTCTTATCCTAATCATAATTCCTAACAAAAGTGAAATTAGTTGATATATATATATATATATATATATATATATATATATATGGATCAAAAAGACAATTACCCTTGTTATTTGAGACGTGTTTTTTGTCGGCTCCACCACTACCAATGTGTTACTTTTTGTTAAAAACCCAAACTCACTGAAAACGTTATACAAAGGAAATGACCAAGTTTGTCGTCTGCACATACCATCACAAACAAAGACATTGCTGGTAAAAAGAGCCAACAAAACAAGATGACCATACTTTATCTCATTTTGTTCCAAATAATTATTTCCAATAAACATTTTGAAGCCCAAGAAAGGAAAAACAAATTTTGCCTATGGTGGCATCGGAATTATCAACATCGATCAAACAGGGACAGCAGGCCTGAGTGAGATGAGTGCTTTCTTAATTCTCTCCACAGCTGCCTGAACGTTTGTGAGGGATGCTGCATATGAGATCCGGATGCAGCTGTCATCCCCAAATGCATCCCCTGGGACTAGAGCAACCTGTAAATACACAGCCATTACCATACTAGGAAGAATGAACAGCTTTATATAATTTTACTCCTTAAACTCCAGATAGAGTCAAAATGTAGTTCACACAACATGACAGAAAATTTTCATCCCTTCCCAATTACTTCTAAGAGGAGTACTAAAATTAAAAACTTTTGAGAATGGAAAGTTCCTTAAACGGCATTGCATGAAGCATACCTGACCCTTGTCCAACAGATATCGGCAGAGGGACTCGGAATTCTCAATTTTGCCAAATCCCTCAGCCTCACCTCCATAGTAAGAGCTGAAATCAATGAAGAGATAAAAAGCTCCCTGCAAGTGTTGAATATTTGACGATCAGGAAAACAATCATCTGAGTTATCCATAAAAAAATAAAAAAAATAAAAAGAAGCAAATTACTAGTACCAGGGGTTCTGATATCTTGACACCCTCCAATTGTCCAAAGCTTTTAACCAAGAAATCCCGCCGTTCCTTAAATGCTTTTACCATGGTAGAAACAACTTCCCCACCAGCATAACCCAGTCCTAGTGCTGCAACCCCTGCTTTTTGTGATATACTACTGGCACCCGAAGTGGACTGGAATAAAATACACAACAATCAGCTGGAACTTACATTCTATATTATAAGTAACATGGATTGAATTCCCATCCACTGACAAAGGCAGGTTGAAATGTTAAAATATCAACTTCCATTACAGGTTTAATTTAATTACTTTTCTGATTGAGTTAAGTCTGTTAAGAAGTTATCAAAAATAAACCCAGCTAAGAAAAAATCACCATTTTAAATATGTGAAGTTGGCAACCGTGATCTGTAACTTCTGCTTGTAACCTCTTAGCAGTTTCAACTACAACTTAACACCTTTTAAGACTATCATCCTTTCTTTTTAACAAGTTTATACTATTTTAATTGAAGTTCCTCATTTTGTTACATGGTGTTCATTTTGTATTTCTCCCCAACACAAGCGTATGATATTATACCCTCCATAGTTACTTCTAATTCAGCCTCTGCATTTTAACTCTGTGCATAACACTTTCAGTCATTCTTACCCTACTTGCTGGGATATGTGAGAAAGGAAGATGCAAAATAATCCATGCTTTACAATCTGTGGTCAAAGATATCAATAAATTTCTAAACAGTAGATACAATTTTAATTTGCATATGTAATACAAATCATTTGGTCCTCATCGCTTTGCTTTTACATGCCCCTTTACATCCTCCTCTAAGATCTCATTGTATTTGAGTCCTATAATATATCTAGATCTCAAGACCCAATAAAATCTGTTACTTTGCACCCCAAATCACGCCTTCCATTCAGGATATGAATTTTTTATGCACACCAAATAATTCAGAAATATTTTCAAGAAGTTCATATTTAACTCATTACCAAATTTTCAACCATCTACCCAACATTGGGATACTCGAATTGCAGAAATTTTCATAATTCCTAATTTAAAATTCCATCAATATTTCAACATCTGCAAGTGTTGATCAAGTAACAAACTCTGAATTAACAAACTTGAGCATACTCAAACCAGATTCCTTTCAATATCCCAAAATGAACCCCAAAGCCTACCTAATAATTCAATCAGCTAATTGCTCAACATGATTTACTTGTCCATATTTTGAAACAAATCACAGAAACTTTGATGTGCCATGAATTCAAAGTGTTCCTGCAAACCTTTGCACAAGATCAATTTATACTGCAGCAAGCAGTCCTAGATACCCAATCTACAGAAACTGTTAAGAATATGACAGTAATTTCTGACAGTACTTTGGATCAAACTGTCAACATAATCCACCTAGTTAACCCAAGAAGATGGGAGCCAATTCGGCCTAGAATATTCCATTGAATGTCAGAGGCAATGGTAGAGAATGGGACATAAGAGTTATGAAAATCCAGTTGTTCTAAATCAGGTATAGAAGCTAAACATATAATATATTCTCGTTGCAACAATCATTATAAGTAATTTGATTTTTGTAAACCAATTCCTTACGGAAAAGTAGAGATGAAATTAACGGAATGCATGATGCATAGAGCTTGGTGAGCAGAAATATGCAAATTATGAAAGATATGATATACCTGACTCTGTATCTTTCCACATGCTGCAACAAAATGTTTTGGACCAGCAAGATATCCAAGCCGCCAACCAGTCATTGCAAAGGTCTACAAAGTCCCACAACCTAAATGTCAATTCAAAGAATAAGGCCTATCACTTTATGTATGAAAATACAACCATACCACAGTTAAATATGGAGGAACCAATTGATAGAAGAGAAAGAGTGTACAAAATTAATCAACGGAGACTAATATGAATATGCAGTGGCATTGACTTGCCTTAGAAAATCCATTGACTGTTAGAGTCCTCTCCCACATGCCTGGCAAAGAAGCGAAGCTCGTATGAGTTGCTGGAGCATAAATTATGTGTTCATATATTTCATCAGACAGCACCTGAAGAGAAAAGGCATTAGAAAATCCAAGATTGAAATGTCAGTGACATTGAAAATATTCAAGTTGTGTCTTTAGGTTCAGGTCAGGTATCATACCAGAAGCCGGGGATGCTTTGCCACAACTTGAGCAATCTCTTCCAGCAATCTCTTGGGGTAAACAGATCCTGTTGGGTTGGATGGAGAACAAAGAATCAGCACTCTTGACTTTTCTGTGATTTTGGATTCAAGGTGTTTCGGATCCAAAAGAAAATTTTCAGAGATGCTTGTCGGAAGAATCACAGGTTTTGCATCAGCCAGTCTTGCCATCTCCGGGTAACTCACATAGAATGGAGCTGGAATTATAACCTGAAAAATTAATGTTGTTTGGTAAATGCACACAACCTTCACATTTAAAAGTATTTCAATGTCCCAATAATCAGCAGCTCTTAACATTAAAAGTTTGCATATTCAACATGCATAGACACCATAGGAACACCAAAAACATCATAGCTTCCAGAGGAAGTTGAAGAGAAAAAAAAATCCACGCAGCAACCAATCTACAGAAACTTTAACTTAAGACCCTTAACAACAACACGTGAGGAAAGAGAGAACATCCCTTCAGCAACTAATCTTTGTAATCTGTTAACAAATGCCTAAACAAGATATTTCCTCCTTTAACACAGCATGCACAAGACTAGAAACATCCACATTTAGGAGAATTAAGAGTTTAACAGAGTTTCCTGTAGTACAAGAAGCACACAGTTCTTACACAATCTTTTGAAGTCCACCATCAGGCCATCTGTGCCACCAGCTATATTGCATATCAACCTCTTTAAATAGTTAACAAAGAGAACTTTCCAAAGTTTTTTTTTTGGGAAACTTCACTAATCCTCCCTGAAGTTTGGCCATTTTTGCAAATACCCCCTAACATTCAAAAATTCTCACTTATACCCCATGAACTTTCAATTGCTCTCAATTTGGACCCATCCGTACAAATTAGGGCACAAAATTAAAAAAAAAAAAAAACCAAAATACCCCTTATTTTCATTTTTAAAAAAATTTTAAAAAAAATCTAGAAGTTGGAATTTTATACATAAATCACCTTTTAAAATTCATTATTTAAAATTTCAACTTCCAAAATGTTTTTTTATTTTTAAAAAAAATGAAAATTAGGGGTATTTTGATCTTTTTTAAAAAATTTTGTGCTCTAATTTGTATAGATGGGTCCAAATTGAGAGGAATTGAAAGTTAAGAGGGGGTAAGTGAAAATTTTTGAACGTTAGGGAGGTATTTGCAAAAATTGCCAAACTTCAAGGGGGGGTTAGTGAAGTTTTCCCTTTTTTTTTTTTCTTTTCCTTTTCTAACTACAACTCTACCAAATTTCTTAAAACTTTGATATGCTTTGTGAAACCAGATAGTCGTCTGCAACAAATTTGTCACACCCTGGTCTTTTTAAGTCTTCTAAACTCAAAATTTTCAGTCATTGAACTCTCAATCAGCAATAACCCTATGTTGAAGTGGGTTATTGAGTAGCTTTTCAAGAAGTAATTTGGTCTAATTAAAATGACAGCTAAAAAAGTATAAAAACAAATAAACATCCCTAAGACAATCTTGTACCAAACTGTACATCACAAAGCGCTTCCAATATAATTACAAAACAAATTGTATCAAACAGCCATATATTTTATGTAAAACTATCAATGAAAAACATAACGCGCTGCACCTCATCTCCGGGTGCACAAACTGCAAGCAAGGCTTGAAGACTGCTCTGCTTGGCTCCGTTGCTGACCAAAATCTGATCAGGCGTGTAAGAGATCCCATTCTCCTCTGCAACAACAAAAAACCCAATTGTCCGTCAGATTCGCATCTCATAAATCCACCCAACACATAAAAACAACTCTCAAGTGGCACAAAATATAGCAAGCACCAACCCTTCAGCTTATGACAAATTGCTTGGCGGATTTCTACAGTCCCCGCATTTGGAGTGTACCTCGTGTAACCCTCTCGAATCGCGTTTATCCCAGCCTAGATTGAAGTAAAATACTTGAGGTAAAAAACAAAAATTAAAAAATACAAACAGATTAGATTCAAAAAGTTAAAAAAAAAAAAGGAAAATTACTTCCGCAATTGGAGCTGGGGTATCGAAATCGGGTTCTCCAGCGGCTAGCCGGATAATGGGGATGCCAGCTTGGACGAGAGCCGTGGCCTGGTCGGTGATGGCCACAGTTTTGGAAGGCTTTACGGAGTTAACTCTGGGACTAAGAGAAAGATCAATTTCCATTGCGTCAACGCCACTCTCTGCCCTCACTAATGCACTTACTCTATAAGATTTTGCCTGCCTTGTGCCCTCCAAAGACCTACCAAAAACGACCGGATGGATCAGAGAAAGAAAGGAAATGATTTTAGAGAAACAGAGAGAAGTGGGTCGATGACATACTTGAGAGGGAGGGTGCGAGGGTGAGAGGCAAAAGATATGGATCTGAAACTGGGCTCTGCAGCCGAGTGGAGCCCGAAGGATTGACCTCTGAGAGTGAGCCGAGGAATGGCGGACGAAGTGTGCAACGAGTTAGCCATTGAAATATACCGACAGGTTCAGGAATCTGTTGGGAGTTTCAGGGATTCGAGTCCGATATCCAAAAGGAAACGCTATAAAGTTTTGAAAACAGAGGGATTTAAGCGTAAGCGCGAGTGCGGGTTGGTGGGAAAAGATCAAGCTGGGGGTTGGTGAAGTTGGATGGTGTGGACTCGCACCAAAGCCGTCCGCAGCCAGGACTTGGTCCTCCGCTGGTCGTTGAAAGAATCAAAATCATACGGTACTGTGTAACACAACAAACAGATTTCCAGAAAACTTAAAAAGAAAAGCAATAATCTGGATTTTTGGAATAAAAACTAGACTTGCATTCAACTTTGTAAGCATTCAACTAGGACCGACAGGTTCCGGAATCTGTTGGGAGTTTCAGGGATTCGAGTCCGATATCCAAAAGGAAACGCTATAAAGTTTGAAAACAGAGGGATTTAAGCGTAAGCGCGAGTGCGGGTTGGTGGGAAAAGATCAAGCTGGGGGTTGGTGAAGTTGGATGGTGTGGACTCGCACCAAAGCCGTCCGCAGCCAGGACTTGGTCCTCCGCTGGTCGTTGAAAGAATCAAAATCATACGGTACTGTGTAACACACCAAACAGATTTCCAGAAAACTTAAAAAGAAAAGCAATAATCTGGATTTTTGAAATAAAAACTAGACTTGCATTCAACTTTGTAAGCATTCAACTAGGATCAACACAGAGTACAGTGATCACTTCGAGTGTGATCCAACTCCCTACTACTAAAGAATTAAGCTAAGAAAAATGTAATACCGGCTCTAAGCTTTAGTTGAGAACAAAACAAAATTCTAAACTCTCATTTTATACTACTACTAAGGCAACAATGCAACCTAGCAAATAGGGGAGTAAATCCTTATTTAGTTGAAACTAATTCTCCCGTGTCCCTTGGCTGCAACTGAAGCATATTTCTATGCACTTCATGCAGCTGCATCCAGCTGTCATGAATTGTAACTTCTTTGATGCTTTCCTGCCACTTTGCTCCACTATTTCAGCTACCATCTATTATTTCCTCCTCATTCAAAAGACTTGTTACAAATACTCTCCTCCTTCAAAAACACCTTGCCCACAACGTGTGGATAAGAGGTTTTGAGCTGATGGAACACTTCCCAAGTAGCCTTTGCAAATGTCTACCCTTGCCAACGAATTAAAAGTTCTACTACAACTTTATTGTGAATCTTCCTTGAGTGCTTATCCAACACTTCCTCAAGTTCTGCTTGAACTACACTAACAGGGTTAACTAGAGGTAGATGAATGAGAAGAGTGATAAACCTCCCCACTTTTAGCTTCAATTGAGATACATGAAAAACAGGATGTATTAATGAACCAAGAGGCAAATCCAGCTCATAAGTCACTGCTCCCATTCGAGACAACACCAGAAAAGGACCATTAAAACGTGGAGACAACTTCAAATTTCTCTGCCAAGCAGCAAAAACTTGTCTATAAGGCTGCAGCCTCAAGTAAACCCAATCCCCTGCTTTAAATTCCCTTTCAGTACGCCTCAGATCAGCATATCTCTCCATTATGTTCTAACTCCTCTGCAAATTTTCTTTCAAAAGCTACAACACTTGCTCCCTCTGTTTTAGCTGAATATCTGCAACCTCAACCAAAGTAGTTCCAGGTATATAGGCAAACAATTTAGGTGGAGAATAACCAAACATGGCCTCAAAAGGAGTCACCCTAGTAGAGTGATGAAATGAAGTGTTATAGCAGTATTGGGTTAAGGGCAACCAATCCACCCACTCCTTTGGTTTATCCCTCACCATACACCTCAAATAATTCTCCAAGTATTTGTTAACTGCTTCTGATTGGCCATCAGATTGTGGGTGGTATGCAGTACTAAAGGCTAAGAAAACCCCTTGAAGCCTAAAAATTTCATACCAAAATTTATTGGTGAAGGTAATCCCTATCTGAAATAATAGTTTGAGGCATTCCATGCAATTTAAATAGCTGACTCATGAAGAGTTAAGCTAGTTTATTTGCAGAATAAGGGTGTTTCAAAGGCAGAAAATGTGCATACTTAGTTAGGCGATCAATTACAACCCAAATCACTCCATGCCCTTGAGATAATGGTAAGCCTTCTATAAAGTCCATAGAAATACTTGACCAAGGTCTTTCTGGGATTGGCAGAGGCTGCAACAAGCCCGCAAGAGAAATATTTTCGGCTTTCACCCTTTGGCAAACATCACATTCCCTGATAAACCTTTTAACATCAATCTTCATGCTTGGCTAGTAGAAATCTTTTCGAGCTTTGTGAATAATTTTGTCATACCTTGCATGACAAGCAAGAGGAGTGGCATGAACAAAATACAGAATCTTTTTGAGCTTTGTGAATAGTTTTGTCATACACTGCATGACCAGCAAGAGGAGTGGGATGAACAAAATACAAAACTTGGTGCCTTAAAGACTCTCCAATGTATAAGCATTTCTTGTACATCAAAAGACCTTGCTGAAACACAAATTTTGTGTTGGTTAGCAGCCCTTCTTGAACCCTTCTTACTAACTCTTTCAGAACAGGATCAGATAAGTAACTCTCCTTCAAATCTATCAGCCACTCTAGAGTAGGTTAAGTGATGATTGAGAGTGTTATCACAGGTTCATCTTCCTCATTCCTTCGAGAAAGAGCATCAGCAACCTTATTTTCTTGCCCTTTTTTATACTCCACCAAAAAATCATAACCAAGCAACTTGGACTCCCACTTTTGCTGCATAGGGGTGCCAATCTTCTGTTCTAGCAAGTATTTTAAACTCTGATGATCAATTTTGATTGTTAAGGGGTGACCTAGCACATAAGGTCTCCACTTCTTGACTGCAGCCACCAATGCCACTAGCTCCTTCTCATAAGTGGACAGTAGTAAGAATCTTCCTTTGAGAACCTGACTGAAGAAAGCAATTGGTCTCTGATTTTGCATCAATACTGCCCCAACTCCCCTTCCAGGTGCATCACACTCAATGACAAAGGGTTGATTGAAATCAGGTAAAACCAGCACTAGTGGATTAGTGACAGCCACCTTGAGATTCTAAAAAGCCTGCTCAACAACCTCACTCCGCAAGAAAGCATTCTTCTTGAGCAAATCAGTTAAAGAGGTTACAATAAAGCCATAACCTTTAATAAACTTGCGATAATACCCAGTTAGACCAAGGAAACTCCTTAAAGCCTTTAAGGTTTTAGGTTTTGGCCACTCCACCATAGCACTAAGCTTCTTGCCATCAGCTTTCACACCCTTAGCAGAAATTATATGTCCTAGATAATCAATTTCTGAACAAACAAATCTGCACTTATTCCTCCTAGCAAATAGCCGGTTGCCTCTCAAAACTTCTAAGGTTAATTTCAGATGCTATAAGTGAGTCTGCAGAGTATGACTATACACTAAGATGTCATAAAAAAAAACACCAGAATGAATTTCCTTAAGTAAATATAAATCCTTAATTAGCCATGACCAAAACAGAAAAAGTTCACAAATGAAATTGAAGATGAGAATTTTTGAATGAGACTTTCCATCTTCTAATCTTTTATTAAGTTGTTTTTTCTATTTTCAACTATGAGAATTTCAAAATAGAATATTGGAGAAGATATGGTTTAATGCTACGAATTGAATACTATTGATTTTTAATACTATATTTTTTTTTTTTAAAAAAAAGCAATTTTAGAAAGAAAAAAAATTATTCAATGTGAAGATCAATTGAGAACTCTAGAATCAACAAGTGCAAGAACTAATATTAATATGTTTTTTTTAAGAGAATCTTTCATATTCATTCATTAAAAAAGGATAAGAGCATAAAGTTCTTACATTATAAAATAAAAGCTATGAGGTTACAACATCATAAAAACATAAATCTTACAATCAAGTCTTATTTATGGCTTCAACATTTGCTAACTCATGTCCAAATTTCAGTTCTAGAACAAATTTGTTAAAGGCAAACTCAATCTAATACATATGTAGCTTATATGTGTTTAATACAATTTTCTAGATTTTGTTTACATTTAGACATGTGAAACATAATTAGGGTTGACTATTTTATTTTTATTTGATTCTCTTATTTATTACTATCGGTTTTTTAAGTCTTTTTTGTTTTTTTGGAGAGGAAAGTCTTGTTTATTTCGGAATATTTCATATTCATATGATATTAATGCTTCTTTTTTTAAAAAAAAAAAAAAAATTTAAGGTAGGGGCCTTAATTAAAGTGTACAAATTATTTAGTAAGGGTTTTTCCCTAGTGTTCTCCTAGCGTTCTCACAATCCTATGTGGAACATAATTTAAGAAAAAATAAAATTGTAATGGCCCCCACCACCTATTTTTTTGCCAACAAATTAATTTTTATGAGTTAATATTTAGGTTCTAATGTTTTAAAACTTGTTTTTGGATTCAAAACTAAAACTAAAACCTATGAGTGGAAGGTAACCCTTTTAAGGATGGTATCACTCAAAATTGATTTTATCATCATAAATTTAGTGCTAATGCCTCAATTTTGGTGATAATGTCTCAAATTTGGTACTAATGCCTAAAAAAACCTGTGGTGGGAGCCACTATAATTTTATTTTTTCTTAAATCATTTTTCATGTATGACTGAGAGAACACTAGGGGGAGAATCCCTAACATTTTCCTATTTAGTATGTTAATACTTACTTGTATTTTATTTTATTTTTTGACATGTCCATATAAGGGAAGGGGGAAAGGGATTTAAACTTGTGACATCTATTTCATTAGGCGTGGTTCACAGTCGATTGAGCTATCCTTTGGGGACGTATTTTAACTATTCAATATAAGTATATATTTAAGTAGTCAACAAATTTATATTATATACATAATATACATACAAATATTAACACATAATTATTATTTTTTGTCAAAATAACCTATAGTTAATTATACTCAATTAGTAATTTAATATATACTTAGTTAATATGTTAGTTTATTAATTAACTAGTTACTAGTTAGCATGTAATACTAATATATAACAATATACATATAAATATTGAGTAACCTATAGTTAATTATATTTACTTAATCTATATCAATTAACTAGATAATATGCTAGTTTATAACTAACTAGTTAGTATGTTAATTAATACATACACATATAAATATTAAATAACCTATATAACATATATTACTTAATTACTAGTATACAAATTTATATAACTCTTTTTTATAATATATATATGTCTAAGATCGAAACAAGCAGAGCTCGAGAGTTAAACGAGTCGAACCCACGAGCCCCCGTCGAGCTTAATCGAGCTAGCCGAGTTTGTGTCACTAGCTAATCGAGCGAGTTTCAACAGTAACGAGCGAGTTTGTATAGTGTCGAGCTCGAGTTCGGGTCGAGCTTAGCCGAGTGAGTATCGAGCGAGTTGTTGAGTGTGTCGGCTGATTTACAGCCCTAGGTAGGAGCGGGTGGTAGAGAATAGAGATATAGGAGCCATGCATGTTTCAAGGAATTGGAAAATCGTAACAGCTAGCTCTGATGGCTATAAATAGAACAGGCTACCTATTGCAGCCGCACAAGCTAACTTCTTTCTTCTTCCCCGAAAAGTCTAAGAGTTTCTAAACTTACAACCCTATGGCTATGGCTGCCAATATTGGTATTCAGCTGAGCGTGTTAGCCATGTCTGAGTCTGACAAACAGATCTTGAAGCAAATTTATGCAACTTGTGTCCATGATGACAAAAAGTTTGATGCCAACTCACTTTTCATCGTAGCAAAAAACATTCTTAAGCGAGCCACCCATACTGTTGACAATGTCATGGTGATATATATGTTTCTCTCATTATATATAACATCTGTGTTTTTTTTTTTTTTTTTTTCGTCATAGCTAGTGCTTTTTGGAATCCATTAATATTGTTGAAATAACTTTGGGTTTTCAGATTCCTAATTTTTGTTTTATTTTCTGTTTTTAATTATTATAGGGTGCTCAATCACACGAGGACTTGGACGAAAAGACACCCAACCCCAGCTTCATCCCCCCACCATACTTACTCAAGCAACTTTCCTGCGAGGTAATAACGGGGAAAGAAAAAATGAATGTAATACTTTTATATCTTTCTTATTAATAGTAATTGTGTAATGTTAGATGGCATGCAAGGATCCGGGTGAGGAAATTGCTCACAAAACAACGGTGGCAATACTTAACAAACTCTCAACCTATTCATGGGATGCGAAGGCAGTGCTAGCACTTTCTACTTTTGCTTCTGAGTATGGGGATTTCTGGCTCCTTGCCCAACTTAGCTCATAGGACAAATTCGCCAAATCAATGGGGATCATGAAACAAGTACCAATCATTTTAAAGCTTCCAGACCTTTAGAAACATGGGAATTCGATTGATGAACTTAACACCCTTGTCAAGGCCACGTTGAAAGTCATCGAGTCCATCTTTGAGTTGGAGAACCTATTTGTCAACCATATAAAGGATATACCAGAATTATCAACCGCCATGGAGTGTATCCCAGTGGTTGTCTACTGGACTATCATGAGTATTGTAGTCTGACCAGTGATGAGTAAGTTCTTTTCTTTGACATGTATTTTACAATAAGCATGAAAAGGTGGGCGGTTATCAGCCACTCGTTAATTGCTTTCGAAGGCAATTAAGAAAAATTGCTAACTATATATATATAAATGTATAAAATTTTTAAATGATGTTGTGTATATATATATATATATATATTTGAAAAAGATGTTGTATTTATATAGTATGGTATTATTGCATTACCATTTCTTTTTTTTTTTTTTAAAGAAAAGAACTTTCTTTAATCTTTTCTTTTAAAAAGCGGTTAGCGGTTATTAGGGTTATTAATTGCTAACCACCGGTTAATCATCTTGGCGGTTAACCACATAGGCGGTTAGTGAATTTTACGGTTAACAATTTTAGCCAACAACCACTAACCATAATTGACTTTTCGCCCTTACTTTACATGTTGGGATGCATTGAGTATAATTCACCACGTATAACCCCAAGTTCATTAAATCTAATGCAAATGCTCATTGTAAATGGTTGATTTCAAGAACAAGACATTGGAATTATCGCCTTTTGCTCAAAAAATCAATTCCACCCTATTCTCTCTAAACTCGCAAATAGTCGTTTTCAAAAAACAAAAAGGTTAGCCGCTATCAAATTTCATTCATAAGAAGCACATGCACAATAATGACTAAAAAAAGGCAATAACACAGACAAATTATTTCTTGTTTACTGCAAAGTTCATAGAAGACTATAAGCAACTCAAGAAACTCTTAGCGCGCAACATGATGTAGATCAGGACAACATGTTATCTTTAGTATTTTATTTGAATTAAGTTTATTTGTTAGTCTTTTATTCTATCTTATCTTTAAAGTCTTTTATTTGAATTAGGTTTCTTTGTTAGTCTTTTATTTGGTTTAGTTTTTTTTTTTGTAGACTTCTAAACTGACTTTATATCATTGTTATCTTAGGACTAAGGAGTCGTGGAGCTATAAATAAATGCTTAGAGCCCTAAGAATGGAGTAGTTGTTTATTTATTGATATTGATTAATGAGAATACTCAAAGTTAAGTTTATTCATCTTTTTCCTTCAAAATGCTAGAGAGTATCTAGATTTTCAAGAAGAGTTCTTAGATCATTGATAGTCTCAAGATCTAGAATTAGTTATCTGCTGCATATTTGTTATTCTTCGCTGCAGTCCACTAAGTCACACTGCATCAGTTGGTATTAGAGCCCAGGTTACTTTCCATGAATGGGGAGAAGCAACCGTTTGGCAGACATGAACGAGGTGTACGTGTACACGAAGACAACATATAAGGATCAACCGGTGATTCGTTTGCGGCACATGGTGGAGAAGTTTGGTGGTCTAACCGTGTGGAAGAAGGGGCGTGCACGCACCCAACACGGGGTCCCTACCGATCACTTAACCAACATAGATGGTTCGAACATTCGTCGTTGTCAATCAAGACTGTGGTACACGGGTGTGGAAGACAAATTGATCGCTGCATATCAATGACACATGAGCAATTAACAGTTTTAAGGGATCAAATCAAAGCCCTTGCTAACCAAATATCTAACATGTGTGGTCACAATAAGAATGGATCTAGAAACCCGTTTGCGGAGTGTAGAACGCACGGACGTCAGCACCATGCACAAGCTCATACCCATCGACGGGTGAGTAGGTTCAAACTTGATATACCGGAATTCCAAGGTTGCTTTCAATCCAAAGAGTTCCTTGTGACAGAAATAATAGAAAAAATCAACAAAAAGAAGGTGCCTAGAGAGGCAGCGGAGATTAAGAGTCAATCGGTTGTGGATAATGAAGATAGATTTATTGAAGGAGATTGCTCGGTAGATTGAGCCTCTCCACCAATCTATGACACCTATCCCGACGAAGATGTGAGTTCTATACATCAAGTTGATTTCCTTGGAGTAGATGTTATCTTGTCAAAAACTTTCAATCAAAGTTGTGATGAGATCTATGGAGCAAAAACAACTTTTCTATCAAAGAGTGAAGGGGTCTTTGTGAGTTCCTTGGAAATTCTCATGGCTTATAGGAAGGGCAAAGCACAAAAGAAGCATGACAAGTCTACATGGCAAAGTGGTATGTGGGGCTTTCACGACAAACATCAAGGTATGTCAATGATGAAGAGCATCATGTTTATTATGGGATGTGGCCTTGTTGTGATCTTGAGGAAGGGCGAGTGGAATGAGTTGACTGGGCATCCAAAAGACCGTGGAAAGAACCAACCGAATTCGAGGATGAATTCTCTCCAACCTGGGGAGGATGATGTAGATCAGGACAACATCTTATCTTTAGTATTTTATTTTAATTAGGTTTATTTGTTAGTCTTTTATTCTATCTTATCTTTAAAGTCTTTTATTTGAATTAGGTTTCTTTGTTAGTCTTTTATTTGGTTTAGTTTTTTTTCGTAGACTTCTAAACTGACTTTATGTCATTGTTATCTTAAGATTAGGAGTCTTAGGGCTATAAATAAATGCTTAGAGCCCTAAGAATGGAGTAGTTGTTTATTTATTGATATTGATTAATGAGAATACTCAGAGTTAAGTTTATTCATCTTTTTCCTTCAAAATGATAGAGAGTATCTATATTTTCAAGAAGAGTTCTTAGATCATTGATAGTCTCAAGATCTAAAATTAGTTATTCGTTACGTATTTGTTGTTCTTCGCTGCAGCCCACTAAGTCACGCTACATCATAACACCTATTGAAATCATGGAGATTTTCAAGGCTCTGATTTTCCCCAAGGATAATGTGTAGCTGCTTATTGATAGTTCCACTAGCAAAAAGGTCAGCTCCTCTAGCATATATATATATATCAAGAATATATTTAATAGTTAATTTTCATAATTGTGTTGCACTAATAGCCCAGCATCGAAGTATTGAGAAATAAGAATGTTCTCTTGTTCTTTTCGGGCTTGGACAACTCCATTGATGATGAGATCTCGATACTGAATCCAATCATTGATGGAATAAGGAAAAAGGATCCGTACAAAATTGTATGGATCCCGATTGTGGAGAAGTGGACCAATGACCTGCGAAAAAAGTTTGAGCAGTTGTTGATGCCGAAGAGGTCATGGTACATAGTGCAACACTTTTCATCAGTAGTAGGCATCAAGTTCATTAAGGAGGAGTGGAAATTTGAGAATAGGCCTATTGTTGTGGTGATGAACCCACAAGGGAAAGTGGCACACCAAAATGCACTCTATATGATTCGGGTGTGGGGAATCAATGCCTACCCTTTCACTAAGGAGGTTGAACAACATTTGTTGAAGGAATCAAATTGGATCGAATATATAATGGCTGGAATTCATTCAAGTTTGCAGAAATGGGTAAGGTTATTTTAAAAAATTATACATACACGCACCTTCTCATTGCAAAATTCATAATGTCCATTCAAATGAAATTTGAGGTTTGACATATATATCTTGTATAATTAGATAAGAGAGGAGAAGTATATTTTCTTCTATGGAGGCAAGGTCGAGTGGATCCAACAATTTGCTAAGAAAGCAACTACCATCGCAAATGCCATCAGAAATGATTCGACTATAAAGGAAAAAGGGATTTCCATAGAGACATTTTGCTTAGGAAAAGGCAGCAAAGGGGAAGATGACCTCAAAATCCTAGGGCATTTCTAGAACAAAATAGAAAGCCTTTTCTTGTGTGCCAAGGCAAACAAAGAGACAGAAGAGAACACTGTGATGCAAGAAACCCAAAAGTTGCTTTCCTTCAAGAATATTGAAGATGGATGGGCTATTCTGATCAAAGGGTCTAAAGTACTGGTGGTTAGTGTTCATAGAAAGATAATTCAAAAGGTCTTGGATGATTTTGACAAATGGAAGGTGTACGTATCTGGGAATGGCTTAGAAGCTTGTTTCCAGGAACACCATGACAAGCTTCTTGAAGGGGATCGCCTATGCTGCCGTGTCGACATCCTATTCGTTGCCGGAATGCCCACAGAGCCTATGAAATGCCATCATTGTCCCCGTGTCATGCATACCTATGTCAGCTACAAGTGTTGCCATGTTGATGGTGATATGAAATGGTTGCATTAGATATGGTAACCCCTCTCTAGATCTCTACTAATAATTCAATGACGTTTGCACAACGTTTGCAAGCAGTATTGCTAGTGGTACGATGAAGTTGTTGTAATAAAAGGGCATATTGATTGCGTTTGAAGTCTGATACATATGTTATGTTAGAACATCCACAACAATCTTTTTAAATTTTACTCTTCAAAATAATTAAAATACTCTTTTAATTATTTTAACAGTCCACCTTTTTAGAGTACACTTTTTAGCCTCTCTACTTTAATAATTCACTTTCACCATTTCATTAAAATATTATTTTTCAAAGATTTGTTTATTATTTCTCTAACTTTTGAGTGTTAAAGTTACTAAAATGCTCATATTATAATAACAAATAAAATATAAAAAACCTAAACAAAATGTCGTCGTTTTGCTGCACCCTAAAAAAAAAAACCATTCTTCCCCCTCCTTCCCCCATGTTCTCCAACGAGTTCCAGCGATTTAACCAGTCATTCGCCAAGTCAAAAAAGAAAGCCAGAGTGCAGGCTTTCATCAATCAACCCGGTAGACCCAGGCACTGTCGCAGGAATCATCATCGGCAGCCCCCACTAGAAAATATAGTTGTTTAATGAATAGAGTGAATAATAATTTTTAAGTTTGAAGGTTTACTGTTCATAGTGTTAGTTTTTTTGTTAAAATGAAGAGGTTGAAAAGTGGCGTTTTAAGCACTTTTTGTTAAATTGGCGTTAAATTGGCTCTTCAAATTAACAATTTAACAAAAAAAAATGAGTTTGAAGAGCCTGTAGTGAGTGCTCTTATGGAACAAATGTAATCCTTTAATGTTAGTGTTGGAATTGGAGGTCTTCTTTGTTATGCATAAGACTTTGTTAAATTTGAAAGTGTATTTTATAGAATCTGCTTCTTTTTGTTTTGAGTGATGTATTGAAGAATTTATGTAAGTTTAAATATGGGAGATTCATTTGCACATAATAAATGACATGTGTTGTTGGGAAAATATGCTTCACTTTTATGGCTGGATGGGCTATAAGATCATAGCCCAATGGCAGAGTTGTGGATTGAGTCTTGGCTAGCATAACTCAAAGTAAATGAGGGACCGGCCCACAAAAGACATTGATCATTGAAAGGTACAAAGATATCCCAAGACACGGTCACTTGGGAATAGGTCATCCGGGGGTATATTTTCAAAGTAGTTCTCCATTTAGATTAGTTTTTCCTTTGTTTTTTCAAAGTTATGTATAACTAAATTCTCAACTAAGGTTGAAAATAAAGCCTCACCAATGAAGAGCAACCGTGTTTTCATGAAAGTTAATATTATATGATTTTATTAAGTTTTAATATTTCAATTGTTTTACTTAAAATCAATTAATTGAAATGATTATTGAATATCTTTTGTAATTTATGGATACATCTAATGATTTGAGATAGTTTCAACTTTCAATCAATTGATTGCTTGAGTTTTTATTTATCAAAATATTGGATATTTATTGTGTTTCGTTCTACGGACACATTTGGTAATTTGGTTTAAATTAAATATCTATTGTGATTTATGGATACATCTAATTATTTAATTTAAACTAGATATCTTTTGTAATTTGTGCAAAGAACTGATTCAATGAATGATTTAATTAATCTTTAAAGCATAGTAGAATATACATAAGATTTTTTATTGTGAAAACTTCAGATATATATTGATGAACATGAAAATATGTTACTATGATTTGGTGTGTGTAGATTCCAAAACCTTAGTACCTTATCTTAGTTAATTAATTTTATCTTATTTAGTTTATGTTTTATTTTCAAACCAAAAATCAAATCTTTTTTGGAACTAGGTTAAGATATAATTAGTTTAGATATATTTAGTTTTTCAAAAACACAATTTTCTGTGGGTTTAACCTCGCACTTGCAATCCTATATTGCAAAACAATTTGTACACTTGCGAGTATAATAAAATTTCACAAGAAATTTTTGGCGCCGTTGCCGGGGAATTAATTGATTTGTGAAAACAATTTATGTATAGATTGATTTTATCTTTCTACTAGTTATAGTTTAGATTTTTCAATTTTTAATTAATTAATTTATTTATTCATGTCACTAGTAAAATAAATAAATAAATAAGATTTTTTTTTTTTTTTGGACTGTTTTGCAACTTCTGCCAATCATCATCCACACACTAACTTGAGTGCGATCGAGCATACTCATGCACAAGGCAACACCAAGCAAGACACATGAGCATAGCAAGAAGCATCATTGAAAAGTATAGTACGTTTGGTACTTTTGGGGCGTACATTCGCATACTATTTGCAAAGTACGGTGTACTATTGGCAAAATATGTTCGATGGTCCCTAGGCGTACGTCCGCATACTATTTGTACTATTTACAGAGTACGTCTAGTACTATTGAAAGTACGTCCGATCAAAAAGCCACCACCTCCTCAACCCAACTCCATCGTCGGGTACCACCTAAAGCCACCACCCAATACACATGCCACCCACAAACCAAAACCGAACTAAACTCCTCCTAAGCACAAAAAATTGTCATTTTTAGCCAAATCAACGCAAATGTGGCCATTCCATTGAGAAGCACCATCAGGTATGGAGCTTTGCCATCAAATGCTGCCTCCCAAGCCTCTTATTGGCCTCTTGTGTCATTGAAACCCATCGAAATTGCAACCCACAACCATGAACCACCACCAACTCAAGGAGGGCACCAGAGCAGTAAACAACAAGTGTGGCCAAAGGTGAGATCAAAAATGATAGATGGCAGCAAAGACAGACATTGGAAGTTGGCCACCGCCTCCTACCTTTTTCTCTTGAAAGGGAAAAGAGAAATAGGTTTTTTTTTAATCATAAGATCAAGTGTATTCATTCTTATTGTTTGTGGTGTATTTAGCTTATTTGTTACTTTCCTATTGGATGCTGTAAAAGATTGGTTTTACCCCCACATCCCCTGAATGAAGGTATTCCCAAAAAAGAATGGATTATAATGCTAGGATTTGGCTTAAGTGCTGTAAAAAAAAGTATTTTTCAATAGTTTAGATTTAATTTTACTCGATCTCTTTATCATAAAAAATAATAATAATAAAATACTTAGAATTAAATCTAATTCTTTGAAAAAAAACTACAACACATATACTATAATTTTTTTTTTTCCATCACATAAGCCAATTCCATAATTCTAAATGGAGCATACTAATGGTATGCTTGGAGTTGGTGGGGCGTGAATGCCGGCACGGGTGTGATGGATAGAGTCTTGTCTGCTCGGCTTATTATATGGAGCATTTTAATATTCACGTATTTGCAGAGTTTAGAAGGAATCATATGTTCCATGTTCTTGGCAATGATATTTTGCTCGGTTTATATATGAACAAGTTTGGGAGAACAAAAAAAAAAAAAAAAAGAGAAAATTTCCAGATTTTAGGTGTACAAATTTGTAATAAAATAATGTATAAAGAAAATAGCAAAAGCAAAGAGAGCAAGAGACACTAATTTTACAATAATTCTGTGTTAAAAGCCTATATCTTGTAGGGACATGTTTATTTTATTGAATTAATTTACTTGTGTTATGGATAATTCATTTTATCTTGTTGCAAATCCGAGAAATGCTAAATGTCCCTTTTATGTCCCTTTTGAGCCCCTTCAAGAATGATGTGGTTACTAAAATTACCATTGAGTTTGTAATTGATCATTATTTGATTTAATCAAATAGTGATTTTAATAGCTACATCACTCTTAAAGGGACTCAACTCAAGAGGGATACAATAGGAACTTCTAGAATTACTCTACAAATCCTAAATCACTTCCTCTCATTCGTCAATTTTCCTACCTCTTTGATATTTTCTCTTTTTTGTTTTGCAAATTGGGTAAGAGTTTGAAATGCAAGATTTGTGATGTAGATTAGGATGACCTATCTTATCTATTAATCTTTTATTTAAATTAGGTTTATTTGTTAATACTTTATCTTATCTTATCTTTTAGTCTTTTATTTAAATTAGGTTTCTTTGTTAGTCTTTTAATTGTTTTAGTTTACTTTCCCTTCTAGTACGCGATTTTAGATTATTTTTCCTTCTTGGATGTGTAATCCTAGTTTATGTTAATCTCTTTTATGCTTTAGCCTCTAAGCCTATAAATACAGGCTTAGACCCTTTAGAAAAACAGTTCATTATTATTATTGGTTTTGTTTAATAAGAATACTCAGAGTTGAGTTTCTTGGTTCTTTTTCCTTCATGCTTTAGATAACATTTACTGCTTAGAGAATATTTCTTTGATTTTGTGATAATCTCACAATCTTAGAAATATTTATCCCTTCTGTTTACTGTTTTCTTGATTATTTACGTTATAACCCTGCATCAGTTGGTATTAGAGCCCAATCTCTTTCCATGGCGCCAGTCACAAGGGGAAGGGATAACCGATTTGCACACTTGGAGGGCGTGAATAATCGCCAAGAACCAGTTAGAGAAGAACCACTAGTAACCTATCAAGCACAATTGGAGGTACAATTTGCGAGCTTGAGGGAACAAATTACAACCTTCACAAAACTATTGTCCATCAAGAGTGGTCGAGACAAAAGTCGGCATATACCCTCACCGCCCGAATCGAAAGAGGATGACACAATTGTGGAGGATGAAGACGGAGACCTTTTTATAGAGCGCGGAGTGCACATGCATCAACTCCTTGTACAAGCTTTGGCCAATCGGTGGGAATCCGGTTTCAAACTCAATACACCAGAATTCCAAAGTTACGTGCAACCCAAAGAGTTCATGGTGGCAGAAAAAAATAAAAACATTCCACCAAAAGAAGTACCAAGGAAGATGGCAAAGATGGTGCCTAAGGAGGGGGTGGAGATAAAGCATCAATCGGTATCTCGATACATTGGAGGTACTTGCCAACAATTTCAACGTACATACATCTTGGGAGGCAAGGTGACTAAGCTTATCATTGATCCAAGGAGTGGTATGAATATCGTCTCGGAGGAAGCGGTAAGGAAGCTAGGGCTCAAAACCAAGAGACATCCTACTCCCTATCAATTGGAGTGGCTCACGAAAGGAAACGAGATAAGGGTTTCTAAATATTGCCAAGTGCCTTTTTCTATTGGAGGTAAATATGTGGATCATGTGTGGTGTGACATGGTCGACATGACTATGTGTCACTTTGTATTGGGCAAATCATGGCAAGATGATAAAGCTGCCGTCTATGATGAAACCAAGAATACGTACAACTTCATGTTGGGTAAAACCAAGTTGACGTTACTACAGAGCCCATGGCCAAAGCCACAACCTTCACAAGGAGATGATCAAACCGTTGTAGCCAAGTAAGAGTTGATGAGCAAGGAAGGTGACATCAATGGAGTGGTATCGGGACCGATAAAGAAGCCTTTGGGTAATACCAGGGTCTAAACTTCCTAATCATCAACTCCACATCAAGAGTCCTAAAGAGCATGAAGAATTAGGAAAACAAGTGGACGAGGTGAACCTTTCAGAGTGTATCAAAATTTTTCATGAAGAAGAAGAACCCTTGGAAGAAGTAAATCTGTCGGATAGTTTTGCACTTTTTGATGACAATTCTACATATCATGTGACGGTTAAGAGCCTCGAAGGTAAAGTCTTCAATTTCAGTGTTGAACCAATTGACTATGTTGATTTCATTGGGATAGATGCTATTTTATCATATTATTTTAACAAAAATTGTGATGAGATCCATATGGTAGAAAAGGCTTTTTTGTCAAAGATTGAAAAGGTCTTTGTGAGTTCTTTGGGGATTCTTATGGCTTGTGGGAAGAGCAAAGCACGAGAGAAGCATAGCAAGTCTACACAGAAAAGAGGTGTGTGGAGATTTCACAACAACCATCAAGATACTCCTCTAATGAAGATCACTATGATTATTATGGGATGTGGCCTTGCTGTAAAGTTGAGAAGAGATGATTGGAATGAGCTGACCGGACATCCAAAAGACCGTGGAGGAGACCGGCCGAATTCTCTCCAACCTGGGGAGGATGATGTAAATTAGGATGACCTATCTTATCTATTAATCTTTTATTTAAATTAGGTTTATTTGTTAGTACTTTATCTTATCTTATTTTTTAGTTTTTTATTTAAATTATGTTTCTTTGTTAGTCTTTTAATTGTTTTAGTTTACTTTTCCTTCTAGTACGTGATTTTATATTACTTTTCCTTCTAGGATGTGTAATCCTAGTTTATGTTAATTTCTTTTATACTTTAGCCTCTAAGCCTATAAATACAGGCTTCGACCCTTTGGAAAAACAGTTCATTATTATTATTGGTTTTGTTTAATAAGAATACTCAGAGTTGAGTTTCTTGGTTCTTTTTCCTTCAGGCTTTAGATAGCATCTACTGCTTAGAGAAGATTTCTTTGATTTTGTGATAGTCTCACAATCTTAGGAATATTTATCCCTTTTGTTTACTGTTTTCTTGATTATTTACGTTCTAATCCTACATCAATTTGTGAAGGAACTAATAGTCAAGATTGATCTTTCGGCCTCTCGACTGGCTTTTCTACAGGGTGTGGTTGTTTTGCTTTGGAAAAGGATGCACTGCTGGTGATTCTTGCTATGAATCAACCTCATCTCTTCTCCTCTTGGCAATTTACCTGTATTGTATCTGATATTAGTCTTGATCTCTCTTTCTTTTAAAGTCAAAATACTTTGAAAGTTTCTAGATGTGCCAATTATCGGGTATACTTGTTAGTTAAATAGGCCGCTACTCATCTTTTGTTTGGTAACATTCCCACAGAATCCCACATTGTCTCTTTCATTATAATCAAGAACGAAAAAAAATCCACCCCTATAAAAGTGGTAGAGATTGATGGTTGAGCTAAAGTATGCTCAATAGTGATGGTGTACCAACGAAGACAGAGATCACTTTGTTTTAGTCCATCGAAGACGAAGATCACTCCACCTTCACTCTCTGGCACATCTCCAACGCTTTCCCCCGACTCTGCCTTCAACATTTTGGAGGCAGAGGCAAGGCAGAAATAGCCTCCATCGAAAAGAGTTTTAAGGTTTTTCAAATCTTTTGGCAGAGGCGGAATGCGGAATCATGGATTCCGACTCCAATGCCTCTTATGCACACACCTATCTCAAACCCCATTTGATTTGTAACTACATGCAACCAATCTCCTCCCAAACCTAATAATAAGAAACACACTTATCCAGAAGAAAAATCAATTTTCATCAGCTCAAGCATCTCCTTTCATTGACGTGAAGGTTTCAAATTCAATGTGATAATATATAAGATGAACAATGATGATACAGGGGACGATAAGAGTCAGTTACATGATCCAGTACATATCTGGAAAAAAAAAAAAAAAAAAAATCTGTGATAGCATCTTCCCTCAATACAACAAAACCAGATACCCAATCCATTTCGTTAGAAAGCCCTTCTGCCTTATATTAAGGAAAAAATCAAGAGAATGGCACTGGTAAACTGGCCAAGATCTTGTTCACTTCTTGTTTTTTTTCTATCTTCCATAGAAAACTGCTCTGACAAACACGACTCCATGAGATAGTCAAGCTTCTCAGATGCAATTTACTAGGAATAGGAGTTGCAAAATTAGGGTATCATGAAATGAAACCTCACTTTCAGTACTTGTTCAGATTTAAGATCTCTCCCGCATTTTTGCCCTAGCAAAGAATACTCCAGCCAAAAGACCTACAGAATGAGAAAAATTGTTTTTGGTAAAAGATAAAAATGAAGAAAATTCAAAATGTTTTTCTTCTGGTTTATGGAAGAACATGTAACATGGTGAAGCCAATGACATGACAGAAAATTACCAAAGAATATGCTTGCAGAGTTCTCCAAGCTGGTAGGAACTTTGAAAAGAAGGATGCCAGCAACAGACAGAGGGATCTTATTCAACGACCCGACAAGGCTGCAGGATACAGTCAGTGATTAGAGATGCATAGGGTAAACATCTTCGATCACTAATACTGTCTCATTTAAAGTAAGCATGATGTTTTAATCAAACTCAACTTCTTCTTTCAAAGAAGAAGAAAAAAAGATCTGATGGTAAATTTTTCAATCAAATTTCATTTAGCTTAAGGTGAACCTGGAGTTTATAGTGGAATAAGACCCATTTCAACACTGAACTTTTAAACCCTTTACCCACATCAACCCAATGCAACTAGTCATTACACAGCAATAGTGTGCTCTTGGGGTGGCTAATTTGCACAAAAGCTCAACTCTTCCCAAACCCATCTTCCATTTGATTTGCACCTTGTTCACTAGGGAAAACAAAATCTAATTGCAAAGAAAAGTTAAAACCTGACGTCTTGGAGTTGGGTCATCTGGGTCTCAATTAAAAAGCAAAAGAAAAAGAAAAAAAAAAAAAAAATTCGCACCCTCCAATTAACATATTCAAGTATTCTTTTTTATTTTCCATTCTTTTCTTCTTTATCATTATTACTTTTTTTTGGGGGGTGCGGGAGTCGGGTATTCTTTATCTTACCTGTATGTTGTAGCCCCAGTTTGATGAAGAAACCACATAGAAGTGAAGCTGATTGCCAGTCCCAAAACTCCACTTAACGTCATTACAAGCCAGAAGGTTGGCAGCCTCAAAAGTGGCCTGCCAATTCAATTCAAGATCCAAAAAATTCAACTTCATAATTTTGAAAAAGGAACACAAGGAAAGAAGAAATAAAATCAATTTTATGCAATTATTAGAGGTTAATCAAGTCTCTCGAATAGCCCATTAACATATATCAAGTTCACTTATGAGAAGTAGAGTTACAAAGCATACAGGTTATTGAAAGGCACCATTACTATCTAGGAGATAAATCAGTGTAATCAAGGTCGATCCATAAGATTTATATGTTTAGAAGACTCATATAAAAGCACACTCATTGGTGCATGAGAAAAAAATGAACATCTAGCTAGGCAGTTAATGTAAAAATGAAAGGTTTCATCCCAAGTAAGAAATGTTTTGAAAGGAAAGAAACCATTTGAATAAAATAATAAATTCTAGCAAGACAAATAAATGGAGCTGAGAGGCATCTGATTGAGATGCTTCAGAGTAGGACGTAATGCAATCTGATCACAAGTAGAAAACAGGAAACACAATAAAATTTTAGTGAAATAGGATGGATTACTGGCACTCTTGCAAAATGGTTTTCCCAGTGCATAAAGCATATTAAATAGACAAGAAAGAGAGAGGCGAAAGAGGCATGGGCATCTAATAAAAAGGAAGCAAGAACTAATGAACAAATGAATAAACAGGACAAGAAAGACAGATGGGAAAAAGAATAAATGGCAAGATGATGCTTTTGAGTCCCTTATACAGAAGTTTTCTATTGTAGGGAAATTCTACTAGACTGAAACCATTCTATAGCTAGAATAGTTCAGAATATAGCAAATAATGGTTGGGAATAGTCTGCGAATCTATGGAGCAAGATTTCTAGTTAATCTTGCAAAAGCCATAAGGCACCATCTGATTTTCTAGTTAATCTTTGTAATATCAACACCAAAAGGGATGGTCATACTATAGAGCAGTTCATTTGAGTACATTTGCCATAACTATGGAGGAGTTCTGATGCGGGACAAAAACACTTGGGAAGAAAGTTTGAAGAGAAAGAAAAACAGAGAAGAAGAAGCCAAGAAGAGGGGAGAAAATAAACCGAGGAGAAGAAGAAGCTCTGAAGAGGGGGAAACAAGGGAGAAGATGGACAACAACAGTCAATCCAAATTTTAATTCATCAAAAGCTCCTGAATACAATAGAAACTAGGTTTAAATAGATTGGGGATTAAACCCTAACCCTAATTGTACTCGGACAAATGCTAAAAATAGCATAAAGCCCAAAATAAAATAATAAAACCAGACTGAAAAATAAATAAAAAAACAAAAGTCCAAACTAGCAAAAAGCCCAATAATTATTCAGCTCTCAATCACCCAACCACAAGGTCATGGGGTGGGCATCCTCTGATGTTGATGTTCATACACGTGATCTGTGGCTGGTGTGTGGTGTCCCCATCAAGTTCCCCACTTCTACTTGCAGCCAACATTATGTAAACAAATTTTACATTGCATGGACCAAATAAGATGGTCATGTTAAGACCAGATAGGGAACAAAGAGGGGTTGCAAAATCAGAGAGTTACATAACCAAAACTATTGTGCACAAGAGATAAATTGTGTGAACAAACTGCTTCTAATACCTCAGAAGATGCATTCAGCTTTAAAATGAATCATTATGTTTTTTTTGATAAGTATTTTTAGTTAAATGAGTCATAAAATGAATCAGTATGTTAGATCGAGTTTGTTTAAATTTCAAAGACATTATAATATCAACTCATGACATCTATTAATTATTATTAGAAAAGATTAATTCCATACATCAACAACAAATAGGAATATTTGGGTGCAAATCACATGGTCTATTAGTTAACTAATAGTAAAGAAGAAATTTTAAGAGAAGAATGAAGAAAATAAAAAAATAAAGAAAAAAACTCACGTTCTAGAGAGATAATCCACCTCATTGAAAACAACAATTAGAAGAAACCCTAAAGGCATCGATAGGGTGTTATTGAGCAAGACCATTGAAAACTCATTCAAATTTCCAGATTTGGTAACTTGCTTTGCTGTATCCATGACCCTACGAAGAGTCAGCTGCATAAATAAAATAAAACAAATAATACATCAACTACATTTTAGTCTTAAAACTAGAAAGGAACAAGTAATTATGTAAGAGCTGGTTGACAGATGCACCTACTAGATCAATAAATCAGTACTACCTCCATCCCTATTTGTTGGTCCTCCACAGAAATTCCAAACTTTTAGGGGAACATCACCATTATTTTTAAAACTTTATGAATTTTCAAATTTTCCCATATGGTTTTGCATATAAATACTATTCACCAACATCTAGAAAACCTATGTAGTAAATATGTCAAAATTTGGACACAGTCAAAGTCCATGATTGTTCGCCCCATACTTAGAGATGCTCCTCTTGAATGTTTTCTTGTGCATGCACATTAGCCACTATAAAGGAACATTTTAAAAAAAAAAAAAAAAAAGAAAAAAAAAAGGAAAGGAGGACCGATGAAATGGGACGGAGGAAGCAGCACATAAGGAACCACTCTATTATCCGAATGCAAGTACAATAACCCAGTGCACCTACAGGGATCTTGTTGAACCTGTAGCCATGACACTCAGTCTTCAGTCTTTGCACCTCAAACTTGCTAAGCTGTTCACTACTTAGGGTGTTTAGTACACATTAACATGAAAGGTTTTAACTAACTAGGTGAAGCGCACTCCCTCTTAACCACAAAAAAGCTCATAACAGACATGCAAATATGTACAAGATGCCTTGTAAGAAAATACATTAGAAGAACACAACAATTGTGTGTGTGTGGGGGGGGGGTGGGCGCGCACCGGCAAGTGTAACACTCCAGAAAGTTAGTCCTACATTGGGTGGATCAATTGTCCACGGTTGAGTTAATGTATTATAAAGGTGTTCATTGGTAATAACTCCTACATTAATTCCTTACTAGGTAAGGCTGAGTTTTATAAGTGATTTCAGGAAGCTCCAATTATATAACTTGACTAGTCCTTTTGAAGTAATAGCGCAAATGTGGCTACTGCTTCTCTAGGTCGTGGCAAATAGTACTAGAGCATGTAGTAATACCATGTGGTACTTGGGCACTATGGCATGAATGGGAGATTTGTCCACATTGAGTGAGTGCATTGTAAAGGTGCTCATGATTGCTAAGTGCTACATTGGTTCCTAATTAGGTGAGACTAAGTTTTATAAGTGATTTCAGGGGGCTCCAATTGTAGCTTAACTGGTCATTTTGGAGTGAAAGTTCAATTATAGCTAGCACTTCCCTTAGCCATGACAGCCAACCTAAATACAAATATTTTGACTCCGTTTGTTAATACTTTTAGAAGGTGCTTTTTGTTTTTTGTTTGGAAAAGTGTTTGAATATAACATAAAGATGAAAGTAGTTTTGTTAGTGTTTTCTGTTTTTGGTTGTTTGTTAATATTTTTGTTTTGAAAAGAGAGAACAAAAGGAAGAAGCAAAAAGTTCTATCAAACAGCAAAATGTTTGTGGTTTTCTTTGTTTTACAGAGAAAAATGAGATTATTAAAAAACATGTTAAAAAGCCAGATGATGCTAAGACTGTCATAGATACAACAACCTAGGTAGAAAAGCTTACTATGGATAATCAAGATGTCCAAATTGTGTACTCACAGAATATGATGCGGTTAAGAAACAGTTAACAAGCTGCCATGCGTAGCCAATAGCATGAAAAGATATATCAGTAATTCCTCCAGAAATTGCTGAAATGATCTGCACAAGCCACAAGGTAAAACCATTTCAAACTTACTCATTCGCAAATCCATGAAAATGTATTAAAATAAAATCTATGAAACACAATAACATCTTCAGAAAAAGTGCAAATCCAGTAATAATGTGCTTGAATTCTCGAGAAGTTAAAAGAGAACCAGATTAGTTGCAATTTACATAAATCAACGGGAAATTAATCAGAGTTCAACTTGGCAACCAACGATGCATTTATACTTGTTGGGACACATCAAAATACGCACACACACAAACAAGGCATCCTTTCAAACATATGTCTGGCCCATGGGGAGTTATTGTAGTACATCACCAATTAATATGTTAACATCACATGAACCTCCGACGCTGCAGGGACACCAATCTTTGGTCCCCTAAAATGTATTCATATTTTTATCATCCTCTTCCCCAAAAAAAGAAAAGAGGAGATAAATACATTGAAGTAGAATCCACTTCGCATATTAGAAACAGTTAAGCCAAGGGATTGATTGTTGAAATAAATCATGAGATTGCAACAGTCAATTATACTAATTTGATATTCAAAAATATAATAAATTGATAAAATTGACTTTCTATTTTCAAATCCTATAAATCTCATTATAAATATGAGTCCTTGTAATATGTTACAAATACAGTCAATAATAAAGATTGTAGTCCATAGGCCATTGTCTATGATGGATTTAGGCCTCTAAGGCTGAACTATCTTTATTCTTTATATACTCTCTTCTCTATCACCCTTCATTTAATATAATATTTCAAATTTTGACAAGATAAAAAAAGTCATTTGATAGAACAATTTAGCTATCTTATTTCACTACTACATTCTTTAGATGTAAAAATAAACTTTTCAAATAATATTTGTGAAATGAACTATCTAAGACATACGGATTAAAAACCTGAAGCAGAAGAAAAAAAACAGCAACAAAGCGTGGGCAACAAAATATTAACAAGAATAAAAATGAAAACAAAAAAAAGAAAAGAAAAGATGAGACATTTATCATATGCAAGCAACACTCCAAATTAGAAAAGGAAAAAGAAGTTGATTATCTTATTCCACATCCCAATTGGTATTTCTGGAAAAAAAACTAAATCCAAAAGTACATTTTGAGCCACTGAAAGTACCATTAGGAACAGAGCAGCCCAGACTCTGCTGTCATGATGCTTACTGAATAAATACATTTCACCGAGTGCAGTTATCACATTAGTAACATTCTTCAAGACAGTGACCATAGCTACATTAATGTACTTCAAACTGCAGAAAAGATTAATCATATTTAAGGAACAAGTAAAAAGAAAAAGTTTCATGTTAAAAGCAGCATGAAGTGAAGCACATAAACAAAAACTTGCATACCTAAACATGCTTGTTATAAGCATGCCAACAAAAATAACATTCACGGGTAACCAGACCTTAACCAATCTCCATGTTAATGGTTCTGTATGTATTACGCCCAGAAAACTCAACATAGACACAATAATCACTGAAATAAGATTCTGCATCCACAGAAGTATATGTCAGTGTCATGAGCTTGCTAGATATCAAAAACTATTTTCAAATCATTTTATTACATGGCATAAGTAAATGTAACAAATTATTTTAATGAAAAAAGGGAAAAAGCACAATTCTTAATTTCATATAAGGGACATCAATTACATTGAACTACCTGGTATAGCATCAAAGATATCCCAGCATTAAAATCATAGCTGGAAAGCACGAACTTGTTGATTAATATCATGCTGCATGAGGAAACGCAATACGCAAGGCCAGACAATAAGGCTTGATTATGTATTTTGAGCACCCTGTTACTTCGTGTTCCTTTATCCCTGTCTTTGTCCAACTTACCACTTTCCAAGTCATTTTCATTGGTTTCAAAAGGTTTCATTGCAGATTATGACCTATGCATAAGTGGATAGGATTAGTTCAATGCCAATTTTAAAACTCACTTTTATATATTGTTCTTGGAGCAAAAGAGGGAAGACCAAAGAAGAGAGAGAGAGAGAGAGAAATACAGCCAATCAAATAAACAACATATGGTCTGGACCCCATTGAGTCTCCTCAGTCAAATAAAGGCAAAAAAGATAAAACCTACTGAGGGAATACTAATTGAATCTGTAAATTCAATCATTGAGAAAGGAAATGTTATTTTTTTGATAAGTAATCACAAATTCATTATACAGCACAAAGGCGCAATGCAAGTACAAAGTAAGTATACAAAAGAGACACCTAGCTACAACCAGAAAAAGATAAAAAAAAAAACATGAAAACTCGAAATATTCAAAATCAAAGGCAGCCCAATGATAAAGAGTCTTAAAGAATAAAGTATCTAATTCCAACAATGTCCTCTCATGATCCTCAAAGTTTCAATCATTTATTTCCCTCCAAAGACACCAAATAAGGCAAGACGGCATCATCCTCCACTGCATCAAGCTGATAGCTACCACCTTGCGCTCACTACCAAGAAAAAGAGATCTACCACCAAGCGAAGCATAACCCATGCTAGCCTACACTGCTGAAGGTAGTATTCCACAGAACACTGACAATCTCACAATGGAGTAGAAGATTATCCACTAACTTACGATGGAGAAGAAGATGATCCATTGACTTACAATGGTGTTGAAGATGATCCACCAACGCCTCATTCTTCTTACACATGCAGCATCACTCAATCACAATGACATGTTTTCTTAGATTGTCCATGGTGAAGATCTTCTCTAATGCAACCAACCAAGCAAAGGACGCCACTCATGAGAACCTTATTCTGCCAAATACTCTTCCAAAGAAAAGGACTACTATCATGAGGAACAAGAATATTGTAATATGATCTAACATCAAACAACCTCTATTGATAAGTACCCAACAAAACTTGTCTTCTTCACCCCGTCTCAATTTGACAGAATACAACAAATTAAAGAATGAGGTAAAGAGATCCATCTCCCAATTGCAAGCCACTCTAAGAAAGTTATATCCCATTGATAAGAGGCACTAGAAAGCTCCAAATGGTCTGCCACTCCAGCTTCCTTAAAACAGACAATGTTAAACAAGTCCAAAAAAGTTATCTTGAGGGCTTGATCCCCACACCATACGTCATGCTAGAATCTAATTTTTTAGCTATCACCCACCTCAAATCTTGTTTGATTAGAAAGCTCCCCTCAACCCCTCCTGATATTTTATCAAAGCCACACTTCATAGGACCCATGGACCTCATTTGAACACCACCACCCCATGCACTATCATATTTAATAATCCACAACCACCCTACATAAGGCCTCTCTCTCGCAGTATAGTGCCAAAGCCAGTTCTCCAAAAGAGTTTGGTTGAACACAAATAAATTCCGGACCCTCAACCCTCACTCATAGATTGGAGTAGATACCTTAGTCCAACTAACCAAGTAAAATTTGAACTCCTCACCCATACCACCCCCACAAAAAATCATGCTACAATTTATTTATGTGATTGGCAACACCAACCGATAGGGGAAAAAGAGACATGAAGTAAGTAAGCAAATTGGATAAAGTGCTTTTAATCAGTATAACTCTACCACCCTTTAACAAGTACACATTTTTCCATCCAGCCAAATGACTTTCTATCTTCTCAACAATGTCGTCCCAAATAGATTTGACCTTAAATGAGGCTCCCAAGGGAAGACCTAGATATTTCACAGACAAAGAAGATACCCTGAAACCCCAAATACTAGTCAAGCCTTCAACATTAATGGCATTGCCAACCAAGACCAACTCTAATTTAGCCGGATTAATCCTCAAACCTAAAACCGATTCAAAGCATAAAAACAAACAATGCAAGTTGCAAAGATGATCTGGATTAGCCCCGCTATATATCAAGGTGTCATCCGCGCACAAAATGTGAGAAATATTGATAGCACTACAACTCCTATCCCCCCTAATAGAATACTCCCATTCACTAAAGCATAAATGATTTTACTTAATGCCTCCAAAACAAAGACAAATATATAAAGGGAGACAAGGGGTCTCCATATCTCAAGCAATAGGACTTACAAAAGAAAACCTTTGGAATGTCATTCACCATTATAGACTACAGTCTAAACCCAAACCTCTTAAACGTACCATAACCATGATACATAAACCAGACGGAAGTCCATAATTTCCTGTTGGCTACATGCTGAATTCAGAAATTTACTGCATGCCTAAACCTATTTTTGAGTTTTTCATTTTTGGTGACCACAATCTACTTACATTAGAGACACAGGAAGATGATTCCATTTGCCGAAGTCAAAGTGCAGTAATCCAAAGTTAGCAGTTTTCTCAGTTTGATTTGTTATTATATTGGTTTCTATATCCTCAAAAAAGGCCCATTTGCAGTGAAAAAAAGGTGCTTATGCCTCTGAAGTGCCTCTGAAGTAAAGGTGCTTATGCTTCTTACATGGACTATAGCTCATAAAGATGTTAAAGATAAAAAATTGGAACATATCAAGTATAGATCCATATTGTGATGACACAGTAGATTGATGCAAATGATTCTGAAAGAGCTTTCTCCAAATCAGTAGGTAGAAGTAGGGGTTCTACAGAGTTTTCAGACCTTGGTTTTCTGTTCCCCCATCATATCTTTTCTTCATATGATTTGGAAGATCACATGCTAGTGGGGAAAGATCCAATAATTTCAGTCAGTATCTAGATTTCTGATGTGGACAGAATTAAAAGCTCTCATGATTCTTAGCTAGAATGCGAAACACAAAAATAATTAAACATGTCTCTCTCTTGCAGTAGGTGATAAGAAAGCAAAATTATCTTCCTCACCATTTGAGAACAAAATGAACATCTCCAAGTGAACCCTGTGAAATCCAACTTAATGACAGCTTCTGTAACAACCCGGCTCAACTGAGCAAAAGATTTGCACAAAGATTATGAGAAAAGATCTATTATCATTTTCTTTCCAGAATCTTCTGGATAGAAGTGTCAATAGAGCAAGAATTGTTGCTCCCAGTTAAGAGAGGAAGAAACAGAGGCCACAGAAAATTACTATCTGTAGAACCATAACTGGTATTGTCATGGAAATTTATAAGAGACTAGAGGATCCCTTGAATCAAGATCGTTCAATGCATTTTGTATGTTGATTTGGGCTTTAAAATTAATCCCTTCCAAAGTTGGTTATATGGTGAGCTTGACTCAAAAACTCTTGGGATCATCTAAGTTCCTTTTTGTGCTTCATGCATGACGTTTTGCACAATACTCTCTTTCTGTAATTCAAATATATTTAATCTTCCAAGTTGTAATAAAATAAAATACATCACCACTAAGAAGTAGAGGTCACATCTAATGCCAAGAAACAATAGAAATGTGCAACAAAATCATATTTTTATCGAGTATAATACAATTCAATTTAAGCAGATGAAAACAGATTATAAAAAAGGTAAAACACAGAGGCAATGCTAACATGAAAATAAAATTTATCAGAATCACAAGCATTAAATACAGAAATCTATAAAAGCCTAAAAACCAGCATCAAGAACAATACCGTAACACTTAATGGAGCAAAACAAACCTGTTACCTACTTCTCTTCTTAATGGACTGAACACTGGAGACCTGTCCTAGAACCCAATTTGACTAATGAAATTTGAGGCCTCGTTCACCCTTCAGCTAATGTTAATTATGTCTTCCACAATCATTCTTTCTGAAACAGATTGGAAGAATCTAGAGAAGCTCCTGAAAACACAGGTCTTAAACATTTAACAAAAACATAAAAAAGATATAGGAATTCAAGTCCAAGTCCCCAATTGGAGATCTTACTGAATCAACAGAGAAAAACAATAGCAGCTGCAGAAGTAATATAACATAGCATATAATTGACAATTGAAATGGAGCTATGAAATGTCCATAGTTCGTGACTGAACCTATATGACTAAAATCCTACTATTCTATATTTCATTCCTTGCCAAACAAATTTCCCAAAACTTATCAGCAATTAAGAAGGTATCAAAGAGAATAATCTACTTCCTATTGATAATCCTGAGATGAAAATCTATAATTTCCCTAACCTTCACAAGAACATAAAAGTTGTTTTTACAAATATGAGAAAACTCAAGGAATGAACTCTTGAATAATCCTCGGACCACTAGATCTTATAATTATCATTGGAAATTGTTAAGCCAAAACACCATAACTAAGGCTAGCAGGGTAAGGCTGCTGTCAAGAAATGTGGTTCACAGATTTGAAATTTTAGTGAACTTACCTGTTAAAACAACCATGAAAAATCTTAGAGGATTAGCTATAGTAAGTTTCAGTAATGGAAGAATATTAAGTGTCCAGACAAGAAAAATAAACTATTAAATGTTCCATAGTATCTCTCCATTTATCTAATGTTATCATTGACTATAAAGGCAGATCACAAGGACTAAGATTTATGTGCTAAGGCTTCGATCAAGAACCTTTTTCTTGAAATATAATTTTTTATTACCTATGTTACTCAAACATCCATAAAATACTAGTACATAGTTACCTTTTGATTTTCCATGCATTAAAGATATTGTTCATCCTGAGTTGTCATTAGTATTAGATGTTATAGCATTCATAGTTTATCAAGATTAATAACATCAGCCATTATCAACAACCTAGCATGACTGCCTGGAGATGGAATAGGTAAGGAGAGCACACTATCAAGATTCCTTAAAATTAGTGCTTATCACAAATTACTTAGATATGAAAGAAACAAACACCTATCATTGCACACAAGAAACCATGTTTCTGGGAAATGTGTGAAAAGTATGCAGACTAATTTGGCATTAAAACAACTAAACCCTCACATGTCTACCAAGAAGAATGAATGCTTAAGCAAGCACAAAACATATTGGACATGGTTCTTACCAAAACACAATATGATATGGTCAGTCTCAATATTAATGGAAGCCCCCATCCTAAAAAATGATCCTGTCCCATCTTATCTAACAAAGTTTTATAGATTCTTTTGATCAAACATATGAGTGTACGAGGATTTCGGACTTTTACTTTTGTGCTCAAAGATCATCAGAAATAAACACCCTAAAAATTAAAACAAAACAGAAAAACAACTACAGGAAACTAATACCAAAGGCCATCATATATTTCGTAACTATCTGATTAGCTAAGATGCTATAGTATATAGCCCGCGTGTAAGTTAAGCATTTATCTTTAGCATTAGAACTAGCATATACTACATATTAGAAATTAGACAGTTTTATGTGTTCATCGTGAATTCTTTTAGAAAATCTGTGTCTCCAGAAATCTGTCCTTGACAGCCAACAGATATATGTGATACAATCCCATGA
Source organism: Carpinus viminea (assembly GCA_013348765.1). Taxonomy (NCBI): domain Eukaryota; kingdom Viridiplantae; phylum Streptophyta; class Magnoliopsida; order Fagales; family Betulaceae; genus Carpinus; species Carpinus viminea. The sequence continues at coordinate 16,996,505 of CP054667.1, forward strand.
TTTCTAGGTTTAATCAGTCGATAATTATGTATTAATAATAGAAATTAAGAGTGTCCTTGTCAATTAATAATTATGAATCATTGTCCATTAAGGATTAAAAGTCCTTATTTGCAATTATGGAATCCTCGTCCATTAAAACAAAAGGAATCCTTATCAATTAGAGATTTTATATATATATATATATATATATATATATATATACGTAATACAATCCCATTAGAAGGGTAGAGATGCGCAACCCTAATAAAAAGAAAGCATACAAGAGAAACCTCCTAATTAGGAGAACCTTATCCATTAGAGATTAGATGTCCTTATTAGCAAAAGCTTGTGAAATTGCCAATGCCATTGAACCATTTTGAGTAATTAATCGAATTTCACCTATTGGGTATTAGATGTTTTCGGAAGTCTATAAATCATAATGCCTTATAGGGTTACTATTTTTTTAATAAGTAATAATCAGTATTATTAAAAGCGTAAGGTGCCCCAAAGTACACATGGAGTATACAAAAAGATCACCTAACAAAAAAAGGAAAAGTGAACAAGAAAATCATCATAACTAATCGACAATGGAGACACATACGCTACAATCCAAAGATACAAAGTATTAAAACAAGAGGATAAAATGTCCTCCAAGGACCTCTCCAAGTCCTCAAAGCACCTATTGTTCCTTTCTTGCCATAAACACCAAAAGAGGCAAGTAGGCACCATCTTCTTAGACCGAGTCACTACTCCGCCTTCCAGAAGACCGCCAACAAGCGAACAAATCAAATACCCATCTAGGCATCACCCAAGACATCCCAAAATGACTAAAGATGGCACTCCACAAAGTAGAAGCAACCTCACAATGAAAAAGAAGATGATCCACCGTCTCCTCACTTCTTACACATGCAACATCTGTTTATCACAATAACATGTCACTTCCTAAGATTATCTAGGGTCTGAATTTTGCCCAAAGTCACCGACCATGCAAAAAGACCGTTCTCAGAGGAGCCTACGTCCACCACACACTCTTCCAAGGGAAGCTCCTACCTTCAGTACAAGCCAAGCCAAGGAGTAAAAGAGGGACTTGACCTTGAAAATGCCTCTTTTGGAGGAAATCCACCACAGTCTATCTTCACACCCTTGTCTCACTCTGTTTGAATGCAACACCTGGAAAAATGAGGCAAAGACTTCCAACTCCCAATCATGTGCCTCTCTAGAAAAACTCACATTCCACTTATTGGAACCACCCAAGACCTCCATATTAGCTGCAAATGAAAGGCATCCTTCGCACAAGCAATACCAAATAAAACTGGAAAAGCCACCTTAAGAACTGTATCTCCACACCACAAATCATGCCAAAAGCTAATCCTAGTCCCATCCCTCACCACATGTCTAGTAAAGCCTCAAAGAGTCTCCCACCCTTTCCTGGTATTCTTCCACAACCCCCACCCAAGGAGTCTCCCACCCGTTCCTGATATTATTATGGAGGCAATGAAATTAAAGATCCCTCAAAGACATTTAGGAGACCAAATCAGTGATCACTCTTTTCTCTCTTTCTCCTCTTCCATTCTTTTTCAATTTATTGATTTACAATATAGAACCTAGGTTCCTATAAGTATGGCGAGGGAGGAGAACTTGGGTCGTGCGTGTCTATTGAAAGATTCGAAGATCTCTTTTCTACTCATCCAATTTCTCATTGACCAAACATAGTTTTCACTAAAGATAGCAATTCACCATAATATCCATAATAACATACTATACAATCAGCAGGACAATAAATTAATAAAATGAAGAAAATTTCAATATTCGCGCTCAGTAGGAAGAAAAAAAAAAAAGACAGAAAGTTACAGTAGTTGAGAAAAAGTTTGCTTCCATGTTCAAATATCTGTTATCAAATAACAGTTAACGAATATGATAAATCTGTAAACCCAAATGAGATGCCAACTTTACCAACCCCCAGTGAGCAAGAAAGAAAAACAATAATTACCCATTCCATTTTCAGTTGAGAGTAATCATCTAAGGCTCCCCAAAAGTAGAAATTCTACAATAACCAAAAGACAGAACAGAGAGATATTACCTTTGAACACGTTTAAGCCAAGACCTCAGAAGCTTTGGAGCTGTAGTTAGTGTGCCAAAAACGCATCATGGGTGACCACGGTAAAACCAAAAAAGCAAGAAAATTTGAGGATGTTGGGAAAGGCAGAGATAATCACAGAGAAAAGGGTTCAGTTTGGCACGAACTTGAGAGTCAGCAGGATGGGCTCCTGGAAGAAAACTGACCCCCAACTTAACTCTTAGATTCCAAAGTGAAAATTATTTTAAATCTTTTGGGATTTGAATTATTATTATTATTATTTTTTTTTTTTTTGGTTATGATCGTTATAAATGCAGAGCCTCTGAGTTTTGTAGACTTTTCACAATTTTCTTGAACTGGAAGCTAAGATGCGCCGTACTATGGCCTATAGGTGCGCATTATAGCATCTGGTCAGCTGAGGCGTGCCTTTGTTTATTTATATTTCAGGACCGTTAACGAATTTTCTTTTATTAAAAAATTAAAAAGGAGAAAGCAATGCCTACGCATTAAAATAAATATATATTAATTTTTTAAATAAATACATATACATATACTAATTAATACAATTAATTTGGTTGATGGGTAATTAATTAATTAATTTCATATGAAATATTAGAGTGCTTATGACATGACATAATTTTGAAATAAAAATAAGAAAATAAAGAAAATAATGTAACTTTCTAAATAAGCATTCTTGTGTTGTGTATTTATACCAAATGCATGCTCCATGGACCCCACAAATCGACGAGTACGTGTACGGTGTAGCATTCTGCTTCGGATAATTCAACAATTATAGTCAACTATACAAGATAGGAAAAAGACAACATAATTTAACTTTTTTAAAAAAAAAAAACAAAAATCCCAAGTGATCTTGCAAACGAACTTAATTGAAACCCTCAATTTAAAATAATTCATTATCTCAATGTGCAGTAGTAATGGAGGAGGCTGGCAAGTGACAACAACAATACTATGAAAAGGGAATTTTTCAAGTTGAATCAAACAGGAGAGAATTCAATTAGAGAGGAGTTGGTCCCTTCATTTATAAGGGCAGAATTGTCATTTTATATATATATTTTTTTTTTATAATTTTGCCATTCATTTAGAAGGGACCGACTCCTTTCTAGTTGAATTCAATTGGAGAAGATCCTTCTCCCATTACTATATGGTACTGTATAATATTAACATAGCAACTCAGTTGTATTGGAATTAAATATGTAACATTAGAGAGGAAAATAAGGGAATGAGATTTGAATTAGTGGCCTTCACTGCATGAAGCGTAGCTTCCAACTAATTGAATTACCCTTTGAAAATGGTTAACATTGAAGTTTAACAAGGATGTGTCAAAAATTTTAAAAAAGAGGCTTCAATTTAAGTGATTGTAAGCATTCTAACATTGTTAAATGTCTATGGGACTATTATAATATCGAAAGTGATTGGAGAGTCCTCATGAAAAATATAAAAATAAATTTAAAAAAAAAAAAAAGAACGAAAGAAAGAACATAGTGAATGGCAAGTTGGCACAACTTATTTATTTATTTATTAAATACATGAATAGCTTTCAACTTCGATTCAAAAGACGATCGAGTCCAAGCGTAAATATGATCACTTTCTTTTTCATTGTAATTGTAATTAATATGCTCTTTGAGGTGGAAAAAAGAAAAAAGAAAAAGTGGACTCATAATTTGAGGTTCACATAAATTCTTATATTTTCTTGTGATAATTGCATAATATGAAATACAATGGTTAATAAATATATATATTGTTAATTATTTAATAAGCAACAATCTACCACCAAATTCACGATTTATTCTCCAAACTAGAATTTTTTTTATTAATACCTCTTTAACAACTAACGGACAAAATTTTCTTCCAAACTAAGTTGAAGAAATTTCTTTCAACTTAATCTATAAAATTAATATGTGTCTTTTAAACATGTGAAATACACATATTTTTTTAATAGTAGGGACAAAATTGAAATAAATTTTATTAAAAACTCGTGCATCTAACATGTTATTAAAAAAAAAAGGACAAATGATATTTTTATAGACTAAGTTGAAAAAAATTCCTCCAATCCAATTTGGAAAAAAACTTCGTCCATAAGAAAAATACCCTAAATAAAATATAAAAGACACAGATTCCCATGCGAATGTGGTGGAAGTCAGAAGATGGAATTTGGGGGGTAAGTTGGGGAAGATCCACTAAACATATGGTGGCCTCAGAAAGTCCACTAAATCTGGTAGCTCTCCTCTCCCCTACCAACTTTCAACTAAAATATCAGAAAATATTGCACTCCAACAACCATTATCAACAAAACGTGCGCTGTAGTGGATGAGAAATCGCCCTCGTTTGGACAAATTCCAATTTCCTTTCAATAAAAACTCTCAAAAAAAAAAATGCCTCACCATTCTGCCCATTACAAAGATGAAAAAGCCTGCTGTTGCATAAGAAAAGGGATGCCATAAAATCCACTTTGAGTAGACAAAAAATGTTCTTCAAGAGTTTATCTGTTTGATGTAAGCAGATTGCCTAGCTCTAATAAAACTCATTATACTTGCTGCATCACCTTGTAAGGCAACTTCCCCATTCTCCATATAGACAGCACCATCTGCATACTCGAGTTCTTCCAAACGATGGGTCACCCACAATGCTGTAACTTCTTCAGAACTATCCAAAGCATTTCTAACTGCTTTAATTACCCCAAACTGATTTAGAAAAAAGCGGAAAAAAAAAAATTCAGAAAATGCTGATCTTATCAAGAAACATAACATCTTATAAAGATTATAAAGAAAAGATTCACAATAATTATTGGTACACAAAAGGAAAACAGCTTTTTTAAATGAATTATTCTAGCACGGGTGCATATACGCTGCAAATAAAAAGTAAACTACCACGGGGCACTAATGGGATAGGTATTCATAATGTTAAAAATTAGTAATTGTTGAATACTACTTCCTGTTGTCAAATCTTCTTTTTATCTCAATGCAGTTCAATATGACACCATAAAGGTTTAAAAGTATTACAACTTGTGTCTATCATATAAAATACCTGATCACTTTCGTCTAAAAAAGTTGTGAGCTCATCCAATAACAATACTTTGCAAGTTTCAGCTAAAGCACCAGCAATTGCAACCCTCTGCTTCTGACCACCGCTGAGAGTTTGAACAGACCTCTAAAAATGCAACAAAAGGCCTAAGTGGATGTCAAACTTCTAGCGAATGCTTTTACAATCCAAATGTTATTGATGGACATAAAATTACCTTCAGGTAGTTAGACATACCAACAGCATCCAAAGCTTTAGAAACCCTGGATCTAACCTCGTCATTTGTCAAGTTAAACTTTCCAAGACCAAATGCCACATCAGCTTCTACTGTGGGCATCACTACCTGCAACGCAAGAGGGCCTGCCATTGTAAGCACTTGCTGCTACTTCTTTTTTGCAAATGTGCAAACAGTTCTGGCATTTGGCTTCAAATCAAATCATCCAAGTATTGAACTTTGATCGACACAGTTTACCTGTTCTAAAAGTCAATAATGAAATACCATGATAGGATGCGTACAATTCCTACTTGAAAGCAAAATGCAGAGATTAAGATCACATTCAGTTACAGTAATGGGCATAAGTAGGGATAACCTCAAGATAGTATGTTTTTCCATACATTTTGGCCTCCCTAAGTTAATACATTTTTTCATCCAATAACTTGGATTGAATCCCTCACCTTACCCCAGTAGTCTTACCCTTACCGTACAAAATACAAAAGGTCTATACAAATCACTTAGGAAGCATCAGTTCTTCCTAGCCTGTCACCACTCAAGTGAATTCATGGGGCATTGAGGTCTCAACACAAAATAAGCCAGAGCTCACTTGTATCCTGTACTTTCAAAGTGAATGAATGAGTTCAAGGAAGAACGCCAGAATTCTTAACATCAATAATGTTATGTAAAAGTGATGGAATTGTTAAGGACTTCTTTTAATTGTTTGGCTTAGCATTGAGAATAATACCTCAATTGGACAAAAGAGAAGAGAAGATATAAAGTGAATATGAGAGACAGTAGTTTTCAATGAAAGAACCCTCAAAGTTCCATAAATATTTTTTTTACACTTAAGAAAATGTCAGAATTTGGAAAAGAAAACTTATGCGTAAAAATTATTTCAGCACAAGGTATGTATATTCTACAAAAGTGACCCATGTACTTTCAAAGATTAATTTTTCTCGACTTGCTCACCATGGAAACTTATATTAAAAAAAAAATATAGCCAACTTATCTTCTCTTCTTTTCCATTCCTTTCACCTTATAGTATTGTCTTCTTTTTTTTTTTAACTTCTTTGGCCTATTCACATTTTTACTTGAAATTGAGCATAACAAGCCAAAAAGAAAAGCATGAAAACAAACCAGATGCTATAAGGAAATTTGAAGATCACCGTAAATTTTTTCTTCTCTATACCAACCTCAAATCCTTGGCCTAATTGTTTGCAATGCACATTTGAGAACATTACAGCTAGGCTTTGGGGTGAGGAAAATGATGAGGGAAGAATTTATTGTCAAGGGAATTACATATACAAAATAACACTGGGCCATTTCACCCATGGAGGAGAACAGTAGGAAAAGCAATCATCCTATAGCAGCACAAAGAGGAAAATATATATATATATATATATATATATATATATATATATATCCGTAGCTCTCAGTAATGAAGGGGAAAAGAATTAATTGCATTGATTTGCAAAGAGTTTGATGGGAGTCCTATTACGTGTTATATATGAAGCTCATCCCGGTTCTTAGAAATATGCAAGCTGGTAGGTGGCAGCCATTGTCATTAGCCAAGTACCTTTTTCTCCATGAATAACACGGAAGAGGCAGCAAACCATGAAGTTTGACATGACAAACCTTAGACTTACAACCATGCATGAAAAACTTCAATCCTTAACGCAAAACATAAGCAATACAAAAATTAGAGAAGAATAAGGAACATACCTGATGGTCTGGATTTTGGAAAACGAAACTCTTGGGTCCCTTGACGTACACAGTTCCGCCTGTCGGACTCAAAAGACCAGCCAGAATCTGCATTACTCTTGATATTGTAGACCCATAAGTACAAGAATCTGGATTTTGTTCATTCACTCAAATCAATAGAAACCAAAAAACACCTCACCCAATTTGGCAAATTCAAATGCATGAAAAAGCCCAATACAATTTACAAAAAGGAAAAGAAATGGTACGGTAAAACTTGTTATACCTTCAAGAGGGTAGATTTTCCGCAACCGTTGGGACCAAGAAGCATCCAGAACTGTCCCGAAGGAATCCGAAGCGAGCAGTCCTGGAGAATCGGGACCACTTTGCCCTGCCTCGTCGTGATCGAGAAATTCAGATTCCGACCCTCGATGGCAATATTCTCAGTAGCATTAGTCCTGTAGATACAGAAAGCAAGATATCCGTAAGAAAATCACAACCACAAGAGGAAAAGAAACCGCAAAATCGAAAGCACACTCGGTGTTCGAAGAATTGCCCAGCTGAAAAGTATGGCATACAGAGCGAGCGAGAGATAGAGATTGAGACCTAGAGGTAGCGGACCTAGCGGTAGAGTGAGGAGGAGGAAAAAGAGGAGATGGGGCACGGAAGAGAGTAGAGAGATTCATGCTAGCATTTGTACTAACTATGACACTGATTTCTTAGCTTCATTCCAGGTAGGTTTTAACAGCCAGACCGTCATGGAAATATGCACGTAGTGAATAAATGACGATGTTTCATTTTTTTTATTTTTTATTTTTAAAGATTTGTATGTCACAATAAGCTTATTACAAATCATTCTAATTATATGGGGTAATTACCTTTTTGAAAATGCTAGGGGTTCTTCCTCTAGCGTTCTCTAAGTCTTACGTAAAACATGATTTAAGAAAAAATAAAATTGTAGTAGCCTCTACCACTGGTTTTTTTAAGCATTAGCACCAAATTTGAGGTATTAACACCAAATTTAGGATGATCAAATCTATTTTGAGTGATATCATCTCTAAAGGATTAACCTTCCACCTTTAGGTTTTAGTTTTAAATCCAAAAACAAATTTTAAAGCATTAGTTACTAAATATTAACTCATAAAAATTAATCTGTTGGCAAAAAAATGGTACTACAATTTTATTTTTTCTTAAATCATGTTCTACGTAAGACTGAGAGAACGTTAGGAGAACATTAGGGGAAGAACCCCTAGCAAACCCCTTACCTTTTGCCCTATGAATTACAATGCCTTACCATTTTTCCCTTATGAACTACTAACTATGACACTTAACCTTATCAAACTATCATCTTATGGCACTTTCTTCCCTTCCGTCAGTCAAAGGAGTTAAAACTAACTGTCAACAATCATGTAGCGTGCATGTGCCATTTAAAATTTGTTTTTTCCACTTTTGTCCTCACTTCATATCAATAAAATGATGTTTATACGGTTATACCCTCCTAAAATGAGGACAAAAGTGGAAGGAAAAAAAAATTAAAATGGCACTTGCAAATCACATGACGTTTGACCGTTAGTTTTAACTTATTTGACTAACAAAATGGGGAACGTGTCATAAGACAGTAGTTTGATAAGATCATGTGTCATAGTTGATACTTCATGAGAGAAAATGTCAAAGCACTTTAGTTCATAGAAGCAAAAGATAATTACCCCAAATTATATAGATATAATTAATAAGTTTTAATCATTAAAGATCCAAGCTAATGTAATATTAGTAGATAATATGATTAGGTCTGAAATTTCCTCCAAAACTAGTTTGAAGGAATTTTTTACGATCCACTCTAACAAATGGCAAGTGTAATTTAACATATGGTAGCATTTATACAATGGACTCCTCAAATAAAAATTAAATTTATTTTGAGAGCAATTTTTAAAAGAAACCAAACATCAAACTTTATATATATTTCCCTACTTTAGTTAAATATAATTTTTTATTAGTTTTAAACCAAAGGAGAAAGGATTTTAAAAAATAAGAATAAAAATTATATAATTTTTGCTTTTTCGCTCTTGGAATGTAGGGAGAGAATTTTACAAGTTTTTTTTTTTTTTTAAAGTGAAAATAAGCGAAACTATTATTAGAAAACAACTTAAGCACAACGCTTAATAGAGATGAAATCAGAAATACAATGGGGAACATCTTCACTAAGACCATATTCCACACCAAGATATTAAATTTAAATTGATGTAGAAGTTTGTTAAATGGGTCTTTTTTGGAGTTTTGTTAAATCTTTAGAGAAAAGTTAAATGTAAAAATCTATTGTAAATGCTCTTAAAAGTACATGTTTATTTTAACATTCTTAACGGTCATTTATTATTATTATACTAACTTAAAAACTTAAATATTGATTTAAAAAATATTCAAATACGTTAAAAAGGAACATGATCCTTTCCCGTTTATGTTCATTTGTATATTGAATGAGTATTTTTGTCTTTTCACTTTTTAAATAGATAAAAATATCCCTTCAATATAACTAACATTATCGAGTTCAAATGAACTAGAGATAAGCATAATTCTGTTAAAGGACACTTCGAGCACTCCTAGTAGCCTCATTAAAACTATTTTTTTATTTTTTTGGTGAGACAATTAAACAAAAGTGGCTTAAATCTTTACTTTTCAGACTCACCATTATAACCAAAATAAAATTGTGAGTGAACAGTACTCACGAAAGATAGTGAGTACTGTTCACTCACTTATTGGTTAAACAGATCATTTGTCTCTCCCCCTTTTTGTTTTTTGCTTTTTGCTTTTTGCTTTTTGCTTTTTGCTTTCTTCTTCTTTTTTTTTTTTTTATCCTCAGTTGGCGATCTCTCCCTTCTCTTTTTCTTTTCTCTCACCCATTTAACATTTAACGTTATTTCTCTCCACCAATTGACCTCCTCAAACTAGGGCCAGCAAAACTTGTTCACGTGTCGAATTCATATCCAATTCGTTTACGGCACGACATGTTTAAGTCCAACTCAAACACAACACATTTTCTAAATGGATAACACGATAAGACACATGTAACCCGTTTAGATAAACGTGTTGTGTCGGATTGACACGACATGACCCATGAACACGACACGTTTAGGAGTTAATAGGTTTCGACCCGACCCATGAACATGTTTATAGTCATTTTTTTTTTTAAATATATAAGTAGTCATTTTAATTTTTAAAGTTTAAGTAAAATGGTAAAATCCCAGCAACCAAGCAACAAATACAACATGGTCAAACGTGGCTAAGAGTGAAGGAGAAAGAAATGAGAAAGTTTAAGGTTTACAAATTAGAGATTAAAAAAATTTTAAAAATTAAAATTTATAATAAATATATATTAACCTCGAACTGTGGTTGGACACGACTAATATTATTTATTAAATGTGTCATAAATGACCCAAACCCGTTTAACCTCAACCCTAACCTTGAAATTTCATGTCATGTTAATATCGGATTCGCATGTCACGGGTTAAATTGCCAGCCTAATCACAAACCCACTTCCTCCACAATTTGGGTGGTTTTCTCCAAAAGAAAACCAACCAAGAATATTACCATTCAAGAAAGAATATTACTAGAAAATTACAAATTTTTAAAAATATTAAATAAGACAAATATTCTTAAAATGGACCATTAGAAAAATACAAACATTCAAAAATATAAAAGTTTGAGAAAAAATAAACAAATATTTGAAAAATAATATTTAAATAGAATAATGAAAGTAAATTGTTAAAATAGTGAAGTTAATGTGGGTGCTCTTAAAAAGGTGAGTCTTGTCCTCAAGAGATAGCTCAATCGGTTGTGGACCACGCCTAATAAAATTGAGAGCACTAGTTCAAATACCCCCTCTCTCTTCCCTTGTGTGGACATGTCAAAAAAAAAAAAAAAAAGGTGAGTAATTAAATTAGAGAAAAATGACTTTTGGTTATTTTGGTTAGTGATATTTAATGTGCTACTAGGAAGGTTATACCAGACAAAAGAGGAGATGGAAACAACAACAAAAACTCACACTCAAATGAAAGATAGAAGTTCACCACCCAAGAGATAATACCAAAGGGATATAGAATATTACCACCCAAAGGATTACAACAAGAGATACAAAACTTTAAAAACTCACCACTCTAAGGATCACTCCAAAGAGATTCAAAGAAATAAGGAGAACACTCCTATCACAAGCCAAAGGCTGGTTCTTAATACAAAACTCTTTAGTCTTACCTACACTTGCACACACAAGTATTTATAGAAGCTTAGAACATCCCTCTAAGTATAGGATAAACATCTAATGAAGTTAAACAAGCAATAATGACCAAAAACAGACATTAATTCGTGGATAGAAGACGAAGGGACAAACAACCATTTTAAAGCATATTTTCGAGAAGCCTGACCACTCCACTCCAAACGGTTATAACTTTCGGCTCACAACTTCAAATGGACTAAAACCTTTTTATTTGGAAAGATAAGATTATGAACTTCAAGTTAGACATAGAAATGTGCTTAAAATGATGATGCAATCGATGGCTATGATATATTTTAGGATCCAAAAGTTTGGATCGAATTTCAGCAATTTGGACATTTGCACTTTGTTAGGCTTGTTGACTTTAATTGGGCTGAAGCTTGGGTCATTATTAATGGACTTATGTTGGACACACCCGTGTCAGAAGGACCGGGATCCCCCTCAAATTATGCATCTAGATTGTTGGATTCGAGGAGATCCTGGTCCAGCTAGGAATGTATCAATGCTAAGAGAATTTAAAGAAACTTCTTCCTGACTAATTTAGAGTAAATCTGGGTGCATATGATTACTAAATGATGTCATCCTTCACTATAAACTCCCACAAGTCGATGATGTGGCACATTGTGATTGCTTACACTTACCGGGAACCAACGGATTTTTGTCTTGAAAATCTGACCGTTAGAAAAATATGCACGTCATCATCCCTTATCTCTATAGAGAGAGGAGAGAGTTCTGACCCTTCCAACAGTCACACCTTCAAGTGTCTCTTTCTTTTCCATGGCTTTCTCTGCAACTCTCTCACAAAACTCTTTCTCATGCCTCTCTCACTTCCCCCAAACCTTCCGAAGAAACCCTCTTCGCTTTGCGTCCATTAGAGCCGCAAGCGCCTCCGCCGAGCCGGAGAAGGAAAAGACGACGCAGACGCAGACGCAGACAAAGAGCGAAGAGTCTTCTTCCAATGCTCAACCATCCACCGCAGCTCCCAAGCTCCCCAAAAAGCCTGTCTATTCGAGTGAGTTATAAAAATTAATTATTTCGTGAAATTGTTTTACCTATTTTCAAAATCAAAGGAAATGAGTATTATTTTTATATATTGGTTTTTGTTTTTTCTTTACTTTTTTCGCTTGGGGGCAGTGAAGAAAGGCCAGATTGTGAGGGTGGACAAAGAGAAGTATCTCAATAGTATTAATGTAAGTATAATTAAGACAAACCAAATGTTTTTTTTTTCCTCTACACAAATAAAATCCAGAGAAAGAAAATTGTGAAATAGGTTTTACTTATACAAATTGAACATTCATTATATTTAGGCTTGGAATAAGCTGGAATTTGAATTTTGATGTGTGAAATTTGATCAAATTTCAGTACCTGTCTGTTGGTCATCCACCTTATTACAAAGGGTTGGACTACATTTATGAAGACCGTGGTGAGGTAAAGTAAGGTTCAGAGGTGGCTTTTCCAAGTGTTTTAATGCTACACATAATCCCACTTTTCACACCCTATGATCCATCATAAATTTAATAGTCATACATGGGCGTGGAGAAGTGAGAGTATGTGTAATATTACTCATTTCTGATCAGAAGTATGATATTGTTTTAGGTATTGGATATACGTATTTTTGAGGAGACAGGAGAGTATGCACTTGTAAGTGATTCTCGTTTGTGTTTCTTCTTCTCTTTAGTATACAAAAGCAGAGCATCATTTGCATTTGGCTTTTCAGATTTCCTATGTTTTGATGATGTTCATAGTAAGCAATATCCAGAGTGCTAGTAATTTACTAATTAGATTGATGAACATGTAAATTTGATAGATTAGAATGTTATATCAGGCTAAAGACTCCTAAATGTTTACAGATTGCGTGGGTTGGGATTCCAACTGCACCAGCTTGGCTTCCAACAGACATGCTTATTAAGGTAGTTCTAACACTCCTGTTTTAATGGACATTTCATTTTACTGACTAAGGGTGCCCAACAAGAAAAATATGCGTATCTAAAGAGCTTTTTATAGTTATTTTGGTTAGCTGATTTTTTGTGTTTGGTTGCAGTCAGATAAACTGAATTACGAGAGAATGTGATATACCAAAGGCACAATTCCATGCTATTACCAATCACGGATGCCATTGCTTGCTGTGTGAAAGTCTCCTGCTTTTGCTCACACCATCGTCAGCAACTTCTTCTGTATCTTTGTCAACGTCAAATACAAATAGGCTTTTTGTTTCTAATCATTGTAAGATAAAAAGTATTCAATATCTAATGTGTATCCAATTCCCTCCTACCAAATTTTGAAAAAATAAATAAAATATTTGCTGGATTTTTATGTAGTGGTAATTTTCTTAAAACTAATAAAAAAAAAATTAACTAAAATAAAGAAAGATGTAGAGAGCTTGATATTTAGTTCCTTCTAAGGTGGCTCTCCAAACTTGATAAAGTAATTTTTTCTCCTCAAATTTAGCATTTGTTTGAGGAGTTCATTGTGAGTGCTCTAGCATTTTCACTTATACATTTTATTAGTGTAAATCCTCAACCTAACCAACCACTATAGGGTTTTTTTCAGTTTTCTAGCATCAAGGTGCCAACTGCATACCCCCACGTCACTGTCGAATTTGTTTAGTGTCCTTAATTAACCATCAGAGGGTTGTTGTTAAGCGTATTTTCCAACTTAACTATCAAAAGGTTGTTTGCGTATTCCCGGCCCCCACTTAACCACCAAGGGTTTTGTTTAGTGAATTCCTCCCACTTAACCGCAGGGTTACTCAACACACTTTATTCATCGAGAGATAAATCACTACTACACAAATATTCTCACCCCACAAACGGGAGTAAATTACAATGATGTTTGTGCAATTTTTGCAATCTAAAAAAAAAAAAAAAAAAGGCCAATTTTTGCTGTTGTATGTATAATTCCTCCTAGCAGGGTTGCAGTAACTGGGTAGTAACTCAATAAAAAAGAACCAAACCAATCCCAGGCTCCATCTCAGTATTTATCCTCTTCCCGTCTGTTTTGACAAAGTGAAGCACAGTTGATTGCAGGAGAAAGAGAGGAGACTAAAACTCAAACTTCCTCTTTGCACGCTTGTTGGCTTTCATAAGTTCCACCAACGACGGAAGAGGCTGGGGCACAGGAACATTCATTGACCTGTACATCTTTCTAAATCTTTCATTAAAGCTCTTTGAAGATCTAATTGTTAAAGAAGAAGAATTCTTACAAACTTCTGTCTCTGTATCCACTGACTTCTGACATTGTACTACAGTACCATCCACATCTGTCTTAATTTCAGATTTCTTGCATTTCACTTCAGCATCCTCTTCCAATGAGAATTCTTTTACTTTGTTGGCAGCTAGTTGTAGAGGGTCATTGTTGATTGATACAACTCTCGGCTCTTCATGTGAAAGACTAAAATCTTGGAGACCAAGTCTCGCTCTTCCAAATAATGTCACTCTCTTACTTGGAGGGGATAATTTTATAAGTCCTTTCATGCCAGTAGATACTTTTACTGGTTCAAATTGAGGTTCAACATAAGTTTCGGTGTGCCCTTCACCTAGAGAACTACTAACAACTTTGACCGGTACATCTACACCTGGAGAAGCTTCGGCAATGTCAAGAAGCTTCCAGATAGGGTCGTTTGCAGCGAATCGACTGCCAAAGCAGTGCTTCTTAACATAATCCAGCTCCATAGCCCTGCAATTGGGAGTTGTTGAAACAATCCACTTAGGTGATAGAAGTTGCAGGGCCCATTCTAACTCTTCCCTCGACGAGTGAATGGAGTAACAAACATGCCAAACACCAAACTGGTCCTTTACTGCTTCATTGAATCTCATTTTCCTTTGACTTTCATTCTCTGAGTACTCTTCTTCACATGCATACCACTGTGCTGATGGGCGGATTATAAGAGGCTCAGGCTGGAAGTTAGCTCGGGCCTCAACAAGCTTTGCTTTTGCTCTTTCATACAGTTTAGGAAACCCATCTAACACCTGGAAGCGGGAGGGATCTTCTGAGATAATTCCAGGAAATGTAAGTGTAAGAGCTTGGAAACATTCTGGCTTAGTGGCCTTATCAACATATATCTTAGACCCAAACGTTTGGGACACATCTGCTAATATTTCTTCCTGACCAAGAAGATCGCAGGCCAGATATACCACAGAGGCATCTGGATGCTTCCATATACAATTAATAACCTGTTTCATGGGTGCACAATTTGATGTTAGAAGAAGATTGCAGTTATTTTGATAAATGGTATAAGAAATGGGGCTAACATCCAATATGCAACAGTAAAGAACACAAATCAAACCCGCCCACCCACTCACAGACAGAGTACATGCACAGCTAAGAAATATAATAACATCACATAAACATGCAATTTTGCTAGATTAACAATAACCAAGATCATAACAAGTAAAAGATCATTCTGTCCCAGTATAATGAGGGAGAAAACAATCTTTTCTTTTCTTTTTTCATAATAGGATGCACTTTTGAATTACTGTTGCTGATCTAGATCAATGCTAAATTTAAGAATTCCAAATTCTGCTTAAGCGCCTTATTAGTGGACACATGTCAAAGGGAGTAAATATGGGTTTACCGCTCATTCTTGTATTAAACACAAGACTTAAATCAGAGTTCAATGTTAACTTGAACTCTAGATTAACCATTCATTCTTGTAATACTCACAAGACCTAAATCGAAGTTCAATATTAACATTCATTCTTGTAATACTCGCAAGACCTAAATCAAAGTTCAATATTAACTTGAACTCCAGGTCACTGTTCATTCACAATGAAGAAAACAGCACCACAGGACTTAAACCAGAGTTCAATTTTTTTTTTCCTGTGCAATCGGTGTCTCAATATTAACTTCGAGATTTTCTGCACCAGTTAGAATGTACAGAGGAAAATAAAGCATCTTTGCTTAAGATAGGCCTATATAAGATGGGTAAATCGTATCTGTATAAAACTGATCATTACCAATGGTAGTGTATGAATCATTGAAAAGAGATTTAAAATCAGGTTCCTAAACATATGCTATCATACAAAGGGTCATGATTCACCAAAATCAGGTTCCTACACACATCCCATCTGCAGAAAAATGGTCATGACTCACCAGAATACAGGCGCTGCAAACAAAGGGATATTGTCATTTGTCCACAAAAATAAATTCAGAGATTACTTTGACATAAAACAGATCGAAACTACATAGGAGCAAGATAAGCAATGTTACAGGCAGAGCCAGAAAGATTTGGATCATGCCAAATGCTTATCTGTACCTACAGTTATATGATATTTACAAATCAAAATTTCAATCTAAAATGAGAAAAACAAAATAAAGTATACAGGGCCTAGAGTGAGGTGATTCAGACAAGTGCAAGATCTCTGAGACCATTCACACAGTATAAAGAAACATGAATAGAGTGATGACCATCAGTACCTGCCTGATTGCTGAATATTTGCTGGGAAGTTTTTGATGAAATCTCCCAAATGTGCAGTCTAGGAAAACATAATCAAGTTGACACCTTGGCTCTTTTCCTTTCTTGCCAACATACTTCTCTGGTAAACTTAAGAGACACTCAGGTGTGAGTCTGCAATCTCCCGTATGCAGGATGTTACCAAAATTGCCTTCAAACAAGAACATTACAGCTCCTGAAGTTTATAGAATCCATGCCAGACAAGGGATGATCTGTCAATAGAGCTCCTCCAAATCATTATAGATTTTGTACACAAATTAAATATGGAGCAAATGCAACCCCCACCCCCTTTCTGACATACATAGAGACACACAAAGGGCCCAGCTTAATCCCAACTACCCCTATTCATTATAGTTAGAGTTGTTATAAACTTCACTGCATGTCATTAACTATTTTTCCTCCACAAAAAACTCTGAAAGCACATATCTACAACCAGTTCATTCATCTCTCCCAATTTCTATTTGTAGCATCCACTCCAATATCTATTCTCACTAGGGGTGAAATAGCGGTTGCAGTTAGCGGTTAGTGGCTAAAACCACTAACCGCTAACCGCCTCTGCTAACCGGATAGCGGTTAACCGCCGGTTAACGGTTAACCGGATGCGGTTAACCGCTTTTTATTTGGCTTTTTTTGGGCCTGTGTTAGGCTCACTTTAAACCATTGTTTTGCTCATTTTAAACATTTTTTTCCCCTTTTATGGCCATTTTAGCATTAAAAATTGTTGGTTTAAAGTAAGCATTATATGTTGGACCATTATACCAAAATTTTGTTGGTCACCTTCTACAAATCTATACAACATATAATATACGAATAGAATTACAACAAAATTATCACTTCACCTGTAGTTTTATACACAACATAGAATAAAACACAAAATAGTTCATAAACTCACAAGCAACCAAAAAAACTAACTTGGTTGAACTTGAAGCTTGAGGTGAATGATTACCACTAGGCTACTATAACTCATTGCCACTTATTATATGAAATATATATATATATATATAAAATATAAATATATATTATATTTTAATAAAAGACGGTTAACGGTTAGCGGTTAGGCGGTTTTCAAAAACCCATTAACCGCTAACCGCCTAAGCGGTTAGTGGTTTTTACTAACCACTTTCAAAGCGGTTAACGGTTAGTGCGGTTAACGGTTAACGGTTAGCGGATGCGGTTAGGCGATTTTAAATTTCACACCTAATTCTCACCTTAGAATGACAAAATGAAACTTAAATACAAATACATTTTGTATATCCTCAAAAGCAAATGCCAGAAAAAGTCAAATTTCAGGGAAGCATGCAGACAAGTCCTCTTCTTTCCATAATTAAAAAGTTACAAAGAAACAGGAAACAGTCATCAAATTCAAAGTTCAAATGCATGGACTGCATATAAATTTTGTGGGAGTTTCTAGTTAGTGAAGATACGAAGCAAGGACATATATCCTATACGGTTGAATTTCTAATCTACAAAACATAGGTGTCATTACATACTAATGTATACACATACTTTTAAAGACTTGAAAATTCTAGCAACATATAATCAAATCTCCAATAATTCTCAGCAAATTACTAATGATTTAATCCTTGTTCCAGAATAATGAAAGAAATCTTTTTAAGTTATCAATGTGGGGGAACCGGTTATCCATCATGATCTCACACCAGCTGTTTTTGCTTTTAATTCCATCAAGGTGTTTTGAGAGCTCATCAAAGACCACATGACGACACAAAAAGATTCTGAGTTTCAGGGTCAGGTTCCTTATGATCAGGATCAGGTTCCTTACCTTTCTCTTGGAAAAGTGTTTGGCAGACTAAGGTTTCACGGGTAAAGATCTTTCCTAGGGCCGTCAACAAAACAAAAAAGGCCACCGTCAAAGGAACCTTATTCCGCCAAACACTTTTCCAAGAAAAACGAAAGGCATCATTAGCTGTTATTATCCCATTGTGGGTGAGCCATTGTTAGCAGTGAGATTCCAACCTTTACTATGAGAGTTAGTGTGATACTAACAAGTGATGATCAGGATTAGGTTCCTTACATTTCTCTTGGAAAAGTGTTTGGAGTACTAAGGTTTCACGGGTAAAGATCTTTCCTAGGGCCGTCAACAAAACAAAAAAGGCCACCGTCAAAGGAACCTTATTCCGCCAAAGACTTTTCCAAGAGAAACGAAAGGCAGCATTAGCTGTTATTATCCCATTATGGGTGAGCCATTGTTAGCGGTGAGATTCCAACCCTTACTATGAGAATTAGTTTGATACTAACAAGTGAAGTATTGATTTCTTACTTCTGGATTTTCGGATATGCATCAAGGATGAGTTTTGTTCAGATTACAAAAACAGAACTGTATGGCTTGGGGAGAAATTAAAGAAAATCATAACTTCAACTGAAACCGTTAACAGAAGAACGCCATTGAAAAGTAAATATTTAAGCAAATCCCATTCTTAGGAGAAGCAGTCAAAGAAGAACCCTAACCACAGTTCAAAACAAACAGAATCAAATCAAATTCATACAAGCCAATCATTCTTGATACAAAACATCCTACAATAAGACACAAATCTATAATTCCACAAAACCAGATGAGCACAGAGCCCATTAACCAACAATACAATACAAACGCAATTATAACCAGAAAAAGAAGAACGCCTACCAGGACAGTGATTTGCGTCGAATGCGGTGACAGTGAAAGCCCCATCAGGATCATCGATAACCACCGTTTGCCCCACCTCAATACCCACGAACAACGACTCATCAAGCTGCACAAAAAAGCCACAAAATTAAACCCAACAGAGCAAAAAAAAAAAAGGGCATGCTTAAAATCATGGCAAACACTGTTAGATAAAAAGAGACAGACCTGAGGGTAGTGTTGGAAAAGCAGGGTCTTGGTGAGAAGGGTAGAGTAGATAGGGAAAGAGACGTGGGTGGAGATACCAGAGGAGTGGTCTTTGTGGGCATGGGTTAAGAAATGGTGCCTCTTTCTCTTTGAACACAGACTCCATGTGTCCACTGAGAATGGTAGCCCTTTGGGCATTTCTATTGGCATCTCTTTTCCTGCTTTTGGAGATTTGATTTGGGAATAATGGGTTTCAGAGGAGAATGATATGAAGCTTCACAGGAAGGAAGAGAGGGAGGGAGGGAGGGAGGGAGGGAGGGAAAAATGGTTTTGGGAAGAAAGAGGGAAGGAAAGAGTAATGGGTAAAGATCAGATGCACCATTATTTTTTATTCTTTCCTAGAACCGACATCATGGACCTTAGATTAATTTCTTTTAAGCATTTAAAAAAAAAAATTAAGGAACAAACTTTTTATTCCTTATTTTTTGACATGTCCACGCAAGGGTATGGAGAGGAAGAATTCGAACTTGTAACATCCGCTTCATAAAGCGTATTTCACAGCCGATTGAACTACCTTTTGAGGACTTTTTATTCTTCTTTAAATATACTTAATCTCTTTTCTATATCATTAAAATATAATTTCTTTAATTTTTTTACTTTAAATCCATAAACTATCTCATGCTTTGAGAAGACTTCCTTTAAATTTAAAAAACTCTCAATTTCACCGCATGAACTTTCAATTTGATGTAATTTACCATTTTTATAAATTTTTAAACGTTAAAAATGATAATATGACCATTATACCCATAATTTTTTTAATAAAATAAAGTTATTATAAAAATTAATTTTTTTTCAAAGAAATAAAGTTATTATTAAAAAAAAAAAAAACGCAAGGTGATTGACCTACGGTTGGGTCACCTTGTGACCTTTTTTTTTTTTTTTCATTTTTTCAATTAAAAGAAACAAAAAAAAAATCAATGTGTATATTTCTGTCTTTTTAGAAGTTTCGTTAGTGTTTAATGGAGGAAAAATTACATCAAATTGATAAATTTGGGAAGTTTTCTCAAAACGCGTGGTAGTTCCAAGAGTCCTTTGTGAAATTATATATATATATATACATGTATATATATATATATTCAAGTGGTGGCCAGTTAAAATTTTTTTTTTTTTTTTAAAAAAAGAATCATTTTATAAGAAAAAAAAAACTAAAAATTTCGTTTGTAGAAATAAAAATTTTTGTTTTAAAAAAAACCTTTTTATAAAAAAAACCTTTTTTATAAAAAAAAAACTTTTTTTATATAAAAATTGCCCTTTTTTCTTTAATTCATCATTTAAAAATTTCGTTTTAAAAAAATTAAAATTATTATTTTTTAAATTAAAATTTTTGTTTTCAAATTTATAGGAGTATTTTGTCTTATGGACAAATCTATAGGAATATTTTTATCTTTTTATTAGCTTGGGAGTAAGGTTTAAACAAACAAAGTTACTTGTGCGCCTAGGGTCAGCCCAATAAAGCTCAGACTGTGCACAAATCGATTATTAAATAAGTCATTCATGGGCATGAAATTATACTCGATTATTAAATAATGCATACTTGTATAAAACTTGGCTTACTCGTTTAAAGTTCGTGAACATACTCGTATAAGGGATCATCTCACTTATTAGTGCGATTCATATATATATATACATATTAATTAATTTTATATATATTAATAAATTATTTTCCTTGTGAACTTCTGTTCTTTTTTTAAAACAAATTGCTTCATAAAACAAATAACAACAAATAACGTACAAAACAACCCCATTAAGGAGGAGAGAAGGGGGGGTTGATACTTGCCACTACAAATAGAGATAGAGAGGGAGGGGGGAGGAGAGAGAATAAGGTGGGAATGTAGCCTAACAAAACTCTTGCCACGGCTCAAAATACCACATGTAAGGCGCAGAAGTTTGCACTTCTGTAAACTTTCCTAGCCTTCCAAAGAGGAGAGGCATGGAGAATGTAGATAGAATTAGAAATAATATGTTCAAATTGCCATTCTTGGACCATAGAAGGATGATTTAAAGCTAAAATAACAATGATCGAGTCTCCTTCTATAGTGAAAAGATTGAGCTTCATGGAGACTGCCAAGGAAGCAACAAGGAAAGCAACTTGTGCTTCAACAATAGAGTCACATGAGGCCAAGGGGCTGATTTGGGAGATAGCCTTGATAATTTTTCCTTTTGAGTCTTTGCAAATAGCAGCTTCAGTCGAGAATCAATCTTTAGAGATTGAGGCAAAGTTGATTTTGTAATGTCCTGCATTGGGAGGGATCCAATGCTCTCTAATAGGACGAGATAATGAGCTCCAAGTAGCATAATGGTCCAGAGAACTCTTTTCATATTAGCAGCTAGCTTGATGGCATCCCGGATGATACCATTATGAACAGCTTGATTCCTAAAGAACCAAAGCATATCACACAAAACCATTGCATAAATCTGATATAAATGAGCATCCGAATGAGGGATACCAAAAGATAGTTGGGGAGACAGAATACCTTTGACCCAAGCAGGAAGACTAAGAGAGGACTAAACCAATGAATCAAAGGGCTAGTGGGAAGCCCTCCAAGAGATTCTAGTTAAAAAACATTGCGCAAACTTTCCAAACCAAAGTGCTAGGTCATGGAAAACTACTCCAAAAAACCATTGTTGCACTATTTCACAAGAGATCGAGAGATTCCACCCAAAAATTTCTCTCAAGCCATGCTCAAGAGCATACTCTGAAATATGTCACAAAAGAAACATTACTGCGCCATATTCAAAAACTAACAACAGGCAAACCAAGAGGAAGGTGTAAAGCAAAACACTCAAGAACGTAAACATTGAAAAGTTTTCAAAGCAACTCTCCCCTTTTTGTCATAAGGGGCAAAGGGGTAGAATGAAAAGCTTGTTCAAGGAACAGTAAATCCTCTCATAAAATTCACACGCCACAACCGTAGGAAAGAAGTAGGAAGAGACAACACAACTTTTTTTTTGAAGTAACACAGGGAAAAACCTAACTTGAAAATAGCTCGTACTCGTATATATAAAAAATAAAAATAAAAAAGGGTTTACCTGAACCACCATATCTTGATAACACATGTTCTATGAAACAAAAAATCGAAGCTCTTAGAGACAAGACACAGGAAAAAATTTTAGGAACTAAACATCCCTTTAAACACGAATTTGGTTTCACAAAAGTCATACTAGGATTGTGTTCTACCACTTTTTGCCAAACAGGTAACAAAAGGAACTAAGCCATTTATCACAAATAGAAACATGCACAACGGAGATCAAATAACATCACAGATACAGAAACATCCACACAACCACAAACATAGATTTCTTTACAAAGTGGAAAACCATTTGAACACAAAAGGTAAAAACCACTCTAGGGTAGCCAAATCCGAAAAATCACTAAATGAAGATTCACAATTACAAATAAGACAATACTCATAACTTTAAGGACCTTTAGACTTAGTAAGAACAACAAGTTTCTCAGCTTGTCTCCATCATGACCATCTTCAAGCAGTGCATCTCCTTATCGACCATTCGGTAGACTTCTTTCTTCAAGCATCCATAAAAGCGAACTTTGATGTAGATGAATGAGCAAGACAACACGCCAAAATAACAACCATTCTAGAGTCATAGCACTCATAGAGAGAAAACACCTCGAGACTTTTAGTGAACAATGCTCAGAAAATAATGCCAAAACATCTGCAGTGAACAATGACTAGAAGAATAGATTCCTAGATCTGAGAATTCCATATTCTAACTAGAAAGCTTTTCCGTTATGACGAGAAGAACAAATGTCTCCTCTTCGTCACATGTACCATCTTAATGAACCAACCAACGGGAAACCAGAAAGTCCAACTTTGGTCCAGTTACATCTCCCATCATGACTGGGTTCCTAACGCAAAAACAAAAGCTTCAATTTTGCTTTCGTTACTTGTCCCTTTCTAATGAGCTTCATGATGAGAAACTAGGGAGTTGAATTTTGCTCCCGTTACTTGTCCCGTTCTGACGAGGTTCTTGACAAAAAATCAGGGTGTCAAACTTTTGCTCTTGTCACATCCTCATCCTGACGCAGTTTTTAACAAGAAACCAGGGAGTCCAACTTTTGCTCCCATTGCATGTCCTGTTCTGATGGCACTCCTGACGAGAAACTTGTAACTTCTAGTTATTTGTCTCGTTATGACGGCACTTCTGGCGGAAAATAGAGAACACTTCCAAGAACCCTTAAGAACCAAGGAACCAGTCCACAAAGTTTTCAACAACAAAAACATACAAGAAATATCATTGAATATAGCCAATCTAAAACCTAACACAAAAGAATTACAAGAAATATCATTGAATTAGACCAAACTAAAACCTAACATGTTATTTAGCTATACGTGGTGAGTTAGGGTATGTTGAGTTTGGTTCATTTTATTATGTTGTGTGTCAACTTGGAAAACAAGTTGAGGGCGTTACATTCATGCCTGAATACTTCTCAGCAAAATAGTCATGTTGAATGCAAATACAGATACATCTTAAACACTATTAGGGCTTTACTCATTTATGCTTCTATTCTTGAACACTTTTGGGGAGAAACTGCTCTTACCACTATTTACACTATTAATAGGGTCCCGTCTCCAACTACTTTAAATAGGTCCCCCTATGAACTCCTGTATGGTTCTCCTTTCAATTGCCAATACCTCCACGTCTTTAATTACGTCTATTTTGTGCTTCTTCCACCTTATGAATGCACTAAATTAGAACCTCGTTCTCGCCTATGTTGTTTTCTTGGTTATGGCATTAAATATAAAGGGTATCGTTGTTATGATCCTATTGCCAAACGTCTCTACATCTAACCTTTTGGGAACATAGGTTCTTTAGTGGTATATATGGAGTCTTGTCCTCTTAGTTCTTCTTCTATTTTTACTAATATCTCTTTCGACTTGCTCCCTGAAGTTACTAGCCTTGATGCAGGGATGACGAGCTCTCTAGACGACATCATGACGGCCCATCCCAATGCACCTCCCCGTTTGTCCCTCATCGTTCTACTCGGGTAAAAGCTGTTCCTTCCCATCTTCATGATTATCATTGTTATTCTGCTCTTGCTACTTTACATGAACCTCACTTTTTCTGTGAGGTTCATACTAACCCTCTTTGGCAAAATGCTATGTCTGAAGAACTTAATGCTCTTACCAAAACACACACATAGAACTTAGTTGATTTACCTTTAGGCAAAACTGCAATTGGGTGCAAGTGGGTACACAAGATTAAGATAAAATATGATGGGTTTGTTGAGTGATACAAGGCACATCTTGTGGTTAAGGGGTTCAATCATGGGTATGGCATTGATTATGAGGAGACTTTTGCGCCGGTGGATCTCCTTACTTCTGTCTGATCCTTCCTTGTCGTGATTTATGTGCGTCTTGGGATCTTTTTCAAATGGATGTGAAAAAAGCCTTCTCAATGGTGATCTTAGTAAAGAAGTTTATATGCAGCCTCCTCCTAGATATGATCATCCACCACACAAGGTTTGCCAACTTTGCTGGGCATTGTATGATTTGAAACAGGCTCCACAGGCTTGGTTTGCCAAATTCAGTTCCACTATTGCACAAAGTGGGTTTGTTTCTAACCCCTATGACTACTCTTTTAATCTGGCAATTTGATGTTGGTCTCATTCTTCTCTTACTATATGTTGATGATATGATTATTACTGAAGATGATACTGTCAATATCCATAACCTTCAACAGTTTTTTAGTCAACAATTTGAGATGAAAGATTTGGGTTTTCTCAGCTACTTTCTTGGATTGGAAGTGTCTTTTGATTCAAATGGTTACTATCTCTCTCAAGCAAAATATGCTTTAGATCTCCTCTCACGAGCTAACCTTATTGATTGTGAAATTGTTGATAGCCATCTAGAGACAAATGTCAAACTTCGTGCCACTGATGGTGAGTTACTTTTCGATGCCACTCTTTATTGATAGTTAGTTGGAAGTCTCATCTATCTTACTATGACACAACCGGATCTTGCCTATGTGATTCATCTTGTTAGTCAGTTTATGACCGCACCACACTTATTTTATCATGCTATTGTTATTCATATTCTTCGCTACGTGAATGGCATTTTGTTTCATGTTTTGCATTTCTCTTCTCACTCATCATTAGACTTACATGTATATTCAGATACTAATTGGGCAGGTGATCACATCGATCGTTGTTCCACCACGAGTTATTGTTTCTTACTTGGTGATTCTCTCATTGCTTGGTGTAGGAAGAAACAGTGTGTTGTTGCCCGCTCTAGCACTAAAGCTAAGTATCGTGCTCTTGCTAACACCACCTCTAAGCTTCTCTGGCTCCATTGGCTCCTACATGATAAGGGTGTCTCAGACCTCTAGTTTTTCTATTTGTTGTGACAATTGGAGTGCGATTCAAATTGTGCATAATGACGTATTTCATGAACGCATTAAACACATTAAGATCAACTGTAATTTTGTGCACCATCATCTTTTGTAGGGAATTCTCCATCTCTATCCTATTGCTTCCACTAATCAGTTGGCCGATGTATTCACCAAAGCACATCCACATGGATGATTTCGTGATCTTGTTTCTAGATTCAAGTTGGCATCTACATTACCACCTTGAGTTTGAAGCAGAATGTTAGAATATATATTATAATATTTATCGTATTTATTGATTGATCTATATTTCCATGTATATAGATATATTGATTTGATTATATAATATTGTTCGTTAATTCTTGATTGTATTTCTTATTTTATCCGGCCTTATTCAACTATAAATAGGTCCCTTTGTATATAGTTCAATACACACAAAAATATAGTATTCATTTCATACATATATTCTCTAGTTATTTTAACACTAGAGATGAGGAAGGGTGCGGAATAACTCTATAGGCCGGATGAGGACTTCGACTGTAGACTTGGTTTAGTTAGTGCTTCGGCTTATATATGTTGTGTGACAAGAAAGAAACAATCATTCTGAATGAAGAAAATCATTCCCACCAAAATAACTGCGAGTGATAGCGAAACAGCTACAGTTTTTACATACGACAAGCAGGACAATGAATATAAGGAGGAGAATATATTGGAATTGAAGTCAGTTCAGTACTGTACTGTACATTTTGATCAAATAAGGTGTCTATGCAATGGCGGAGGCAAGGAGGTAATTAGGGGGCATCAACTCCTAAAAATTCTCTCTACCTAGATACAATTTTTTCTTATGCCCCTTATTATGTCCTCTATCAACAACTGGTATGCCCTCTCTTAGCAACTCTTGAGGACAAATACACCTCGCCGAGCCCAAAGTCTCACAACCTAGTCATATATTTTGCAGCTTAAATGATCCATAAAGTTGCAGAGAAATGAGGATGAAGATGTACAGTTTCACACCGTTTTATTAACAAAAAGAAAAAGAGAAACCGCATGCCAACGTACACTTACAAGGAAAAAGGAGCCGCATGCCAAACAATAAAATAAAAGTAACGCACAAAAAGGTATAGCTACATGCCAATGTGTCTATGATATTTCAAATTTTGTTTTTAACCGGAGCACTTGCACTTTCAAATTTTGTTTTTTCCTAAGAGATAACTCAATCAGCTGTGAATCACGCCTTATGAAGCGTAAGTCACAAGATTGAATCCCTCTCTCCCTATCCTTGTGTGGACATGTCAAAAAAAAAAAAAAGTAGACAAAAAAAAATTATTTTTTAATATTTAATTATTTTTTTAATATTTTAATATATATATTTATTTATTAAAAGAATGCCCCATGCAATGGTTCAACATTCTGGCTCTGCCGCTGTGTCTATGCACTGGTACAGATCCGAGATAAAGAGCGGCTGATGAACGTGGTGATTGGACTTTTTACGGTAGAGGAAGGGGCAATGCAACTATTAAACAAAGATAAAACACTAAAGGCATTAGATAAGGCCTCCGAAGAGGCGGTTTGAACCTCCGATGAAGCGAGAAGGAAAGGGAAAGAAAGGGAATAGAGAAGAAGGGGGAGGAGGAGGAGGGAACCTGCCGGATGGCAGTCCGTTGGCTGGAGGTTTCGTAGGAGAGCTTTCTAGAGAGTTGCTACTATGGTTTGACTTGTCAAGAAGTTCAACTATATTTTTATTGTTTAAATATTCATTTTCTGAATTTATGGGAAAATGGGATCAATGTGTTCGAACGATGGTCGTGCAGTCCAAAAAAAAAAAAAAAAATTGGTATCAAGGATGGAAAAATATTCAGAGTTATTCTATTTCGCCTGTCTTTTTCTTAATAGAATAATAATAATAATAATAAAAGAAGAAAGAAATCCAACTTTCTGGGGAACCTTTCATTTGGTTGGAAAGCCATCGGACAGATTTTTCTGTACTGGATGAAATGTAGAAAAATATATGAATATATTTCCGAAAATGATGTTATTGTTTTCTTTTTCCAATTTATAGACACGTATGGGACAAATAATAATTACACGTTACAATGTATCTCAACTTTTTTGAAAAGTGAGAAGTACCTGAGACGTCAATGTACGGTGAACATGCATCCTCTCAACGTACGGGATATATTTCTTTATCAGGATTAAATAGACAAGTAACTAAACACCCACCTAGAAAAAAAAAAAAAAAGAAAGAAAGTTCGTGAATAAGATGTTATTAAGAAATGATTTTATCAATTTGCACTTTGTTGAAACTGTGATGACAGATTTGTCTTTTTATATAATAGTTATGACTCAAATCGAACATTTCAGTGATAAAAACTCCAATAATCACATCCATTGAAAAAATTCTACTGATTGCACCTTCACCCCCTTTTAATTAAAAAAAAAAAAAGCTTTCTTTACAAACAAGGATGAAGGAACAACTATATCAAGCAGCCGGCAAATCTTGCTCGGGTAAGTGAAGAAAAACAAATGAACAAGACAATCACATTTTCAGAGGTTGGCACAGCCGGCAGGCGCAGCCACCTAGAGTCCCTCTCGCTATTTTAGGATTCAAATGATTTTGTCTAACCAAATTGGCTGTTTCTGGTTGCATAAAGATGACACATTTTGGCCTTCTTGACCTCCATAGGAAAGCCCTGGCTGTCTTCTAATTAAGCTCCAATCGATTTTTTAAAGCCTAGCTTCAAGGGTAGGTATAAACAAAGATTTGATGCAAAGAACAAGTATATCTTATCTTGCTTACAGTGGTGGTATAGCCAATAATCTTATACCATTAACTAATATACAATGTAAATGTTACAAACACAGTAACCACCTTCCATTTACAACAACCAACAGATTGTTACAAGATCAAGACATCCAGCAACTGCCCCATGCACTGAAATTTTGGTGCTCTACTTAACCCCAAAAAAGAAAAAGAAAAAGAAAAAGAAATCTTGCTGCTCTTATTGCTCCCCTCCAAAGCCCCCCCATACATAAAGAATCCAGTCACTCCTAGAAGAGGTAAGCAAAATAGTAACTGCCTAACTGTCTGAAAGATATAAGGAGCAAGAATACTATATCCTCCCAAATTCAGCCATGAAGCATTCTGGAGAGATTTCTGATTTTGTTGTTATTTACATAATCAAATGGGTCTTGTTCTTGGTGAGCTACCAGGGGTATGAGCTCTGTATGGAGAGGTCTCCCGCCAAGGATCAAAAGTGTATGATGGGGGGCTTGCTCTCATGGTTGTATATGAGTTGTAGTCGGTAGAATTATAGCCACTTTGTCCCATCATTGCATAGGCCGGGTGAGGAGGAGATAACAATCCGCTCTTGTGTGCAGGTCCATAATGTCGTAATGGACTTGAACAGGGAGATACAGGTAAAGATGTAATCGCTCTTACACTATCCCTGCAAGTAAAAAATATGAAAGCAAAGTCACTTTCATGATGCCATACAATTATGAAGCATGAATGAGAGAAAAAAGGGCGGGATGTTATTACCTTGGGCTTTTCGAAGTTCCTGAAGTCGCAAAAACTGGCATTGTTGCATAATTTCTATCACTCAAAGTCATCTTCGATCTATTTGAATGGAGTTCTAACACTGGCTGCTCAGGAAGTTGAAGCCAGTACAATATTAGCTTAAATCCCAAATTTATTGACTCATAAAATTCAGAGGCGTACATAGATTTAAATTCATCTATAAGTTAATTGCCACCGAGGACCTTTCTGATCTGCTAGAAAAGAGAGTGAAACTAGATAATCTACATTTTATCTTTATTTTTCTAAAATGTCTGCCTCAAAAGATGATTCTAATTTTCATGCCAACAGTTATATGGTGGTTATACTTATATAATCATCAAATTCCAACTGTCAAAACCCTAAGATCCCTAATAGATTCCATTTTTTCTATTTTTCTTTGTTTAAGTTCGCAGCAATATTACAATCACAGCATGGTGCATTTCAGTTCAATTTAGCAAACCTTAACATATCGGTGGAAGTTCTGAACAACATGAGATGATGTTTTTCTTTCTTTGGTGACCACACAGAATAAAATAAACAAATCATTCTTGAGTTGATAATACATATCTCCTTTACCATAAAGATGTTTTAAAGTTATTAAAAAAAAAAGAAGAAGAAGAAGCAAGTTCCCACAAATTACTTCTCAATGATTGTGCCATAAAAATTAAAAGAGACTCGAGACAAGGCAGGCATTATATATTGGGTCCTCCTATATTAGAATTTTAGAAGCTATATGTTAAATCACTACTTGTTCCATAAGCTTAAATTAATAAAAAATAGTAAATTTAAATATTTAATCAATACTTTAATACCCCCTTCACATGGGGGCTCAAACAGAACATAGAATATTTAATTGAAATTTGACGTAAACTGTGTAGTCAAGATTCAAATTCAGGACCTCTAACTTTGATACAATGTTAAATCATCACTTGTTCCATAAGCTTAAGCTAATAGGAAAGAAGAAATTTAATCATTTAATCAATATTTTAACAGTATAAACTTAAAAATATAATATTTTTTAGGGGAAAGGACAAGAATCTTAGGCCATTACCGGTGTGCGGCTTCCATCAAACATGTAAGGGAAGGCATCCTTGGTCACATTTATGTTTGCTACTCTAGTCGTTGCCTGGTCTCGAATAAAGGGGTGATCTAGTAGTTTTATGGCTGTAGGCCGTGCTGATGGGTCTCGCTGCAAGCATAGCTTTATAAAACTCTTTGCATCATTTGAAAGGCTTTCAGGAATTTCAGGAGTATCTTTGCTGTTACCGATTTTGAATATTGCAGCCACCTGTTCAAGCCAACATAACAAATCAATTTTGGTCGTACAAACACTTCAAAGATGTCCACAACAAAATGTGTGGTATAAAGAAATAGTCTATAAATATCCAATAACGCACCCCTTCATACTGGCTCCATGGTGGTTTAGACGTTGCCATTTCAAGTATTGTACATCCCAAACTCCAAATATCAACTGCAAGACTGTAGCCATTTGTATTCATTACAACCTGAGATTATAAAACAATATAGAAACATGAGTGACATCCATCTTAGTGAACAGTTATAGGAGAAATAACAGGTTCAAAAGAAAAGAAAAGAGGGGGTTGTGTTGGGAGCGAGAGAGACAAATAATATACCTCAGGCGCCATCCAATAAGGACTTCCCTTGAAAGAAAGCATCGAGGAACACGCCGTTATCTGGTGAAGAACCAAAAATCAGAATTGCTTTTGACAATTAACTAGAAAGCAATAATAAAAAAGAAGAATACAAAAACATGCACTCAATGTTCCTAGATCAGATATGTTTCTGGCCCAACAATATGCCATGCTTGCTTCATACTAGTAGGCTATATGCCCTTCAGTCTAGTTGGTTGCATACAAACAAATGTGTTTGCATGTGTGTGTGAGCGTGCATGTGCACGAGAGAGAGAGAGAGAGAGAGAGAACTAAAATCTTAACCATTTTCGGTTCAAATTTTTGGTGAAAATCAAAATTATTTTACATTACCAGCATTACAAGAATAGCATTTATTTCCACTCTTCCTTTTCTTTGCTACATTGTTGTTTAAGAGAGTTATGCACTTTTGAAATAACATGAACTCTGACTGAATCCCTAGTCTTCTAGAATCAGACTTCTGTTTATGGGGTAAGACAAAATATACATGTTTAGCCATGCCAAAGTCTGCCAACTTGATTTCACCATTAGGGTCTACTAAGATGTTTGCCCCTTTGATGTCCCTGCCAAGAAAAACACATTACTTAATAATCATAAAGAAACACTTATCCAAAATTAATCATAAAGAAACTGACAAAGCTGCAATGCCAGGAGAAAAATGCTAAGGGATCGTGACTAAATTAATAGCCAAATACCTGTGCACTGTATGCCTTCCATGTAAGTAGGCAAGCCCAGAAATAATCTGCCTGGTATAATTTTGAATAACAGGTTCCTTAAATGGACCATACTCTTGAAGTAGTTTGTGAATTGAGCCACCAGAGACATACTCCAAATAAACCGAGAGCGTTTCCTCACCCTGAGAACATGGTAATCCAGAATTGTTACAAAAGACGTGTCCAGTATTCACAATTCATGGAAAAGTGATTGATGTGATATAAAGTAGATAGAAGTTTTGAATTTTTTGTATAGAAAAGTGAAAAAAATTTGGTTTTGCAGTGAGTTTTTTATTTGAATAGTAAAAAAAGTTATTGATGCTATATAAAAAGTAAGAATGTTGGATAATTGAAAAATAATGGGACTTTGGCAAGTCCATTGCCGAACGAGCCCCATTACACAGATTGAAAATGAAAAATCCTTCACACACTCTTCCTCTGACTTTAACAACATTTACAGTGTGTTTCTGTTCATGTGTAGGGCACACATATTATTGACCTTTAAGAGATCAACTCTTACCAATTCACTCCCATAGTATCGAACAATGTTTGGATGTGACAGCTGACTAAGCAAATTTATCTCCTGTTGACAAGAAAAAATTCAGTCAAAATCTTATGTACTGCCAGATGGCAAAATGCACTCTGAAAGTGAAAATTCAAATTTAAAACTATAAAGTGAAAATTGAAGGGAATAAATATACTAATAAACACATTACCTGGTTCAGTTGCTTGAGACATTCTCTTGACGTATGATCATCAGAAGCAACCCTGACTTCTTTTATTGCACACATTTGTCCACTTCCACTGTTGCAAATACAACAATTGGAAAAGTAAGAAAACATGAAACATGCTAATCTTAATCCATT
Organism: Carpinus viminea; assembly: GCA_013348765.1. Taxonomy (NCBI): domain Eukaryota; kingdom Viridiplantae; phylum Streptophyta; class Magnoliopsida; order Fagales; family Betulaceae; genus Carpinus; species Carpinus viminea. The sequence goes on from CP054667.1 coordinate 17,029,259, forward strand.
TTTTTTCACAATTCTTTTATTGACATTGCTGCTGAGTTCTTTTCATGTCCATGTGGATATGCCAAGATAGGTATTGTTTACAAGAAACACCATGTCGATCACTCACACTACCTATGCACTTCATGCATCTAATATTGATTCTGAAACAGATGTGCACCGCCAGTGCACACATGAAAACTCACATGGACCTGAAGGTCATGGAGTTAACAATTTGGGGGGGAAAAAAACCACTGTACATATGGAGTTGCTCAATAAAAAATATATAAAGCTACATAAGTCTTCTATTATTTATCTACAGAATCAGTTTCTTATTTCTAACAGTTGCTATAACACCTCAGACTTTTCAGTATATTTCCATCTCTTTTCAGTATATTGCCCTAATGATGGAAATATACTGAAAGGCATGATAAGAACGGTTTCAATTAAAAATAGGATACCACATAAGGTGCAAGTGCACTTTACCCCTTTCTGATATGTTTCCAAATGGATGAAAATTGTTGATTAAAACAACTAGATACCACACGAGGTTTGATTAGAAAATTTGAAATCCAGGGGGTGTCAATGAAACTGCATCAAACCACAGAAGGTGCAAGTGCAAGTTGCCCTTTTCTTGATTAGGTAAGTACTAAGTATATATCTTAAGCAGAACAATTACCTATTAAATCCAAGGTACACATGCCCAAAAGTCCCTCTTCCTAGAAGCCTTCCTTTCTTCCAATTGGACTGTGTAGAAGTTGTGTTTTCAACGACTCCACCTGTTCTTGTGTTGGGCAAGGCAGAAGGGCTAGTAGGAGAACCTGGTGGAAGAGGCAGCCGATGGCATTGACTCTTCCCGTCTTCTTGCTTTCCCGTTGGAGACTCCAAATTCAAGGCACATAACCGCAAGTGAAGAGGTGATGTGGGGCTTGAGGGTCCCCTTGGACTTGGTCCGGGGCTTCTTGACCTCATGTTGGTCTTGGTATCACCAACTCCTCTACAATCCAGAACATAAAATTGGTTATAATTCATACTTGCGTTAGAGAAGCATAATTGTAATTGAAATCATTCAAAAAAGGTCGTTTTTTGTTTTTTTAACTAGACAATAGAATGATCGCTAAAACCCCCTCTTTCCCTCTTCCAAATTGCCGGAACTATGAGAGGTAGAACCCTAGACTTCCACCCCTAAAATACAAGGCCATAACCATTGTTAAATACTGTCTCACGCGAAGACCAAGTAAACTCCATTAGCCATCTTTCTTCGTTGTGTGAAGATTACGAGCTAGTTCATTGAAACACGCAAGACAGGAAATATCTGAATGATTGCTAATGGAAGCAAGAAACAGGGACAATTAACAATAATGAATAGTAATTAGCGTCAGGCAGAATATGCATGTGATCAAGATTTAGATTGTCCAGGAAAATATTCAACTTGCATGGCTACAGCTTCATTTCTCAAAAATAAATAAATAAACTTCCAATCATTTATTTACAAAAGATACTCAGCCATTTGGAGGGAACAAGCCAAGAGAAGGCATATACTTAGCAGCTAGGCTGTCAAGGTGGGAGACACAGAGAATATAAAAATGGACAAAACTGAAACCAAGCTCAAGAGGCTCAGAGCAAAAAAAACTGACAGCAGATCCACGTGGTTTGTGTTGGTTGTAACTTGTAAGGATGGAAACCCCAGTACAAAGCTATCAAAATCTGACAAAAGAAGAAACTGTGAGAGAGAATTGAGTAGCAGTAACAAAAATCGGTGTAAAAGGATGAGAGAGCGAAAAAGACGGAAAACCCATATGTCGAATTTGGATTGGGAATCAGAAAAACCGCCATATCTAAAGCAACCCACATGTTGATTTTGGATTGGAAACAAGAAAAAAGCCAACCCATATGCAAAGCAACCAGAACTCTGACAACAACAAAAATTAGCGGAAAAAAAGGTGCCTCTTTTGCAAATCAATTGTATTAATAACAATCCAAATAAACACATCAATAATAACACCAAAAATGATCAATTAATCAATCAAACACCTGGAATTGATTAACCAAATTTTCACACAAAAACTAATCGTCCAAAGCTCCAAAAACCCACCTGAATTGACTCTGTTCCTGAGCAACCGGCTGATCCTCCGATGACCCAGATGAGCTCACACTCGAAACCGATCCAGATCCCAAACCGACCACGGCGCCGTGGATATGATCGTTCCCGGACAAAATCGACGGCCGAGGCAGCGGATGGCCTACCTTGTCGCCGCCATCGGAATCGAAACCGTAAAATCCGGAGCCGCCGCCGAAATCCTTGCTGGTCCGCGGCGAATTCCGGGAGAAAGCCTCGTCGAAGCTGCTTGCCTTCTCCTTGTCCTTGCCCTTGCCCTTGTCATTCTTGACTGAGGATTTGGAAGGCTGGAGGTGGGCGCTAAGTGGGTTTTGTTCTTTGCTCTTGCCGGACTTCTTCCCCCACCAAGCAGGCATTTTTAGCTGCTGATGAAGCCAATAGCAGAGCCAGAGAGAGAGAGAGAGAGGAAGAGGATGAGCCTCAAAGAGAGAAACTTTGGATTTGGGGTTAGCGATGCTGTTTATACGACGACGAAGGAGAAGAAGTTAGAGAGAGAGAGAGAATGGGGAAGGGGGCCAAGGCAAGGGGCTACAGTGAGGAACAGCTAAGACTTGAGAGAGCGAAAAAGACTTTGGGGACGGCAGGCGGTAGTTGGATAAAGAAGGGCGAAATGACGTGGCAATTTCCCAGAGAGAGAAACACTGCTTCTCTTCTCTTCACCTCTCCACATGCATGTATGTATGTATGTTTGATGTATGGGGATGTGTAATGTAATGTACTACATCTGTGTCTTAAGTCTTTCTCTGAGTGTTGTCAGTGTACGTGTTTTCTGTTTACGTGTGCATTCTGTGTTGGTTGGCTTCTAAATCTGCATGCTGACGATTTTAAACCCCTCAAAAAAACATTAAATTTTTAAAAAAAAAAACATAGGGAGATAGAATCTACCTAGATGATTGTGCACTTTGTGCTGAGATAAATGGACTATTCACGCCTGCCCTTTCCCTTCGGATTAGGACCCATCGTCTTAATTATATATAAAAACTTCTCCACATTATTTGATGTTACCCTTAATAACATTAAAGCAACTTTCATTTTGTTTGTTAATCACACTTTTTTTTTTATACAATTTGAAGGCCCATTTTCAATTTCAATCACTACTTTTAAGTGTGTATCAAGTTAAAAGGGAAGCAAACGGAGTAAAATACAAGTTAACAATTAATGAATGAAGTGGTCCACAAAAGAAAAGCTCGTGGGCTTGTTAATGACATTGTCTTTCAAGATTTTTATCATTAATGAAGTGAATGGTTGAATGGGTTTGAAAGGAAAAAAAAAAAAATTAAAATGGGCGTGCATATAGGTTTCTTGTTTAATATAGCTTTTGACCCACTCACGAGGGAGCTAAGAAGATTAAGAGATAGCCCTGCAATAATGGATCAAGTATTTTGAGGTGTGGTTTAGAAAAAGAAAAATATGTTTTATCTAATTGCAATGCAATTAATGTTTATAATTAGAGAAACATTATCGTTTTTCTTAATCTTTTCTTAATAATTTCTTATTTTTTTATAAAATAATATACACATAAGATGAGAAGAACATCATAATGAACCGTAACATTTCTCTACAAAATACTTGGTGGCATAGTATAAATAACCATTAATAGATGAATCTTTGGTGGATAAATATCATTTTTTTTAAAAAACTATATAATTTTCTAAATAAGAACAAATGAATAAAAATTGGGGGAAGAGAGAGACCCACCCCCACGGAAAAAAAAAAAAATTGGTGTGGGAGAAGTAGAGCGGTTGGGTTGGGAGTCCACGACACGATGGGCATCATGGAGGATTGTAATCCATGATAATAGTTTTCAATCTGTTTTTATTATTTTAATTGTCACATGATAATAGTTTTCAATCTGTTTTTATTATTTTAATTGTCATATTATATTATGTATTTTATTATTTGGGGTGTCAATCATGTACGGCTGAATAAGGGTGGAATTTTTGTACTCACTGCCACGTGCGTCACCTGCCATGTCATTTGCATTTTGCTTGTTGAGGACGATACATGGAGATATTTGTAAATTATTTAGCGTCTAAATTGGGTTTGAGGGATTATATATAATCAACTTATACATAATTTTTATTTTTGTTTACATGTCCATACAAGAAGGAGTATTTAAACTAATAATTTTTACTTTATGAGTAAATTAATATACATACTAGGACACCAATTATAGCTTAAAAGCTTAAGGTAATAGGTTTAGATTTACTTAAATATATGAACTATCATTTTTCTTTATATTTAATCAATATGAGAAACAAACTTCACAAATGCATGCATAACAGATACTATCTCAAAATTTAAAAACTCTGTTAAGGGTATCGAACTTTCAATTATCGCATTCCGTTAAAAAATTTTATTCATTTTTGTCAAAATGCTCAAAGTACCCATTTTTTATTAAAAAGAAAAGAAAGTTTAGTTTAATACCTTTAATTGAGAGATTTTAAATTTCAAACAATACTTTCAAAACACATAGAAGTTCCGGGAGAAATTGTGAAGTTTATCCACAAAACAATTGTTGAAATCTCATATGAGTAGCACTTTGTTTGGTGGTTGAATCACTCAAAATAGGTGATTTGGCCACTTTTAGTCATGGGATAGTTCAATCACCCAAAACTAATTATTTTTTAGGCGGTCGAACCATCGCCTTTTAACTATGGGGTAATGAAGTAGTTTGATCATCATTAACTGGCCAGTTTAGAGGTGGCCGAACCACCTTCTTTTGGCTGAAGAGTAGTTCCGTCGCTTCAAACTACTGTTCTATTTTTCATTTAAAGGGAGGAATTAAAAAAGAAAAAAAGAAAAGTATTGGTGGGATCAGAATCTTTGTTTGCTTATGCAATTGGCTTATCTGATTACAAGCCACAGAAAACGACAATAATTTTGAGCAGTAATCTAATCCCCATCCATCAGGCCATCACCATTTAGATGATTGGACACTTCACTTATATAATTAACAAAACTGAGCAATACAAAGCTCCACATGACCAAAACGACCATTTTTTTAATGTCCACGTGTCCTCCTCCTTCCTTAAAAGCGTAGAATCTGTGGGCGGTAAGCTGGTGGCTCTTTCTCACCCATTCACCCGCCTGTTTATAATTAATTTGCATCATATGGGCTGTTAGGTTAGCATTTCTCTAACCATTAAAAAAAATTGCTAGAATCTTTTCTGAATACATTTTTGTTCTAATTATTTTTGCATTTTGTGAATTAAATATATAATAGCACTTTGGGTTTACCTTTCAAAATTATAAAATGCTTAGGTTTTTTTTTTTTGAAAATTTACTCCCTTGGTGCAAGGAAACTACAATAAAATCCATATCGTCACTCTTTTCCTAACGGCCAATAACGGACCCAAAACGCACCGTTTTTGTTGATTAAAATAATAATTTTTGAAATTTTAATTTTAAAATTTTAAATCTAAAAATTAAAAAAATTAAAAAAAATAAAAAAATAAAAAATAAAAGAAGAAGAAGAAGGAGAAGAACAGGGGGTGGCCGATCCACCCACAATGGTGGCTGGCCACCCCTAAGGCCATGGGGTTGGCTCAACCACCCCCCTTAAAAAAAAAAAAAAGAAAAAGTGAAAGAAGAAGAAGAAGAGTGGGTGGTCGATCCACCCATAAGTGGTGGCTGGCCACCCCTTAGGCCATGGGGGTGGCTCGGCCACCACCAGGCCGGCCGGTCTGGGGGTGCTAAGGGGATGCTGAACCACCACCCCCTGTTAAAGGAAAAAAAAAGTGAAAGAAAAAGAACAGTGGGGTTCGCAGTGGAGAAATACTACAACTCAAACAAGTTAACCACAACTCAAACAAACACAAAGGGGTTTGCAGTGGAGAAATAAGTTAACCAAAATGTAGAAACATTGTTCTTCTTCTTCTTTCACGTTTTTTTTTTAACAGGGGGTGGTTCAGCCACCCCCTTAGGCTATGGGGGTGGATCGGCCACCCACTCTTCTTCTTCTTCTTTCACTTTTTTTTTTTTTTTAATTTTTTTTTTTTTTTTTACAGGGGCTACCCCCCATGGCCTTAGGGGTGGCCAGCCACCACTATGGGTGGATCGCCCACCCCCTGTTCCTCTCCTTCTTTTTTTTTTTTAAAAAAAAAAATTTAGATTTAAAATTTTAAAATTAAAATTTCAAAAATTATTATTTTAATCAACCAAAACAGTGCGTTTTGGGTCCGTTAACGGCCGTTAGGAAAAGAGTGACGGTATGGATTTTATTGTAGTTTCCTTACACTCAATGAGTAAATTTTCGAAAAAAATAAATCTAAGCATTTTATAATTCTGAAGGGTAAACCCAAGGCATTATTATATATTTACCCTAAATATATTATAGAGATGTTGTCATCTCTACTATACTTATTACTTCTTCACTAACATTATCATAATTTATTATAAAAGTGAGAAATATGAAGAAAACAAATAAAATAATAAATGCTAATATAGTAAAATCGATCTCTACAATTTAATTTGAAAAGCTCTGCCTGTGATTAGGTTACTCTTCTTTGTCACGGGTTGGTTTCATTGCTTCTTGAACTGCCTCCATTTTTTTTTTTTTTTTTTGTTGCCGTTTCTTCTGATTATTTGTACCTTTTTTTCTTTAGTTAATAAAATGTTCTCTCCCTCTCTCTCTCTCTCTCTCTCTATATATATATATATACTAGTTGACAACTTTTGCACTCCCTAAATGAAACCCAAGTCAACCAATGGATTGTACACAATTTTTTTCCCGATTGCTTTTTTTTTTTTTTTTTAAATACTTCGTACATTAAACAAGAGGGATTATAAGTAACAAGAGTTTCTAGAGGGATGGGCCCCAATAATAAACCATAGTGACAAAAATAGCATGAAAAAAAAAAACTCCAAAGAAGAAATGATTGTGTTATCGACTCTTTTGGAGTCTATAATTTCTCGGCCCTCTATTGCTAGAACAGAAGTCAAGAATTTGGTCGCATAAAATGGTTCAGGCAACATACTAAAAGAGGGTTTGTGTAACCCAAACCAAACCTCTGTTAAGTTAAAACAACCTACGTGAGGAGGTTAAGGAGGTAGATGCACTGTTGGTCCCAAAAACAAATCTATCAACAAGGAATGACTCACTCCGGAAACAAAGGTCTTCTCCACACTTCGAAAACAAAAGGTCTCCTCTACAAGATAAACCAACAAGACTCTGAGAGACCACAACCCAAAAACAACAAAAAGTAAACATAAATGGAAAATACAACTAAAAGAAAGCACAAAAAAAATCATCAGCAAGCTTGAGCAATGGGTGAAGACTAGCGAAGACGGAGGATAACATGCAGTCTGGAGTGTGCAAACCAAGTATCAGCAAGTGAAGGCCACGCACCGATGCAGGGTGGCCAAAACTAGACTCTAGTGATGTCGGCACGAAGCGAAAAGACTGGTGGGGGTGATGGAAAGGAGCAACATAGAGTAACAATGGTGGTGGAGAACGATGTCCGACATGAGCGTGCAAGCCACGTGTCGGCGTGTGGTAGCCACATGTTGACGCGTGGTGGCTCAATGAGGACACGAAGAGTGGTGACACTAGGAGGTGATGCCAGTGGAGACAATGGAGAGGTGCATTTGCTAGCCAAACTTGTTAGGAGAAGCAAATCTAGTTTTTTGAGAACTATATCTAAGAACGGAGAGGAGACGAAAAGGAGTCTAAGAACAACGTGGAAAATGTGGAGGGCAATGGTAAAACTAACGACAACCATCGGAAGAGTCGCTAAAACTATGCTAAGATGGGAAAACCTATAAAAAAACTGAGAAAACAAGACAAAAAAGAAGAGGGAACAAAGAGGATAAGGGAGGAGGATGAAAACACTCTCGGAAAGTACTCCCGGAGGGATGCAGCTGTCTAAAAGAGATGGAAAAATGAGTTTTCCAATAGACTCTTTCTCTAAACGAGAGAGAGGAGGTTTTTTTGTTTCGTTAGATTTGTCACTTTTTTTTTTCTCCTAATTGCTAACTCTCCAATTTTTATGTTGAATATCTTTTTTTAAAAAGAAATATGATTCTCCTATAAATAAGAGCATCTTATATTGCAAATAGGCTTTTACTTTAGTTAGGTTGCCTAAATAATAGTCTTTAACTATTCGCATGTAATTCAATAATAGTTAAGTGTAGTGTTCTTCAATTGTAAGTCAATAATAATTTTAAATTGTGACTATTATTCTTGAACTTCATCGTATACTCTAACACTTATTTCCTTTTTATTAAAAGAAAAAAAGAAGATTATGTCCTCCCGGCTCCGGCAGACCGGCCTTGTCTTTGCCATTGTCTCGTTGGTCGTGTCCAGAGAGTAGAGCGTCATAAAATATAATTTATTGAAAACAAAAAACAACAAATGATAAATTTATTTTTGTAACGTTAAAAGTGAGAGATATATATATATATATATATATATATATATATATATATTTGTTGGTAGATTGAGTGAGAGAGGATAAGCATTAAGCTCCCTCTCCCTCTCATAAAGTGGCGAAAGATGTTATTTTTGTCTTTGCTGTGGATTTGGTGTCGGCCGAGATTATCGCCTACGCTCGCGACAACCATCTTTCTACCAAACACCACGGAGTAGGCGGCACATTACTAGCTAGGATTAGGAACCCCTTTTTTTTTTTTCTTTTCTTTTTCTACCATGCCTTCCTTGTAATGCTAAATAATGGTGTTAAATGTTATATATATATATAAACTTTAATTATCATTCATCATCATCAAGGTCCAAGGATAGGGCTAAGTATAATCCATAATATCTATATGATCGACACTAATTTCACAAATATAATATGATATATAATTCATGTTAGTTTGTATTTTTTTATTTGGACCCAAATTTTCTACAAATAAATCTTTAGAAGTGTGACACCATTAAGGGTGATAATTCAATGGCCTAAGAAAATTCTCAAAGTGGTTAAACATATATTAGGGGGTGGATTCAAATCTTCGCAATAAAAAAATCTCTATATATGTTTAATTAGTATTAGTCACCTTAGTTCTTATTAATGCCTTAATAGGGTTAGATCCGGTTATGATTCAGTCGGACTTAAGGGAGCGCTTACGGTTTCCATCGTCTAGACATTTCCTATGCATCTCCCAACGAATAAATGCTACTATAGTCACTTCTAGGTATAATAGTCATAATTGACCTGCTATTATTAAATTGGTAAGATCCAATAATAAATTATTTTATATATATATATATATATAATAGATAGAAGATGGAGAAATAATGATTCTCGTACTCCTTACGTTGTTGGTCGATGTTTGAATTTGCTGACTGACCTAAGGCTTGACTGACTAAAGTATAATCCTCGTGTAGTTAACTGTGTCTGAGATTTCTTCTCTTTATCCAAATAAATATTAATTGTTAATTTTAGGATAAAATTCACGTTAATTTCTAATTTTATTAATAAAAATCACAATGCACTAGACACTTAATTCCTTACCTACAAAAACAAGCTTTTAATTCCTTAAATGTCTATTTACTTAAAATAGCATGAATTAACCAAGTGATATTGCAAACTTTCAAGCACGAATTTCATATCCTTACTCCATATTTAGGGCTTATTTTGGTGTGTGTTTGAAATGCTAAACAGTGTTTTTTTTAAAAAAAAAAGTACATGCTTGGGAAAAAAATTGATAGTATTTTTAAATATCCAAAAAGCTTAAAAATGGCAAAAACACACTTTGACAAAAGCTTAAAAATGATTTTAAAAAGCTTTTTTTAACTTAAAAGTTCTGTTTCTCAAATACAATCGGTCAATCACAAACATGCTCTTAGGGAAAAAAATAAAAAATAAAAAATTTTAAAACCTGTCTATGTAGTTTGCCTAATTTGTAATTAACTCTATGTAGTAGATATGCCAAACAAATAATTTAGTCCTTACAATTGAATTAGGTTTATTAACTTAATAAATTATGATAGTGTGAAACGTCAAAACCTATAAAATTGTGACACTTGTCCTATTCAAGTAAGTATCACACTAACTAAATCTGTTAAATTAGTGGACGAAATTTGATTGTATTGACTAAATTAAATTTTTTTTTTTGACATACCTCATGGATCTCTAAGTTCATTTTAATACCACATGAAGCTAATTGTAAATAACGTAATTCAATGGCTGATTGTGTTTTTTTTTTTCCCCCATATTTATGTTACATTTTTATCTTACAATTATCTTGGTAGTCTAAACTAATCTTTGAATCAACACTTATTAAAAAAAAGTTAGTTGAAATTGCCATCATTATTACATATAGTTAACGATAGTTATAGAGTAAAAATATAGCAGGAGTTAGAATCAACTTTTGAATCACTACAAGACATGAATAAAGCAAAATTGTGGAGCCCTACACCACAAATATTGTAGAGCCGGCCCTAGAATTCTACAATTGCACGTTGGGGACTCCCCATCTTTTTAATGGGGGAATTATATGAAGTAAAGTAAATGCATCTCCCTAGAAAAGCCAAGCTAACAAACTTGAAAACTCAGGAATTGGTCCAAACGAATTGAATTAGAATCATATGCTCTACAACTCCTGATTTACTCACGTGAATTTAATTATAATTCATGTGAAATCCATAACGCAATACCAAATCATTTTTACCTACTCAAATCGTTTCAAATTTGGATAGAATTATAAATTTAAGATCAATATTCTTTCACTTTATTTAATTATAAAATCAACCACTCTTAAATAATACTCTTGATTTATATATATATATTTAAATATATATATATTATTTCAGAATTTGATATGAACAAGTATGAGTTTTTTTTTTTTTTTTAAGGAATCGAGCAAAATATAAAACAAAACAACTTAAGCATAATGCTCTACAGAGGTAATGTTTAAAATACAATTAGGAACTTTGTCTATAAGGACTTGTTCCACACTATCGGTCCATGGGATAATGCTTCCTTCGTCGCCAGGCTATGACTATGAGCAACATCATTGAGATTTTGTTTAACATGTTTAACCTTACAGTTTTACAGACAATTAAGTAATCCCCTCGCCTCCTCCATAAGATGACAGTAGGAGATAATGTCTAAGAGATACGAACAAGAATGATTTGTTGAAGCAATCACCTACCGTTTTAATTTTATTCAAATATGCCTTTATGTAAGAATGGATTTATTGTCAAAATAATAAATAATTTTGGGTATGTATTGTGGATAGTAGCTAGTTGATGATATGATATTTTATTTATCTTTAGGTTTAGTTTTTAACCCAAATTTTATATTAAAAAAAAAAAAAAAAGGTAAGGAAATAAAAGAGTTCAAAATGGATGGGGAAACACTCTAAAATGTATTTTATCTTAATTACTTGAATATAATGTTTTTTTTTTTGACATGTCCAAACAAGGAAAGGGTAAGGAGAATTTGAACTAATAATCTTCATTTCATAAGACGTAATTCACAGTCAATTGAGATATCTTTTAAAAACTAATTTTTTTTTTTTTAACATGTCCACAGAAAAAAAAAAAAAAAAAAAGCCTTAAGAACTACTTGAATATAGTTGATATTACATAGATAATCATAATCTTGACATTCTATCTTTGAGAATGGGTTTAAAAGTCAGCTCCACCTCATTAATTGCACATTCAATCATGCATTAAATGTCTTGCTGGCAACATAATTGATTGTCTTGTCAAGTTACATAAGATGTACGAGTGGGGATTGAAATTCACAACAATTAATTATCTAAATTTACTAGCAATTTGAACGATCATATCCAATTGCCCAAATAGGTATTTGGACAGAAGTAGGATCCTTACACTTTTAAAATTCTCAAATTTCGTAATTTGAGCCGTCTATAGACGAATCTGGATCCACTAGAATTCCTAGGGGAATTCTTTCTGGAATCTAGACCGTCCATTTTCATCGAAGCGTCACTGTACTATCACCGTATCACGTATCCCATTGTCTCGCCATTGTCCTAGATCCACTGAAATTTCACTAATATTATTTTATTAGTAGTGAGACATGTGGCGGGACAATGGCCCTTAGATAGAAATGGACGGCTTGTATCTAGAATTCTAGTGGATCCAGATCCTTTATAGACGCCCAAATGTTAGAAAGTTGCTATATTTTAAAAAGGTGACATGTTACAATTATTGAGAATTGAGTATATTTTTATAGAGGTTTTCTTGGGTTTCCTCAGAAGTGTTTCTTTTCTGCTTCTCTAACCTTACGTAGAACGATTTAATAAAAATAAAATTGTAGACCGTTTTTCTAACAGATTAATTTTTATGAGTTAATAGTTAGTTCTAATCTTTAAAACTTGTTTTTGATTCAAAATTAAACCTAAGGGTGGAAGGTTAACCCTTTAGGGATGATATCACTCAAAATGGATTTGATCATCCTAAATTTGATGCTAATGCCTCAATTTTGTTGCTAATGCCTCATAAATTTGTTGCTAATGCCTCAAATTTGATGCTAACGCCTAAAAAACCTAGTGGAGTATTCTACAATTTTATTTTTCTTAAATCACGACATGTAAAACCTATAACAGAGAACCACTTATAACCCCAAAGATTTTCCATTTTTATAAGGCTCTTTCTCTTTATGTTGTAAAAAAGCTTTGAGTCAAAAATTGACTTTCAATTTTATGAAGAAAAAGTCTCTACAAAAGTGAAGAAGTCTTTTGAAATTAAAATTTTGTTTGATTACCTCGATCACATGCCACATTTCTAAAAGATAACATTTTGATGCCCAAAAATGACATAAACTACGTAATTTAAGAATCTAAATTTGCTTTAAAAATAGTAACGGATCGAATTAGTATTCTCTTTAATTCAAATAAACTGGACTATATCCAGTTAGTTATAATTGAGAGACATTTTTGTTATCTAAAAAAGTAAAAAGATAAAAACACCCTTCAAATATAACTAACTGATCATTTAAACTAAAAAAGATCATGTTCCGTAAGGGATCTTGATCAATCTCCACAATAATTATCCTTAATAATTGTGAATTCCATCCAAGTAGTTGCACCAAAATGAGATTTTTTAGGAAAAAGAAAAAGAAAAAATTAATAAACTAATATAAATTTAAAAAAAGAAAAAAAAAAAAAAGAAAAAGAAATGTGGGCGAGCCAATTTATATTCCAAAGAAGTCTTTTTCAGCAATAAAGTCATCACGATAATTCCAAATTAATTAGCTAAATATCTAAAAGTAGGCACAAAGCGACCTTCCAAGTTCCAAGCATCTGACGCCTCAGGAGTGGAGTGAGGGGGGCTTGAAGGATTTTAATGTGGGCCGCCTCAGCCTCTGCCTACGCAAGACTCCCAAAAGCGAGTGACGTCATAATATGTTTATGCTGATGTCATTTTTATTTATTACATCCTTTGTTGACTTGCTTATTGGTTCTTAATTATTTTAGGGTGTTGTTTTAATAAATATATTCTATTTCAATTTTTATAATATGATTAAATACTCTTTTGCCTCCTAGGGTTTTAATAACTTTTGTTTTTTTTTCTTTTTTATAGTTTCATTTTTATCATAAGAGATATATGCGGTTTTCATAAAGACCAAGATGATACTTCTGTTCAAATTTCGTCCAAAACTTAACGAAACGTCACATCGACACCAATCAAATATCAATACGTGTTATATAATTAATTTTTAAAAAAAAATCAAAAATATATTTTTTTAAAAAAATAAATAAAAATTTGAGGACCCTTTGCCATTTGGGGGGGGCCAAGGAGCCCAAGACTGATAAAGTTGAGCTGCAAAATGCAGTACAGAATGCTGTGAACCATTTGATGCCGTTTAATGCAAGTCTGGCGGAGTTCACAAGCTATGCGGATACTTGGTCAATCCCAGGCCACTGTATGTGCTAATCTGGGAGCTTAGCCTCAATGGTTCAAACTTCAGAGCCAATTCCACCGTCGGTGTTTGAAGGCTGCTGCTAGACCATTGAAGAGTCCCTTATCAGCGTTTACCGTCAAGGCAGACAAGTCAATTGGCCCCGTCACTCCCATTTTTTTTTTTAAAAAAAATTGATTATATGATACATGGCAATATTTGATTAGTGCTGATATAACATTTTATTAAGTTTTAGATAAAATTTTAACGGAGATATCATCTTAATTTTTATATGAAAATCACTAATACCACTTGTAATAAAAAATAAATCCTAATAGATATAAAATGAAGAATTAAAACCCTATGGCATAAAAAAGCATTTAACTGTCCCCAAGAGATAACTCGATCAGCTGAGACCACGTCTCATGAAGTGGAGGTCACTAGTTCGATCTTTCACCCCTCTCTTGTGTGGACATGTTAAAAAAAAAAAAAAAAAAACATTTAACTCTTTATAATATTGTGAGCATGAGAATGAGATCATCTTTTGCTTTGTAGTTTATTTATTTATTTATTATTATTATTATAATTAACATTCACAAGGGCATCCATTTGTGACTCTCTCTATATTTTTAGGGAAATTCAGGGGTTGGTTTAATGATTTGACACCTTCTGAATTAAATAAAAATTATATATTGTTTCTTTTTTCTCATACAAAATTTTATTTTTTATTTTTAAATGGAAATAACCAAATAAGTTGGTAAATGAATTAATCAAACCGTCTATGTCATAATCATAATTTTATTTAAATCATAAAAACTTTTTGGAAGATTTTGATTGAAAGTTGAGATCCACTTGTGGAGCTATTTGTAGACTTTATACAATATAATATTACAATGAATTTGGTGTGCAGAAGTGGCTCAGACTTCATCTCTAGTACTTGTTAAGTCCACTTAATTTTGAAATAATTATGATTTGAATTGTTGTTCTTGTTATTGTTGTTTTTTTAATGGATTTGAATTGTTTATTTTATACCAATTGATAGGATGGTCAAAGGAAATTAAAAATTAAAATGGAAGGAAAAAGAAGAAGAAGAAAAAAAGTCTCTGGTTGAATAGATTTTTTTGTTTGTTTTGTTTGGTTTTTTTTTTTTCTTGCTGGAATTTTCCAATAAAGTTTAGACCCCCTATAATAATTTCAAAGGTGATTGACCTTAATTAGAAGACACAAAAAATCTCAAGGGATTTAAATAACAATAACAATAACAATAATAAAAATAAATTCCATTTTTTTATACACCTAATTTACATAAAAGTAAGACTCAAATAGGAAATTTCCTTTAACTTACTTTAATAAATAATAAGTGTTATCTCTTACATATTTTTTTATAATAATTTAATAATTATTTATTATCATTCTACTAATCTATGAACATAAATATTAATTTTTTTTTGACATGTCCACATATAAGGGAAGGAGGAGAGATAATTCGAACCAGTGACTTCCACTTTATTAGACGTGATCTGCGGCCGATTGAGTTATCCTTGTGGACACAAGCATTAATTTGTTGGAAACCCAAAAATGTCGAATGACACTTGCCACTTATTAGAATAGGTTGAAGAAACTTTCCTCTAAATTGGTTTGGATAGAAATTTGTGTCATATAAAATGTACACCGTTTTCCTTTTTTTTTTTTTTTAAATATGTCCACGCGAGAGAAAGAAGAGAAAGGATTCGAACTAGTGACCTATACTTCATAAGGCGTGGTCCACATCTAATTGATCTATCCGTTGGAGACTTTTCTTTTCTTTTATGGATAGACGTAATATATTTTAAGTGAATTTTTTTTATGTTAGTTATTTAAAAAAAAATTAAAAAAAACTATTTAAAATATGTTATATTAATTAAATGAGTGTGAACAGAAATATTAACGATTAAAAAACAAGGTATAAAATATATTTGAAAAGAATAGCACTGATTTTTTCCATCTTTTGACCAAGTCAACTTTTACACGAAGGTCATCCCCCCTTCAAAAGGGCTTCCTGTTTTGATGGCCGAGGTACCAACACGTACGGACGGACAAATTGTTTGACCTGAGGGTTGACTTAGTCCCTTTAGGCAAACTATGGGAAATGGGACTCAGCCACACCCTCGTGCATGCTTGGACCCAATCTTCCCAGGGTCAAACAAATAGCACTATATATATTATCGATTACAAACACAAAAATAATAATTAATAATAAAATAATAAAATCTGGGGTATAGACTAGGAAATATGGATTGATTAAATTATTATTAAGAAAAAAAAATGTTAAGGGTCAATATTTTCTCCATATTTTGCCCATCTTACTTTACAAATTAATTATTCGATTTGTGGATTTATGTGAAGGTCCACATAAGTTAATGATGGATCCTACAAATCTAATCGCTCATCTATTAAATTTGTAGGAGAATGTGTTAAATATGAGAAACTTATAGACCCTTAGTGTAGTATTGCTCCATATCTTCTTCTTCTTCTTCTTTTTAATTTTTTAATTTTTTAAGTTGCTCAAAACCCATCAAATTATGGAAGCAAGTTCGAATGAAAACACTATACTTTTAGTTCAAATAAATCTTGTGGACTTTTTCATTCATTATAACCTAACGCCCACAACTCAGCACCAAGCCCTCAACACCAAAGCCTCCAAAACCAATCAAGACAATGACTTTAATAATTTTATCGATGAATATTTTGCTATGAGATATTTTGTCAAGAGAAGAAAAAGTTATGCAGTGTAAAATGTTATATTATTTTTTGGTGTTTTAGAGATATATATATTTTGACATGTTCACACAAAAAAACAAAAGAAAAAAAAATTCGAACTAGTAACCTTTGCTTTATTAAATGATATATTTACTTTCTATTGAAGGGTACAAAACACCCGATATACGACGAGACCCGATGGAGAGTTATTCTCATTATGGAAACCTCTTGGAAAGTTGAAAAGACATGGAGAACATGGTCCATCAATTATCAAGAGAACTTTTCAATCAGGATGCTCAAAGTGTGCCCTGCAAGTTTTGGATTGATTGAAATTTGAAAATGGGTTCAATCATTCCAATTTAGGGTTAAAACCCCGGAGAATTACAAAACTTTCTTGAAATTAAGAATAATTCCATAGAAAACTTTGTAAAAACTAATGATTTAATCTCAATCAACCCTTTTACTAGAGTGCTTTTCAAGTCAATGAACCCCAAGAAGGGAGCAATTGAATTGTTCAACGCGGTAAGAAATACTCGGAAACTGAAGTTAATATTCTAAGTGCATGGGCCAGCCCAGCTACGTTGTAGATCAAATTATTATTCTTATTTTTTAGTTGGGTAATATTAATAATACAAAAACTACCCAATTTTTTAGCTAGAATGGAATGGATTTCAACCAAAAATTTTAAGATAAAATTATGAAAAATCGTTTTTTTTTTTAAATTAATAATTATTGTCATGGGCGGCCTTACCTAATTAGGTGTGGTCCTCGGCAACCCCAAAAACTTTTAAAATCTTTATAAGAATATAATTTTCTATACTATAACCCCGATAATGATGATATTTTACACCCTTAAATGTAATTTTTCTAAAGAAATTGTTAAAGATTTTCACTACAGATATGATAAAGGATGAATTTTATTTTATATAAAAGACCATCAGTTGAGCATAATTCAAAGGAGATGCCATTTTTTTTTTTTGGGTACATATTTATAGCAAATTAGAAAACTTTTCTATTCAAAAGAGAAGTTATTCTTAAAAATGATTTTATAAACATTAATTAATATATTTACTATCATACAAAAAATTATGATTTCGCCCAAGTTGTGGTCAGCCACCCCAATCGAATCCCCGAGTGATCATGCCAGTGTAATTCTTTAAGAAAAATAAATAATTATTTTTCTGAATTATATTGTCGGTAGACAACATAATAATTCTTTTAACAGCACCGTATAGTATAGTTTATGATAAAAATACATGTAATTTCCATGTCAATGATATATATACAACATAAATTATATAATAATTAAGAAGTTTTCGTGCGAAGAATTGCTAACATTATATCATATATTATTGAATATTCTACACAAGAAATATATAATTACATTTATAAATACTGTCAGACTTAGGCTGATTTAAAGTGAAATAAATAAATAAAATAATAGAAATTAGAAAGAGCCAAAAATCATTTCATTCTAATGATACCACATATAATATAACAATCCTTATGATTAAGACAAGATTATTAGGATATTATTAATTCCTTCGCAACAACCTATTCTCTTTCCATTGATATTAATAATATATATTTAATTTGAATTAGATCAACTGCTTTAACTACCTTTATGATTGATGAGGGATAGTGTAGGACCTTATTAATAAATTGCCAATTCAAATTGGCCATAAATTGACATCATCTTTTTTGGAATCACGTTACCTTCTAATTGGGTTGTCATAAAAAGGAGAAAAAAGGGAGGGACATATTATGGAGGACTGTTTTACAAGATTTGTCAATTTGATATGAACCAAACGCAAAATTAGTGGATTAGGATTGATGGATGTAACCCATTTAATCAAATAAATTGGGTAATGATTGATATTTATAATCTTATGCTCATGTCTTGACGTGACTAGAACCCGACATGTAAGATAAAAACTAATATTTTTTGACATGATTCGAGAACCTAATACGAATATAATACAAAATTAACTGCTTAAGTCGAGTTAAAGTTGACTCATAAAATTTTATACCTATGTCTTGAACACGACTTCTCACCTTATGGAAGAGGGGAGAAAAAATAAGGTTGTTCCCTTAAGCCCTTTTTTTTTTTTTTTTGGCCCTATGAGCCTAACTTGGATTCTAAGGAAGGAGGATAGATTCGAATCAATTTCCTACATATCATAAGATAATTCTTACTCAATTAATTTTTGGGACTATGTATATATATATCATACACATATGTCTTTGAAGTATTTTTGAGATATAAATGCAGGTGAAAAACTCTTAAGGACACTTAGCGTTAGACATAAAATTCCTTCAAATTGGGTTGTAAGAATTCTACAAAGTAGCCACTAAAAATGACGTGTCTATTAGCACATGAGAAGCATATGTTTTTTTAATAACTTTAATAGTGTAATGAGTAATGCAAGAAGGACTCTTGTCCTAATTGTATCATCTCAAATGTAATGTGATCTTTAAAATCATAATTGAATTTGAGATGATCGTTATTAAATTTTGATCTATTGATAAGCACACTTTCTCCTTATAGTATTACTAATACAGCATATGTTTCTCACTTGCTTAAAGAATTCGTGTTATTTTTAGAGGCTGATTTGTAAGAAACTTTTATAACTCAATTTGTAAAAGAGAAAAGGTGTACACCATTCTTTTATCATCTCAAAGTTGATGTTACTTTTAAAATCACTATTAGATTAAGAATGAGTCATTATTAAATTTTGATTTAACGGTGATTTAAAAACCATATCAACTTTAGGATAATAATAATAATAATCAAGTCCCTAAGAGGTAGCTCAATTGGCTGTGAACCACACCTTATGAAGCGGAGGTCATAAGTTCGAACCCTCCCTCCCCCTACCCTTGCATGGACATGTCAAAAAAAAAAAAATAATAATAATAATAATAAAAAGGTATATAAGTAAAAACTTTCCGTCCGCTATATTGTCACTTGTATTAATAATTATTATACTTTAGAACAAATCTAAAAACTTGACTTTCATACATTTTTTTTTTTACTTGTATTAAATAAATACAAAGAAAAATGCAATCACATTTAATTTTAAACCTTATTTTGAGGTGGGGTTTTACAAGTACTTGAGCCTTTCCTATATACAGAAATTTAGATTTTTCGTTTATGCTTTATGATTCTTAATTAAATAATTCCATTATTTTCAATAATCTTAATGAGAATTTAAATTTCCCTCTTCGTAATTTTCTTCAGCTTATAGGGACTTTTGGTAATATCCTAATTATGCAAGTCTTCCTATATTAACCATATTATACGAGCTTAATTAGAAATATATATATATATATATAAATATAAAATACAAGCTCTTTCTCTCTTTCTCTCTCTCTCTCTCTCTCTCTCTCTCTCTCTCTCTCTATATATATATATGTATATATGAATAGAAAACCAAAAGGACATTTTCCAAATTGGATGAACACGGCCCAAAGAAAGTTCAATTAGAAGGGATGGCCCAAAATGGATGGCATGGCCCAAAGCAAGTTGGGGTAGAAATCAAACCAAAACTTTGCAAATGAATTTCTCTCTTTTTCTAAAGCTTAAAAAGTAAAAAATAGAATTTATTTAAAGCCAAAAACCTACAGCACCTTGTTAGCTCTTCTCTCATCCAACATGGAAAGGACATACAAGCAATGACAGAGCCAAGATTTTGGTTCAGGGGGTTAAGATTACAAAATAAAGTTGAGTAGATTTATTTATTTTTGGTCTTTATCATTAAAATAGTAATCATAATTTTTTATTTTTAAAGCAAGGATCTACAGGCAACATTGCTAAATCTATCTTGACACAAGCTCGTTTAGAATTTAATTAGAGCTAACAAAGGAAAAGGAGTCTATATAAGTAAATAGCCACATGGATACATAATTTCTTTCTTTATATGCGTTCGAACGAGATAGATTTCAAAGAACCACCAAGAAGCTTGTATGCAATCTCTTCTTTAGTGCGTTCGAACATGATAGATTTCAAAGAACTATTAAGAAGCTTATATGCAATCTTGGTTGAAGGGCGTACGAACAAAGTGCATCTCGAATACCTACAAAGAAGCTCATCTGTAACCTCCTCGTTCAGTTTATACGGATGAGGCTACCACATAATGACTCGTCTACAAGTTTGGCTGCTAGCTCATACGGGCTCATCGCTTCATGAAATTGTGTTTTCATAAGTTAACCTAGTCTCGTATGAGTGAGAAGCTCATCTACACTTTCAGGCTTTGTTTACTTCAACGTAAAATGGTGTAAGAAGTCTTTTGAATGAGGAGGGAATAAAAGATGGTAGCTGAAATAGTGGAGCAATGTGGCAGGAAAGCATCAAAGAAGTTACACTGCATGACAGCTGGATGCAGCTGCATTGAGTGCATAGAAATATGCTTTAGTTGTAGCTAAGGGACGCAGGAGATTTAGTTTAAACTAAATAAGGATTTACTCCTCTATTTGCTAAGTTGCATTGTAACCTTAGTAGTAGTATAAAAGGAGAAGTTTACTCTTTGTTATGTATTGAATTTTGTTTTGTTCTCAACTAAAGCTTAGAGGTATTACATTTTTCTTAGCATAATTCTTTAGTAGTAAGGAGTTGGATCACACTCGAAGTGATTACTGTATTCAATGTTGATCATAGTTGAATGCTTACAAAGTTAAATGCAAGTCTAGTTTTCATTAAAAAAATCCAGATTATTGCATACTTTTCTCTTTAAGTTTTCTGGAAATCTGTTTGGAGTGTTACAAGTGGTATCAGAGTACTTTCTTGGTGTTATGTTGCTGATTTTCTGATTTTTTTTTTTTTTTTTTTATGAGTTGGAAGCTATGGCTGATGGTACAAGGATGAACTAGATGGCTGAGTCGATTGTGGTTTTGAAGAAAAATGTTGAAAAAAAAATGAGAAGCTATTGGAGAAGGTAGAGAAGAGGTTGGAGATTAATGACAATCAGGTGAGGAATCAACTTTCTGATTTTATGCAGAATTCTGATAGGAAATTTGAGGCTAGGTGGGAGGAGTTGTTGAAGAGCATGGCCTGTCTTACTATGGTTGTGGAGAAAGGGAAGAGCACCTGTGATCTTGGAAACCAGCAGCATGTCCCTTTGACAATGGAGGCCAAAACTAATGACAATATTCAGATTATGGAGTTTCCAAATGATGTTGGCATGAAGAAGGGAATTCACATTGAGGAGAGGAATATTCCTAGCAGCAGTGCAGCTAAGGAATGGCAGAGGAGATCAGCCTTTACTTAGAATTTTTTTGAGTTTCCTTTCTTGGAGGCCAGAGAGTAGAGGAGGCCTTGGACTGAAGGGAACTATGATCCTTTTCTACAAGAGGAGAGACAGTAGCACAAAGGTCTACTTGAATTCCATATGCAAAGGGTTTAACATCCTGCACATCATCAAGGGATGAGGCATTAGCAGGAAGATCATGGTACTAAGGAGAATAGCAAGGTGATGATCAATTAGCCATCATCACAAGGTCAGTAAAAATTGATTTTTCCAAATTTGATGGTGTGGATCTTTTGGGGTGGATTTATAAGGCTAATAGGTTTTTCTTTTATCATAGAACTTTATATAATCAGAGGTTAGTACTTGCTTCTATTCATATGAAGGGAAATGCCTTAGTCTAGTACCAGGATATGGATATGTCTGGTTTTCTTCCCAATTGGAATGTGTTAACTCAAGCCTTGTTAGATAGGTTTGGTCCATCTACTTATGATGATCCGATGGAGTCTTTGTCTAAATTAAAACAAGTCTCTAGTCTGGATGAGTATAAGGAGAAATTTGAAGCTTTTTCAACCAGAATGAGAGGTTGTGATGATCATAATAAACTTAGCAGTTTTTTGAGTGGATTAAAAGATGAAATCCGATTACCTGTTAGGATGTTTAATCCACCAACCTTGTTAGTGGCTTATGGTTTAGCTAAGATGTAAGAGGAGCATGTTCTAAATGCTAGAAGGATCAAGGGCACAAGTTGGAGTTTCCCTAATTCTAGTGTTGTAAAATTTCCGGGGGATCTAACACTTAATAACAAACTATAGGTGCTCCTAAACCTACCATCCATGTTCAGAAGATTTCACAAATTCAAATGGAGGAAAGGAGAAAGAACGGCCTATGTTATAACTATGATTCTAAATGGCAGTATGGTCATAAGTGTCAAACCCTTAAGTTGTTTTTGATTGATGTTGTTGAAGTGGGGAGAGTAGTCAAGCAGTGAGTAAGGATGGAGAAGATCTTATGGAATTAAGCTATGATGAGGTTTTACCTTAAATTACATTGCATGCAATCACTGGTAGCTTTCACCCTAAAACCATATGTTTGGTGGGCAGCATAGGTCATCAACAGATTGTTATCTTAATTAATAGTGGGAGTACACACAACTTTGTAGCTTCTGCAATCTGCAGTAAGTCTCGGTTGTTGGTGTAGAATGGAAACAAGATTAAGGTGATTGTAGCCAATGGTGAAATTGTTGAATTTGAAGGTAGCTGTGTGAATATTCATATTCAGTTAGTTGGATTTGCATTTGTTTCTAACTTTTATGTCATTCCATTAGCTGGTTATGATATGGTTTTAGGTATCCAATGGCTTGTCACGTTAGGTTCTATCACTTGGAATTTTAAGGATTTGACAATGGAATTTATGATGGCTAAAAAGATTATTAAGTTGTAGGGATTAATTGCTCCTAGGCTATGGGAGGAAACTGAGTGGGGTGACATTAAGGAGGGGTTTACAAAAGGCTTATTGTTACAATTGTTGGATAATGTAGAAGATACTGAGTTGGGAGAGGTAGGGGCTGAAGTGAATGCAGTTTTACAGGAATTCAGTGATTTGTTTGAAGAATCAAAAGGCTTACCACCTTCTAGGTCACATGATCATTCAATTATCCTCCACACTGGTTCTAGACCTATTTGTGTGAGACCTTACAGACATCTTTACTTTCAAAAGGAAGAAATTGAAAGGATTGTTAAGGAGTTTTTAGAATCTGGAGTTATTAAACCCTCTCAAAGCCTTTTTTTCATCTCATGTCTTGTTAGTGAGAAAACTTGATGGCTCATGTAGAATGTGCATCGATTATAGGGCCCTCAGCAATGAAACAGTGAAGGATAAATTTCCTATTCTTGTTATTGATGAATTATTAGATGAGTTACATGGTTCTAAGGTTTATTCTAAATTGATTTGAGGTCTAAATATCATCAAATTAGAGTTAGACTTGAAGATGTACCTAAGACTGCTTTTAGGAATCATGAGGGACACTATGAATTCTTGGTGATGCCTTTTGGGTTAACAAATGCTCCATCAACCTTTCAAAGCCTAATGAATGATATTTTCAGGCCTTACTTAAGGAAATTCATTTGGGCTTTTTTATTTTTTTTTATGACATCTTAATGTATAGTCCTACTCTACAGACTCACTTACAGCACCTAAAATTAACCTTAGAAGTTTTGAGAGGCAACCAGCTCTTTGCTAAGAGGAGTAAGTGTAGATTTGCTTGTTCAGAGATTGATTATCTAGGACATAATTTCTGCTAAAGGTGTGAAAGCTGAGGGCAAGAAGCTTAGTGCTATGGTGAAGTGGCTGAGACCTAAATCCTTAAAGGCTTTAAAAGGTTTTCTTGGTCTAACTGGGTATTATCGCTAGTTTATTAAAGGGTATGGCTCCATTGCAGCCCATTTAACTGATTTTCTCAAGAAGAATGCTTTCTTGTGGAGTGAGGTTTCTGAGCAGACTTTTCAGAATCTCAAGGTGGCTGTCACTAATCCACCAGTGCTGGTTTGACTTGAATTCAATCAACCCTTTGTCATTGAAGGTGATGCATTTGGAAGGGGAATTGTGGCAGTATTGATGAAAAATCAGAGACCAATTGCTTTCTTCAGTCAAGTTTTCAAGGGTAGATTCTTACTAATGTCCACTTATGAGAATGAGCTAGTGGCATTGGCGGCTGCAGTCAAGAAGTGGAGACCTTATGTGTTAGGTCACCCCTTAACAATCAAAACTAATCATTAGAGTTCAAAATACTTGCTGGAATAGAAGGTTGGCACCCCTATGCAACAAAAGTGGGTTTCCAAGTTGCTTGGTTATGATTTTTTGGTGGGGTATAAAAAATGGTAGGAAAATAAGGTTGCTGATACTCTTTCTCGTAGGAATGAGGAAGATGAACTTGTGATAACACTCTCAGTCATCTCTTACCCTACTCCAGAGTGGCTGACAGATTTGAAGGAGATTTACTTACCTGACCTTGTGTTGAAAGATTTAGTAAGAAGGGTTCAAGAAGGGTTGCTAACCAACACAAAATTTGTGTTTTAGCAAGGTCTTTTGCTGTAAAAGAAACGCTTATACATTGGAGAGTCTTTAAGGCACTATGTTCTAGATTTTGTTCATGCCACTCCTCTTGCTGGTCATGCAGGGTATGACAAAACTATTCACAAAGCTCGAAAAGATTTTTACTGGCTTGCCATGAAGACTGATGTTAAAAGGTTTATCAAGGAATGTGATGTCTGCCAAAGGGTGAAAGCTGAAAATATTTCTCCTGCATGCTTATTGCAGCCTCTGCCAATCCCGGAAAGACCTTGGTTAAGTATTTCTATGGACTTTATAGAAGGCTTACCATTATCTCAAGGGCATAGGGTGATTTGGGTTGTAATTGATCGCCTAACTAAGTATGCACATTTTCTGCATTTGAAACACCTTTATTCTGCAAATAAACTAGCTCAACTCTTCTTGAGTCAGCTATTTAAATTGCATGGAATGCCCCAAACTATTATTTCAGATACGGATTCCACCTTCACTAGTAAATTTTGATCTAAAATTTTTAGGCTTCAAGGGGTTTTCTTAGCCTTTAGTACTGCATACCACCCACAATCTAATGGCCAATAAGAAGCAGTGAACAAATACTTAGAGAATTATTTGAGGTGTATGGTAGGGGATAAACCAAAGGAGTGGGTGGATTGGTTGCCCTTAGCCCAATACTGCTATAACACTTCATTTCATCACTCTATTAGGGTGACTCCTTTTGAAGCCATGTTTGGTTATTCTCCACCTAAGTTGCTAGCCTATCTACCTGGAACTACTTTGGTTGAGGCTATGGATATTCAACTGAAATAGAAGGAGCAAGTGTTGTAGCTATTGAGAAGAAAATTTGCAGAGGAGTCAGAACAGAATGAAGAGATATGCTGATCTGAGGCACACTGAAAGGGAATTCAAAGCGGGGATTGGGTTTACTTGAGGCTGCAGCCTTATAGACAAGTTTCTATTGCTTGGTAGAGGAATTTGAAGCTGTCTGCACGTTTCTATTAGGGCTGGGTATTGGTCATATCGGTCCGGTTAATAGGGTTACCGATTACTGATCGATAAGTTATTAGTTAACCGATTCATTGACCGATTATCGACCGATAAGCTATCAATTAATCAGTTAATCGGTCATATCGGTAATTGGTTAAACCGGTTTTTATTAACTTTTTATTGAGCATTTTATTGGTTGTTAATTGGGCAAAAAATTAGTTATTTTGAGAGTTCAAATACTTTTTGTTGGGCTAAAGCCTAAAATAACTTATTAAAAATTAGTTGTTTTGGTCCTTTTGGAGGCCTAAATATATATATGGCTAAAATAGCTTATTGAATCTTTTTTTATATTGATCTACTACATCTTTTTTATATTATAAAATCAAAATCAAAAGAGTAAAAAGTATAAAATTATAAAAAAATTAAAAATATTTATCGGTCATATCAGTCAACCGATAATAAATTCTTGACCAACCGATTACCGACCGATAAGCTTATCGGTATAAATTTTTTAATCGATTACCGATCGATAACTATCGGTTACAGTTATATCGGTTTGGTTAATATCGATAATCGGTCGGTTAATCGGTAATTGGTCTGGTTAATAGGGTTATCGATAATTGACCGATAAGTTATCGGTTAACCGATTCATTTAGGGTTAATATCCTTAGGATTACTGACCGATAAGTTACCGACCTTTTCTGGTGTTGTCTCGAGTGGGAGCAGTGGTTTATAAGTTGGATTTGCCACTTGGTTCATTAATACATCCTGCTTTTCATATATCTTAGTTGATGCTGAAAGTGGGAAGCTCTGTCACTCCTCTCATTCATCTACCTCTAGTTAACCCTACTGGTGTAGTTCAAGCAGAACTTGAGGAAGTGTTGGACAGGCGCTCAAGGAAGATTCACAACAAAGCTGTAGTAGAACTTTTAGTTCGTTGGCAAGGGCAGACAGCTGCAGAGGCTACTTGGAAAGTGTTCCATTAGCTCAAAATTCTTATCCATACCTTGTGGGCAAGGTGTTTTGAAGGAGGGGAGTGTTTGTAACAAGTCTTTTGAATGAGAAGGAGGGAATAAAAGATGGTAGCTGAAATGGTGGAGCAACGTGGTAGGAAAGCATCAAAGAAGTTATACTGCATGACAGCTGGATGCAGCTGCATGGAGTGCATGGAAAAATGCTTCAATTGTAGCCAAGGGACGCGGGAGAATTAGTTTCAACTAAATAAGGATTTACTTCTCTATTTGCTAGGTTGCACTGTAGCCTTAGTAGTAGTATAAAATGAGAAGTTTACTCTTTGTTATGCATTGAATTTTGTTTTGTTCTCAACTAAAGCTCAGAGGTATTACATTTTCCTTAGCTTAATTCTTTAGTAGTAAGGAGTTGGATCACACTTGAAGTGATAACTATATTCAACGTTGATCCTAGTTGAATGCAAGTCTAGTTTTCATTCCAAAATCCAGATTATTGCTTACTTTTCTCTTTAAGTTTTTTGAAAATCTATTTGGAGTGTTGCAAATGGTTTTCGTCAAAAAATATTTTCAGAGAAGTAATTTTTCCTAAAAAATATTTTCTGTTGAAAACATTTTACGGTGTTTATTGTGCGCATGAAAAATCAATTTTTTTTCTTCATATTTTCATTTAATTATATTAACCTATAAGATGTAATTTTATTCACAATATATAAATGTTAATATAAAATAATTATGTTTGATTATTAAAATTCAACAAAAACTATCTCTATCTGAAAATATTTTTAGATTTTCCATTTTTTTAGAAAAAAGAAAAAAGAAAATAGAGAAATAGAAAACGTATTTTGAAAGTACTGTATCTAAAATGTCCATACATCTAGGTTAAATTGAACTCCAATACATCAATATTATGAATATTCGACATCTAAGAAGATTAATATATATGAAAGGGTAAGAAAGTTACTTTCATTTTGTTTGAAAATAAAAAAAAAACCATGAATTCTAAAATTTAACTACAAATATTACAATATTTTGGTCAAATAACTATCATCCGAGTTAATTAGTATCTTACTATATAACGATAATACGCAAATTCTAATTTCCATGGTTTTTGAAGAAGTTGTTCAACCAAGACTTTCTAAGTGTAGCATTCTTTACCAGAAATCCTCTTGCAAGCTTCTCATCTCCATTCAAATAGTCGAATCCATCTACAAACAACATAAAAATGGAGCCAATTCAGTAATCAAGTGCTTCAAAGATGGACTTAAAGCCATCCCTTTCTAAGCAATTGGCTAGTTCAGCCTTAAAACAAAAATAAAAAGCATGTCACAACATTAGATAGAAAATAAAATTATTGAAAAAAGAAAAATGAAAAGAAAATAGAAGAAACAAGAGAGTTGACAAAACGCATCAAACACCACAATGTAATCCCCCAATTTGCTCTGAAGTACAAGTAAAATGAAAAGGCCATATCAAAACAACCCTTAAAATAACCATCAAAACAGGTTAGGAAATATTTGGATTCTGAATTTTTTTTTTTTTAATCCAAGTCCTACCATACTTAAAGAAAAAAGCTATTAAGGGAAATATGAACTCACAACAGAATACCTTTGGTGCATCTCATGCTTTAAAGCTTATGCTTGACCTCATGGGCTAATGACAAATTATAATTTACACTGGTGAAATATTCTCAAGTTAAACATGCAAAACCAACAACTAAAGCACATTAGCATTGACAAAAGACACCATCATACACACAAAGAGCAAAAGAAGAAATCAGGAACAAAAGATAGAAAATGAGAAGTAAATCACACCATCAGAATATAGAAATACCATCAAACAAACCTTTCAGCACATAGCTGAAGCAATTTTTAGAATAAAAATACGTGCATACAAATTATTTAACTTTATTCAAAGGAAGGCAAGAACTAAAAATCTGATACTGAAGTGTATTAAACATCAAAACATATCACTCATTTCATCACTTCAACAACGATAGAATAAAAAACTAGCCATCCAGCACACATGAACAGAAATAAAAACTAATTACAAGATAAAAGGCATAAACCGAGATATCAAACAATTAAGAAATGAAAATATATGCTTACAATAAAAATAAGATAATTGGAGTGAATTACAACACTCAAACATAGAAAAAAAGAAATGCATAAAGACAGAGCCAGTTGGTGAGGTTTCTGTTGGTGAACTTCTTCTTTGGCCATTTTCGTCAAACAGTTGGTGTTCAAAGCAATGACAGAAGCCAAGATTTTGGTTCGGGGGGTCAAGATTACAAAATAAAGTTGAATATATTTATTTTTGTTGGTCTTTATCATTAAAATAATAATCATAATTTTTTTTTTTTAATTTTTAAAGCAAGGATCTACCGGTAACATTGCTAAATCTATCTTGACACAAGCTCGTTTAGAATTTGATTAGAACTCTGTGGAACCATTGTTGTTTTCCATAATCTTAATTAACTATAATTATATATTTCATACAACTAAATATGTAACAAAGGAAAAGGAGTCTATATAAGTAAATAGCCACATGGATACATAGTTTCTTTCTTTCTATGCATTCAAACGAGATAGATTTCAAAGAACCACCAAGAAGCTTGGATGCAATCTCTTCTATATTGTGTTCGAACAAGATAGATTTCAAAGACTCATTGAGAAGCTTGTCTGCAATCTTGTTTGAAGGGCATACGAATGAAGTGCATCTCGAATACCTACAAAGAAGTTCGTCTGTAACCTTGTTCTTCGTTTGTACGAATAAGGCTACCACATAATGACTCGTCTATAAGTCTGGTTGCTAGCTCATACGGGCTCGCTGCTTCATGAAATTGTGTTTTTATAAGTTAACCTAGTCTGATATGAATGAGAAGCTCATTTGCAATCTCAGCTGCAATGAATTTCAACGAGATGGGTTTTAAAGACTTATTGAGAAGCTCGTCTGCAATCTCATCTGAAAGGTGTATAAATGAAATGCATCTTGAAGACCTATAGAGAAGCTCTTTTGCAATCTTGTCCATAGTGTGTACAAATGAGGCTACCACAAAATGACTCATTTGCAAGCTTGGCGAACTCTCTGGGAGTGAAAATCCGTACCTCTAACATTCTATAGAGGTGTATTTATAATAGCCCCACAAAACCTAAACCTAGGACACAGTTACAATCCAAATAAAACTATTACGGTAGAAGCGTCCGACGGGAACATGGGCCGTCCGGACGGGCTCTTTAAAACACGTGAAAAGGCTTCATTAAAGCTTGGCCGTCCGGACGGTCATGATGGGCGTCCGGACGGGCTAGGGCTCCATCGCTTTCTTCCATCGCGTTCTCCAATCTTGGCGCGGCGCGTTCGAAGACGTCCGGACGGGCTGCGAACGGGACTCCGAACGGAGCTCTCGGGATTTAGTATTGGAGTCCTTAATTACATCACGTCCGAACGGCTATGAATCCCGTCCGAACGCTTGGCTCTTTTCTTTTCATTTTGCTCACGAACATTAGCCAATACTTCAAACTAACATGACTCATTCATGACCAGCTCTATGATAATTTGCTTACTAATTCGTGAAATTATGCAATTACTTTTTCACTTGTGAAATACCTTGGTGTTTTGCAGATTATGACACCACCAAAATAAACTACATTTTTTCCTTGACATAATAATGGGGACAACACTTACAATGTTTGTGAAAAAATTATTGCATGATCAAAGAAGGTTGCAAAATGCTACTTGAGACTCATTTCATAACCAGCTCTATGATAATTTGCTTACTAATCGTGAAATTATACAGTTACTTTTTCACCTGTGGAACACCTTGGTGTTTTGCAAATTAGCAAGTTCCTAGACTGTAAAGTGAGAAATTTGTTGGGATGTAAATGTCATTTGCTTAGATAAATGTTAATTGTTAATGTTATATTGATGTTTGTTTGGAACCTCTAACTCTCTAAGTGTATACTGATGATACATGATTTTGTTTATACATGATTTTGACATGTATTGAGACAGAGAGTATGTATATGAGATGTTAATATGTTATGCATGTATGATATTCGACCCTTGTGAGAAAAGGGCAAGGCTCGAGTAGTCACATAAACAAAAATTCATGATACACTAGTTTGAATGGTTACTATAATAGTCTACCATTGGCATTTATCCAAAAAATAAAAAAATAAAAAATAAATATCATTAAAAAATGGCCTTTCGGCTAGTAGTTAGAGGTTGAAAATTTTCCATTGAAGTGGACTAGAAGAATTTCCAAAATTTCTTAATGTTGAAAAACAAGCTTAAAATTTGACAAATATAATTATATTGATATATCATTCACACGTGTAATTTTAGCATCTAAGTTTTGAAGAATATCTTTCTTTGTTGATTATGCTTTAAGCAAATCATTCTCTTTTGCACAGAGACAATATCAAGCTAGATTATGCGATATTAATGATTGGATAAATATAAAATTACTTTTTATAGTTGGCCTAAATTATAAAATGATTTAGAAGCTATTCAGGTGGGTCAAATAACAATTTAGTTTATGCAGCTAAATTTCGTTGAAGCACTTGATGGATTCCGTTGGTGTACCATGTCATGTTACTCTTAATAAAAATATAAATAAGAAAAATTACACTTTACCCCCTAAAGTTTTAAGTTATTTTCAATTTAACTTCCAATGTTTCAAAAATTGCAATGCACTTCATCAAAGTTTCAAAAATTTTCAATGTAGCTCATTGGTTAAACATTTATGTTTGCTCTAACGGAAATAATGGAAAATACTAAATTGCCCCTACAATTTTTTTTTAATTTAAAAAAAAAACTCACAAAAAAGGGAAAAAAACAAATTGGGGGTGGCCATCTAGTTGGATTGGTGGTGGCGAGCCACCCCCACAACCCATGGGAGGTGGCCGACCACCCCAAGGGCCCAAATGAGGGTGATCGAAACCACCCCAAATGGTCGGATTGGGGGTGGCATGTGGCCAATGGGGTGGATACAGGCTTACAGCCACCCCTAATATTTATTTATTTATTTATTTTGGTTTGACTTGGAGCATTTTGGAAAAATTACAGTTTATCCCTCGAAGTTGTCAGTGATTTTCAATTCGACCCTCAAAGTTTCAATTTTCTCAATTGATCCCTAAAGTTTCAATTTTCTTCAATGTAGGCACTTCATCAGTCAAAGTCACTATGACTGATGGAACAGTGCACGTGATCACTTTTGCTTCTTTTTTTTTTTTTTTTTTCTAAAATGCCTCTATCCCTGTTGTGATCACTTGCCTTCGCTAGATTCCAGCGAAACTTGGCCGGAGTTCGCTAGAGTTTCACAAGCGAACTTGCTAAAGATCCTTTTAGCATCACTTGCTCGATGAGGCCTCTCTAGTGGGTAGTTTCATGTCCCAATCTTTGTCTGACTCTGTCGATTCCCAAGCTTCGAGCTCCAGTTCTTCCATGGCAATCCTAGACCCTTTCAGCTTCGACGACTTCTTCGACTTCACCTTCGACATGGATTTCTTCCAATTCCAAGCAAACCCATAAATAATCGACCTTACTACGCCCAAGTCACTCATCTCAACCTTGCAATCGACTGACGGTTGCTTCGAATAAGGTCTTTGTAATTTCGGAGAAGAAGTCGTGCGATGAGCATTGCAATTTCTAGGGTTTTGAATTTCTCCATTGTTCATAATCTGATCCAATTGAAGATCCAAATCCAGTCTTGATTCCATACCAGTTTGGTTCAATTGAGTAAAAACAAAAACGAAAGGGCAAAATCTAAACAAGTTTCTCCATTCTAAACAAAAAGGCAAAATTTCTGCATTCTCCGGCCAGGTTTTGCCGTGATCACTGTTGATTAGGGTTTCGCGTGGTCACTGTTTAGGGTTTGGGGGCATTTTAGGGAAAAAAAATCAAAAGTGATCAAGTGCAACTGTCAGTCATAGCGGCTTTGACTAACGGAGTGCCTAAATTGAAAAAAATTGAAACTTTGGGGTGGTCAATTGAGAAAATTGAAACTTTGAGGCTGTGTTTGGCAATAAACTGGACTTGGAAATGTGGACTGATACTATAGCAGATTTGATTGATGTGAGGAAAAAGTAAGAATGTTTTATATAAAAAAGTAAAATTTTTTGTTTTATAGTGATTTTTTTATTTGAATAATAATAAAAAGTGATTAATGTGATATAAAAAGTAAGAATGTTGAAGTTGGTTTTGAGAAGAATTTTTTGGGATTTTAAGTTGGGTCGGTCCAGTCCATCCCCAAACAAGCCCTGAGGGTCTAATTGAAAATCGCTGACAATTTCGGGGGGGGTTAACTGTAATTTTTTCAAGCAATGTTTTAAATTTGTTAAAATATATCGGGACAATTTTAAAAATTTAAGACAAAAAAATATACGTTTCTGGCACGTGACCAATTTTCAGTCAAATTGGATGGAAATGATTAATGGATAGGTTACATTTAAAATTTTTGAAACTTTGATGGGATGCATTGCAATTTTTGAAACATTAGAGGTCAAATTGAAAATAACCTAAAACTTTAGGAGGTTAAAGTATAATTTTTGGGAAAAGTACGGATCACCCCTCCAAAGTTTAGGACAATTTTCAATTCGGTCACCGATGTTTTAATTTTCACAATGTACCCCCCCAAAGTTTTAAAATTTCTCAATGTAGGCACTATGTCAGTCAAACCGTCATTGACCGATGGAACAGTGGTCATGTGCGCCGCACGTGACTACTTTTGATTTTTTTTTCTCCAAAATACCATTCAAACAATGATTCCGGTGATATCCCGCCAGAATCCGACGAAATCTTGCAAGCTTTTTTTTTTTGTCAGTCTCAGTCGGCTTTGAAAGATGTAGTTTCCGGCTGAGTTGGTGATGTAGGCGTTGCCCTTGAAGTCCACGATGACATCGTTCATGGTCTGACGTTTGCTAGTGGCGACGTTGTCAAATGGGAGGAGAGAGAGGAAGAGGCGGTTGCCTGAGCCGAGGTCGTAGGCGGAGAGGGCATTGTAGTGGGGTAGTGGGTCCACGGCGTGGATAACGGTGGTTGGCGGAGTCCATGGCGAGGCCCAAAACGGTGACATTTTCGGGGAGGGAGGAGTTTGAGATTAAGGTCTCGACAACGCCCACGTTGGACACGACGGCGATTGTGCGCTTGCGAAGGGACCCAACGAGGAAGTGCTGGGTGAAGGGGTCCCACACGAGGCCCTCCGGGTAGAGATTGGGGGATCGGAAGCTGATGGAGTGGGGCTTTCTGGCGAGGATCAGTGACACGGGCCGAACCAGCCAGATTCGCTAGGTCTGTTCATCAAAAAAAAAAAAAAAAAAAAGAAGCTTGCCAGATTCGTTGGATTTCGGCCAAATTTCACCAAAATCACTGTTTGAAGGGTATTTTGGAAAAAAAAAATCAAAAGTGGTCACGTGCAGCACATATGACCATTGTTCTGTTGGTCAATGACGGTTTGACTAACAAAGTGCCTACATTGAGAAATTTTGAAACTTCAGGAGGTACATTGTGAAAATTGAAACATCGGTGGTCGAATTGAAAATCAACCTAAACTTTGGGGGTTGATCCGTACTTTTCCCATAATTTTTAAATATAATTATAAATATATAATAAAACTAAAAAAAATAAAATTATGGGATATTAATTAATGATCTAACTCTTTGTATCTCAAAATTAGGTAACCTTCATTGAAGAAAGAAAGAATATATATAGTAGTGTGGGCCCACCACCAGCAGGGTATTGCCACATCACAAGTCATGGGCCCACCGGGGTTGTGGGATTGGTCAAAGTGGTTTCAAACCTACTTGCAAAAATGACCTTGACACACAAGGAAGACAGTCTGTGAAAGAATAACAACACAGAGAGAGAGAGAGAGAAAATAAAAAAAATAAAAAATAAAAAATTTAAGGAAAAAAAGAGGAAGAGAAAAACGGACCGCCAATAATCCCAGACGGAGAAGCGCTCAAAACCAAACGATTTCTCTACGCCTCCGATAACGCTGTCCCTCCCTCCACCCTCTCTCTCTCTCTCTATCTCTCTCTTCACGCTTTCTTACATTTCATCACCCCCACTCCTCTCCCGCCACGTGTCCCCTGTCCAACTGTACGGACTCCCCCTCTCGCTCCCTCTCTTCTCTCTCTCTCTCTCTCTCTTTGCGCCCATTTGTCTCTATAACGACCTCCTTCCCTCTCTCTCTCTCTCTCTCTGATTTTCTTTTTAATTTCTCGCTCAAGAACATTGACGATTTTGGCGTTCGATTTTTCTTTATTGTGCTCGTGGAGTGAAGACGAAGGCGCTGTGTATTGCGTTCGAGCTAATCAAACGTGAGCTTCGTCAACCTGAGATTGAAGGATTAATATATATGTTTTCTGTCCGCCTTTCTTGAATGATTTATCATTTTTGTTTCAATGGATCGGTTCGCAACGCTGATGGAATTTGATTTATGAATGATGTTCAAGATCTCTGGAAACAGAGCTAGCTGGTTCTTGCACTCTCTTAATGATTTTCTTCGGAATCTTGATTGAGATTGTTATCTAGAAAATCTCATTTTTCTCTCTGGTCTGTTTGGTGCCAAGAAACTCGAGGAAAAGAAATAACGACTTGTAATATTTAGTTTCATTTCCTGTTACAAGCCTTCTTTTATAGCATCAACGTACAGTCTCCAAATTTTCTTCTCTTTTCCCACGCTAGCTTTCTCGGCTGCCAAACGGAGCGTTAATCAATTTACATTTTGTCAAAAAATTTAACATGAGAGGGGTTCATCCTTCGTGAAGCCCGGGTTCGATTGTTAATTTATATATAAACATTTATTTATTTATACGTGTTCATTTCTGATGTTTGTCTTTGGCAGGGGTAGATTAGAATTTAGAACCGAGGAAGGCACGTAAATTTCCTTCCTCGATCGAGAAGGCCAAGCAGCAATGTCGGAGTCGGGCCAACAGGCCCTGGCGAGGAGGCCGTCTCGCAGCGCCGCCATGACCACATTCTCGACGGAGGTCTTCGACACCGAGGTCGTCCCCTCGTCCCTTGCCTCCATCGCTCCCATCCTCCGCGTCGCCGCCGAGATCGAGAGCGAGCGCCCTCGCGTCGCCTACCTCTGTAAACTCCTCTCTGTTTTCTCTTTTTCTGCTATATTATATATGTATGTATGTATGTATGGTCCATGCATGTACGCATATAATTGCAATTAGGTTTTCGGTGATTGTAATTTGTAAATATTCTGAAAGTGCTTTCTCCGCTGTTGATTTTGGAAGGTCGATTCTATGCGTTTGAAAAGGCGCACAGGTTGGATGCAAGCTCCAGCGGGCGTGGAGTGAGGCAGTTCAAAACAGGACTCCTGCAAAGATTAGAAAGGGTAAAGACTTCTTCTTCTTTCTTATTTAATTTATCCGAGAAGTTAAGTTCTTTCTTATCAACTAGATTAAGTTAATTATCATGGATTAGTTCTTCGAGCATGTAAACGGCGGGACGTGTTCGAAAGGTGATTATATGTGCTCAAGCGTATTAAGCTTGGGTGAAATCGGAACGTGATAGGATGCAAGTGTTGTGATTTTTCCCTCTCCTTTGACTATCTTTTTGACTCACATTTCTACCCGAATTAGAATTTTCCAGCTACCATATTACGCCCATAGTCCATAGATGTAAGAAATATTACAACTTTTATTATTCATTTGGGTGGAATTATTCACTTTGGATAATAATCCTCCTGGATTTTCTAAAATCTAAAGGAATTGATATATAATAATACATTAAAATATCTTAAAATTTTAATATAAACATATCACATAGGATAAATATAAAAATGATAAAATGTAAATTATTAAAATTAGAAGATTGTTTAAAAGTTTTTAGTGTAATGCTATGTGCCTCTATTTTTTTTTTTTTTTAAAAAATTATTTTACTACACACTTTAATCTCTTTACAAGAAATAACACTCTTGCATTTTATTCTTAAGAAATGCTATTTTTTCATTTCTCATCAATTTTCAATCATTTTTTTTTTAAAAAAAATCAATTACATTACAAAAATACAGAGATACAAAAGAGAGTTTCAGATCTTAGAAATCTAACCAATAGAACAAATCCTACATATCTAAGGGATTACCTAGATAGATTACCTCTAAGGCCAAATAAAGATACCATGGTGACCATTTAGGGTGGTTCGTAGTTAAGCGATTGCAAGAAAATTTTTTAAGTGGCCACATACATATTAAAGTATTAGTTTTCAAATCTTGCAATGAAATTTTTTATATCTAGTTAATATAAATCATTATGGGTTTTATTAATGT
Organism: Carpinus viminea; assembly: GCA_013348765.1. NCBI lineage: Eukaryota > Viridiplantae > Streptophyta > Magnoliopsida > Fagales > Betulaceae > Carpinus > Carpinus viminea. Next base: position 17,066,455 of record CP054667.1, read on the forward strand.
CATATGATGAGAGAAGACTAGATTAGAAATTGACTTAATTAAACTTAAAGAAGTATCCGCAATTTTCATTATTTATGCCCTTAGTGTGAAGTTCCTAACCAACGTGTTATTATAGTCACCAAATAGATTAATCACCCTAGTCGTTCTCTCATTTTTTTTTTAATTAGAAAAAATACCATTGTGAAACTCGTGATAGAGAACAAGAAAAAAATACTAAGAGTACTAACTTTTTTTACTAATAGAGGATTATTAAACTGACTTGTAACTCATTTATTGGTATTTCTTACATTTTTTTAATTAATTATTTTATTTTTTTCTAATAAATAAGTAACACATCAATTTATTAAATCTCTATTAATAAAAGAATTAATACTCATTTTTGAAAGAACAAAGCCCGGTTATTTCTAAGCCGAGTTATTACTAAGATTGAGTCGCAATGAAATAGATCATGCGGATACATCCAAGGTTGGCAAGGTAGATTTGGTCATCTTGGTGTGGATGATCGTTTGGGATCTCGTGAGGGGATCTTATGTATCCCAAGAGAGTGCTTGGCAGTTGGGGTTGAGAGTTGGAAAACGAAAATTTTGAGAGGGGTTTTGCATTTGGTCCTTAAAGGATAGAGTTCTGCAGGTGGAATACTGCTACGTAAACTTAAATATGAAATATAAATTACGGTCTAAGAAATTTGACTTGTTTAATTAAATAAATAAATTTATGATTGACTTGTATAATTTATTACACATCTTTTAATAAGATCTAAACTCAATATATAAATATAAGTGCTAATATATATATATATATATATATATATATATAAAATTATCAACCATATATACTTGAGGGATACTTGTTCTCATAAATATGATACCTCACATGCACCGAAAATAAGATCTAAAATAGTTGTTTCACATACTTTTACTTGGTCATACCTCACATGCACCCAAAGAACGTTTACCATTGCTCATGTCTTACGCACCGAAAACGAGAGAGACTGTGACATAGCCGAATAAAATTTCCTGCATTGGCTGTTAGAAAAGCCGAATTCAAATGGGTCAAATGGCTTGTCAAAATTACATGCTCACGTAATTACTTATCAAAAAAAATTATATGCTCACATAATTGTGACCGACTATCATTTCTTTCGTCTGAGTCTGACACTCAGTTCCACATTTTCATTGATATGGAAGAAATTGAGTTTTATCATGTCTTACGCACCGAAAACTTCACCTTCCCTCAAAATAATAATATGAAGAAATTGAGTTTATTTGACTCAGGACAACGCTTCTAGTCTTGCCTCTCGGGTGAAGAAGACAGATGCAAGGGAAATCGAAAGCTTTTATCAGCAATACTATGAACACTACATTAGAGCTCTTGACCAGGGGGAACAGGCAGACAGGTATTCAAATGATTGTTACGCTGCTGCTCTTTTCTTCTCTTGCCTTCTTGTTTCTTTTTTGGTTGTTTCCGATTGTATATTTGATCATCTGGACTTTCAAAGCACTATAATATGCTTATTGAATCCAAATTCTTGACAGAGCGCAACTTGGAAAAGCTTACCAGACTGCTGGAGTGCTTTTTGAAGTGCTTTGTGCAGTCAATAAAACTGAGAAAGTTGAAGAAGTTGCTCCCGAGGTTAGTCCAATTAATTGTCATTCTATTCTATTTTGTCCTGGAAGTGGGTGGTTTGCTGCCTTTATTATTCTTTCGCGCAAATGCCCACTATTCAGCATAATCATGTCTGCAATAATTTCTCTATGAGCAGATTATCGCGGCCGCCAGAGATGTCCAAGAAAAGACTGAAATTTACGCACCGTATAACATTCTTCCTCTGGATTCCGCCGGGGCTTCACAGTCTATCATGCAGCTTGAAGAGGTATTCTTCTGTTGTGGTTAATGACTCAGAATCATGTTTTTTGATGCCTAGTTGGTGTATCATTCAAGCTTGTTGAATCTCTTTATACCAGGTTAAGGCTGCTGTGGCTGCCCTGTGGAATACTCGTGGCTTGAGCTGGCCCAGTGCGTTTGAGCAACACAGGCAGAAAGCAGGAGATTTAGACCTTCTTGATTGGCTAAGGGCCATGTTTGGGTTCCAGGCATGTTTTAATCCCAAAGAGAGAGAGAGATAGAGAAAGAACGTAGATAGCTAGGAGTCCCTATATGATCTTCAAGGAGTGCCTTATGCATTTGGTTTATTTTTGTGACTACAGAGAGACAATGTCAGGAACCAGAGGGAGAATTTGATTTTGCTTCTTGCTAATGCTCATATAAGGCTTCATCCCAAGCCTGAACCTCTTAATAAGGTATGCACCAATATCTCAATCTTGAATTTTACTTTTGTCCACATTTTTTGACATTCCAGAAATTTTAGTGTCATTTGTCCCTTTGATGAGTGACGGTAATAAAGATGTATGTGCATTTAAACTCTAATTAGTTTGAGCAACCTCTTTATGAATGGCGCGCCTTTTGTATGATTCAACTATTGGGCTGCGGTTAAACCATTCTTCTATTTCGTTAATTTTTATGCAGCTTGATGAACGTGCTGTGGATGCAGTTATGAGCAAGCTCTTCAAGAATTACAAAACATGGTGCAAATTTTTGGGAAGAAAACACAGTTTACGGTAGATTTACCAGTATCTACACCTTTACAGTTTCAATGAGAGTTTTTTATGCATGATCTGGAACTTTTGATGCCAAAATAGACAAATCTTATTCAATATAGGCTCCCTCAAGGTCATCAAGAGATACAGCAAAGGAATTTGCTATACATGGGTTTATATCTTCTCATTTGGGGTGAAGCAGCTAATGTTCGCTTCATGCCAGAATGTCTTTGCTATATATTTCATAATGTGAGTAATTTTTCATCTTTGTGGGTATGGTTTTTCTATCTTAGTATTAATTATAAATTATCACATATTTGATAATGAAATACACCTGACTTTCAGATGGCGTATGAACTCCATGGCCTATTGGCTGGAAATGTCAGCATTGTTACTGGTGAAAACATTAAGCCCTCTTATGGTGGGGATGATGAGGCTTTCCTGCGGAAGGTTATCACACCCCTGTACCGTGTAATTGAAAAGGTATGTTATGGAAAATTCATTTCTACTTTTTGCAAACTACAGATCTTTCTTTCTGATATGAGAGAGCTGGTAATGACATTCCAGGAAGCCAAGAAGAGCGGAAATGGAAAAGCTACTAACTCTGCTTGGTGCAATTATGATGATCTTAATGAGTATTTCTGGTTCGATATCAGTTTTCAGATTGAATGTTAAGATTTTATTGCCAGTTTAGGTCGCTTAATTCAATTTAAATTTGATTTTCTTTACATATTTTTAGGTCATCTGACTGCTTCTCTCTCGGTTGGCCCATGCGTGATGATGGTGATTTTTTTAAATCAACACGTGACCACGTACAGGTACTCCTATACTTTCAGCAGTTCCTACCACATTTCTCTGATTAATCTGTTGGTTCATTTCTTAATATAACTGCTATGGCAGGGAAGAAAGGGTTCTAGAAGAAAATCTGGAAGCACAGGAAAATCATACTTTGTTGAGACCCGAACATTTTGGCACATTTTTCGAAGTTTTGATAGATTCTGGACCTTCTATATACTGGCTCTACAGGTATTTAATTGCAACAGAGTGGAGATACTAGACTGACGTTTCTATTGTTGCCTTCTTATTTAGTTTGCTTGTTTAAATACTCAATTTTTTATCTGTTTTTTTAAAGGCAATGGTCATCATTGCCTGGAAAAAGGTTGAACTAGTGGATATACTTCAAGCAAAAGTCCTACTCGATCTATCCACTATATTCATCACAGCAGCGGTTCTTCGCTTCATTCAAAGTATGATATCCTTGCTTGAAGCCACAATACTCATTTAGTTTGAACACACACACACACACAAAATTAGTCTTTTTCAATGTTATGCAGCTTGTATCTCTTCTTTGTAATCATCTTACATTATGAATTAGCTACTTACTGCTACAGACAATAAAGTTAAGTTTCGGAGAGAAGTCTTATCCTAGTACTATAAGAAACATAGCTTCTTGTTATGAATTATTTCTTCCAATCGTGTTTAGACGAGCCTCTACAAATATGCAGTATGTGAAATAGGCAAAAAGAAGGAAGAAAAGAAAGAGATATTGAATATGGAACTTATCTTATTATGTTACTATTTTTAACAACAAATGGAATTTTGCACTGTTGCACAGCTACTTCTATGCATGGAATTTGGTCTATCAAATATATTTGTGCAAATGTTGTTTCACCTTTTCTTTTCAGCCTTGTAAATATGTAACCAATTGATTCTTGGAATCAGGTTTGTTTAATACATATTGGTGGTTATAAGCAGGATTTTTCGTGTAACAAAGATTTTCAAATAATATCCAGCATCCAAATGTACCTGAATATTTGCAAATGGTTTTAGATGTTATCTATAAACTAAGTTATTTTAAGGACTTGATATGGACCTATTATGTAAATTTACGGTTGATTTTGTATTATCCTATTATTTAAATTTCATTATTAATATCAGTTCCACTGTAATATTGATCATTCAGGTCAAACGTGAAAGATGTAGCTTTGTAGGTTTTCTCTGTCTGGATTGGCTGTTATAGCCAAATCACCTTAATACCTTTTTATCCTTCCTTTCTCTAATCTTATGTTCAATTTTTTCTTATACTATTTTAAATCTTATCATTGCATGGGAGTCTACTTCATGTATGTACTTGGACTCTCGCATATCAAGCCCATTGGCATCTTTAATTGCATCTCCTGGGCAGATTGGGCCCATCTGTCTCTGTTTCTATTACTGGTTGGTCCACATGTTAGAAAGAGTGTTAGAGAGTGCCAAATTGTTTGGTTGTGGAGATTAATATGAATTTACATGTAGTTGGGACTCTCCATCTAAGATATTAAGCTGTTAGGATTTGAGCCAACAATATATATCAAGTTTGCAAACACACTTAAAACTTCCCTATATATAGAGAATTATTCAGTTTGATGTTGCTGTTGGGTCTTTGCCCTGACTTCTATACCTGCTTTTCTTTTCAGCCAAGATGGTATGTGTGTTTGAAGCAAGTTATAGCATTTTATGATGCATCTAGCTATATGATGTTTTCTATTCCGTATGAATTTAGAATTGCAGAAGCCTTGTGTTTGTATTATGTTTTCTATTCCGTATGAATTTAGAATTGCAGAAGCCTTGTGTTTGTATTATTTCTGTATAAATTGTAAATTATGTGAGCTTGGTGTTCATCATCAGTGTGTCAAATAGATGTTTAAGTATTTAAAGAAGTTTTTTTTAAAAAAAAATTAATTTTCTCTCTTTTATTTTGTTCTAGGTATTCTGGACCTAGTTTTGAACTTCCCAGGATATCATAGGTGGAAGTTCACTCAAGTGCTGAGAAATATTCTCAAGATAATTGTTAGTCTTGCATGGGCCATCATTCTCCCAGTTTTTTACGTGCACTCCTCTAAATTCGCCCCTAAAAAAATTAAAGATTTGTTGTCATTTCTTGGTGAGGTGAAAGGCATTTCTCCTTTATATATCATGGCTGTTGCTGTCTATTTGCTTCCAAATTTACTGGCAGCTGCTTTATTCATCTTTCCAATGCTCCGACGTTGGATCGAAAACTCAGATTGGCATATCATTAGGTTCCTCTTGTGGTGGTCACAGGTAATTATATTGCTCTGCTTTTCTTATCTCATACATGTATTTGGTATATTATCTTTCATTTGTACTTGCCAAAATGTTTAATTGGTAGGAAGTTTGTTGCACAAGTACTGTTTGATCAGATATGGTGCTTAAGAAAACCAATTTCATGAGACCAAAAGATGAAAATAGCTGGGAAATGTTTACTAAAGTAAATATTGTCTGAAATCAGAAAAACAGATTCTGCAGTGTTCTCAAGTGTAGACTCAACTGAAGACAATTTGTTATGGGTCCTAGTTGTGGGTGCGGGAGTGTGGAATTGATAGACTCATGTTGCTAATGTTAGGAAAAATTATTTTTGCCTGTATCCAGTGGACCTTTATCTAATAACATATTCAAATATATCCTTAGTACTTGAACATAGAACATTTACATTTTCTAGTATGTTGTAGATAGACAGCTCATAGTTTGAGCTGCATTAAGTTATGTTGTGGTGCACCTCTTATAGACAAATTCCAGTTGCTCAACGATTCTTTTATTAGAAAATGATTGTAGTCTCTATCCTTCAACTGTTGCATCTTTTAATTGCAGAATTATAGTATTCCCTCCTTTATATTAAATGGTTCTCCTACTTTGAAGTGCAACACATCAAGTTGTATTTTTTTTTCTTCGCTTTTCTCTTTTCAACATCGGTTTGTACAGAATTAGATCAATATAGGGTGTATGATAGTTCTGACAGATAAGCACTCTACTATAAATGGTGGCATTCAGAATTCGGTTCAAAGTCATGTTCTATGCAAATATATTATACTGATACCATGATTTTGGAAATAGCTTTTGCTTGCTAAAGGCTTCAAATGTAATAGGCTATGCTCATATTAGATAAAACATTTATTTATTTGGCGTATCTATTGGATACATAAGACCCAGATTTAGTAAGCTAATATTGAACATATCAACCAAGAATCTACTCTGTTGATCCTGGTCACACACCATATACTCATGCATATCTGTTTTGCTCTTGCATAACTCAGTTGTTTTTATTATTCCTCCAGCCGTAATAAATGCTTTGTCTCTTGCTCACTTTTATACAGCCAAGAGTATATGTTGGAAGGGGAATGCATGAAAGTCAATTTGCTCTGATAAAGTGAGTATGATATGAAAACATACTAAACTTTATTCTAATAATTTAGATTTCTATATTTCCTTTGTTTATTTTGTTGAAATTTGCTTCCTTGTCTGGACTACTTTTCCAATTTCAGGTATACTCTTTTTTGGGTGTTACTTCTGATTTCCAAATTTGCATTCAGCTATTTTATCCAGGTAATTGGTTGGGCAGTAATTGTTAATTTTTCTATGTAAATGAGATATGTGGGATTGTTGGATTTTCTGATAACCTTTTGGCTCTTTTTCCCTAGATAAAACCTCTGGTGAATCCAACAAAAGACATAATGAGTATTCGTCGTATTGACTATGACTGGCATGAATTTTTCCCGAGAGGTATCTATATGCTGCTGCTCCCTTCTTTGATTGTTTCTCAGCTTAGCTTTCAGTTTTATGCTGAAGATTCTCTTGTCAATGCAGCTAAACACAACTACGGAGCAGTTGTGTCACTCTGGGCACCTGTGATCTTGGTGTGTTAATCTTTCCTTTGTCTAGTCTGATATTTTGTTACTTTATAGTTAGGTAGTGCATTTCATATTATGTTGCAAGTTCAATGCAGGTCTATTTCATGGACACTCAAATTTGGTATGCCGTTTACCAAACTTTATATGGTGGTGTTCTGGGGGCCTTTGATCGTCTAGGAGAGGTGACCCTTTAAATGCCTTTATTTCTGTCCTATATTATTCATGACATCTATTCTCATTCTACATAGGGTGTCATCATACATCATTTAAAGTGAATTGTCTGGCCATTTTATTTTTCATTCATACTTTCTGTTTTTTGTTTGTGAGCATGACATGTTGGCCAAAGCTAGATTAATTGGCTTTTCCCCCATCAGTACTTGTGTAGCACAACTAAATAGCAGGGCCCATAATAAGAGAACCTAAGATTATCATGTTGTGACAAATTAAGATTTCAAGTGGAAAAAGGTAGAGAAACAGAAGAAGAAAAATATTAACTAATTATACCTAAAGGGCACAAAATTTATGTGGTTTGGCACAAAGACCTGTGTCTACAGGTGAAAACAACAACAACAACAATAATAATGATAGTAATAACAATAATAAAAGAATCACTAACAAAATGTAGAGTACAAAAGGTAGTGAAAAGCACTCAAATCCTAAGCTCCAATACATCAAAGTCTTACTCACAGAGAATTTTCTAATTACTTTTAGGTTCTCTTCCTCTAAGCTCTTACCGCTCCCTAAAACAAAAAGCCAAAAGGCTGTGTATATAGTGGCTGTATAATAGCACATGATAGGCTAACTTCACCCATGCCGTGAGGAAAAACCAAGTGGAGGAAATGCCAACCTTAAGCTGAAATGGAAAGCTGCTGGTGCCAACTAAGCCAGCATGAGAAGGAAGACCAACTGAAGGAAACCCATGAATTGGTTGAACAAGAGACTGCCACAACTTGAGTTATTCTGCTGCAAGTGCATTTACTGCTAGTGATCAAATTCATGCATGAAGGAAGCCACCGAATTGGGTTCAAGAAGGCTTGATCAAGCTTCATTGAATTCTCTCTCTCTCACACACACACACACTTGAACGTTTTGGTGGGAGCTCTTTAGTGAACTAACAAACATTAAATTGTGAACATCATTTTCTTTCAATTTCATCGAAAATCTTAGTCTTCCAGTTGTATCATTTTTAAAATTGAGACGGCCCACTTCTTTTTGGGGGAAAACCTGGGATTGATCTAACCTTATGCAATCAATAGGGTAAATTATGGTAGTGGCAGTGCAACAACTCCATGGCTCATTGACTTGTACTAACTCTTGTGACTTGAACCTTGAAGTCGGTTTATGTTCATCTTCTTTTCTCTTCTTACAGATACGAACACTTGGCATGGTAAGGTCAAGGTTCCAGTCCTTACCTGGTGCATTCAACACATATTTGGTGCCTTCTGATAAGTCTCAGAAAAGAGGATTCTCTTTATCAAAGCGTTTTGCTGAGGTTGGACTTATGCTTTCAAAAAATTTATATTTTAGTACCCTAAGTTGTGTAGAGTACATCTGTTCCCTTTTTTATAAAAAAAATAAGTGTCTTTATAGATAACGGCAAGCAGGAGAAGTGAAGCTGCCAAATTTGCTCAGTTATGGAATGAAGTAATATGTAGTTTCCGCGAGGAAGATTTACTAAGTGACAGGAAAGGCCCCTCAACCAATTTAATCTTTTTTTTCAGTATAACTATCTTTTTATCCATCATGCAGTTAAAACTGAACAGTTTCTTTTTTCATGCAGGGAGATGGACCTTTTGATAGTTCCTTATTCATCAGATCCTAGCCTGAAAATAATTCAGTGGCCACCTTTTTTGCTTGCTAGCAAGGTCAGCATAATCCTTTTTCAAAAATGTATTGTATCTGTTGCCTCTTTTTATTGTTGACTGTTTGTCTACCCTGAAGATCCCAATAGCATTGGATATGGCTGCTCAATTTCGATCCAAGGACTCTGACCTTTGGAGGCGCATATGTGCGGATGAATATATGAAATGTGCTGTGATTGAATGCTATGAATCATTCAAGCATGTCCTGAATGTTCTGGTGGTTGGTGAAACTGAGAAAAGGTTGTTATTGTCACCACTTGGTTCCTAACTGTGAAATATATATCTTCAACTGATCCAAGATTTACCAAGATTAAACAAAATTTCAGGTGTATGATCCCTGTACAGTTGGTATATATTAGTTATATTATAAAATTTCCTATTTTTTGTTGACTAGCTCGACATAAATCATATTAGTAATTGTTGAAGCATATAGAAGGTTGGCATTGTCTGATGCAAGATAACATTTGACAGAAGGAAAGCATGATAAATAAATAATATTTTGTTTCTTTTGTATGTATGAAATTAGTATAAATCAAGAAGCATGATAGATTTTTTTTCCAATTTTTTGTCCTAGAATATCTAACATCAACAGTAATGTAACAGGATAATGGGCATCATCTTTAAAGAAGTCGAAAGTAACATTTCAAAGAATACACTTCTTGTAAATTTCAGAATGGGCTCTTTGCCTACTCTTTGCACTAAATTTGTGGAGCTTGTGGGGATCTTGGTGAGTTTTTGCAGAAAGTACTTGTCATATCTGCAACCTGTGTTTGTTTATGCATGATAGTTATATAATAGAAAATTTCCTATTCCTTTCATTCTGCAGAAAGACAGTGATCCATCCAAAAAAGACACGTTGGTGCTTTTGCTGCAAGACATGTTAGAAGTAGTTACTCGTGATATGATGGTGAATGAGATACGGTTGGTTAACTTTGTTCCAATCAGCTTTTAGCAATTTATTTTACAAGTTTAGTGGAATATCCTGGTGTTTTTCCATTTGAAGATTATAGTGCTCCTTTCTCTGATATAATTTATTTATTTAGTGAACTGGTAGAAGTTGGTCATGGTAGCAAGGATTCTGGAAGGCAACTTTTTGCTGGCACTGATGCAAAACCTGCTATAATTTTTCCTCCTACAATCACTGCACAATGGGAAGAACAGGTACAATATTTAAATTAACTGATAGCAATCAAACCATTAATTCATACCCCAAAATAGTTTATAATGAAATGATCTATTAAATTTTTGATACAAATGACACTATTTTATTGCTTATTACATTTTTCAGATAAGACGTCTCTATCTACTATTGACAGTGAAGGAATCCGCTCTGGATGTACCAACAAATCTTGAAGCACGTAGAAGGATTGCATTTTTCACAAACTCATTGTTCATGGACATGCCACGTGCTCCCCGAGTCCGTAAAATGCTCTCATTCAGGTCTGATTTATGTTTTATATATATAGGCATAGAACATTTCTCAACTCTGTTTTGGTTGGTTCTTTCTGAAAAAGCCAGTCATTGTAAGTATTTTCCTTTGTTTATAGATCTGCCATTGCTCGTAGAAATGAAAAGCATTTATTGTACTTTTATTTTGCACAGCCCCAAAAGCATGAGTGATAAGATATTACAAACTATCAAGGGAAAGAACTATACTTGGCCAAAATGATTAGTACTCGTTGGAATTTACCTTTATACTTACATAAATAATTGAATTTTGTTTGCCATATTAGATGCAATTACAAATGATTAGTTAAATTTATTTTAGCTTTTATATCTTTACGATACAACATTTTCTTCTGAGTTTTCCAATAAATTATGTCCTGAATAGCAGGTGAAGCTTTTAAGCTTTTGAAATTATTACTCTTGTCATATTGTTACTAAATCATTTTCTTGCTATCGGAAGTGTCTTGACACCATACTATAGTGAGGAAACTGTCTATTCTAAAGCTGACCTTGAGATGGAAAATGAAGATGGTATATCAATCATCTATTACCTGCAAAAGATTTTCCCAGGTTTGTGATACTATAAATATCATGGTAACACTCTGTCTAGTGTAGATTAATTTTGTTTGAAGTGACTTCATTGTGATTGGTGTACTAATTTAAAAAATCGTACTGTGACTTCTTTAGATGAGTGGAATAACTTCATGGAGCGACTAAATTGCAAAAAAAGTAGTGAGATAATGGAAAATGAAGAGAACATATTGCAGCTTCGTCATTGGGTCTCCTTGAGGGGACAAACTCTCTGCAGGACAGGTATTTGATGCATTATTATCTCCATTAATCATATATATCAACTTTTGTCTTTGATCTTAATAAATTTTAGTGTTCCAGTTAGGGGAATGATGTATTATCGACGGGCTTTGAAGCTTCAGGCTTTTCTTGACATGGCTTCCGAAAAAGGTAAGCGTGTAATAGCTTTTTCTCTGATAACATTTGGCCAAGCTTGGTACCTGAGGCCTCTAATGTCTACTGAAGTATTTATTTTTGGAGGTAATTATGGTTGCTTCAGACTGTTTTTATTGTGAGCAGAGATACTGGAAGGCTACAAAGCTATCACAATTCCATCAGAGGAAGAAAAGAAAAGTCAGAGATCCCTATATGCTCAATTAGAGGCTGTGGCTGACATGAAATTCACATATGTTGCTACCTGTCAGAACTATGGGAATCAGAAGCGGAGTGGAGATCGCCGTGCAACAGACATTCTTAATTTGATGGTTAAGTATGTTCTCCTTCTGATGAAGTTGATAGACTTGTGCAATTTGATTTCTTTGAAGATTTTAATGCTGCGTTAATTTTGTTCAAGAATATGATTCCCAAACTTTTTATTTTTTATTTTTCAATACAGTAATCCCTCCCTTCGTGTGGCATATATTGATGAAGTTGAAGAGAGAGAAAGTGGAAAGGTACAAAAGGTTTACTACTCTGTATTGGTCAAAGCTGTCGATTATCTTGATCAGGTAATTGTTATTCATACTGTGAACAGAACCACCATATTGATTTACAAACATAGACACTGATCATTGTTGTATCTTCTTTAAAGGAAATCTATCGGATAAAATTGCCGGGCTCTGCAATTATAGGAGAAGGGAAGCCTGAAAATCAGAACCATGCTTTAATTTTTACTAGAGGGGAAGCTGTTCAGGCCATTGACATGAACCAGGTTAGCAATATAAATTTGAAGTCGAACACATTGCCTATCGATTATTTGGGCCAAACTATGATAGTTGGTCAATTTCTTGTAGGACAACTACTTGGAAGAAGCTTTTAAGATGCGTAACCTTCTGGAAGAATTCAACGAGGATCATGGAGTGCGTTCACCTACAATTTTGGGTGTTCGTGAGCATATCTTTACTGGGAGGTTGGATGCAATTCTGTTTATTCAGATCCATAATCTTTTATTTTTTAATGTTTAGATCCTGACTTTGTTATTTCTGAGATGTTATAACATCTGTGCTGCAGTGTGTCTTCATTAGCTTGGTTTATGTCAAATCAAGAAACATCATTTGTTACCATAGGTCAAAGAGTTCTTGCCAGACCTTTGAAGTATGTCCTCTCTCCTGTCCTTTCCTTCTTTGTGTTAATGACGTATTCCAAGGCATTTTTTCTTCTTCAAGTTCTTGCTCATTTTGAAGCTAGCCAGAATAATTTGTCATATTACATAATTGAGAATGGAATAATTTTTTGAGTTTCATTTAGTAGTGAATTTTGTAACATCTCTCTCTCTCTCTCTCTCACACACACACTCTTTTTAATGTTTTATTGGAACATTACCTTTTCCCCTTAAACCACGCTAATTATATGGACAGTTCTTATGTTACAAGAAGCGAGATTGGAATAAGAAATGTTTTTTTCTTTGCCATCGTTTAAATTGTTGTTGGTTTTAGGGTTCGGTTCCACTATGGTCATCCAGATGTATTTGATAGAATCTTCCACATTACCCGTGGTGGCATCAGTAAGGCTTCTCGTGGCATCAATCTGAGCGAGGACATCTTTGCTGGTAGCATTTGAAAACATCCATTTTCTCAGAGATTCATGCAATGTGCTTTATTTCTTAACATGTGCTTTGCCTATGCAGGTTTCAATTCAACATTAAGACGAGGGAATATTACTCACCATGAATACATCCAAATTGGAAAGGGTCGAGATGTTGGGCTTAACCAAATCTCACTCTTTGAAGCAAAAGTGGCCTGTGGTAATGGAGAGCAGACACTGAGCAGGGATCTCTATCGATTAGGGCATCGATTTGACTTTTTCCGCATGCTGTCGTTTTATTTTACGACAGTAGGATTCTATGTCAGCTCAATGGTAATTCCTATTACATGCATAATCCAAGCTGAAAGATGATCAAATAACTATTTTTGAGGTGCTGAATTAAAAGTCAATTTATATTATTAACTTCAGTGTTTAAATATTAATTCCCAAAGAAAAGCAAGCCAAGCTCAAGTAGTTGATTAAGATTTGTTAGCGCTCAAATTTTTAGAAGTTCTAGTTATGGGGGTACATGTGAAATTAGTTATAGAAGCTGTGTTTACCAAAAAGTAAGAACTGAAAGAACTGTATCTGGAAACAAGTGTTACTGTAACTAAGCAGCATGAACTGGTTTTACTTATGCCATAGAATGCTTATATAAGTAATTAGTTATAGATTTTTTCAGGTGTCCTCACCCCCTGATACCCCATCTCTCTTAAGCATGTTAGTTGTAGTTTGTATACTTTTCTTCACTGAAGTTTTATGTAAACTGAAGGAAGGCTTCTCATAGTGCCTTAGAATTGCCAGTGCGATTTATAGGTTAGATGCTTTGCTGAGTCCAAGAGGTATAGTCCCTATTATTTCATTCTTGAAAGGATAAATTAAGTTCCTTTCTTTGCTTGATAGTATAGGTCATGCCATCGTGGAGTGGACACCACGATTCGATTCTTGCTCTATGCTAAAATCATAAATAGAAAGAGAAATCCACCCCCCCCCCTCCCTTCCACCTCTCAAGAAAAAAAAAGGAAGAGAAAAAAGGGGGGAAAAAAAAAGTTGTTTGCTGTTTTCATCAATTCAATATGAAAAGAGAAAAGAAAACCTGGATATGAAGGAGCAACTCACCATTGATTTAGAATGTTCACTAATTTAATTTGAATCTTCTTCCTAAAAAGAGTTCTTTCTTGTTATGCAGATGGTTGTCATCACAGTCTTTGTTTACTTATACGGCAAACTTTACCTGTCATTGAGTGGATTGGAGAAGGAAATAGTTAAATTTGCCAGGAACAAGGGAAGCGATCCTCTAAAGGCAGCCATGGCTTCACAATCCCTTGTTCAAATTGGTCTTTTGATGGCCTTGCCCATGGTCATGGAGATTGGACTAGAGAGGGGGTTCAGAACTGCATTAGGTGACATAATAATTATGCAGCTGCAGCTAGCTGCAGTTTTCTTCACTTTCTCCCTTGGAACAAAGGTCCATTATTTTGGGCGCACCATCCTGCATGGAGGGGCGAGGTACAGAGCAACTGGGCGTGGTTTTGTAGTCCGGCATGAGAAGTTTGCGGAGAACTACAGGCTATACTCAAAGAGCCACTTTGTGAAAGCGCTGGAGCTTATGATATTGCTTATAGCTTACAGGATTTATGGTTCAGCAGTTCCAGATCCTACAGCTTATGTCCTCCTAACATTTTCGATGTGGTTCTTAGTGGTTTCTTGGTTGTTTGCTCCATTCCTTTTCAACCCTTCAGGCTTTGAATGGCAGAAGATAGTGGAAGATTGGGATGATTGGGCAAAGTGGATAAGCAGCCGAGGCGGTATTGGTGTACCAGCACACAAGAGCTGGGAATCCTGGTGGGATGAGGAACAGGAACACATGCAGTACACTGGACTTTTAGGAAGGTTCTGGGAGATCGTTCTTTCATTGCGCTTCTTTCTCTATCAGTATGGAATTGTATATCATCTACATGCAGTAAAAGGAGACACAAGCATCATAGTAAGTTTAGCAGCTGGCTATTAACATTTAGTGTCATGTTTACATAAATTTTGTTTGAATTTGCTGTCCAGAAGTTTAAAGTTTCACTAATATATTAGTTGCTGAAAATTAATCTTTCTGTATACGAAGCTCTCTGCCCTTGGTTTGGAAGTTTGAAAATTTTCTTAAGGTGACTAAGCACCAGTAAACAAAGGTTAGGGCCTAAATGCTGATGATTGATGCGCTATGATGCATGGAAAAAAAGCATCTGGTTTCAGCTCTGGCTAAATATACGGAAGTTATTCTGTTTGGATGAGGATGATCTCAGAAGACTGCAATCTTCTACCATTTGGCTAAGAGAATAAATAAATGCTGCTGTCTGTTTTTCCCTGGCACGGATCAGTTCAAACTGAGAACTTGATTTAATATGGGCTAAAAGATATTGAACTAGGGAATTTTAAAATTAAAGCAAACTAAGTACCCAGTAAAGATATATATATATATATTTTCCTAACATGCTTTTTGGTTCCAGGTTTATGGTCTGTCATGGCTGGTCATTGTAGCTGTCATGATCATCTTAAAGGTTAGTCTCAAGCTCCAAAAGTTTCTATGAATGTAAAGAATTTGGCTCTAGTCATGACTCGGGACTTCTACTTCATTTAATGTTACAACTTTGGACTGCAGATTGTGTCCATGGGTAGAAAGAAGTTCAGTGCAGATTTCCAGCTGATGTTCCGTCTTCTGAAGCTAGTACTTTTTATTGGAACCATAATCACTGTTGTCGTGCTCTTTACTGTTCTTGATCTCACAGTTGGAGACATCTTTGCAAGCCTGCTGGCCTTCCTGCCAACAGGATGGGCACTTCTGCAGGTACCTGAGGCATTTGAATGTGTTTTTTGTTTTTTTGTTTTCAAACAAATCTTTCTCCGTCTTCCACATAGTGGACACATGTACATGCTATCTCTACTAACCAACTTGAGCAACCAGTCCAGCATAAAATTTCGAATGATTGTGTGCATAGTGAAACTTCATGTTGATTTAAAGCCAGTTTGGAATACTACGATTTAAACATGAGATTGTAGTCAGTTTGAGTGTAGTTGAGGTGGTAGGTATATTTCACTCTTCATTAAAGTGATGGCTTTGAATGACAGATAGCACAAGCATGCAGGCCACTGGTGAAGGGCATTGGAATGTGGGGGTCTGTGAAAGCTCTAGCAAGAGGTTATGAATACATTATGGGGCTGGCAATCCTTGCGCCTGTGGCTGTACTGGCCTGGTTCCCATTTGTCTCAGAGTTCCAAACCAGGCTGCTATTCAACCAAGCTTTCAGCAGAGGGCTTCAGATTCAACGAATTCTGGCTGGTGGCAAGAAGAACAAGTAAAAACCACCCATGCAGCATCATCTTTACAAGGAGATGAGAAAGACAGAGTTCAGGAGGAGACAGGGGGTTGTCGAGGGATTTAGTGACGAAAGAGAGAAATCGATAAAAAAAAAAAAATGTAAACGCGGCATGGTTGTCTAGTGTAGTATCTCTATCTCCTCCGGCCCCAGACAACTCTTTGTCTTGCAGCTTACGGAGAATATCAGTTTTTTTGATCTTTGTGAAGTTCCTCACGATAGTAAAAAGAAATGCTTCAATCCGATGTTTACATATCCCTGTTACTTATGTGTACTATCATCAGCAATGTGGTATAAAAATGTATATCCTCTTGACATCATTCTTTCTTTACCCACATATATACAAAGGAAAGCATTACATTTCTATAGCAATGAAGAGACTGCAATATGTGACGCAAGTGGGATGGAAGCGAAGCTTATCTGTAATAGTGACAATAGAACTGCATTCCATGCTGTCAACGAAATATCTTGAATGAGAATTACATTCCATTTGTTTCGCCATAAAATGATTTATAAAAAATGTTTTCTTTATTTTTGGGTGTTTGGTGGCATTGGTGCAACATAAAATAATAGTAAACATAAAATATTTTCCCTTTAACCGATTTTTTTTTTATTTAATTTTCAAAACATGATTTTCGGTTTTGAAAACTGTAAACCATTTTTCAACTTTGAGTATTTTATTCTCAAATCGACGGACTTTGCCGTGACTTGACTGGGACTCGCTCGGGACCTCGTCAGCACCCTCTCGGGACCTGCCTAGGACTTGATCAGAACTCACTCAGAACCCGCTTGGAACTCACCTGAGACCTCCCCTAGAGACCTAACATGAACTTGATAGGGACCCGCTTAAAACTTGACTAGGACTCGACCCCCGCTTGGGACTTGACCGAGACTTGCGCAAGACCCACCCAGGACTTGTCGGAAAATATTTTCGTTGGAAAACATTTTCCTTGAAAATGATTTCTTAGTAAACATTTCTTGGTATTTAGAATAATGGAAAATCAGGCAAGCCTCAGTCATTTTCCAACATTTTCCTTGATGTTGGAAAATGTTTCTAGCAGAAAACATTTTTTGGTATTTGATGTATATGCAAAATCATATTAAACACTAAATTACGAAAATGTCCATGTTGGGTCTTGAGTAGGTCCTGGGTGAGTCATAATGGGTAATTTTTAGTTATGAATAAAAATTACATTTTATAGGTTAATATGATTAAATGAAAATATAAAAAATATTTGTGATTTTTCATGTGAGCGCCAAACATCGATTTTTTTGTAAAATGATTTTCTTAAAAATATTTTACGCTAAAACAAACGGAGTATTTGAGTAAAGATTTTTCCTTACAAAAGAACCATTTGGGCCTATGCCACTTGCAAAAGCTACAACAAGACACGGACCTTTGTATACAATTTTCATAAATTTTTCATTAAATTTTGTCAAAATTTTCAAAGTACCTATTTTTTATTATTAAAAAATAAAATAAAAAAATTTCAAAAAGTAAGTGTTGGTCAAGATTTAACAAAATTTGCAAAAATACTTGCACATAATCTTTGCAATATTTTTTTTAAAAAATAAATAAATAAAGGAATTATGAAAATTTTGACAAAATTTAATGGACAATCCTAACAGAGAAGGGACATAGCAAAAAATTAATACACTAAATTGAGAGTTTTGAACATTAGGAAGGTAATTTCAAAATGCATGAAAGTTCGGGTGAATTTTGGGAAGTTTCACCTCCATAATACAATAAGAAGCTCTCAGAATTATCTCAAGACCACCCTCAATCAACAATTCTTTCCTTCTCATAGTTTGAATTGTGAGAAAGAGAGATTGTTTAGTAAAAATCTTTCAGGCTTTTTTTTTTTTTTTTTCCAGAGCGATTAACATATAAATCAGTGTCCCTTTCTGTTTCTCCCTTGTCTGCCAGCTCGACAAAAGATACCTTTCTTCACAAAAGAAACTTGAGAATAACTTGAAGTGGGAACACAAATCCATTAAAACCAACAGCAACTTTGGTAATCACAAGAAGATGAGATCAAAAAAAATTTGAGAACCAGATACCAAGATCAGTTCATTGATCTTCATCAACAGAGCAGGAGAGGCTCATATACAAATTTCTAACTATACCTTTCCAAACTCACAATGGAGCAAATTTGAAGGTGGAAAAAAGCATAAAGGAGTCACCTTTTTGCACCATTAATTAGAGTGCGAGAAATGGCAGGCTTAGTCTTTCTCCAAGTTGACTAGCAGTCAGCCAGGCCACCGCAACTGCTGCAACAAGAGATCCATTTCCCTTGTTGTAGATTGTATGTGTATTTAGTGCTGGATGGGAGAATCCCTTGAACCATTGCATGAGACCTCCAAATGGTAGTGAGCAATCTCAGACACACATGGCTCAACCACCTTGTATCACCACAGAAACAAGTCCCATTAGTAGAAGCAATCTAACAAGCCTCTCTAGGGGTATTTCCAATTAAATTGGAGATCATTGAAGCCATTTACTGCTCCAACCCCATTATGCAACCTGTTAGCCAACTCCTGTTGCTGAAGAAGGTTCAAGCTATTATCCGAAGGCATCAATGGCACACCTACCCTTCCAGTCAAAGTGCCAGAGTTATTACCCATGGAAACTCTTATTCCTGTAGCAGCGGTAGAAAGACCAACCCCAACACCAAAGTTACCAAATCCTTCACCAGGAACGCCTGCATTGTTGTTGACACCTCTATTCCCCACAAGGGAGTTGGTACTGGCGAGTGAACGGTTAAGCCCAATCACATTGTTCATATAACTCTGCAAGGATCCAGCAGAGGCCATGCTACCACTCTCTCTGTTATACTGTGACGAATTCATTATTTCTTGTAGGATTTTCTCAACAGATCTCTGGGATTCATGGTTGGCCTCCTTTGACTGAGCTGTATGCTGTAGCGCGATTAGTGCCGGTGAATTCACTGAAGATGTTAAGGCGTTTTGAGAAGTCTGAGGGGGGTTGCTGGAGGAGGATGGAGTTGGAGATAAGAACGGAGAAGAGGGATTGAATTGAGCTGGAGGCAGCGTGGTTGAGGACCCTGTGGATGGAATCCGAACATGGGTCCCAGAATAGGGACTGCTTGGATTGTTCATTTGACTTTCATGCCCAGAGTTCATGGAATTCTCACAGAGAAGTCCAACAACAGTGGTAGCAGATGTCAATGTGGACGTTGTGGACAGGGAATTGTTTACACTTGCAACACAGTCGCTTGCAGAAGGCTGCATGGAAGTTCCCGGTAATGAATGATCATTTATTGAGTTCTGTCCTGTAATTTGCTGCTGCATCTGCAGCCACTCCCCAGTTGTTTGAGCTGAATTACGCGAGCTGATCCCACAAGGGAAGTTTGCTAAACTTTCTGAAGAAGAGAGAGAGTATATTAACTACCGCATGGAAACTTGACAGTATATAACTGGCAATAAGTAATGAGTAATTGGCAATAAGTATAACAGTAGTAATGCATATAATTGGCAATATGTATATAGCAGTAGTAATGTAGGAAAGAAAATCGATCTAGGAGAAAAAGAAAACTAAATAAGGCAGTCAGACAAAAAGAAACACCAGATAAATGCCTGCCAAAAAAATCATATTAGCAAGTTCTCTCCCATTTAACATTGATGCAAGTATGCCTTGAAGTCTGAATTTGCACTAAACTTTGTATCCTCTTCATTTGTGCTAAACTAAGATTACTTAACCCAAAATTTAGGGCATTGATAAAACTACAGGCATATGACATTCAAAGGCTAAACTTTACCAGCAATTGGAAGTAGGAAATAATAAAAGCCAAGGCATTAGACAAAGAACAATGATTTGAAACCTTCGAAAATGAAAACTTATGTATCATTTAAAATCATATGCTTTATAGAAAGATAATATACTCCCAATGTATACTACCACCTGCAATGATTTGACATCTTTACGCTAATTAAATATGCCTCCTTAACTCCCTCCTATGGAATGATTCTCTCCCAAGACAAGAAATAAATAAAAAGCAATGCCTATGAAAAGCTTATAGGTCAAATAAAAGAAGACTATAAACAAATGAAGGAAAATTTTCTGTAAAGCTTACCCATGGGTCCCTTGCCTGTCTCTTGGCTGTAATCAATCAGATCCTTCATAATATGAACCACCTCTGCTATCTGTAATCCACCCAGGAAACATTCAAAGATAAAATTGTGCAGCAACTCAGTCCAAAATTCATCATAAAAGTCACAGCTCAGTGTGATTCATAGAATGTATTAACTTTGCAATTCTCATTCTGAGTAGAATGGAATATCTGCATATTGCTGATGAAAAGAAAAAAAAATACTTAACAGAAGTTAAAAAAATGACTAGAACAATCTGGATGACAAGGCTTCATACAAGGTGTAATGAAACATATGCTGGATAAACAATTTGAATAAAATACAGAAGTTTTCCATGACAAAGCCAGCCGTATTTTAGTAGTAACCCATGGCTATAACGGCCACGCAAAATACCCTGTAGGGTAGAAACACCCAATTGGATGACCAAAACAAAACTACTCGATGCAAAAAGGCCAAGCCTTATTCGAATTATCAACAATAATTAAATAAAAGTATTACAAAGCTGCACCGCCTTATACCTGAAGGCATCGAACATATCTCTTTGTATACCCTAAATCATTAACTAAAGGTGCCTCCAAGGTTTTTGCTAATTGACAAGCAGATGCAACAAACCTGAAAAGATTACACAAATTGAGTAACTAAAATCAATTGTAGCAAGTGTGGGGAAATAGAAATTCCATACAAGTTTATCAGTCATCAAGCAAGTTTAACTCAAGTATCAGGGAAGATGAAACATTTTCGGAAAAAGAAATAAAATTAACTTTATGGTGTTCAAGTTCACCACGGCACATTCGTTAGATGCCATTATAGAATATACAGGACATAAAGATAAAGCCTATTCACACAATTATACCAATTAATGAGTTAATACACAAGCCATAACAGAACATGTACACACGTATAATGCAAACTAGGCTAACAGGCAAAGTAGAAAGACATTTAATAAACCTAGTGCCACTATTTCTCTTCTAATCTGCAGAAAGAAAACACCTATATACGCAACAGGCTTCCAAACAAAGTAATTTGAACTGACAAATTCCTAATAAAAATTCATAGATATTTATGTCAAAAGCCGACATGTCCTACATACTCCTATCCTATTACTGAAGTCCATAGCACAATTATTACTACCTATAAATGAGTTAACAGGTAGTAACAAACCCTTAAAAAAATATGGTAGAAATAAATACAGAAAGAGAGCTCAAAAAGATCTCTATATGTAATACGCTACCAAATGAGCAATTTGAATGGCAAAATTCCATACTCGAACTCATAGATACATAAAAAGTTGTTCTGGAAAGCCAGCAAATCATACATATTCCTTCCATTTCTCCAAGTAAAGCATCTTGCAGGCTTGGGGGCTTGTGTAATCTACATTGGGTATAAATTATCATAAAATGCTCTTCAGAGCAGAAATAGATCCCTTGCCTTGCCCTCATTGGGCGATAGAACTAACTAATTGTAGGACAAAGGAACCCAATTTGTGTATTTTAATTGAAACCTTATTAGAAATTACTCTAAATATACAACCTTATGAAGGGAGAAATGATTTGGTTCACATGGACAATGTGAAAACCATAATTTAAATTTTAATGATCACCAGACTCCTCATACACAAGTTATTTATTTACTTATTTTTTTCGATAAGTGCCAGATTCCTGAAATATAGGACAACAATATTGCAGGTCACCATATAAGACCAAACTCATGCTGGATACTACCACTCTGGCTATTCCTAATTACTTAGGCCATTGGCTGGATGATACTAGAATGCCAATACAGAAATACTACCATGCAAAGAGAGATCATTGTAATAGAACTTGGGCTTCAGATCAAGTGATAATGGTTGAGGAGGGGCTGGAGAAGGCCTTAGGTTCAAATCTTATTAAGCAGGAGTAAAAAATAGGAAAAAAAAAATGCGAGTGTTGTGACAAGTGCACTTGTCAAGTATGCACACAATTTCTTAATACCATACCATAAGGATAACAGGATGGTAACAATTTCAAACATGAAACATCTAATGGCACTATGTATTGATAGGAATTAACCCCAAAAGTTACTTATATTTTCTATCATTGTCTGATTTCCATATTTTCCTTATAGCATAAAGGGCAAAAGAAGGGTAGCGGAAGCACAAGGAGCTATTTGATAAAATTTAAAACCTATCGAACTATTTGATAACAATCTAAAGAATGGGGTAATAGTCCATTATTTTAAAAAATAAAATAAAAAATAAAATCTCAGCCTTAGAAGTAATTCAATTAAATAAAAGAGAACAACTTACATATTACAATTCCTTTGTAAATCTAGTGAAGATGAGCTGGTTGATGCCTTTTGAGCAGATACCTGATATTTTTGCGCAGCAGCTCCAACCTGACTAAGCTGCCAAATAACCTATTATGATCAATTGTCTACACCATGACTAATCATTAAAATCCTTTCCACCACTATACCTGAAGGATAAGTGGAGAAGAATGAAACCAAAACAATGATATTTACATGCACTCTCTCTCAACAATTTACATGAACTAATTCATGAAAAGAAAAAACACCAAAAAAAAAAAAAAGTGCGAAAAACTCTCGGGCATAATCACTTTTCTAATGCAGCAAAATCAAGTAGGTCTTGAATGCACCTCAAGAACCATAAAGGGAACACAACGGTGGTTTTGGACCAAATGGCATCTCCAATTTCCATATGCTCTCCTTTTTTCTTTTTTTTTTTTGAATCCCCTTCCCATGAACAAGGGGTAGAAGGTGAAGCCATGAGTTCAATTCTATAATGATGTCACTTGTGTTTACCTATCACATACAGAAACAAAAAGCCAAGGGAACTCTACATATTTCTTGATTTATGACAATGGAAATAAATATCAAGATAAGTTTTTTTGCCATTCTGTTTCATATAGGAGAGGCTAAGGTAATCAATGCTAATAGAGACAGCAAATGTAATGCAATGCAGTATCAAAACTATCAGTGGGCCTCAAAGATAACAATCTATTTGAGGATTCTTCACCTCCTAAATTAACAGCATAGCATTCCTTATGGATGGGTCTGTAGACATTAAGGTTGATCTCCTTGCAAGAGAAGGTGAGGTTCTCAAGAAATTACAAGGGTGAGTCCACTCTCCATTACTCCTTATCCCAGCCTCTTGAATCCTTTTAGTCTATCATACTTCCTCAAATTTTAAAATGAACTCATTCCTCTCTCTCTCTCTCTCTCTGTTTCCACTATTAATGATGAATAACCAATAATAATATGATGGCTTAACAAAATCAAGTAAACCAATTCAATTCAATGAAGCTCCACTGAAGGTTGTAGCAAGTTCGTTACTCAAAAGAATAATGGCATTTGCATCAGAAAATGAAAGCATTAGATCATTCACCTGGGGGATTATTATCCTTCGAGGGATAAGCTCCTCATGATGCCGTGCACAAAACTCCCAAGAGCAAATCTAACAAAAATGAATAGAAGTTGTACCAGAGAATCCATAATTTATCTATAAATTGAGATATCTAATACAAAGGTCATCTAATAACTCCCAACCTTCAGATCTGAAGAAAAGGTAAGACGAAGATGACCCTCTCGTACAACACGAAGCTGCTCAAAAACACTTTCTTGTATTGCTTTTGCATAGTCAAGGACAATTTGACCAGATGTATTCTCATATTCATGGGGCATATCAACATAAAGAAGCTCTTGTAAAGTACCACTATCATACTTGATTTTGAATAGCCTAGGCAGAACCTCAGCACTTGTTTCTGAAATTTCAATGAAGACAATCTTTGAGCGTTTTAAAATTGGCATAAAAAATCAACTTTCAAATATGATTCAAAATATGATATCGACTTCCTTGGCTACTGTGCTCCAGTAGAAGGATATGGATATTTGGACAGTTGGACTAACCAATGGTTCTAATGCACATGCTAATAGTACCTCCTTTAAAGAGTAACTTGATTCCGCCACTAGGAGTCAATAAAGAAAAAGGTTTATTTATTATGTCATCAAGAGAAGGCAACAACACAGCTCATTAATAAGATTGTCATGAGCAGTCCACTGTGCTTACTAAGTTAATTTTTTACTCATCATCAATGAGTGCAAATTAATTCTGCACCATCTGCTAGCCATCCACCACTCATTAAGTCAATGACATTTCTCAACGAATAACCACTGCTTCAAGACAAGATGCCCATATATGTGTGCCATTCACAACTTCATCTCATTCTCACATTAAACATCTTTTTGAAATATTACTTACTCAATGCCCTGGTTGTCTGCTCTTAAACAGAATGACATATATTAAGATCATTCTGATGGAGAGGATGGAATGGATGCACTATAAGCAATTCTTATGGGAAATTCTTCCTTCTTAAGTGTTGAAATTCCTACTAAGTAAACTTAAAACTTCTACATAAAATGTACTTTGGGAAATTCTTCCTTCTTAAGTGTTGAAATTCCTACTAAGTAAACTTAAAACTTCTACATAAAATGTACTTTCTAGAATATGAGAAAGTTTTTTTATAAGTAATTATAAGGAGAACAACATGAAAGCTGAAAACATGTATAATCTCTAGTTATTATTAATCAATAAGGAAAAGTCCCTATGCAATGCAAGATTTAGAAAATAATATGAGACACGCAAATTATATGGAAACTACACTTCATTCCCACGAGGTTTGGCCGCCCGTTTTTTCTATCAATTTATAGTTTCAAAATCATCACTTTGCCACCTCGAGGTCTTATATGTCACATTTGTTAGAATATTAATTGAATGATTAAATTAACTATTTCCTATTCACATAAGCTTTTAGGACAAGAAATAATTCAATATGGTATCAAAGTAAAGGTTATAAATTCAGACATTGACATTAAATAATTAAATTCTATCATTTTCTATCAACTTAAATTTTTAGAATAATTGATAATTTAACATAATATCAAAAAAGAGGCCTTGAGTTCAAATCCTGATTCTACAATTACCCCCTCTTTAGTTAAATATTTTATGTATTCGGCCTCAATTGTTGAGAGGAAGAGTTTGAACCTACATTTAAAGGGGATTGTCAAAATATTAATTAAATTACGAAATTCACTATTTCCTGTCAACTTAATCTTTTGTAATAAGTAATGACGACCTCACTTCCTGTTAGCAACTCCCATTTCATTCAAAAGTATATTCCATCTAATTCTAACAGTAAAAGATAACAAAGCAAATTTTAGAGAGGCAAAGTGACTTCAAAACTGCAAGGTTGCAAAGTGAAAAGGGGTAATGCCTTAGTTCTCTTTTAAAATGCATACCCAACCCATGTCTAAAAGAAATATAATTAACTCAGTGAATTCCAAGGAGTAGCTTTTTTTGAAAACAAATATATGGCAACATAAAATTAATGAAGAAAAGGATAACATACCAAAACCACGACCAGGCTTGCAATTGCATATTTCACAGTGCCATAAATCCAGCAAATTCTGAAATTAAGATTCTAAATTGATATAAAAAAAAAAAAAAAAACATAAATCATATAGTATGAATTGGTAATACTTATTACCATGTCTCTCATACCATGATTGTGTCAACTGCATATTAAGGGGAGTAATGTAAATCATGAGTGAATAAATGTCAAGGTTCACATGAAAGCTGAACCATATTTCATTCCAACTCCCCTCACCCCAGACCAAAAGGAAAATTCTCTCTTTTCCCCATATTAATTGTAAATTAACTACTGTTTTTCGGGTAACATACCTGAGGGAAAACGCCATTTGTTTGGTGGCTGTTTCCATACAATGAAACACACCACTTCTTGTTGGCATTTGGAGTGAAAAATTCAGCAACAAATTTACGCCAAAATTCAATATTGTTATCCTGTATTAAGAACCAACATCACAACCAGACCAGCGAAACACTAAAACCAGAAAAAAGAACTATACAAGAAATAAATAAATAGAGAAAAATGACAACATTACTTCTGGTCGGTGCTGCTGCTGATACATGTATTGTGTCAAACGACGAGCACACATTCCTGGTTCATAGACTGGTCTCATGGCAGATCTAATGGGAAAATTCTGCTGTTGAAACTGTTGCTGTGGATGGCACCGTTGCTGAGGAAGAGTCTTGAATAGCTCTTGATGCTCTTGTTGTTGCAGCTGTAGAATTCGCTGTGGTTGCAAAAACTTCATCTTTGCAGTGGCAGCTTGAGAAGACTGCCCAGACATTTGAAGGAAATGCAGCTGTTGCTGCTGCAAAAGCATTGCTTGATCAGAATGTTGATCTTCTAATTTGACAGGTCGTATGTGTCTTCCTATCTGGTTCTGTTGAGGCTCTAGCTTCACTGGACCAAGATTCTGCAGAGACTGCAGCTTCTGCTGAGGGGCAATCTGATCATTCAACATCTGCGGCTCCAACTTGACAGAGCGCACACCCCCTAAACCACCTTGAATAGACTGGAATTGCTGCTGTTGCTGCCGCAGTTGGTGTTGCTGCAGTTGGCTGTGAGAAACAGATGACTGCAGCATTGACGCCTGGCTATGCTGTAACTTCTGCAACTCCAATCTTTTAACTTGAGATTGCTGTTGTTCCGGCAGCATTGAGTTTCCAGAAGAGGTTGGTAGTTGAGAATTTTGAACTTGATAAGACGGACCAGAATTTGTTATGTTTGATGGGGCAAAAAATGAAGGAGGAGGAGTTAAACCACAGTCATTTGCTGCTGCCGAAAGAGGATCAGACCCAGCAGTGGTACCAACACTTCCTTGTTGAAAACCCCCCAAACCAGAGGTGCTGGTGTTCAATCCCCCACTGCCAAATGTTTGATTGAACAGAGATGAAATGTTGGACGTATGTCCAAGAAAATCCAAGTTAGACTGTGCACGTGGAGGTCCAACTGAAGAAAATGCTGCTTGTGGTGGCAACAAACCCCCTTGAGATCCTAAAATGGCAGAGTTCGATCGAAGTAACACAGGTGAAATACCACCAATCGGTGTCGGCGATCCAGATGGAATCATCTTGCTAGTAGCACAACTCTACCCATTCACCAAAATGATCCAATAAAGCATAAATAACAAAATCTAATCAAACTCATACACCAACATGCATAACTCAAAAATTTGATCAACCAAGAGGTAAATCAACTTCTTTCTCAAACCTAAAACACCTTACGGTTCTCACATCAGAAACAGAAGTCTTAAATAAAATAAACCAAAAAACAAAGCTATTCCTTTTAATGATTTGATCCAAGTTGTGGAAGAAGATGAACTAAGCACAGCAAAACAAATCTAGAAAAGCTACCCTTTGTTATTCAACCCACAGTTTTGCCAAAATAAAAATATCTGGCAAAGAATTGAGGTCAATATCTGATAAGTTCTTCTATACTCAATGAAATAATAAAGCTAAGCCTCAAACCTTTCAGCAAAACAGGAAAATAAAAAATAAAAAATAAAATCGATTACCACGCTATAAAAAGGGTTTGTTGGGAATCTCAACTAAAATGTTCATTTTAATTCCAATTAAAAAAAGAAAAAAAGAGAACTTACATTGGAAAGGTTGCAAATATCGGACTAGTAAAAAAATAACACATATTTCAGGATACATACCAAAAAAAATATTAAAAAAAAGGGTACCAACATATCGAGCCAAGTAGAGATAGTTCACAAAGTTCAGGTGATAACTTACTTTTTAAGTTTCAAACAAATAAAATAAAAAGTAATTAACATAAAAATGCAACAAAATTTCTTTCATTTTCTCGACAATCAAGCAAATAGCAAAGCCCAACAACTAAGAACAAACATCATCAATCACATCAAAATTTTTGTGTAAACCCAGAAAAAAAAAAGTACATAAGAAAAAATGACACAAACACATATATACACCTACATATCACTGGAATTATACAATTACAGTTCAAACAAAATATCTAATTCGGTTTGATAAAAAAAAACACACACACACAGAGAAAGAGATAGCTCGAGAGAGACAGAGAGACTTACAAGATTGGCAGTCTGGGTGATGGTGGGGAGATTACGATCCTAAACGAGGTTTAAAACAAACCCAAATAGATAAAAACGCAAACATGAGTTACAAAATATGATAAAGCAGCATGATTTTTCTTGTTTGTCCTCACACGGGTTTCAATGTGAATATATTTATTTTGGTTTGTTTTTCTAAACAATAATCTTCATCGTGGAAGCGTCCGTACGCACTTTCTGAAACCCTTTTCTCCAGAGTCTCTCAGGTTACACGCACACTCTCTCTATCACATTGTCTGCTGCTATTCATTCACTCACTGTCTCTGTACTCTGCGTCTCTATGCACCCGTGCGTGTCTGTCTGTCTTGTCTGTCTCTGTGTGCTCGCGGACGTCAAAGCTCTTTTAGATTGAATTCAGTATTTTATTAATATTTCTTGTCTTCTCTTTTTTTATTACAAGTTGAAATAGTGTACACCTTTTGAACTAAAAAAGTCAATGTTGTGGGGTGGGGGAAGTAACTTGCTATGCAGTAGCATGCCTATGCTATCCATGCACATCATTTCATTATAATTATTATGTTTAATTAATGTATTAAATTTTAAAGAAGATGATGTGTGTGGGTCTCTCTCAAGTGTTCTTGATATTCCTCGTTTGGTTAGCATTATATGTAGTCTCATTAAAATTATTTTTTTAATTATTTTGGTAAGATAATTTAATAAAAGTGACTAAAATCTTTTATTTTTGGCATTACTATTTTAGCCCAAATTAAATGGTGAGTGAACGGTACTTACTATCTTTAATGACTACTATTCACTTTTGATTATTTTAGTGAGTAAAATTTATTAAGGCTCCTAGAAATACAAATTTGATTTTACTTTCGTTTTATTTTTCTATAGAAATTCATACTCAAATTTTAAGCACCTAGAATATCCTTAATTATATTGATTTTTTAAAATATAAGATTCAAATTTGAGTTTGAATTCTACGTTTCTTTATTATTTTGATTAAATTCTAACTTTCTTTAATTTGAAAACATCATTTGTCGATCACCCTTAAAATATTAGTTTGTTGAATGAATTAATGAAAACCTTTACTAATATAAAAAATTAGTTGAAAAGTATACCAAATTTATACTTTGCTTAAAATATTTTAAATAGTTTGCTTTTTAAGTTCTAGCCAATTAGACTACTTTGCTTAGTGCTCACAAATCCTCTGTTTCTCATTTAGTTTTGAAATTTTTAATTATTTTAATAAAAATAAACACAAATTCTTAGAAATATTTTGCTTTAAAGAGAGTTCTCCTCCAAATTGGGTTAGAGGTATTTGCTTCAACCTATTTTATAAAAATAACATGTGCCACTTTTCCTGTGAGAAACGAGTAATGTTATAAGTCTTCTAAGAGTCATCCTATATCCATCCCAAATGTGATACGCCTTAAAAATTATCGTTGAATTTGAAATATGATTTATTGAATTTTAATCCATTGGTAATTTTAAAAGACACATCATATTTTGGATAACTCCAAAAGGACTCTAAGAAAACTTATAACATTATTCGTGAAAAACACATGCTTTTTGAATAAAATTTATTCCAACTTTGTTATTGTAATTGAAAAAAAAACAAAAAAAAAAAAGTGTTTTTCACATGTAGAGACACATGTCATTTTTATATAATAAGTTGGAGAAAAATTTTTTCTACTAAGTTTGCAGGAAAAATTTGTCCTTTTGATTTTTGTGTAAGAAAGTTAATTTTTGGGATAATTTCACTAACCCCCCTCAAACTTTAGTCATTTTTGTAAACACCCCCCTAATATTCAAAAATTCTCACTTACCCCCCTTGAACTTTCAAAAATTCTCACTTACACCCATCCGTACAAATTAGGGCACAAAATTTTATAAAAAGACCAAAATACCCCTGTTTTTCATTTTTTTAAAAAAATAAAAAAACATTTTGGAAGTTGACATTTTAAATAGTGAATTTTAAACGGTGACTTTTGTATAAAATTCCAACTTCCAAATATTTTTTTTAAAAATAAAAAACAGGGGTATTTTGGTCTCTTTAAAAAAATTTGTACCATAATTTGTATGGATGGAGGTGAGTGATAATTTTTAAAAGTTCAAGGGGGGTAAGTGAGAGTTTTTAAATGTTAGGGGGGTGTTTGCAAAAATGGCTAAAGTTTGAAGGGGGTTAGTGAAATTATCCCTTCATTTTTTAAGTTAATACAGAAAGGCTATTGTCAAAGTGGTCCAATTGCTCAAGCAACGCACTCACGCACCACCCAAAGTCTATTGTTATGCTTCTCACTACCATGGTGGTTTGATTATCTTGATATTAGCACCAAAACATAGATCCATCGCCGCAGAGTCCAAACCAACCTAGAACGCTGCCATCGGGTGTCAAACGCACCTCCACGCGCCGACTCAAGTTTTGGATCATCAGCCATGCGCCTTCAGCTTCATCCTATCACTCGGTTGCAACACCGTTCCATGAATAACTTCTCCAACAAAAATACCTCACGCTCTCACGCGCCACTCAAAGTTACGTGTGTGGTGCTACATGCTCAAATGTACCCCTGCCAATGAAGCGCGTGTAACGCACATGCCAGAGTTCTCCTCTCTTCCTTGCAACCATGTGTCACCTAGATAGAGTGCCACCTTAACTCTATAGGACACATCAATACCTCTATCATGTCAGCACCTTGTCAGACTTGACTTTGATCACATTATTTGACTTTAGACTTTGATTGATCAAAGGGTTAACTACTGACTTTTACCACTGCCAAGGTTGACGAGGTGTTTCCTACTCAATGTTTCATCCTAATTTCACATTTGTGGTATGTTTTTGCTTTTGGTATCTCTATATGGCACAAAACGACATTCTTCACCAAGTTAAGGTGTTTGTTTTGTCTGGTTCAAGTCAATTCATGCATTGTTCAGTTTGTTCCACAGCTTTTTTCGACGCAGTTCAACCTGGTTCAATCTTCTTGCTATCATTTTTCTGCAGGCACTCTTGTGTCAGATCGACTTTTAATCTAGTCCATGGGCTCAGCCCAAACAAGCCCATTTCAATCAGCCCACTTATGCCTTGCCAACCGTCGCCATTACTAGTCACTACTGCCGCTCCCTAGGCCATCAATCCATTACTAGTTTCAAGTAATTACAGGTTGGATTGTTGGACTGAACCTTTTCACAGTCCAAGGCAGTAGCAAAAAGTAGCAAAGTTTGGTGGCGAATGTCCCCCCAAATATTTTGAAATTTTTCTTAAAATATAATATTTTTAGAAATATGTACTCTAAAAATTATATTTTTACCCATTTTTTGTTTATTTTTTATTTTTTATTTTGTCCTCCCCAAATTATATTTTTGCCCTCCTAAAATTTTATGTTAGTTTTGTCCCTTATATTAGCTTAAAAAAACCAAAAATTTTCCCATTTAATTGGTAACTTTCGGTTCACCACAATATTTAGGCTTGACTCTATCAATTTTTGGAGCTTCAAGGGATCTCATTAAAAGAAAGAGTTCAATTTATGTTAAGACATGTAACTTTTGTATGCTATAATAACTTACAATTTTGAATTTACTATGAAATTAAATTTAAGACTTCTCTATGTTTATTTTATATAAACACACACAAATACACATATAGAGAGATACTATATGTATCTATGTGTTTATGTATTTGTGTAAGTCTGTCCCCCCAAGTTACAAATCCTGGGTCTGCCCCTTATCCAAAGGTTTCGGGCCATATTAGTCCCTTCAACCGACCATTTTCCCTCAACTCATCTTAGTCGACTAGGCAAGACGGTTCATTACTAGTATATGGTATTCAGGTCAGATCGACTTTTAAACCGTCCATGGGTTTCAGGGCAAAATTAGCCCTTCCAACCGACCATTTCTCTCCACTTAGACAACAAGGTGAGTGTCAAAGAATCCACTATTCCAGCTATAGGCCACCGGTTTTTAGTGACTTTTATGGCATCACTCTAGCAGCTTTTCGGCACTAGCAACTTTTATAGCAAATTAAACAAAAAACAAAAACAAAAACAAAATCCTCTTTATTTCCCTTTCTTTCTCCCAAACCTTAAGTCTGAGGGGAGATGTTAAGAATATATTTGATATTATTCTATGTTATTTCCTTTCTTATGTATTCTAGGGTTTTCTTGGTCTACTAGGTTTACTTTCTTCTTTTTATTTTCTTTTTTTTTTATTTTCTTTTGTTTTTTGGGGGATGCTCTCATACACATGGTAAAAAGCAGCCATCTAGCTACATGATGTGAACCAAAGTTAGCCATCTATAAATTTTCAAAGCTTTCCATTTTGGGATGGAGAGCAATTGATGTTGGATATCAATTATAACCGATCCAGTGTTCCAATCACAAAAAAGATGAGGGTCGTTGATGGCTAGGATCGTACCCAATGAGTTACCTTCAATGATTAATGAAGAGCAGCTAGTAGAAGCTGCTAGCCTAATTGTCAAAAGAGCTGCATGGGCTTCACCTAGACCAGCATCCATTGGGGGATTTACTTGCTCATTACTCATAATCTCTCTATAAATAGAGATCTTTATAATACTTTAAGATATATAACACTGCTAAATATAATGTAGTCCTTATCGTGCTTCCGCTCTCTCTCTTTTCAATATATTTAACAATAAGCATCCCTCTGTACATGGGAACTAGGTGTTATTTCAATGACCAAGTGTTATGCCTGGTCTGTTACAAGCCAATTGATGGCCATCAGAGTAACCCCTCAAACAACTAGTAGCAATCGAGTGGATAGTTCTCAAGGCATTACTCCATTATTATTTTCTAGCCTCCCCACGAATGCGGAGTAGTGGTTATATATAACCTCTCATTTGATAGGTTGAGAAATCTGAAAAATTATAAAACCAGGAGAAAGAAAATGCTAGAGTTCAAGAGTTAAGGTTTTGGAACAACTTCATCAAATCCTATTTTCAATTAATACGACTTATCAAATTTTTTTATTATGTTGTGTAGAAATTGTTAACATTAGCATCATGGCAAGGTTTGTTATTCTCGTGTGTATTTCTGCTTTAAGATGGATAGCCATAGCAAGTAGTTGCCACATCAGCTTACAAGTTAAAAGTCGTATAAGTTATAAATCTTAATTAAGAAGACTAAGGGCCTATTTAAGATTGTGTTTGAGATATATAGTTTTTAAGTCAAAAAAACATTTTTTTAGCAAAAGCTTCATTTTAAAGTTTTTGCGAAAAGTACTTTTTGACAATTTTTATACTTTTTGAACCCTTAAAAACGATTTTAATTTTTTTACTAAACAAGTACTTTTTTTAAAAATAAATTTTTTAAATATTAAACACATTTTTAAATTCCTCAAACATAGTCTCAATCGAAACTTAAGGTTAGAATTGTAAGCACTTACGTTAATTATTTATTTTTTTGTTGTCTTCTTTTAAGTTCTAACTCTACACCCTTTTATAAATGAGTGCTTGCAAATCTTTGAGATACGGCACACCTTGAGACCGTATCTAGAATGAAAGATTTGGTCACCTTAATTAATTTAGTTCCATTCATTTGATGTGACATCTTTGAGGTCTATGGTAAGTGTGGTACAACTTCTGATTAGACTTAGACGCAGCGTTTTGGTTGAAGTCCTTTTCTTCCCTGCTCTTTATCTCTAAAGATCTAAAACTCTAAAATACAGACAGTGATTTAACGAGAAATTAAATTACAAAGACGTCACCTACTGTTTGAATTCCGGCCCTAGATGGATTTTTAATATTATTTAAAACTTTAAAAAAAAAAAAGGTTAAGTAACTTGAAAAATAAAAAATAAAAAAATTTAAAATAAAAATTTTGAGAGCCACCACTTGCATATTCTTCCTTCTTCTTTTTTTTTTTTTTTTTTTTCGTTTTTTAGTTATGAATTGTTTCATTTTATATTATTTTTTCAATATTAATATTTTTAAATTTTTAATACTACTCCCTATTACAATTCAACTTTTTACTAGGTTGACGTGGATTTTCATCAATTTTTTGAATAGAAGTATCAACTCTATTTTATTTGATAAGTGAATTGGGGGAATACTGAGAATTTTTTGATGGTTTAAGATAACATTGCTACAATCTAATGTTTGAAAAAACATTATCAATTAATTGTTAATTCGAGAGAGTAAAACATTTTCCTAAAAAAAAATTAAAAGAATTGCGGCATCTTCAAGTATAAACTGCAGATGCAAACTTCGTATTCCTTTTTGTTTGTTTTAGTGACAATATACAACTCTCAGCTATTAAAAAATAGACGGTAGACCGTTTTGTATTAAACATTCTCAATTGACTTATATTAAAGAAAACAAAAATTAAAAAATAAAGGCAGAGTTGAAAAAGACATTAGTCTAGTGTCAGCTACACTCATTAACTTGCCTTGTACTTATCTTCAATATATATATATATATATATATATAAACGAATCAGGCAAAGTAAGATGACTGTGAAAACTATTATTTACCTTTTCGACCACCTCAATCCTCAAGTGGGAATTGTTTTTTTTTTTTTTTATATATCAACAACCACTTTTTGTTTTGATTTTGATGTCATGAATAATCCATTCATTAACAAATGATCCAAAATAAAAGGTACTACGTTGCATGGGATCTCAATCCACAATTTGAGGCATGCGTGGGAGAAAACTGACGGCAAAGATTAGATCTTGAGAAGTCTCTTTTAACACGAGAGAGAGAGAGAGAGAGAGGGGGAAGAAATCGGATTATTAAAAAACAATAAAAATTATTTAAAGAAAGTAAAAGGTAGAATAGATAATACATTAAAAAACTAATAGCTAAAGTAGGAAAATGTGGATTTTGATTAGCTAAACTAGCCACTTACTAAAGATGCTCTAAGAAAGGAAGATGATGTTGCACATCATGCTTTAGCTCAAGTATGTTATGAATTTTGTTTCATTCCTATTGACACGTAAATTGGTACACCAAGCCACTTCGGGGGTTGTTTGCCAATGGACCCAAAAAAAAAAAAAGGTCTCATACTATTTATCTCAAATTCAACTTTCAACATTTTTATTTTTTACATTACATCAATCATTTTTTACTATTATTCAAATAAAAAAACGATACAAAAAATTCCAATTTATTTTATTCTATTCCGTCCGTTTTAACAAAGTTCACCCACTATTTGTACTATACTACTATTTTGTAAAACTATTTTTATAGAATAATGTAATAGATTGTCCGCACGTGTAAAATAGGCGAGTAATGTTGAGGACTATCTATTTATCATCTCAAAGTTGATGTGACTTTTAAAATTACTATTATTAAAACTCAATAATAATTCATTCATAATCTGTTAATAATTTTAAAAGCTACGTAAGTTCTGGGAAGATAAAAAATAGAATAAAAAGATAGTTCATAACATTACTCAAAATAGGACACAAGATTGCTCATTTTTGGGCTCGTCCTTTGCGCCTTATTTTGTTTTTGTTGCTGAGATGTTGAGGAACGAAAAGGGTCGAGTGTTGATCAAATCCGAGGATGGGATAACTTTTAAGTGATAGGTGGATAACCTTTTTTGGTCCATATATGCAGCGGTGGACATTTTTTGGTTTTTGTAAGTAATTTTATGGGCTTACAAAGTAGAGGATAATCTCATAGAAATTATGATGCGAATTTATGCACTTACAACTGTTACAACACTTCTACACAGTTGATCTACCTTATTAACTCCCAGAACATGTCAGAATCTCTTCACCTAGACTACTGAAATATCACACGGCAGTGGGAAATGAAAAAGAGGGTTGCCAGTTACCTGGATTCAATTCCATAAGTTTCAGAGGCTCTTAGGAATGAGCGGCGCCACCAAATCTGGAAGGATTTGCTTAGATTAGGGCATTCAGTGCCATGCTTGGAGAAACACCGAAACCATTCCATAAACAGCTGATACTGATGCTTCAAAGGAAGTGTAAGGAGTGTCTGACCCATAGCTTCCTCCAATGCCTTCATGTCAAGGCCTTTTCTGCATCTCTGCAGCCAACCAAAGTCCAACAGCATTGGACCAAACCATGCCAGGAGAAGCCCTGATCTTGATTCCGATCGGCAGTGCATTTTTCTGGTCCCCATTGCAATGAATAGAAGTGCTGAAACCCTGCTGAGCTCGTACCTCACCATTGGAGATGCATTCTCATGCATCTTAAGCAGTTCTCCCTGATTTGCCCAAATATCCACAAACTCCTCAGCCATTTGCCGGTCAAGCAGGATTTCTAGCAACCAGTTGATGTTATCGACTTGTCTTGAGATGCGTTCAATCAAGGGCCTATCCTTTTCCTTCTTAGCCAATTTCTCATGGAGGACAGTGCCAGAGGCCTCCTCAAACAAGCTGACAAGTGAACTCAGACATGACTGGCAAGCAATGTAAAGATCTTCCTCATTGAGATCAGACTGGTCCTTCTCATAGACTGAACTTTTGCACAGGAGACCCTTGACTAATGACTTTAGCTCATTCCTAGCGTTGGCATGAGTACAACTGGTGATAGACCAAACAAGCTGTCTGGCTAAATGTTGTTGGGAATCTACTGAGTCACGACAGTACAGTCTAGCCATAATATCTCTAGTTGTAGCATCATCAAACTTAATTTTTGTAAACAGGACCCTCAATTTATCCTCTTCTTCCTCAGTCCAAGGAACAGCTTCAAGGTACTTTAAACAGGACAAAACTCCATTGCTGAACATGATACCTGCTGATACCTAGTAAGAATAAGAGAAGACTTATTAGTTGAAGAAGCACACAACTGTTATTACGTATATTATAGTTGATATTTTGGAGAAGCTTTCTTAACGCCATACTTTTAAAGACCTACAACCCCATTTTTCCCCACTCTCTCTCTCTCCATTTACTTTCTTGTCCCCCTTCAAACAGATCCATTAAGTTGAAAAAAAAATCTAATTCTCAATAACAAAATTTTACAATCTATTAGTAATTTTCCCCACCAGATACTATGAGTATTTCATGAATTTCATGCTAGTAGTAAGTTTGAAAAAGTCTTAATGCAACTTCCATTGCTCTCATTCTGAAGAAATCAAGGGCTATTGATCTTAAGGACTTTCGACTTATTAATAGTGTAGTTTACAAGATTAATGCCAAAGTCCTAACCAATAGGTTGACAAGAGTTGTGGAAAAGACTATTTTGAAGCCCCAGAATGTTAGAGGTAGTAAAAATCCTTGATGCCATGCTCATAGCAAATGAATGTCTGGATAGTAGGATCAGATTTAGTGAGTCATGGGTGCTTTAAAATTAGGATATTGAGAAGTCCTATAATTATTTGGTCCATTTTCTGACATCTATTTGATATTTGACATCCGATGAAGAAATAAGGTTCAATAATTGTCAAGCTAAATTTTTTCATCCACTCTTCAGTCTTCATAGACACCAGTAAGGGCCGTGCAGCTTGGTTCAGGCTGGCTGGTCAAAGGACCAAATTAATACCAAACTAACCTAGATAGTTTCTCAAACAAACAACCCAGCAATGAACCAGTATACATGTTGAACAAAGCCAAAAATGAAAGTAACCCGCTGACAAGTTGATTTTGAAGCCAAAGGAATACCATTGTACGCTTTGTGACAATGCAAAAATAAAATTCTACTTGGATTTTGGAAAGTTTGATACTCATAAAACTACTAATACTGGAAATCATAATGGCATGAAACATGTAATTTGCAGGTGTATAATCCAAAGTAACAAAGTTTTCATCTAAATCCCAAATATGATACATTCCAAAATAAGTTCCACAAAACACTCTTAATAGATACAAAAGAAGAAGAAAAAAACCACTAACTATAACAAATTTTGTAGTGAAGCATAAGCATATAGAGATAGAATTGTAGCTCTTCTAAGTATGAAATAAAATGTTTAATGGTCGCCTGCCCCTACACCTCTCTTTATTACTACCTAACACAAGGACCAGGTGCAGATAGTTTCATAACCACCTTGAGACCCTTTAAAGACAATGAAAAAGTGTATAGATGAAAGAGACCTTGTTTATGGTTTGAAAATGAATTGAAAGGAAAGATGAATCCAGAAAGAACAGCAGACAAACAGAAAGAATTTGGAATGCTTGGTTTATGTGAATATAACCTTGGACTTTATCCAGCTGGCTTAAAGATATGGTAAACTAGTCAGAATCTAGGATTTCTTTAATTCTTCAGAATACCAACTCAAAAAAGATTATACAGCTTCAGAAGGACTACTCCTCTGGTTATTTTCTCCGGACATACTAGCCCTTCTAAATTCTTTCCGTCGGTTCCTCCGAAACTGTCTTTTGTGCTGCTTTAGGCATTTCTGCTTCTCTTCTTTTATTAGCTTTTGTTTTTACTTGTAGGTTTCTCTTCCTTCTTATTTCTATTATTTCCTCCCATAAAGTTTTACAGACACACTCGCACGCATGATGTGCATCAGCTCCAGCATTTTTTTTTTAATAAGTAAATTAACAAATACACGCCAGTTAGGGGTCAAACCTACAACAGATTCATCTACTATAATATCATGGGACAAGTTCAAAATACTGGTGGAAGTGTTTTCATTGACCATAATCCATCTCAATACAAAATTTTGCACAAATTTTCACATAAAATGAAAAATCTAAATTACATAACTCCTGACAAAATCTAAATCTTGTACTAAAACCTGATCAAATATGGAACATGTCCCAGATGTCATAATTTTAATTTGTTACATATATAACCAGACACCATATAACTGGAGACCACGATACATCAATAGGTCTTGGTAGTTTTTTTAGTTCTCAACCTCTTACTTTCATTTGGTTTTTGTTTTTCTATCTTTCTACAACTACCTTGTACATGATACAAATGGACCTTTTCCCAATAATGTGAATATGTGATCCCTAAGAAAGAAAGAAATGTATCACCTAAAAGTTCCATTATTGTCCTTATTGTCTGCTTGCAATGGCTTTCCCAGAGCACATAAAGCACCCACTTGTCCACCAAAATATTGGACTCAACTAAAGGGACTCGTTGAGTCAAAACTAGTAGAATGTAACTAAATTTGGCAACTAAGTGGTGAATAAGACAGGCCGCACATGGTGCTGCAACCAAGCACCTGGTTAAAATGTTTTTTGGTGGACCGCTATTTGCGTAGTCATTAGCCAAAAAAAAAAAATCTTTTTTTTTTTTTTGATGAGTCATTAGCCAAAAAAAAAATCTCAATTATCAAATTTATAAAAATAAAAATGACGCATTTTGAAGGGGACTTTCTTCTTATGAATTGCACTTCTACCCAAAGACATAAGACATTTCCGGACACAACAATCCCACTCAAATGCAAATATTCCAATTCATCAAAATTGCAGCCACCCTATTCCACCTATAAATACTATTTCAAGCAACACGCATATAGTCTAACTCAAACCACAAGTATTCCAATTTTACATACCATCAAGATACCCCGACACATATCAACCAAAGAAAAACTTCAATCACACAAAGCGCAAGAATTTCCAAGAAATCCCCTCTCAGGCATTACTACAAGCACAAGAACCCGCAAGAAACAACAATTCCAACAAAAGCCAGAAACAGAAACTTCAAACTATGATAAAAGCTCAAAATAAAGAAAACCCAAATGCCACAAACCTCCAGTATATCGATGCACCGATACGCACCGATCTTCAAGAGCCGCCTTGGAATATCGTCCTCGAACATCAGCTCGATGGTCTCCCTAAACACCCCAAGATTCTCCACCTCCGGGACCTCAATCCTGCACATTTTCGCCCCGGAAGACGACCCGCTCAAATTCCTCTTATACTCCTCGATCAAAGCCCCGAACACATCTGAACTCGCGCTCAGAACCTCCGAGTTCAGCTCCAAGACCAAGCCCCCACCTCTCTTCCCTCTCAAGTTCAACCTCACGTCGAAAACACCCTCGTTCTCGGCACACCCGGAGCTCGAGGGCGAGACCGCCGGCGGGGCTCGAAAGCTCTGGGATTTGGAACGAGGTGTGGAGGACTCAACAGCTACAGGGGTATCTTCTTGGACGGAATGGACGGTGGGATCGGAGTCGATGGGGGAGACCCGTCCAGGGGACAGGATTCGACGCGGGTCGATCCGGGTCCGACCCACGAAGCCAAGCCCGGATTTGGAGCTCTGGGGCGAGTTGGGGACCGAGTTGGTGCTGGGTTTTGACAAGGTCTCGGACTTGGTGGGAAGAGACTTCGCGCGCGCGAGAGAGAGGCTTTCTGGACTTGACGGCGGAACTGCGAATGAGCAACACCATGATCGGCGGCGGACCGTGCCCTCCCGACGGGACCCGTGTTTCCGGCGGACGGAAGGGTCCATTTCGGGGTGAGTCGGATCGCGAGCAAGGACTGACTCAGAGCACGAGCACAAGGAAGAGAGAGAGTGCGTGTGTGTCAGTTTGTGTTTGTATGAGAGTGAGTGAAACCATGAAAATGTTTACAGCATTGTTGCTCTCCACAGAGTGAAAGCGAGAGAGAGAGAGAATATGAAAGTGGTCTTGGTTTTCTTGGGAATCGTGAAGGGTTTTTGGAATTTAGTTCGGTAACGTTAGTTTTCGGAAAATTACATGTACGTACTCAACTGCCACTCCAATTATATCGAAACAGGTATTTCAAACGGTAGGGATCAGTCGAATGAAATAAAAATTATTAGTTTTCATCTAAAAAAAATTATCATTAATTTTTTTTAATTAAAATGATCCTTAGAAAATTGCAATGCATTCTTTTTCTTCACAAAAAGATTCATAAAAATATATATATATATATGTTGTTATAAATTCAAAGAAAAAAGCAATTTATTTTATTTTTTTATTTATTTTTAAATTTTGTGGGTCACGGGTTACCAATTGTAACTTTTTTCTCAATCTTTTTATAAGGATATTTTTAGCCCTTTTGGGTACGAAGGAGGTGACATTGCAATTTTCTAATCATTTAGAGGACAATTTGAGAAAATTAAATTGCATGATAGATCGAGAGAAGGACATGTACTTTTCCCTTTTGTTTTTATTTGCTTGCTATAAATGAGTAATGGTATGTTTGGATGCAAGTTTGAGCGGCTTAACACTTAAAAATTTGTTTAATAAAAAAAATATTTATTTGGTAAAAAAAATTAAAAGCATTTTTAAATATCTAAAAATGGCCAAAAACATGTTTTTAACAAAAACTTAAAAATAAAGCTTTTGCTAATAAGCATTTTTTTACTTAAAAGCTTTATTTATCTTACCCAATTCCAAACAGCCTTTAAGCATTTAAATTAATGAGATTGTCTTAAATTCAATGATAATTTTAAAAATTACAGAAGATTTTATAAAAATTCTAGTCCTCCTTATATTATAAGTTACTCGTGGGAAGTAGGTAATTTATTTTTTTGGTCTCTTGAGCAATGATTGTGGGGAGAAAATAAATTGGTGTACTTTTGAGCTTTTGAATCTTTGATTGCCTCTTGGCATGGGAAAGGCATCGGTCCCGGTTGTTTGGGTCTCGTGCTTCAAACTATTCTTTGATGTTCCCTTTTCTCCTTTCTCATATTAAATATGAAAAAAAAAAAAGAAGAAGAAAAAATTATTCTTTGATGTGAAAAGTTAGAATTAATTGGCTTAAAATAATGGTATAACAGGGTGGTTAGGAGAAGCAATCCTAATTGGAAAAGTGATGACACTGATTAATTTACAACAAATTGATGATGTCAAATCCTTAACCAATTCGGATTTGAATAATATTGGTGTGAAGTTATCATCAATTACAAAAGATTTCATGTGTTTTTGCTCTAATTAATTATTATTAATAAAAGGTTAATGAAAATTGTAAGGAAAAAATATACTTTAGCCTCCCAAACTATTGCCCATTTTACAATCATGCCTCAAAATTTTAAAAAGTGACATTAACACCTCATATAAATACTATCATTGTGTGTTAAATTAGATATTTTTGCAATTTTCTTTTCAGAATATCCATAAATTTATTAAAATTATTAAAAATTAAAACGTCAAAAAGGGGTGCCCATTTCATATTAGCCCCTTAATATTTTCTTTTTCAAATGATTATTTTTATATATATAAATTTTTATTTATTAATAACTTCAATAGCATTTTGAGGTGAAAACAAAAATCAGGGCCTGATGTCAGTTTGTACAATTTAGAGGTATAAGTACAAAATAAATGATAGTTCAGGGACAAAAATATATTTTTCCCAAAGTTTAAATTCTTCTATCCTAAATTAGGCACTTAATGTCTACGAAA
Organism: Carpinus viminea; assembly: GCA_013348765.1. Taxonomy (NCBI): domain Eukaryota; kingdom Viridiplantae; phylum Streptophyta; class Magnoliopsida; order Fagales; family Betulaceae; genus Carpinus; species Carpinus viminea. The sequence goes on from CP054667.1 coordinate 17,109,256, forward strand.
TATAGTGAGTCCTTACGTTTCATTATATATTCATGAAGATGTTAAGCACTCCATAGTATCTTTTAATCATATAATAACTTTTCATAAAATTTAATAAATTAAAATTATGAGTTTTAAGTTAAAATTTTAATAATGTTCCTTGCGTGCATCATCTTCATGATGCAATAGAATGATGCTATTCTCTAGCATGTTTTTATTCTAATTTGTCTTCATATCTTGCTTTATGATTTTTCGTCATAAGCTATGGATTTTGCTATTCTTAGCCAATGTCTATGCTTCAATTGGCCCAAATCAATGCTTAAAAGTGCGCAAATAAGTCATATTTTTTTATGATATAATTGATCGTACAGTTGCTTTCAAACACTGAATACATGGAAGTTGAGAGGGAAGAAAATGAGATCGCGTTGAATCAGAATAATAAAATAGCATATCGATTACTTGTCATGATTCTTTTTGTACAATAATCAAGCTAGGACTATTGTATACAATTAATCAGGTGTCATCGGGTAATTGGGCGTGACCGTTATTTCTTGTCATACAAAAGTGCATGTTCAATGCATGACAAACTAAGAGCATTGCCTACTTTTTCACCCAAAATTAGGGGAAACTTAGAAGTGGCTCTTGCTAGCTAGGATCTTGTTCACAATTATAAAAAGTCCACTTCCTTACTACTTAGAGACAATCAAGAGAGGAAAAGAACATATCAGCTTTTGTTTTTATTCCACGAAGGGTTTCCCCAAATGAGATTTTGGTATCTCCATTCCAAGTCCAACGATTAGATTTTTCAGTGGGGGAGACTTTCAAGGAGAAACATGCATGTCAATTTCTAGATGTAAAAGTTGTCGGCATATATAGTTCTAAAGCATACAAACTTCCCGTTGAAAACGAGTGGAAAATGAATATATATATATATATATATATATGGAGGTTGCAGTCTTATGTGAATATCGTTAGAAATGGAAGAATTGTCCCTATAAAGTAAATTAAAATTTTATCCCCTTAACACTTTAGCCCTTATAAAACTCAGGCAGCCCAAAAGCCCAAGTAAATTAAAACAAATGGCGTATTACACTACTTTTTACCTATCAGGCTACCACAAATTTTTTTTTTCCTTGTTTATTGTTGTTGGATGCTACGACGCCTTGATTCTGATATGTGAAGCCTGTGATGAAAGTTTTTATGTCGTCTGAGTACGTAGTGAACCGTCTTCCGTAGGCCGTAACTTCATTATATTTTATTATTATTATTTTATTTCTACCCCCTATTAAGATAAATTCTTCATGTCAAAAAAAAATTAAGATAAATTCTTGAATCCCTCACTCGATAGAAAAATGTCATGATTTAATTCATAATATTGTTATTTTATAGAGTTGGACTATCTGATGATATTAATAAAAGCCTGAAATTTTAAACTAAATAAATGGTTGTGCATGGAACAATTTTATTGTTTAGATTTATTTCCTTATGAAATTCATTACACGAATGTATGGACCTTTTTGGTTTTTTTTTTTTTGACATGTCTACACAAGGGTAGGGAGGAGGATTGATTCAAACTCATGTGGTTCCTTCGAAGGTATAATACCTCTTACTATTTAACATACTTTTTGTTATAAGAATTAAAAGGCGACTAAAATATAAGGAAAGTTTTTAATATGGAAAATTATATTTGTCCCTATGAAGTTTTGGGTCTGAACTCTCATTTATTTTTCCCTTAGCTCTCCAAATTATTCCTTGTTACTGCTAAAGAATAATTTCATATTACTTATGGACAAGATCTTAAACATGTTTATAAGAAGTGGACAACACTTTCTAATTAAATTGATTTGAGCCGGTTTTATAATATGAGTTAAGCTCATGAATTTTTTTGCTATTAAAATCTACCACAGAATGAATGGAACTCACATTACTTATCCTATGACAAGGACCACGAATCTCTTCAGTTATCTCTTAATTTGCTTTTAAAATTACTAAAACGATCCAATTTTAGACGTTAAATTGACTTAAACTAATAACCTTATCCTTATAGGTCCAAAAATTCAACAAAGAAAGAAAGAAAGAAGGGTTAACAGGTGGTTTAGCCACAGCCACACAAACCCTTAGATTTCGTTTGGCCCGGTTTGGGTAATCAAGCTAGCTAGCTAGCTAGCTAGTGCGGGTGACGGTGAGAATTAACAAAACCCAAACCGACAAAGAGCGATCCCAAACACACACGTGTACGCTGAACCCACCAAACACCTTATAGAAATTCCTACAATTAATAGACAACACTGCGCGCGTGGCATGCAGTAATTGTCTCCCAGTACCACACGCAAGTGTCGGCCCGACCAAAGCCCCCTCAATTTCTTTCTATTCCGGGGAAGCCACCTCGTGCTGTTTGACCCTGGGACTGGGAGTTTCCAGAATTGGGACAGGTAATCACCACCCGCCACGTTTCTAATGAGACCATCCCCGGCGCGCCACGCACACAGATCGCATCGGTCCTAGGTTGACACGTTACGCACATTTCGTGGTCACCGCTCCATCCCTCAACAATATAAATGCAGAGGTCGTGGTTTGTTTTCGTCGCTAAATAATGGAAGGAGCAGTGCTGCCGGCGGCGGGGATTGCCAGGAAATCGTCGATAGAAAGCGAGCCAAGAACTTTGGGGATTCATCAAATCCAATATGCAAGGGTAAGTGTATTTACCAACATAAATTTCTTCCGAACTGGATCTTAGTTATTAACGTTTATTTAATAAACTAGTGCATGTACGTGATTAATAATATATTTATATATAATTTGCACGTGCTCAGCCGTGCTCAAAAGATAGTTTTGGAGGAATTTTTTGTGATGAATTTTGATGGAGGATGTTATTTTGGTGATAGGAGGCAGCGGAGCATGTGATGAATACTAGGAGCATAGAAGAAGCAATGAGTATTTTCACCAAGGTAATTAAACTTTTGATAACTATTTTTGTGTTTTCTTTTATTGATTTCAATTATATTTTTGTTGGGTATAAAATATACTATGGGAAATCTCAACCATTATCTGAATGTGGACAACCGGCCACACTATTATTTCTAAACTACCTCCGACTATTTATCAAGGTGCAACATGGATAGAACAGTTACATAAATTCCAATAAAATGAATCGATCAAATCCTTCTAAAAACAAGATCGGAGCTCATGCTATATTTTGACTACACAGAAAAACATGCAAACTTAAGCATCCAAGTGTTTTTGGCCAAGGTTGGGTCTTTTGACGCTCTTGTTATTTTGTAGGTAATCCATTGCCGTTTAAGCCGTACCAAAAACTGCATCAACATTTATGTTTGCATGTGATAGAGAGAAGGGGTGGTTTCTTGCATAATAAATTGCTAGATAAATGTTAGAAATTATATTTTTATCTTTTAATTATTTGGAAATGTTAATATGATAATTTTAACTATTCTTTGATTTTTTATTTTTTATTTTTTGATATTTTTAACTACTGATGTTTGTTGAAACTGCAACGAGACTACTATAAAATAAAAATATAGTTTTTAACATCATTTAAAAAGCTAAGCATGGATGAGGTAATTGTTGCATATGCATGCATGATAGATCGATCTCTATGCTCATTATGAAGCAAAATCCTTTCCCATATGCACCATTAGTTTGAGGTGTGGGCAGCCATTTGGTTGTTTGACGCATGAAGATCTGCAAGAAGAAGGGCTCCATTTCTTCAATTTTTCATGGGTTTTGTAAATACATAAATAAGAATTTGCAATTGACTTTGAGAATTTTCTAAGTAGCATTTAGACGCATTACTTTGAACTTTGAAGAGATAAAACTACATGCAATGTATATAGATTTGATAGTTATAATTATTATTACCACTGACATTACACTCTGAAATTAAGTTCTAGTTATCAATATATATGTTTCACAAACAGCAAAACTTAGATTTATAAGCTATTAATTAAGCTTCTAAAGATGCATATATTGTCCCAAAGTAAATTGATTTATTGTCTATAACGTGCACAAGAAGCTGAAGACATTTTCTAATATTTACTCTCGTTTCTTCCTTTCATTCGATTATTTTTTTTTGGATAAAAATTGATTGCTTGAACGGATGTTATTGAAACTAGTGGCTCATATTCTCAGGTATAAAGAGTACTACTGGAATACTAGTGGATGCTATGTAGTCACTTTGTCGAACTACGTAAATCTGTATTTTAATTTTTCTTTTTTTACACTATTTTTTATTCTATATTATTCATTGTTGTGTACGGTAATAATAGATAGTTTAAATGGTTAGCAGGGATTAGAGCCAATTGGTGGTGTTGCAAGGGATACTGGGAATACAACGATGGATACAGAGCTCGACTTTGCAGGAGGAGACCATCTACGATTACAAGAACCAAGGGATGTAGCATCAGCACCTTTCTAGTCATTTTGCTTACTATATTCCATTTATATATATATATATATATATATATATATATAGTATGTGTACAGGATGGAATTTTGCCCTTCCATCGTTATGCTTGATTTGTTCTTTCATGAATTTTTTTTAAGACTTTTATGAGTTCTTAAAAAAAAAAAAAAATTCCCTTTCATTATTATGGAAAGTTGGAAACTGCACATCCTCAAAAGAGTACTTATTCCTTTTGGGATATTTCAAATGAGAAAGTATTTTTAATAGACTGTTATATTACTGCTATATAACTATATATAACTATGATAACGTGGTAATTATGATATGTTTGAGAGTGTGTTTTTTTTTATAAATAATTTGTATTTTTAAGCCAAATCGTAATTTTGAAGTGTTTGAGATTGCAATTTTAAAAATGCAAATTTTAAAATCATGAAAAAATCTGTGATTTCAATAAATTGACTAGAGGGAACTTATTTGAAAAGGTGCAAATATTTACCTACTTGGCTTGAAATCGCAATTATATGCTAATGTTATTTAAATATTCAATTGATAAAAAAGTACTTCTTAACATGTTTTATCAAATGAATGTGCGATTTAAAAAAATAGCAATTTTAAAAATAGAAATTTTAAAAAATATAATTTTTAAAATCATACTTATTGAAATCGCACTTTTAAACGGGTCTTAAATCAACAAGAGGATTGTAAAAAGGCAAAATAAATGACGAATTTTTGTTAGTATATTATTCTAATTGTATGATAATCGTGTATAGCAGATAATCTCTAGCATTACGTTAAAATAAAACCAGCCTCAATACAAATATTACAGCGAGCCAAAGAGCGGGTGCGGTCTACTCCACATAGCCAAGTCTGGTCAAAGCCCAAGTTGAAGCTGCTCGTGCCAATACTCTCTAACCAGTTTCTTTAGAACAGGAAATGAGAAAGGACAAGAAATATAGATTTGATTAGATTACACATATGAGAATTGACACACACACATACACAAAAAAAGGGTGGGTCCAATAATTTCTTGCACAGTCTTTCTTTACAACTTATGTTGATCATCCAAAAAAAAAAAAACTCAGAAGAGTGCCATGCATGCATGTCACCATCAAGAAAATATTTGAGTTTCTTACTAATAATAATCTAATCTAGCATGCAAGTGAAATGGTGAAGTTTTTAGGTTTTTTTTTTTTAATTATTTATTTTACATTTTTAATTGTATTTTACTTTGCTAAATCAATGGCAAACATTTTACGTCAAAACAAAGAGAAATCTCATAAATTAAAATACAGAACCAATCGCCCAAATGAGGGATCCGATATGAAAGAGTACACCAATTAGGTTAGCCACAAGATCTTATAACATTGTCCTTGTAGACTTGAGCAACTATTAGAGAAGAGGAGAAAAATTAATTCTATTTACAAAAGGCAATCAAACACTTACAAAGTCACTAAGCTTTGTTTACTTCCATTTAATATAGGGATACAAAAATTCATCAAAATCCAAAGGCACCAAAATTTCTTAAATAATTAAGTTTCAATTAAGCAGATTTCAGGGTAAAAGGAAATTGGATCCATTACAGCACGAAAATAGAGTGCAGGTGGTTCAGCATTTCCATGATTGAGATTCTGCAAAATTCAGAAACTAATTATACAAAAGTAAAGCTGGAAATTTCAAAGAAAATCTCCAACTAAATAGAGAATAATACAGCATTCAAGGAAGACATTCAGAAATTTTACAGCATAGATGGAAAGAATGCAATGGCTTTAAAGTTTGGGAAAATTATATTTTACCTCCCAAAGTTTGAGCCGATTTTCAATTTGACTCCCAATGTTTTAATTTTTACAATGCACGCCACCAATGTTTAAATTTTTTCAATTCGACCTATCAGTTAGTCACTACCTTCTTCTCTGACGGAAATGTAATCACGTGACCCATACATGATTACTTAAGCTTATTCGTTCCCCAAAATACCCCAACCACATGCTTATTCCTTACCAACACCCAAGCTCACAACATAACTCAAGTTAGCTCACCATCACCAATATGCAACTCACCTAGCCTCAATTAGAGCAACTAGGGTTTTTGCGTTGAAGAAAGAAAGCAAGCCTGTTTAAGGGTAGACGCAGATGCGAGTGAGAGTGAATCTAGGGTTCTTGAGCTAAAGGAAAAACGATGTAGTCTACCTCAAGTCTTGGTGCATCACTTGGTTCCACTCAGAGCGGAGCTTCATCTTCACCTTAGTGGCTTTGTTACTCTGAGCAGGCCGATCATTGTAAAAACAGCTCAAACATAGAAAAATTTTGGGAGGAGGCTCATGTGTTGCAAAAATTATAAGTCAAGATCTATATTTTAAATTTTTATTGTGGCCTTTGTGTTTATGATGAGTATTGAGAATTTCTTTTTTCTTTTTTTTTTTAAATTTTTTTTATATATCAATATCATATTAACTCATAATTTATTATACATTTTTAATTTTTTTATTGTTTAGTGTTCTAATTTTCATTGTGGGCTCTGTGTTTACGATGAGTATTGACAATTTTTTGTTCATTTTTTTTTATCAATACCGTATCAACCCATACTTTATTATACATTTTTAATTTTTTATTGTTTAGGGTTCTAATTTTTGTTGTGGGGTCTGTATTTAGGATGAGCATTGAGAATTTCTTGTTTATTTTTTATGAACTTAGATGATGATATGAATAATCTTCTGCCTTTGGAAGTGAACTTAGATGATGATATAAATGGCTGGATTATTTCCCTTTTTTGCAACCAATGTTCTTTATTCTTATTTGTTAATATTATTTTAATTTTCTTGATGACTCAACCATTGTTTTTTTAGCCTTTCTCTTTTCTCTCAGGCACCCTAAAGTTAAAACTATATATATATTTCTGGTTTTCATTGTGAATATCTTTTTCCCTATTAAAAAACAGACTTCTACTCAATGACATATATGACTCAAGGTTGTAATTGCAGTTAGTTGAAGATATGGCCTATATTGATCTAGCTAATATAAAGCCTATGTCTGCTCTGTCAACCAATATTTTTCAACCTCCTTCTTCCCCAGCTTCTTTTCCAGAAAATGCATGAGTATTGTGCTGAAAAGTTCATTAGGAACTAATAGTTTCTATGTATTTAAGTTGGCGATTAATATTTGGGGATAAGTTTTCACTTACCTCTCATGAACTTACGTACCTTTTGCAAACACTCTCCAATATTCAAAGTCTCTCACTTCGGTATATTGAACTTTTATTTCGTACCCAATACCCCCTACCGTTAATATTGCAATTAAATTAAACAGTAAAATGAATAAAAGACCTTTATACCCCTAAAAATTTTAAAATTCTAAAAGACCTAATCAAGAGTTTTTTTTTTTTTTTAAATTTTTAATAAAAAAATAGTATTTTAGTAATTTCACACCCCCTCTGTTAGGATTTAATAGAAAATCCTAACGAAATGGGTAAAGTGGAATGAAATCAAAGTTCGAAACACCAAAATGAGAGATTTTGAATATTGGGGAGGTGTATGCAAAAAGTGCGTAAGTTCGTGAAAGTTAAGTGAAGTTTTCCCAAATATTTGTTTACTATTTTATAGATTAATCAAGATTGTGGTTTATTTGAATGGCTTGATTCTAAGTTGTGTGACAATAGTAAAAGGGTTGCAAGTTGGTTATGGCGAAGGCACGAAAACTTGTTGTCAAAAGCAAAACAATGTGAAAACATGGTTGAAGTTGAAGTTGGGAAGGTAAAGGTAGATAGGGCTGAAAATTTAAAATCGCTAACCGCTTTTCTAACCATTATAACTGCTAACTGTTAACCGTTTTTTAAAGTAATTATCAAAAACCACTAACTGCTTTTTAAATATATATATGACAATAAGTCCTTGCAATATAGTGGTAATTATTTGTATGTTGTATTTAATGCTTTGTTAAAAATATTGGTAATTGTTGCATTTTTTTAATGTTAATTACTTTTGGACTCCTTCAATATGAGATTCTTTTGTAGCAATTCGGCCCAATTTGTAGTATATACCAATTTTTGATTACCCGTGCAGGACCGACGGGTCTTGGGTATAATTTTTTTAACATCCCAAGTACCCGCCCATCCCTGCACCCTCTAACCCCAAAACCTTAAAAACCCTAACCTTGCCACCGCACGCACTTCACCTTGCACCACTCAGCCTCCTTTTCTATAGTCACTCCTCCACACACTTCTAGAGCACTGATCATCCAGCCTCTAGGTTTCTCTCTCTAAATCTCTTTCATTCTCTCTCTTTATGTGTCTATCTCTCTCAGCCTCTTTGTTACAAAAATGCCAAACAAATAATTCTCACCCCACCCCATCCATCCCGCTCCGCACCTCAAAACCTGAGACCCGGCGGATTCTATTTACAGAAGCTGGGTAGAATCTGCTGGGTCTCAAGTATGATTTTATTTTAATACCCGCATGGCCGCATGTTGCACGCTGGGTGTCTAAAATGGCCAATACCCAACACACAGGCCTTGATAACTGGAATTCGATGAGAAAGGGATACAAAAATTGATCAAAAGTCAATGCCATCAAAATTCCATATATATGACAAGTTTCAATCCAAAAATTTCACTGAAGAAGAAAATTGAATCAATTACACATGATACAATCATATACTGGTTTCCAATAGTTTTTCTAACAGGACTTTATGACGAAAGTATCCAAGAATCATAACTCCGTGAAGACATGCTAGCAAACAGCAGAGACCAGGAAGGAACAGCACGCTCTCTTTCAATGCTGAATCTTGCATGTCCATGGCTTTATCTGAAGAATATATCGGTTTCAGACGAAACAAAAGATGTAAAGAACCACAAGCAGCTGAATGCTTCGGATCACTAACCAAGGTGAAATACGTAGCAATCACAATTGCACCCCGCAAACATGGTCTCTGTAGCTATTTTGATGTCCGAGTCCTTTCCATTGGAGTTACTCTGTACAGTGTGTGCTTCCCCAATGATGGTTAGGATGGCTATGTATCTCCTCCAACCAAGCTAATTGCCCACCGGCCAGCAGTCTCATATTACATGAAACAAGGGGAAAAAAGAATAGTGAAAAAGAATAACCCTGCTGAGGTATGCTAATCTGCCGATAAAGTTACAAATTCCTCACACCAAGAAAAAAAAAACAGGCCAGAAACTCTCAAGCCAAGAAAACTCTCAAGCCATCCCACAATGAACCAAATGCCCTGACATCACACAGTGACGTGCAATTAAATGTAAGTGCATGCACTGGGCTGGCTTTGTCAAACGGAAACAACCATTTAACTGATAAGATTTCCTTTTCACAATATTCCATTCAAAACCCTCTGATAATAATCATACTGCCGCGTCCGCCATGCATCTAAGCTGCTGCTTATTAGGGATAGCACCAAGGACACACATTGCTGCAAGAAAGCAATAGATAACAATATGAAACCATGCAATGAAATGCTGAACAGTAGAGAGAGGTTATGAGATTAACATCAAACCTCTTCCGTTAAACTTAAATGGAATCGTTTTCTTAGGTTCTGTATTGTCCGTGGACCACCTTTAAAGCAAGGGAAATCGGAATCCTGATCAAAACATAAAAGAATAACACCTTTAGTCAACCAGGTATCATCAAACCAGACGCTGATAATTATTTATCTACTTCCTCTATCTTATCGCCTGAATGACCACACTATCATGCACCTTGGTGTTTAAAGCATGGTCTAAAGTTGGTTAAAAAGTTAGTTAAAAGGTTTCCAATTTGAGGTGGCCTTCCAATTAATACTAAACGCTCATCTCACGTAATATGAATACGCAATAATCGCACTTTAAGCCAAGCCTACGAATTGAGCCCAAGGATAACTGCACATGTACAATAGGTTACATAATGTGTATGCTTCATGGCCAAGAAATAATAAAAAGACGCACATGCATAGCTTGTTTAGTTGAGCCTCAAGGCATTTCCAGAATGCCTCACCATCAAGCCTCAAAAGAGCCTTGCAAATGATGTGTAGTGAGACCAATATGTATTGTATTCATGTTCACGCAGCATATGATATTTGTCAAAAACTTTTAAAATAATTTATAATTTCTCTTTTTAATGAATATAGATTATTTTCAATTAAGAGGATGGATTATATTATTATTACCATCATCATCATCATCATATCGTAGGTCAAAGATAATGCATAAGCATGATGAAATTGTTAGGAAGGCTCCTCTATTTTTCTCTGCAGTATAACTGTATAAACCAAATGGCCCTTCTCAAGACACATATTGGTTGTCACTTAAAGATAATGTCCCCATTGCATTATAGGCAAATTTTATTGAAATATAATCCAGATATTATTAATACCAACTTCTAGTCACACAGGTGAAGATTTCGGCCCCAAACCCTACACTATGACAATTATAAACTTATAGAGACAACACCCTTCTTCTGCAGGCATAAAGTCACTGAAGAAATCACCCTTTTTCGGATCAAACAGAGCTCAGCATGATAGTTATGAATCACTGAAATGGTCTCAGCCATCTGAGGCTGTCTCAGACAACCTTAAAACCATCTAAGGTTGTCTAATTGGTCTCAGTCATATAAGGTTGTCCAGGACAACATTATACGGCCAAATTGAGTTCAAACCAGATACGGATGACGGCATGGTGAAAACATGGGTCAGGTCAAAGATGAGTTTTAAACTGATCATCCATACAACTACTAGACCCCACCAGAGGACTACATGTTATTAAAATACAAGCCCTTGGGCCCAGAAATCAAAGAATAAAGGTTTGTACAGAAAGAGTAAATAGTAGATGAAATGGTTTTACCTGCAACATTTCAACAAGAAGAATAATGCGCTCAGCATGCTTACGACATGTAAGAAAGCCTTGAATGCATAAAACCTGAATTTTTTGAAGGGCAAAGAACATAAGTGAAATTTAACCCTAAGAATATGGTAAGTTTATTCAAAGCCTTCAAAAAGTCGAAAAAGAAGAAGGAAAAAAGGAAAATTTTTTATCAGGACCTTAAAATAATCAAAGAACTCGCTTGGAACTCCCTCAGCATCAGAATCCATGACCTATAAATATTCCACAACTATTGAGTAGAAAGCTAAATTTATAAAAAATCAAGATGCTAAATAGTTAGCTTGACAAATATTGTTACAATTAACATTAAAAAAAAAAAAAAAAAACTAAAAGAATGTGAGCCTCACAACATCACTTCCTTACTTCAAGAAGTTCGCGGTTTAATTTGAAAGGTGCACTCTCAAAATTGACGCCACCAGGTGAATTGGAGAGCATGAAGCCAAAATCAATATGTATGATATGACCTTCTTCATCCAATAAGAGGTTCCCATTGTGCCGATCTTTCACCTGATGAGAAGCAAGTACAAAACAAACCACTTAATTGAGCATGTGCTGTAGAAGTTGCCTCACTGTGCCAAACCAACTATATTTTCAACCAAAACACATTTCAATCTGTCTATGGATACACTTCTGTATGTCATTTTTTGGTCCAAAGAATCAAGGGTTATGTGACCAGTTGGCTGCTAGAGTCAAATGCAGTGTATGTAAAAGCAATGTATTGTTGCAGATGATGACGCTGACTCTCATGATGCAAGCAGATTCTTACAAGAGACAAATTCATTAATCTACCATTGGTAATTCACTAACATTCAATAAAGCATAACTCACTAGTCTAGCCATAAGAACAGATAAGCGGAATGTGTAATAAAAAATATTGAAGAGATTTTTCAGAACAATGAACAGAAAAACATTCAACCAAAAAACTAAAAGTACGGCAGACATGACATCTTTATGTTTAACTATTGGTAGAAATTTTTTTTTTTTGATAAGTAATGAGAGTTTTATTAAAACATGCAAAGGGGCGCAACCCTAAAAAAGAAATATATACAATAGAACCCCTAATATATATACAAAGGACATATGTTCAAGAAGTCGTCTAAAGTTGGAAGTTCCTCGCGATAATACCTTGCTTGGGCATTTTCTTCATTCAAGGAAAATTGCAATGCGTGAAAATTTACAGGAAAATTCCACAGCTTCTCAGTTATGAAGACGAGAAGAATGTTTCATTATGTATTCTAAATTTCTTTCCTGACTCACATGTTACTGGAGAACCTAATTGAATATGCTGGTTTGGGAGTGAGAAGCCAGAAAATTTGATAGACATAGAGCATCCTACTTTATTGCATTTTCTGCATCAGAGTATCCAATTCTCTCTCAGTAGAAGTTTTACATGAGAAGGGTCTAGAAAGGAAGCATATAGCCCTAGTATTTGAGAAGTATACAAGAGAAACACATAAAAGAAAAAGAAACATGGATAAGGGCAAATAGACAAAAGATTAGTCACTAAAGCTCCGTTTGTTCATGTAAAATGATTTTAAGAAAATATTCTCTGTATTTTCAGGTGTTTGGTGTGACGGAAAATAATAGTCAAACATAAATTATTTTTGGTTTGACTGAAATAGCCTCTTTAATTTTTGGAAAATTGTTTCCATTTTTTAAAACCGTAAACCATTTTCTGAGTTTGAACATCTCATTCTCAAATTAAGAGACCTAGCTAGAATGTCGTTGGCACCCTGCTGAAACTTTACCGAACCCCATTGGGACCCAACTAGGACCGAACCGGAACGTGTTACTTGATGAGTGCCCTATTATTGAAGCCAAGTATCCCTCTTGAAATTTCAAGGTCTGGTTATAGACAAACTAGTTTGCATGAAACCCAACCATGCTATGTTGCATTTATCGAAGAACTGCAAATGAACCTTTTTTTAACTCTCTTCTATAACAAAAAATGTCAATTCCCCGAAATGGACCCTCCCAAGCAGGACGCTAAGCCAAAACCAATATTATTACCCAACCTAGCCTAATACAACTCCTTGTCCTAGTACAATTATTTCACCTTTCTTCCCTTTTTTTTTTCGTTAGTAGTAAAAATTTACTCAATAAATACACAATATGAATGAGTATATAACAATCAAAGATTAAAAAGGGCAATACAATCCAAGAATCACAACGTATGATGGACAAAGCACACATTCCATCATATGAAGAACCTAAAAACTGATTTCAAGTAAGTCCCCATTTAACCCTATGGCATTAAAAATGTGGTTGTCTTTTCCCCCCATAGTATCCACATAAAAGCATGAGGAACTGCCCCAAATCAAACCCTTCGCTTGGTGATCAAATCTTCCTTTCCAACGCTCAAACACTTTCCAGTCGAAGGCATCACCCAATGCAACCCACATTGAGGTTAAGACTAGAAACCACAAACTCTCGTCACTTAACAATGTAGAAGTAGAGTATAATAAACTAAAAGAAGATCAGCTAACTCCAGCTCCCAATCTTGCAGAGGTCTCACAAATCTAATATTCCAATGACATGCTCCTCTCAATATTCGCAATTGGGACGCCATTGAACGAACTTTCCTGGTGCGCATCTCTCAAAAATGAGTCTGGAATATACTTCAACACAACATCACCATACCAACTGCCATACTGGGACTGAACCCCACTACCATCCCCTATTTTGAACCACATAAGTAGAGAGAAAGGCTCCCACCCCAGGCCATAATGCTCTTCCATAAATTCGATCCATGGAAACCTCCCACTTTCGTATAGCCCACTTATCCAACATTTTGCCGTATCTCACTACTATAACTCACCGCAAAAAACAGGTTCCTCTCTGAAACAACATAACCATTTCCCTAGCAATGCTTAAAACTTTCAATTTACAAACATCTAAACCACCCACATTAGCATGGGAGCACATCACATTCCCATCCAACAAATGATAATAAAATTCACTCTCCTCACAGGAAATTCCATTGTATTTTTCCAACTTATAAGCGCTGAGATAGAGCTATTGAAAAGAAATGAAGTATGTAGGAATACTAGACAAGTGTTTTCTTTTTTTTTGATAAGTTAGTAGAATATATTAAAAGCACAGAGGGGTGCAACCTCTTAGTACACTGGGAGTATACAAAGGGGGACTAGGGGGAGGAGGAGAAAAAAAAGAGAAAATCAGAAAAACTAATCACCCGCGGGACCAACTAGCCCGCTGTCCAGGAGAAAAGGGTAAAAAAAAAAATGGATAAGTTCCTCAGTAGGTCTCGAAGAGTCCTCAAAACATCTATCGTTTTGCTCTCTCCAAATACATCACATAATACAAAGAGAGACCATTTTCCACACAACAATGCTCCTGGAACGACCACTCAACCACCAGCTAGCAAATAACTCTTTGACCGAGTAAGGCATGACCCAACAAAGACCAAATTGAGCGAAGGCAGCATTTCACAAGGTTCTCGCTGCCCCGCAATGGAGAAGAAGATGATCAACCGACTCTCCATCCGATTCACATAACCAACATCTATTCACCACCACCATACCCCTCCTCCTAAGGTTATCCACAATAGGAATCTTGCCACAAGTAGCTATCCAAGCAAAAAACGCCATTTTAGGGGAAGCCTTAGATCTCCAAATGCTCTTCCAAGGGAACAAAGAAGACCCTGAGGGTTAAAGAGCTCGATAAAAAGACTTAACTCTCCCACCTTAGAGAAATACAATTTTTTCCAGCTTGTTGATCTCTTCTCCAACTTTTCAATAATAACATTCCACAACCCTTGAGCCTTAAAGGATAAGCCTAGGGGTAATTCCAAATGAGACATGGATAAGGAACCCACCTTGCACCCCAAAACACTTATGCATTTTTTGGAACCATTTTTTTTCTATGAATAAAATTTTGCATCCGCTGGGTTTTGAATTCATGAGTTCACCCTCCACAGAGAATGGGAGGTGCTATTTGAGCTATAAGACTCAATGACCTGGAACCAAAAAAATACAAATCAAAAAACTTGTGTTTCTCTCACGCTCCCTGAGCAACCCAGCGTAGGGTAAAAGAAAAGCAAACTTATAATTCAAAAATTGATGCATAAGCATACTTTGCATAGATTATTGTAGATGCATACATCAATCCGTTAATTTACTTTACAGACACAAAAAAGAAGGAAGATGAGGGAAGTAAATTTTCATAATTAAGTACAGAGGAACCTATAACCCCTTACAAACACCATCTGGATGGATAATTTTTCTAATGTCTATTTCCTTTTAATAGGTAACAAAATGTTACTAAAATAAGAAGAAACTCAAGCACATAGGGTGCACACAAGGGAATGCCCCAAACATTTTTCAATATGTCATAGTGCATGGTTATTGGGGACATTCCAGGCACCAATTACCCATACTGCAGAACATTTCATATAGAGAATGCCACATTAAAAAGACATGATCCCATGCTGTCTCCACAAGCAATACCTTGATCCATTGATATCATTGTAAATAATTTACTTTTTTTTTTTTTGATAAGTATTGCAAATAATTTACTCATTAACTTTAAAAAGCTACATGAAGAGTTTATTACATGTGAACCGAGCTCACTGTCACAAACAGTATTTTTAAGCCCTCCTAATTGCTTGAAAACTAAATCAAATAAAATTATAAAGAGACAAGTTCACAATGCAGAAGAGACCCACATCAGTATCCCAATTCACAACTTTCATTTCATTTCA